>JASVEC010000006.1:0-1200000 GCA_030770535.1 Batkoa obscura
TCCCTATCCCTATCCCTATCCCTATCCCTATCCCTATCCCTATCCCTATCCCTATCCCTATCCCTATCCTATCCTATCCCTATCCCTATCCCTATCCCTATCCCTATCCCTATCCCTATCCCTATCCCTATCCCTATTATATCCCTATCCCCTATCCTATCCCTATCCTATCCCTATCCCTATCCCTATCCCTATCCCTATCCCTATCCCTATCCCTATCCCTATCCCTATCCCTATCCCTATCCCTATCCCTATCCCTATCCCTATATACCCTATCCCTATCCCTATCCCTATCCTATCCCTATCCCTCTGTGGAAGTTGATACTTAGTGGTAGGAGTTAAAAGCAGCTTTTTGCTTAATTAACTGGCTGTAAGTCGAAAGGTCTTAGTCTATGTAACTAAGATAGACTTAAATTAGTAAGAATAGTGTGCAATAGCTATGAACTATGTAAAACAAATAGAATAGACAATACTATTATAAAATCTACGTAAGATATTGTCAGAAAGACTTGGTGACTTTATTAATGGTACGATATCAGGGAGTAATTTAGTTAAAAAGCCTCGAGTTATCATATTGAAGAATCTCTTTTATACTCCAATAAGTATAGATATCAAAACGAGAGGATAATATTGTTTGCAATATGAAGTTAGAAATTCTCACAGCAAATCAAAATAAGGGACTCTGAATTGATTGTGTCTGAACTTGAGAACACAACAACTTAAGTGATTGTTATGTTGTAATCAATTCGAGAGCTAATAAAGCAATATTTCACACTACCATAATTTTTATAATATGGAGGTATTTTTTTTGGCCTCATCACTTTTTCCATCCTTCAAGCGCTACTTGAGCGGGAAGGTTGTTAGTAAAATTCTTAAACACATAAATACATCTCCACATGTCACTTTTAAAACAATGAATATCAATCATGTTTTTATTAATAAATTACAAATTATTTGGGTTTTTTTGTATAAATATGAGATGTATTTTTATGTTTAAGAATTTTACTAATAATTTTTCCGCTCAAATAGTGCTCAAAAAATGGAAAAAATGAGGAGTGAGGAAGTCAAAAAAAACACCCCCATATAAACATAAATATAAATAAGACCAAGGTACATAGACAATTTAATGATTTAATTATATTTGTGAATATAAAAGAAATGCTTATCTGACTTATGTTTTAAGCTATAAAAATAAACAATGTAACTACTTTGAGCATTGTATAGCATACAAACACTTTTAACAATAAAATAAATTAGCTTTTTATTTTATAAAGCCATATATACTTTTAAATTTCATAAATGAGTATTATAAGAGTGATCTAAATTGAACTTGGTAGTCGTTATGTTATTTATTTTAATTTATTACTTTATTTTTTAAATATTAGCTAACTCTAATTTGCAAATCAATAAATTTATTCATTATTCTTCACGCCATAAAGATATGGATGCTTGTGGAAATGGGGGTATATAAAGTTTGTTTGAGGCTTTGAAATCAACAATATCGTCAATAAGTTGCCCGCAATCATTTAAGGTAAAGCTGTTTTCAAGCTTCTCATCATTTTCTTTTGTGCTTTGAGAAACCATATGTAATGATAATTTACGTCTATTACAGGATCCACGAATAACGTACTTTTTGAAAAAGTCAATCATATTGTTTTTAGTAATATCACGTAAAACAGAAACGGCAGACTCAGCTATTAAACAAAGATATTATTTAGCATAATATTATAATTCTATCTTTATAAAATTACCTTCATCAAAATCATAAAAGCCTGAATCAATTGGAGCCCATTTACTATAGGCAAATTCAAATATATTATCATCCTTTTTAAGCTTAATAGTGATAAATGCTTGGATTTTATTTTGAAACTCTTCATCAGTATAGTTCTCTAATAGATTCTAAAATAAATGGTTTAGTATTAAATATAAATATGTTAGTGTACTAATTTTACCAAGTATTTATCCAAAAAGGCCTCAATCCTTGATTCAAGATAAATAGGATTAAATTCACTTTGAATAGTAAAGCTAATACCACCTACAGAATATTCTGAAGCTGTCCCCACCATACACAATATAACCTAATTGTTCGACAGTACGTAATTGATTAAAAGCTGGCTCACTAATAATGTACCCTAAAAGTTGAGAATAAACCCTTTTTTCTAAATCACTATAAGTATAGATATCAAGGTAAAATTCTATTGATGAATCAGTTGTTTCTGGATTTGGAACTTTCTTTTGATAAACATAAGAGCAATTTGGTCCCGGGAGCACTACGTTTCTTCTTGATATCATTTCAGCAGGATAAAGCTGTTTAAAATTAAATAAAGCCATTATATCATTATTAATTTTGATCGATTCCTATAAAAATAAACTAAATTTATATAAAACAATGGCTACTAATTTACTACCTTATATTCAAAGTTTCCATTGATATATGAGGTAACATAGGCACGAGAAAAAAATTCGTTAGAAAACTTTATTAATTTATCCGATGTAATTGCTTAAAAAATTAGCTCTATAATTGTGATTAATAAAATTTTTACTTGGTACTTCTTTTTCTTTGTCTTCGCTAGTCCACACTTTCTCAAGTAATAAGCATGTAAGATGATAACCTCCAAGAGCATTAGGTGAGTTCATCTTTGCATTTTGGAGCTCTCTTAAATACTATTTATAACGAATTATTTTAATTTATGGAAATTATTTCAACTTTATTACCTTTTCTTTACAATTGTTAAATATCACATCGTCTATTTAAACTTTATAATGTGATTCAATATTTCTAACAATAATGTTTCCATTTTATCATTAAACCCATGTACTGTGATATTTAATTCATTGTAGGTAGTATGAATCGAATAGGATAAGCCTGCTAAATGAGCATCATACGTAATTTCACTTAAATTCTCAATTAGAATATCCTTTATGAGTTCTAGGTAGCTAAAATGACGTGGTGATGCATAGCAAAAAGGATTCTTTAAAACCAAAAAAATGGATGATTTTGGGACATTAAATTCACTTCTACTATACCATAAGCTCCCTTTTTATCATTAACCAGAGTATATTGGGTTCTTATAAAATATAAGTTAAATCAATTACTTTAGATAATATATTACCTTTTTAGCTATATCATTAAGCTTTGATAATCCAAAATTAGTAGGTATAAACAGATTTGGCTTTGGTAAATGAAGTTTGGAGCTAATCTCAGCTGTTTTTAAATCCTATTATACAAAATTAAATAACCAAAGTTAAAGTTATAAATAGATATTACGTTTATATAGGGTTTGTGGAATCCTTTCAATAGCATATTCTGTCCCATACCATTTTTCTTTAACTAAATCATTTCTTTCTTGAAACGATTTTGAAACCAAGAGCATACTAAAATGTTAAAAATAATATGATTATATAAAATTATACTCACACTAAGCGATCTGGGCTAATATAAGAAAGGGTTTCCATTATCAACTTTGGATCATATTTCTTTAAAACAAAAGGTGTATATAAAATTTCATGAGGAGAACAATCTGAGTGAAGAATACTTGAAAGTAGAGAAACATAAGATGATACATTAAAATTCTCTCTAAATTTGAATTCTGCATCTTCAGATTTAAGCTAAAAAAAACAATTAATAAGCATAAAATTTATTAGAAAAATAGCTTACTTCATCAAAACAAGTTTCACTAACGCCTTCTTTCAATAATAGATGAATATATTGGAATACTATTGAAACAATATCATCCGTGTTTTCTTTTACAATTAGTTATATAACATAAATTCAAATATCTAAGTACCTAAACCGATTGAAGTTACCTCAATTGAAATTGCAAAAAAACAAAATGCAGGATTGTCTTCTATGGCACCAGCTTCTAGAGAAATAGCCCATCCTTTTTCTTTTAATAAAGACAAAATGGAGCCCGGACCTTCATGGCCAATAAGCTGCGATAAAATAGTTGTAGGCTAAAAAGAATTTGTTATCTAAAGTTTTGAGTAACAGATATATTAAATTAAATACCTTTGAATCAAATAACTTTGTTTGAGGTGGAATTTCAAAATTCAATTGAAGGCTACGAGCATCTTTAACTGGGACAACATAAATTTTAGACTAACAAATATTAATTAATAAATTAATGTAATGAAATAAATTTAAATTACATTAAAATGTTCTTTTGGGGTTGGAGAATCAAAATGAATTGGTGGTTCAATATTAAGGTTTCTAACTAATGAGAAACGAGGGATTACCCATTCAGTTAATTTATCAAGGGATTCTTAATAAGGTTAGTATTCATCGTTAAAATATCATATTATATTATTTAATTACCTTTTCCACTTACAACGAGTTTCATAATATTTGATGAATAAAATTTATTATAAAACTTTAACACAACTCTTCTCTTGTATCAATTCCTTTTGATTTTGGTTCTTCAAGTAAAGTATCCAAGTTACCTAGTAATGATATAAACGATATATTTATAAAAATATTATACCTTTATGATAATTACCTGTAGCAAAACGAGAATATGGGTGATCTTTTTTACTAAATGATTTATACAGTTGTAATAGTCTCCAATCATCTTCCTGCAAATTCTTTTTATTCTCTAATTATACAATTTATTATTTTATTTTATTTTATTTTATTTTATTTTATTTTATTTTATTTTTATTTTATTTTATTTTTATAAAGATGAAATACCTGAATCTACCGCTTTGATTTCTCTTTCAGTACAACTTGGACTAAAAAGTGAAGAAGTAAAGAATTGAGAGAATCTATTTCAAATTCATAATTATTATTGTTTCAAATAAAATACCACTAATTACCTACTCTATAAAGCACCTTCGAGGTGATTTGGGCCTACTTCAAAGTAATAGTTGGTGTGATCATAAGAAGTATAAGCGTTAGAATAACCAGCATTCTCAGCTAAATACTTTAAATATTGTTAGTTTCCTAAACTATATTTCATTATGTTATTTTTATTACCTCTGAATAATCATTTTCTTTTGGATATTTTTCCGTTCCCATAAATAATAAATGTTCACAAAAATGAGCTAAACCTGGTAATTCAACAGGATCGTTTTGGGAGCCAACATGAACATCTAAAAAGAAGCCGCAGCTTTATCACCATTAGGATCTGAAATTAATAATACAGTCAAGTCATTGTTCAATATGATGTATCGATATTCTCTATCATCTACTGAGCTTTTGATAATTGGTTCAATAAGCTGTTTGTATGATAACTCGTTGTTATATTCTTTAATTTCAAAATCGAGTACTGCCATTTTGTAAGATTATGGTTTTATAATGTATTTGATATTGTTTTATTTATAAATATTTATAAATAGATGTATCTGCAACTTTGAAGATATATTTCTGGTTAACGTGTACTTGTATCAATTTGCTAATTTATTAAAATAAGTATAAATTGTACAAAATTATAAAAATCCAAAATTTCTAAAATGGGTTTGTCATGATGTTTGTTTTTTAAGTTAGATAGTGTTCTAATAAAATATTAATTGGTTGTTATAAAAAAAGTGCAGTTTTCAAAATTGAATTTGAAAATGATGTACTACTTAATATACATTTAATTTAAACTCATTAATTATAACATTTGATTAAAATTTTACTACATAGTAAAAATAAACATAAGATTATAAATAGTTATATGATTTTTTTATTAATTTTAAATAAGTTTAATAATAATATATTAGCACTTGAAAACACAATTTAAATTGTCATTATAAAAAGGCTTTGTTTATAGCTTATAAACAAATTTTATTAAAAAAATATAAATAAAATGATAATAAAAATATTATACAAAATTTAAAACAGTTAAAAAAAGTTTAAAAAAATTAAAATTTACAAATAAAAAATAAAAAACACTTTTTTTTATAAATTTTAAAACAAAATAATAATTATTGTATTTTTAGTAAAATTAAAGTTGAAATTATTTTTAAAGTTATTTTTAGGGTTAAAGTTAAATAAAGTTAATAAAGGTAATATTAAACACTGTGTGAAAGTTGGTACTCAGTGGTAGGAGTTAAAAGCAGCTTTTTGCTTAATTAACTGGCTGTAAGTCGAAAGGTCTTAGTCTATGTAACTAAGATAGACTTAAATTAGTAAGAATAGTGTGCAATAGCTATGAACTATGTAAAACAAATAGAATAGACAATACTATTATAAAAATTACGTAAGATATTGTCAGAAAGACTTGGTGACTTTATTAATGGTACGATATCAGGGAGTAATTTAGTTAAAAAGCCTCGAGTTATCATATTGAAGAATCTCTTTTATACTCCAATAAGTATAGATATCAAAACGAGAGGATAATATTGTTTGCAATATGAAGTTAGAAATTCTCACAGCAAATCAAAATAAGGGACTCTGAATTGATTGTGTCTGAACTTGAGAACACAACAACTTAAGTGACTGTTATGTTGTAATCAATCATAGAGCTGACAAAGCGATATTTCACAGTATAAAACTTTACATTCTGTTTTTATATTTTAATAAAAAATAAAGTTGAATAACTATAATATTATATATTATTATATATATCTATTAAACATTTAATAAAAATAGTATAAAAAATATATAATTAAAGAAATTAATTATTAGAAAAAAAACTAAATTAATAAAATGAATCTTTTAAATTAAAAAGCATAGGAGATGGCTTTATTATAGTATATAAACATTTTTAAAAGTTTATTTAAATAATTTAAATAAAAATTTCTTAATTAAAAGTTTTAAATATTTTTAATATTTTTAATATTTTTAATATACATATTAAAATTTACACTTATTTTGTTTAGGATTTTTACTAATAAAAAGGTTTTTTTTTATTTAAAATTCTAATTATTAAAATTCTTGTAATTTTTTTATATAATAAATTATGTTAAAAATATTATAATTATCAAGTTTAATTTATGTTTTATCAAATATGACTAAGTATTTATATTTTTTTTTAGCCAAATAGCTTTTTAAAATTAGCTTTATAATTTATAATATAGTTTAAATTTAATATTATATATATATGGGGGTGTTTTCTTTGGTTTCATTATTTTTTCCATTTTTTTAAGCGCTATTTGAGTGGAAAGGTTGTTAGTAAAATTCTTAAACAAAAAAATACATCCCCATATCTTGTATAACATCTTTCTCTTTATTATAAATAATATTATGTATATATCTTTTATTAACTATGTAATTTATTTCCTCTAATTTTTTTATAATGATGATTTAAGGGTACTTTTTTGTGGAAAAGACTTTAATTGTATTGTTTACAATTCCAGGGAAACTTGTAGCATTTAAAAGATAAAATTTTTAAAAAAAGATTATATAAATTTGAGACTTTTTTATATTATTATTAAATTTCCAATTCAATTTCCTTTTCTCAATCATTAATAATCGTTTGGTTGCCTAAAAATTGTAGACACCCCTATATAAAAAAATCAAAAAAATCTACATCCTTATATATTTAGTTCAAATCCTCTATATTTAATAATATTATTAACATCATAAAGTCCTTTTTTATTAAAGCTTTATTTTTATTTCATTATAGGTTTCGCTGCTCTAGCCAGAGCAATATACAAATCAATAGTTAATTTTACTATATTATAATTTTAAGCAGCTATCTTTGACTTTTTAAACACCGCCACCAGATCTTGTTGTAGAAAACTTGTTAAGAGGGGTCAATGGAATATTAGAACTTGAGTTTTGAGGGGCTTTGATGTATGAAAGGACTTCTAAAAATTCGTAAAATTCTACAGAGCCTAGCTTATTGATATTGGCCTTATTTATAACTTGTTCTAATTGAGATGGTGTTAAAGTGGAAAATCCGGAATGTTCTAATACCTTTGAAAGATCTTTATAAATCTATATGGCCATCCTTATCACTATCATGCTTGGAAAAGGCTTCACGATAGACAGATAATTCTTTTGGTGTAAAATTTCCTCTTGAATAAGATGGTCAAACCGTTTAATCCTTCAGAGTTTTGGGTGGCTTCATCCTTATTTAGTCCCATAGTAGTAAGGAATTTCAAAGCGTCATCATATTCTTTGTTGTTGTCTACTCTTATCCCAATTTAATTCGGCACTCCATATATACTAATTACTCTTGGTAATGCCTCTTTAGCGGCATGAGAATTCAAGAAAGATAAACGCGTACGACGAGCTAAAACATCTACTGCAGTGCATGCATATTCATTTTTAACAGCGTAACGTACTTCTGCTTCAAGATAAGGATAAGATGCTGACAATTTTGTGCCAAATATGGCCAACGTTGTCCAGTAACTTCGCAATGGGAAGCAACACCCCATGCTCTATCACCATAATTGGTTGCTAAATGTTTAGCAACATCTGTTTCTAAACCGAAATGTTGGATAAGTTTGATATACATATTTTTTTGAATATCCGTGAGCTCCAATTAATTTCAAAGATTCGGTTGCACATACATTATTAGGTTTAAGGTTAAATATTTCAACTGCTTTATCTACAGTTTCTCAGCCATAGCACGATAAGTTGTCCATTCCACCAGCAAGTATAGTTTTATTTATGCATAGTGATAAGTTATTTTTAGATACATAATCATATGATTACGTACTAATCCTTCAGTATTCTTAGCTGATGGATCTCTTACTAATGGACGAATACCAGACCAAGCCGATAAGACATCACCACGACGTACATTAATATCTACGATCGATTAAAATTAACTTTTTTTAAAGCTTTAATATTACCTGAGCTTAAATAACGACGAATTTCATCAAGGATCCATTCAATTTCTTGCTCTTCTGGAATCGGCTCACTAGTAACTGTTGTAGGGGTATCGGTTGTTCCTGCTACGACATTACCTTCCCATGGCAAGAAAAAGATTACTCTACCATCTGATGTTGATGGATCAAGCATACCCATAGATGAAGGACTATAATAGTTTGGTAAAACAATATGTACTCCTGCACTAGGTGCTACTATCTCTTTTGATTCTTTTTCATCCATCTTCCTGAGACCATCTATTTTGATTGTTAATTTTTATAACTATTAATTGCTTTAAAAAATACCTGTAAATGGACCAGTTGCGTTAATAACACCCTATAAAATTAATATCATTTTTTTTACTAGTTAACTATATCTTTTACCTTGGCTTTAATTGAATATTCTTCACCAGTTAAAAATATCTTTAACTTTTGCTCCACGAACAACATCTCCACTCTCGTCTTTTTCTTTAATTAATTCTATAACCTCAGTGTGATTTACTGAAACTGCACCTTGGAATACAGCAGTGAGAATCAAAGAAATATTCATTCTTGAATCATTATGTTGTCCTAATAAGTTAATTTTTAAATTATATTTCATTAATCTTAAATATATATCTACCATCATAATAAACCATAGAACCTACAAGTTCATCTTTTTTCAACATTGGGAATGATTCAAGTGTTTTTTTTCTAGACATGAAATAACTACTTTGAAGTCCTTCACCACCAGCTAGTACATCATATACTTTAGAGCCAGCCCAGAAATAAGGTACCTGCCACCATCTACAAATTAGTAACTGCATTTTAAAAACAAATAAAGGGTTACTTATAAATTGGTAACATGATAGGTAATTGTGATGAGAGATGTGGCGCAGTATGTAAGAAGATAGATCTTTCATGAAGAGCTTCAACTACAAGTTTGTATTGCTCATAATCTAAGTTTCTAAATGCTTTTTCCAAATAACGAACTCCTCCGTGTACTAATTTGGTTGATTTTGACGAAGTTCCTTAATCTAATATGAACAAAACACAATATAAAAATATAAAAAAAGTACCTGAAGAGTAATCATCTCTTTCAACTAAACCAACTTTTAAACCTCTTGATGCAGCATCTAAAGCTATACCTGCACCAGTTGCACCACCTCCAACAATTAATAAATCAAACTCTTGGCTCTGATCTTTTGAGCTGACTTTAAGCCTTTCAATCATTTCTTCGCGAGAAGGAGGGGTCCAAAAAGTATGTATTCCTTCGGGTTCATTTGAGGAGTCTAAAGAGATAGCACCTTGTGGTCTTTTAAGCACAGGGTGGTCAGGTGAAAGTTGATATGGTTTTTTTTGTGAATTGTTTTTTTGGTAGCTGATGTAAGCTGTAGCACCAGTTACAGCTATAATAGAAGTTATTGCAATAGGCTTGATAGGGATTTTACCCTTTAATAGTCTCCAAGACATTTGTTTAATTTTTGAAATTGAAAAATAGTGATTAAAAAATATTCCAACTATTTTTATACTTTTAATTGGTAGCTATTGCATCGAGGTTTTTTATTTTTATTTTTATTTTTATTCTTCAAATTGCTCAATCATTTAGTTTGTTTAAACGAAGTCACTTTTTTATCTTATCTTATGTTAGCCTTATTCTCTAATAGGGTTAAGGTTTTTTTATTTCCAATAAAAATTACATGAATTTAACGTAGATTAAATCCGGATATTCCACAATATAGGCACTAAAGATTGTATTAAACTAATGCGGAAAAACATCAAATAATTACATAAAGCTAAGAATATTTAATAAAACTATTATAAACAATCACTGCTATTAAAAGATATTTGAGCCTATACTATTTTTATTAAAAATACAAGTTACTTTAATATATTGATTAATATATTATGTATAATAAACATAAAAATAGATATAAATATAAGATATATATATATCATATTAAGTAATTAACTAATAATAGGAACCAATTCTGTTATCGTTATTATAACTCAGTTTTATACACAATTTTGAAAAAACTATTAGTTGTTAGGTTTTCCATATGAGGATGTTTTTTGGTTTCATTACTTTTTCCATTTTTAAGCGCTATTTGAGCGGAAAGATTGTTAGTAAAATTCTTAACAAAGAAACACATCCCCATATATTCTATTTGTTTTTTGCGCAGCTTTGGAAAAATTATCTTGCTAGGGTCAGTGGATGTAAAATTAAATTCACGAAATTTAACCATTTAAACTTGACTCAAACGTTTTAACACCGTATATTATGGTACATGTCAAATTATTTTCAGTGCTCCGCAAAATATACAGGGATATACGGAGATGTCTTTTTGATTTCATCATTTTTTCGTTTTTTAAATGCTATGAGTGAAAAATATATCAGTAAAATTCTTAAACAAAACAGATATCCCTATATGAAAGTTATTATTATAGCTCGCCTATTAGTAAAACTGGTTGCAGTTATGTACCTTTATTCTTTTTTAATTTCCTGCCGATTCCTTTTATAATGAGCTTATGAGTTATATACAATGCCTTAATCCGTAAATTCATTATAAAAGAGATTGGTAGTAAATTAAAAAACAATAAAGGCACCTCTGACTGCAACCAGTTCTAAATGAAAGTGTTCTTTTAATATTTTGGTTACTTAAGTAGCTAATTTTTAAACATAGTAAATTCTGCAAAAAACATAGCCACATTAAATGACTTTTGCAAAAAAAGGTGCATAAAGTCAATTCATCAAAAAGCCAATAGTGATGTATTTATTATTGTTAGTCTATAATAATTTCAAAATTCATAAATGTTTAATAGCTACGGGCATGATATATTATTAGCTGAACATTCAGGAGTATCGTTTCAAAAATATGATGAATTGATTCACAAGCTTCTAGAAGATGAAGAACGACATATTGATAAAAAAGTCGAACTTATAAAGTTATTTTCATATATTATTAAAAGAAATTGTCTTGTCATTTCTAAAGAGCCACAACTCTGGCTTAATGTAATTTCTTTTTTTTCTTTATTAGTTAACAATTAAAAACCTCCAAACAGTTCATCGTTGATTTTTTATTAAAAAACCATCAGCTTATTGAAGGTATTTTACTTCAAAATTAAAAATTAAAAATTAAAAATATCCTTTAGAGATTATAAAGGACCAAAAGTTAAATGGATTCCTTTTTTCGGCACTTTTATCTGCGTTTGGACAAACTTTCATGATAGGCGAAAGTGATGAAGAAGAAATAGAGTAATTAAGTTTTTGAGTTAAAAATATTATAATTAAACCTTCAGTTATTATAATTTGGTTTCTTTTGAAAAGAAAGATGCCATTTTGCCTAAGTTTATCAAAGTATGTTTTTTATTTATATTAATATTTACTAAATTATTCTTAAGGAGATTTCTGTTACATTTAAAAATAATAAAGAGATCGAAATGTTTTCCTTAAACGTAATAAAAACATTGATAAGCGAATCTCCAAAAAATTCACTGCCTTGTTTGTTGATACAATTTATGCAAGTTCAACATGAAAAGATGATAAAGTCAATTAATTTATATGATACTGTTGAATTTCCTCTTGACTTTGATTTTGAAACCGGTGTATTGTATTTACTTGATGGAAAAGATAAAAATAAACTAGATGCTCAGTTGGAATATATATTAAAAGCGTTAATTAATACATATATAAATGTATGCAATCATTCTAAAGAAGATGATTCTAAACTTAAAGAAGGTAAAATACTATTTGTTATTTTATGTTTAAAAAAATTGATTAATTTTTAGATTGGAAACGCTATATACTTCAAACAACAATTAATGTCGTTCTAAGATATAACATTCCAGTTGAAAGTAAAAAACATTTTATAAGATTTAATATGGAGTTTACTTATTTATATTAGTGGTACTACTGTATATTCAGAGTATGAACCTTGAGCAATTAGTAAAAGCAATATCAAAAGATTTTGAATCACAGTATTCATTATTTACAAATGAGTAATATTATTAAATTCTCTATTATTAGCTAACATTTTTAGTTCCAAAACTGAGCCATTAGTTAGTAATTTTGAAATCATTTTAAAACGCATATTATTGATTGATTCTTCAATTGCAAGAGTTGAAGTATTGGTTGTTTTATATATATCTTTGGATAAAATCTTACAAAATCAAGAATATAATGGAATAACACCAATTGTACAATTATCAAAATCAGTTATATCCCACATAGTAAATAATTCGTATTTAAAATAAATTTAATATTTATTTAATAGATAAAAGAATTATTTTCGTCTCCTTCACGTGTGATAACAATTGACATGAGTCTAGAAAGTTATTTGGGCATAGAAGGATGGGAGCCAGATAGAACAAATATTTATAATAATGAGCAAGAAACAATTAAAAGATGGATATCCACATTACTTTATTATATAGTAGAAACATTAAACATAAATAAGTCATCAATAAGTAAATCTAGGTTAGATACATTGATTGATTTACTGACCGAATTACTTGTGAACAATGTTTTTAAAGAGGATTATATTGAGTATCTTTCTTACATTTTAAATAACCTACAATCAAAGTTACCTATCGAATTTTTATTGAATTCGGATAAAGAAAAATTACTCAAAATACCCTCAATATACTTTTCGTATACTATTTTTAACAAAATATTACATATGTGTAACTATGATGACTCTATGTAAGTTACATATTATTTATGATATAAATATATATTCACTATTATTTTAATAGGATAAAAGACGTATTAAACAAGAATGAAACTAGTATAATGGGGCTGAAACAGTTAAGTAATATTTTTGTACTTAAAGCAACTGGGATAATTTCATATGATAAATTGCCCGAGATCAATCTAAACATTGATTATTCTATTAATAATAATTCAATTACTATGTCATTGATTATAATGTATCATTTTATTAGATACATTGAAATTAGTATTAATGCCACAACTATTGTTCCATACTTAACACTTTATAATATGACTGCTATATCTCTCCAGCTATTGACTATTGGAATGAAAGTTCGATATCAACTTAAGCAAACTAGTGTATCATATAAAACTCTTGTAAAATATATTAAAAAAGTGTTATTACATATTCACTATAATTTCAAATGGCATCAATCATTAAGTTTAGTTTATGAATGGGGTATAAAAACCAAGCTTCCTACTTATGGGATTAAGAGGACAGACACAAAAAGTGGGGTGGAGCAAAGTGATAGTAATAAGCGACGTCATTCTTTTTATGAGGAAGCAAAACTTCATGGGTCTATTTCCTTTCAAAATCATATCAATTATGCACCTTTTACAAAACAATTAAGTGAATCAATTGCTGACTTGGATTCATTATATATCATTAATATTGTTAAAGCATATGGGTAATTATTTTTAATTCCTATTGTTTAACATTAATTTTGTTTAATAGCTCAAAAGATGAAAATATAATTAACATAGTCAAATCGAATATTATGGATTATCTTGATATTATAAATACATTTATTTCTTCAACTGATAATGGTAATTGTTATAATGTTAATATCATTTTCTACTTTTATGTTAATTTTTTTCATTATAGAGTTAGAAAGAAAAAGGTTATTTTTCCTTATGTGTAAAGATTTTGATCATTTCAGTAATTCAATCAAAGACGCATTTTACTTGAAAAAAGACGACTATAAGAAAAAGATCGAAGCAGACGCGAAAAATGATATGTAGTTTTAATAATTTTGTATTATAAACAATTAATAAGAATTTAGGGATATTTTTGTTTTTGATATCTTCAAAGATAACCCCATATTAATTGAGTTTATTCAGATTTTAAGTTATGGTAAATAGCACTAACAATATGCATTATTATTTTTTAATATTCTATTTTAGATTTTACTTTATTCCATCAATCTTCTGGTTTTTGGAAAAGACTGTTGCTTTTAATGATGCAATTCTGGAACATCAAAAGAGAGGGTCCTTCTTCTTCATTTCCATCTGAATTATATTTGACTTGTTCCCTTATTAAATGCTTGAATATTGTTAAAGCGTTACCAAGTCCATTTAATTACGTTGTTGAATTGTTACCGCTTATAAATTACAATGAAGTTGGTGCTATTTTATATAAAAGTGTTTGGCCAATGTTCCTTGTTTTTGAATTTAAAGAGACTAGGCCTGAGTTTTTACCTAATCAAGAGGAAGTTATGAAGCCTATTTTGGATGCATTAAGAGCTCATCCTTTAAAAGTCAAAAAAATGGTCAATTTATTTCAAAAGAATTTATAATAAACATTAAGTAAATTTTTTTTTTTTATTAAATTATGAAAAATTATTATCAAAATCAATTAAAACGCTATTAATAAAAGTTTAGAGTAAATATCACTAGTTTATCATACAGTACTAGTAATAAATTGAATTGTAACATAAATGTGCTACTACATAATTGAAGTGTAATTATATTAATTAAAATTAAAACTGAAGCATTCTAACTTAAGGTAACACTGGCTTAGAGGAAGTTGCATTATCTTCCTTTACATCATGAATTATTGTCAAATTCTTTTTAGAATCAAGCTCATGTAATCCAATCCCTTGCAAAGCTAGTTCTTCTTCAAGTCTTATACTTGATATGTTATTAGACTCATTCAAGTGTTCATCTAATTCTGGAGTTTCCTCTTCCCCTGTTTCGTTTTGACTCCAACTAGGTTTACGCATCATTTCTCTGAATGTTTCACTAAGCATGATGGCGTCATTAGCAGTAAGATTGGTCTGATTTAATGAAATTGGTGACACGGAATCTGTTGTTAAGGCACTCGATCTAGAGCCGGTCATCCCAAACCCTGCAGAAGAGGTACTACCAAGCCTTCTAGCGCCAACCCCACCATTTTTCCCGCCATTAATAATATAACTTTTTTCTGTATTTTCTGGAATCATTTTGGCTTTTTTGCTTTTTCTTCTCCAAACAACAATTAATGGTATTAGCAACAATATTAAACCAGCTAATGCTAATAAGACAATCCCATAAATTGGAAGTGCAAGTTCATTTGATGGTTGTTTCTCATCAATGTTTTCTTGATCATTCGTTGGGGTAGCAAAAAAAGTACCATTCTTTACTTCAGTACTGCTAGGCGTAGATGTACTTTTTGTTTTTGAAGTCATTGTTGTCTCTGTGGAAGTTGACGAAGGTATGGGTGGATTAGGATCAATTATATTAAAATTAGGTCCTTTTGAAGAAACATCATTAGAGCTCGAGCTACTAGATTTGATAACAAACCATGCTGATTTTCGAATTGGACCCTTAGTATTTTTTCCATCAAGATTGCTATCAAATTGATAAAATTGGGCTTTTGTAATTTTTACTGAAAAAGTTCCGTCTTTATTTTGAAGATCCTTTTGTGTGAATATGGGATCTCTGGAATTATCTGAAATATAAAGGGAAATATCTATAAGGCCATTCGTTTGAATCGACGGGTAATCTTTATTCCACTTAAGTAAATGAATGTCATTAACTGCCCATGAGTCATTCTCCTGAGGAGAACAGTAAAGATCAAACCCTCCACAGGAACGAGAAGCTTCTAATAAATATATCAGTATCCATATTATATCATACAATAACAGCTGTTATATACCTTTATCAACTAGCGTCAAATTCAAGTCTTGTGTATCATTACTTACACCCAAAATATTACTTTGAAAGAGACTTAAAGCTATCAATGTAGCTGATATTATCCGTAGATTAATTGAATATAATAAATTCGAGCCTTTAAATTTAAGCATTATCAGCAATGTATTGAACTATTGAAATTAGATGGGAATCAAAATAACTCTAAAATGTGTAATTAATTTTTATACTGGTTAGGTAAGAGGTTGAGTTGATTATTATTGCTATTAATGTTTTATAAAGCTTGTTGAATAAAATGTATCCCAAGTATAGGGATTGTTTTGTACAGGGAACTTTTGATAATTAACTTATAAACAACCTAGTTTCTAAAATAAAGATTAATAAGCGAATACAAAGAATTAATGCAACATACTATTGAAATATTGTGATAATAAAATGATTATTGATTAGACTAATATGGATGGTTTCGGTTAGAAATACTGTTTAACAACTAATTAATATTAATCAACAGAAGGAAACCATTCTAATGTGATTTATGATAAAAATGGAAATACTCTTAATGTAAGTTTTATAATGCATTTGATTTGCTATAAGGAAAAAAACAAATATATTTGATTGGCAGTTATTCCCAATTGATCCAATTAATGTCAAGTCATATATCCCCAAGGTTTATCAGCATGATTGACTTTTAAATCCAATTTAGGAACAAGGCAACCAATAAATTTTGAATAACCTGGAAGTCCTGAGTATTAAATCAGCCAATAAAGATGAGTTAAAACTAAAATCCTGAATATCTTAGCATAATTAACTATTAAAAGGTGCTACAATTGGAGTTTTACTTCTGCAACTCTACTGCGATCTAACTTGCAGTGACTTTTAGAGCTATTTATTTGCTTGCTTGGTTTTTTTAAAGCCTCAACTTTACATTTAACCTGGTTCTTAAAAATTATATTATTAAATGAACCGTTAACTAGGTCACAATAAAGCTGCAGAAGTTGTAAGTGAGGAATGAATGTATAAAAATAAGATTATGTTCTATTTCTTATATTGGAAATTATAAGTTAATCTATTTTTGATAACTATAAATCATACAAAAAATCATACTCTATACGTAAATTAATAATAGAAACAATTACAACTAATATAAATATATGATTGTTAGATAGATATTATAGTAATATTAATAATATAAGAAATAAAAATACACGCTTGTAATAAGAGTAATGTTTAATTCTATATTGTTTTTATTGTTCTGTTAAACAGTAATACAATAGTAAATGACAGAACTAAAAATAGATTTTACTATTGAATAACACGATTTATTAAGTTATAAAGTTATTTTTAGTAACTAGTTATCAAAGCAATGTTTATTATTGTTATGTTATATACTTATTTCCAACTAGACAATATAAATCCCATATTGTTTAATATTAAACTTAATGCTATAAAATACATTAGCGTTAGACTTGCACATTATAATATTTAATTCATTATACGTAATCATTGAAGCTAATAAATGATTTAAGTTTATAAATATCTATTATTTCAAAAATACTTTTTCTAATCTAAATTTTGCTCCGCACATTACATTGCATTTATAAGTTGGCTTTACGTATAAAAATCCTTAAGCCTATCATCCTTAATTTTATTAAACATTTTAAAGCATAAAAATTTAGTTTGAGGGATAATGATGCAGATGCTTTAGGAATAATAACTAGTTGAAATATATCAAGCATAATTTTTTCTCAATTTTATTAAAATAGCAACTTATTATGTAAAACTTTGCTATCATTTTATAACGTATATCAGGATTTAATAAATTCATTTATTCAATTGTTCCTTATTGTATTCATATATATATCTACTAAGAAAACCACTACACTTAAAATTTTATTTCATTTGAATCTAACTATTAATATTAAATGTTTTGCTAAACAATAGCCCAAATAACTATAATCTTGCTTTCTAAAAAATGTAATTTTTTTAACCTTTCATTTCAAATCATTATAAAATCACAATTAAACAATATTTTTTATTATGAATATTGAGCTATTCTTTATATTGTAATAAATTAAAAAACAAAAGCTTCAAATTACATATTTTATTAAAATAGGCTATTTTCTCGAATATTATTATTTAATAAAATGTTTTATGAATTTAATTTTCTCCAACCCATTCAGCAACATAATTAAACCCGCTGAAGTATTGTTGATCTGAAGGTGAAATCACCGAGTTTGAAGGCGTAAGTACGGGGGCTTCTCTTGTAAATTCTACATCGAAGTTAGAGGTATCATATGCTGATTTCTATTATAAACAGTTAATAAGTTAATAAGTTAAATAAAACCAAAAAATAATTACAATAGTTGGTATATGTGGTGGAGTAATACTTTTTGATAAATAATCCTCCCAGACCACTCCTTTGAAATAAGGATGGCGTTTTACTTCTAAGGCATCTTCAACACCTCCACCTAATCGTCTATTTGGATCACGATTTAATAGCTATAGGGATTAGTATGAACAAAATATATATAAACCCAATTAATTTTACTTTTTGTAAGATTGAAACAGATTCGCGTGCAAGATTATAAGGATACAATATATCATCATCTAATATTGCATCAAATATTTCATCTTCATCATCGCCATGGAATGGAGACTAATAACTTTTAATACAAATTAAATCAAAATAAAACAACAACTACTTGTCCTAAAATCATTTCATACAATAGTACCCCAAACGCCCACCAATCAACTGCTCTACCATAAGGCTGCTCCATGATAATCTAACAAAATGTAAATTAATCATTCTTTAAATAACGCATTAATATTACTTCTGGGGCCATGAATTCCGGAGTACCACAAAATGTAGTTGTAGTAGAACCATAAGCCATCCTTTCTTTACAAAGACCATAGTCTGCTATTTTAATATGGCCATCTGAAGATAACAAAATGTTGTCCAACTTTAAATCACTTTAAATGCTTATAAGCTTATTATTCAATGAATTCAATATTTAACTTACCGGTATATTATATTATTTTTATGAAAATACTCCAATGCTAGTAATACTTCAATTGCATAAAACCTAGTTAAAATAAATACTAAACAAAGATAAAATGAAGCAAAGTTACTTTGCCCTCTCCTCAGAAAATTGCTGACGCTGAATATGCCACATTAAATCACCACCTGAGATATATTCCATAACAAAGTAAACCCTTGTGTCAGATTGAAAGCATGAATGTAAACCAACTAAAAATGGATGTCTTTCCCTATTTGCTGCTAAAAATACCCTCTTTTCTGATTTCGTACTATAGAAATTTAATTTAATTTAATTTTACTAATTTAATATTTTAAATGTGTACCGACTTACCCTTCAACTTCATCACTTTGTATTATAAACTCCTTTTTAAGTACTTTGATGGCGTATAAGTTATTTGTTGACTTTTCTTCAGCAAGCATAACTTTTCCAAAATTACCTCTCCCAAGTACACGGATAAGAGTAAAATCATCAATTGTAACTTTACTTTTAATAACAGACTAATGATAATTTATATAGATTAGGAGAATAATTTATAATAACATATACTAAACTACCTCTACTCTTTCAGTTTTACTAGTTTGTTTTTTAGGTTTAACTTCGGATACCGGTCTCTCAGCTACTTTTTTTGATGGGATAATTGGTGCATTTTCTTTATTAGCTCTTAAAGATTTTGTCTTTTCAACTTCTAGCATTTGGTTAGCCATTGACATAGTCATACCACAGAAATTAGGAACAAGATGTTGACATTTGTCATGACACGTAACATAACATTCTAAATTCATTAATTACTATTCTTTATAGATTATGTTTAATTACCTGTACATCTCTTGCCCTTTCCCCTACCTAATGGTATCATATAACCACAGTGACAACACCACTTCGCCATAAGAGTGGTATTAGGCTCAAAACGATGATGGATTCTATGACGTAAATCCATTTTTTGTTCCTCTGGCTCTAATTCGTAATTAGGCTTAGCAATGCATTTTAATACAACCTTTGGTGCACAATTTTCGTGACAAAAATATCTACAATCTATAAACTTTTTAAATCGTCATTTGTTCGCTTGTTTTATATATTACCTTGGCATTGAAACCCAGTTGTATTGACTAAGAACTTATTACAATAAGCACAGGTCATTACTTGGTAAAATTGTTTAGCAATAAATTTATGACCGCGAAGTTCAGCAACAATATCTTTAGCTTTGCGCACAGCACCTTGACGACCAAGTTTTGACATTGCCCGTTTTTTACGCGCTTGTTTAACTAAATTTATCTATAAGTATCTCTTGTGCTGAATAAAGTAAATTTAATACCAAACTTTAATCTCATCAAAACTTCTCCAGTAGGCTCCACTTTCCACCAAGATTCTATTGATTCATCTTTATTTATTCCACTAAGATCATGAGTTGAAGCATGACCTGATTGCAAATGGCCAGAGGTGTCTGCAGGCGCCCAGCCACTGTTTCCGGCTGTTTTTTTTCGTAAATCACCTGAAAGTTCAGAAATTGGAATCCACAATAAACCAATAGGAACTGGGATGCCATCAGAATGTGTATTGTAAATAGTTACTTCTAATTCATTGGCGTTATTTACGATAATATCAAACTCTTCATTCCATCTATCAAGTTTACTGGGTTTAGTTTGCTCTCTTATCTTTCCATCTATTTTTACTACTAAATAAGATTCTGGATTAGGAAGATGCTGAAGATATCTTGCTGATATAAGTTTAATGGACAATAAGCCTGACAGTGGTCTGCGTATTCCAGGCTTCATCCAAGTCATTTCAATATCTAAATATTTGTTTAGTAAAGTTTAGATAATGATGCTTTTTCTCTTTACCATCTTCATCATTATCGTCTTCAAATGTACCTATATTGATACCTTCGTATTGACGTAACGATTGGGAATAAATTTTGAATTTTTCAGAACTATCCATAAATTGTTTTCTAACCTGTTCCCAGTTGTCCCCAACATTAGGATCACGAATATAAACGCTATTCATTTTGCTATAGGCATCTTTTAAATTCTTCTCCACATTCTTTTTATATTCAAGTTCTTGTAACCTAAATGAAACTAACTTCCTAGAAAGGGATGCTTCTGCTTTTCTTAGGTCTAAAAATAAAGTCATTTTTGTTTATATTATTGAAAAGGGTATGATTTTACCTAATGGAGTTAGCTTATATTTATTGGACATAGAGTCCATTGAAGGACCACCATCTACATTTAAATTAGACATCTGCGAAGTTAAAGAATTTTCTATATATTCATTAGTTAATATTATTTGTATGAACATGTTTTACTTTTTCCAGTTGGACTTGAACTTGAATTACTTCTTTCATATTTTCTTCTCTCTAATTTTTCCTTTTCAGCTTTCAAGTATGATATTTTTTTCTCACACTGTTGAATCTGTTGTTCAACTTGTGAAATTACCATTCTATTAGAGTTGGTTGATAAATAACGATGGGCCCCATCTAAAATAGACTCTTCTTGCTTAATTTTTTCATCAATGTTTTTAAGTCCAGCATCAAGATCCTTTATTAAACGATAAATTAATACATTATATAAAATTAAGTTGGATTATTACAGCCATTGTATTAAAGCCTCTAATAGTACAAAAATGATATGATTTATAATTATAAGATTTATTACGTTTTGATCTTTTTTATTACACACTTTAAGCCAATAAAAACTAAAGTTTAGGATTAGTGGATATTAAGAGCATATTGATAAGGAACACATAAATTTGAGGGGTTTTTCATTGCTTTTTATCTTACAATTTATTGCAAAATTTGACTAATATAGAAACAAGCGAACACTATGAGTTCATCAAATAAATTATATTTTTCCGTTTCAATCTAATTGGATTCTTTTGTCAAAACAAAGACAATAATCACTCAATAATTTAGACATTATTTATTACTAAAAGTACTTAAAAAATAACTTTTATATTGAGTTGAGGTTGTACTTTGACTTAAAATATTTTACATATGATAGAAAATTATTTATAATAAAAATACAAATAAATCGAACATTCTATCATTTATTATTCTTAAAATATAAGCTTACAATTCTTATTTAATTACTTTGAAAAGTACATTTTAGTACCTATTATTAAAGCTCTAGATTCATCTATACGACATTTATTAATTTTGTTAGACTCAAACATTTTTATTTAAGTTGAAATATAGGCTGGTCTAATAAATTTAAACTGCCAGATTCTAAAGCTATTACGATTTTATAGTTTTGTTCAGACACAGCTTTACGAATAACGCCCCAAACCTGATCTTTTAAATTTGTGTCCTAATAATATTATATTAATTTTGTTTACTATCAAAGAATTGTATTATTTACTTCATCCAGGTTTGATTTAATAGATCCAATACATGTTATATTATCCAAACACCAAAACTTAACAGTTGTATCAGAAGACCTTAAAATTAAATATATCGTAAAAATCATCAATATTTCTATTTACCCCGAAATAAGTAAGTTTCCTGCAACATCATCTTTTTGTATCGATAAAGAATTAATCCATGATTCATGCCCTGTTAATACTCCTAATATGTTTTGATGGTGCCTAAAACAAGAATTAATTTAAATAAATTTACTATATTATCAAACATACGGATTATAAACTGTTATCTTTCCTTCATCTGTGCCTACTGCTAAGCATTGGCCATCCTCAGAAAATGACACTGCTCTAATTGAAGATTGGCTAACTTATATATTAAATTAGCAATGATTTAGTACAAAAACAGTAGTTACCATTAAATTTTCTATATAAAGATTGAGTCTGTATACTCATCAAGTATAAGTTCCCTTGATTACTTCCACAACCAATATAATTTCCACAAGGAGACTAATAGGATAAATAATTTATTATATACAATATTCAAAAAGCTGAATTACATAGGTTATTGATAATAAAAAATCATCAGTAGGTGCTTTTAAATCGAATAATGGTTTTCCATCTTGGATAGAATAAATACTGATTTTTCCTTTTTGACCACAAATAGCTACTTGTGTTGAATCAGGAGAAATTTTACATTTATATGTCGTTACTTTAATAAATATTATTTTTTTGAAAATAAATATCTAAAAAACATTACGCTCTTCAAATTCAATCTTATGAACAATTGATTCAATTTGCATATCATAAATGACCAGTTTATTATCTAAACCAATCGAACAAACATCTAAAAATAATTATCAAAATTTAAAATGTTATTTTAAACTTACATTTATCATCACTAGTAATATCCACTGAAGTTACTCCCCACAAATGTTCTGAGTGTAAAGTTTTTTCTACTTTAAGGTCTTCTTCTATTTTCCTTGTTTATCTTAAAAATGATTTTTATATTTAAAAAATCTTAATTACCATAATTTTACAGCTTTATCTATTGAACCAGTTATTATGTTATTTGAAGTTGAAGCAAGGGACCAAATTGCTCCAAGGTGACTGTTATCATCTATTTCATATTAAAAGGTTGATTTGAGTAGAAAATTTAATTTTTACCTTCTTTTTCCATCCTACAATTTTTTTTAAATATACTAAGTCGTTGCTTCAAAGTTTTTTTACAATGAAAAAGAATAAACCAAAATTAAAGTCGATTTGTTTAATAAATTACGAAATATTATTCATTAGTAACAAATAAAAATAGTAATCAATAAAGATAAAGTTTAGTTTTAGGATATGCTACTTTCTAGATAAAATTATAACAAACTCATCCCTTTTTTTCTATTAGTCTTGCCTTAGTTATGATCACAAGCAATTTATATTTCTAAATTGTAATATTTTATTTTAGATCATGAATATCAAATATGAATAGTATGGATAATATGTGTAGAATTAATTATTGAGTAATACGTAACAGCTATAAGAAACAGCAGGCATTTCTTTTAGAGTTATCATCTGATTCTTGGGCTTCTTTTAGTTTGATTTGAGCTGGAGTTAATTGCACCATTGTTTGGGAATACATAGAAGAGGCTTTATCTTCTCTATCATTCTTATACTTTGCACTTTCTAAAAACTGGATCTTAGAATGCTCTTCATATAATTTGTTATTGAGAGGATTAGGTATTAAATCGATTATTGCTTGGAATGCAGTTTCAACATTTGTTCCAAGTTTAGCGGAAGTTTCTAGCCAAGGATATTTCATTGACTCTGTTGAATATTTATCAAGCCATGCATTTATTTGACGTTTAGAAATGACTCTATCATTGAGATCAACCTTATTTCCAATAACCGCAAACGGAAAATTGTCCGGATCATGACAACCGCAATATTTTAAAAACTCCAACCTCCATTTTGTTAAATTTTCAAAAGTTAGATAATTATTTACATCATATACCATGATACAAGCATCTGCTCCTCTATAAAATGCTACACCTAAAGACTGAAACCTTTCTTGACCAGCGGTATCCCATATTTGTAATGTCACCTTGCGTCCATCTTTTTGAAGTTCTTTGGTCACAAAGTCAGCTCCAATAGTAGTTTTATAGTTATTTGTAAATCTGCGGTGAAGAAATTGATTCCTTAAACTAGTCTTTTAAGATTAGTTAATTGTAATAAAATCATCAAATTGTGCTTTTACTTTACCAACCCCTCCGTCTCCTATTAATACTATTTTATAAATATCTTTGGAATCTTTTAACATGAAAACAAATAATTTGTTTTCATGCCTTAATTTAACAAATTTTAACAGCTACTGTTTAAACTTGGTTTAAATTAACCAAATATAAAATATTACATTGAAGGTAACTGAAATAAAAGTTTAAGAAATTATATCGCTACATGAAAATAGAATCCTTGGATTATATGAAATAATCTAGATAGTTAATATTGACAATACCAATTGTAAAGTAGTCTCTTTATCTTTCCTTCATAGTACTAATTGTTATAAAAATAGAATATTTTTATCTTTATTTTTAAATTTTAATGTATATAAAAACTTTATTATCATAGTAACTTTTGATATGAGGTAATAAAAACTTCAATATAATATTGGTACAAAGTATTATTTTTATTTAAAATTATTAATAGATTTTATTATGCTTGTATATCATTTTTAAAATATAAAAAATATAATTTAGCACTGGCTAATATTTTTATAAATCAAATTAATTAATCTAAAAAACAATGAATATTACAAGGTTTTTATGTAGAAAAAGTTATAAGACGTTAAAATAGTAAATTGAAGATAGTTAAGTTTATAATAAACATAAACTAGATAGAGTGTATGTAAGCTAACTTAGTATATATGAATGCATTATTTTATTAGAATTTCAAACAATTTTATATAATTTGATTTAGTTATCATAGTAACTTTAAATGCTTTATAAAAAAATATGACAGTAATTTATCCACTTTGAAACTTTGTAAATATAGCCTAAAAACAATTGTTTAATTCAATAACTATTGTGTTTGTATATTTAAATCAATATACGATAGCAGTTTGAAATTAAATATTTAAGCAGAATACTTTTAAAGAATACTTTTACATTGTGATTGATTAGGCTATGTATAATCGAAAGATATAAAAGATTTAAAGCATGAATTTTTACTATTAGAAGACTATTCGATATTATTCAATATACGTAAATGGTATAATAGCTAATATATTAGTTTGTCATTTAAAATTAGTACATAACAACAATTAATCATAAAGTTTGAAAACTCAATTCGATTGGATTATATAAATTGATGATGTAAATAAACAAATTAACATTTTTTATTCTACTTTATTCAATGGAGTTCAAAAAAATATATTTGTGGGCTATATTGTTACTTATAGTTATTTTGGGCGTGGATGCTCATGGCCATCACCATCACCATCATCATGGTAGTAATATGCCTAAGGATCACGCCCATGCCAATTTTCATAAAGGGGAGATTCCCAAAGATCATTTTCACGCTGGTATACATAAGGATCATGCTCATGGCCACAGTCATACTCATTATCACGACTCTAAGTTTGAAAGTAAAGCTAATTATGTCCTTGACTTATTATTCCCTAGTCAAAGCCCAATGTTCAACTCTTTTTTATCTACATTTTATATCTCGTTTTTTCCAAATATATTGTTATTATTTGTTCCAAGTCAAATTAGAGCCTCAAGTCTTAATGTATTAGTTAGCTTTGCTGTGGGCGGGTTATTAGGTGATGTTTTTTTGCATCTTCTTCCTCATACTTTCATGGATGCTTTTAGTGCTGGTCTCGATTCAGAAGAACTAACTATAAGAAATATATGCATTGGGTTGGCAATATTTGCTGGAGCTCTTAGTTTCTATTTTTTAGATAAACTCTTAAGAATTGTATCTGGAAATAAAGGCCATAGTCATGGACATAGCCATAGTCACACTCATTTGCATAAAGATGAGAAAGATTCAGCTACAAGTACTGGATTGGATTCCAAAGAAGAATCAGGCTCCTCATTAAGGAAAAGAAAGGGAGAAAAAGATACTAAAGATGATTCGGATAAAAAAGATAATAAGGAAATCAAACAAGTGAAATTATCGGCTTATCTTAACCTTATCGCAGATTTTTCACATAATTTCACTGATGGTCTTGCTATTGCCGCTTCCTTTTATTTTTCTCGTTCTATTGGTATTTCTACAACCATTGCTGTTTTCTTCCATGAGATTCCTCACGAAGTTGGTGATTTCGCTATTTTGTTACAATCTGGCTTTTCTCGTTTAGAAGCTCTTTATTCTCAATTTATAACCGCAATAGGAGCCATGTTAGGCACAGCAGCTGGAGTTGCAATCCAAGAATTATTAAACAATCAAGAGCAAGTAGATAATAATGAAATTTCAAAACTATTTGGATACTTACCTATTTCTGCAAGTGATCTTGTATTACCAATTACTGCAGGCGGTTTTTTATATATTGCAACAGTCTCTGTTATACCTGATTTACTTGAAATACCCAGTGATTTAGAGAATGAAAAGAAAGAAACAAGTAAACTTGCTTTAGGAGTTCAACTTTTTAAAGAAGTATTAGCTATGTTGTTAGGTGTCGGATTGATGGCTTTAGTATCATTATATGAATAATAAAATTATTTTCTAGAACTTTAACTTATTATATATATATTTTATATTATTTAAGGATAGTTTCAATTATAAGCCATATTTAGTATGATTAAAAAAATGTTATATAATTGATTGAAAAAACTATGGTATAATACAATATATTTTAATGAGAAGGTATACTTTTTAATGTTATTAACAACATAATTAATAACATAATTAATTAAGATCTAAATGTGTTTTTGTGTTTTCATAAACGACATAAAAAATGGAAACTGATGGAACAACCTAATAACACATATTAGTAACTTAATAATTGATAACTAAAAGGAACAAACTTTTAATAGTGTCGGTGTCAACCCTTTATAAAATCCTTTCAAAGCTTCCTTTTCATAAGTAAGCTGTATGGCATGGAAAGCATTTCTATAAACTTGGGGATGTGTTGGAGTTCCTTGGGCTTGTAGTCTATTCACATTTAAAAATAAGTCATAAACCTTATTATTCTATTACCTTGTTCTAATTAATGAAAGAGGATAAACTGCAACTGCACCTAATGTTCCAGACATCATTCCGCATGAAAGTGTGACAAGTGGATTGGGCCTAGTATCAGGGGGTAATTGCTTATGCTTTAAGTAACTTAATTTTAAAGTTTCAAATAAAGCCAAGTCAATAGCAGCAAATGGAAAAACACCAATTAAAGTTGGTGCAATCCCTTTAAATAAACCTCGTAAACCATATTGTGCAGTTATATTTTTACCAGTTTCTAAAACTGAACCAGGCTTTGATAATTCGGACATTCTCCTAGTTTTAATCAATTCTAATGGATAAATCAATGTTTGCGAAGCAAGCCCTGCAATTCCACCAGCTAAAAGTCTATCGTAAGAAGTAAGTACTTCATTTTTATTTCCCCCCTTTAAATGTAATATATAAGATTTTGCTGTCTCAAAAGCATAAAATTTCATAGCTGATTCTGGGATAATTTTTACTATATTTAACCCATTACCACGGAAGAAATTAAAAAAACCCCCTTCATTATAAAGTTGAAAGACTGCATATTTTACAGTTGTAATCCACCTAGTAATAGCAGAAACAAAGCTTCTTTTTGTTACTACAGTTGTGATATTTTGAGTTGGAAAATTAGCACATGTTTGTAAATAAACCTTTAATCTATCTAAAGGTGCCGTAAAAGTTCTACTTACTGCTCCAGCAATACCACCTGCTAATAAATAATATACTTTTGACTTGAAATTAAATTGATTGCTACTTATTACTGATATTTCGCCATCAAATGTCATTAAATTCATAGCTTGAGTGTATTGATATATATTTTGAATGGTTAAATCTCTAGGTAAGAACTAAAAGGAAGGTTAAATTAAATATAAATATAATATTTATATTTTACCAATAAAAAATTTCTCCATTCTGCGAAATCTATAGAGCCATCCCCATCCGTATCCATTTTTGTTACAATTTCTTCCAATTCTTCGGGGTTTACTTCAATACCTATAACTATTATAAAAATCATTTTAAATAATTATAAACTATTACCTGCTCTTTTTAATGAAGAAGAAAGTTCTTGAGGTTGAAGTTTTAAGTCTTGAGATACGTCAATTTGCTTAAAAAGATCCCATAAAGCAGCTTCTTGTGCTAAAACAAACCTTCTAAATTCAATATAATCTATTATGCCATCTCTTGAAGCATCAGCTACTTTTAGTAGTTCATGGGCATAAGATTGAATAGGTATTCCAGGTGCTTTTGTGGATGAGCGTTCAAAATACCTATAAATATGTTTTGAAGTAATTCCATCACCTACTTTCTTTCCAGATAATTTTATTTCATTTTCTTCACTTTCAGTTAATTGACTCATAAAGCCACGAAATAGTTGAATTATCCTTTCTTCTCTTTCTAATGCATTCTCATGATCAGGTGAAAATGGTGGTACTAAGTCCTTTTTTTTGAATGAAATTAATTTTTCTTCTCCTTTTCTTGATTCTAGTCCAGTTATTGAACTAATGTTATTATCTATATAACTAGTATTAACATATTAAATTTATTAAATAAAGATAATAATATACTTTGTGGTCCAGCGCCCATGTTATTTAATAATAAATAATGTAGATTAAAGTTAAAATTTAAGATTGGAGGGGTAAAGTCTTTTTGAAATTTCTCCTCAAACATGAATAAACGGTTTTTTTATGTTCTTTTACTTAAATTTATTAATAGTCAAAGAAAGTTAACTGTAGTTTTTTATATTTATATTTTGAGTTTTTTTTTGATAAATTAGGGATTGAATTTTTAATTTATGATTGATCCCAAGATCTCAGATTAATAACACAACCTAATGGTAATTTAATTGATTGGTTATTCTCATATAAAAATAAAATTTATTTAATCATAATGAATTTATTTGTATAAATAATTTATAAATGATTACAAGTCAGCTTACTCTTTTTAATTTTATATGAATTTATTAACAAAATAATAAATTCAAAAATTAAAATTAAAATAAACAATACTTTTTAGTTTTATTTAATTTTTAAAATAATAGTGAAAGTTTATTATTATTATTTTAACCAAAATTAAAATTGTTTTAGGTTTTGATGGTATTAACTTATAGACTATCATTTAAATTATAAAATAAAACTAATAGACATGATAATTTAAAGAATTTATATTTTCTTTATTTTTTATTATGTAAAGGCAAAGTGTAACATTTATTGATAATAAAAGTTTGAAATTTATTGTATTTAATAAATTTAATTTTAAATCATAAATCAACAATATAATATATTAATATTATATTATGACTTAAAAGATTTTATTTATTATCTTTATTAAAACTAATTTTAATAATTAAATCTTAAATTACTGTTTACTATTTAAGTTTAAGTTAAGCAGTGAGGATGTAAGTCAATATTTAATAAAATAATAAAATAATAAAATAATAAAATATAAAATAATAAAATATAAAATAATAAAATAATAAAATTTAAATTATGAATAAATAGTAAATAAATTTTTAGTTTCTATATTCTAATCAAATATCTATTTTTTCTTATTACCATCCTTGTTGACTTTAAACTTAAAAAACATCATATCCCCATCCTCTACAACATAATCTTTACCTTTTTGGTATTGTTTTCCAGCAGCTTTTACAGCAGATTCACTTTTAAATAAATATAATTCAGTTTTATTTACACAAATAAAATTATTTTACCTTCCAAGTTCTTTTAATTCATTAAATTTAATTACTTCTGCTGCAATGAATCCTTTTTCAAAATCACTATGTATTACTCCTGCTGCTTGAGGAGCTTTAGATCCTTTCTATTAGTTATATCAAGTATTATTTTATACTATAGTAATTATAAATTTATACCAAAATAGTCCATGCTCTAACTTCATCTAAACCAGCAGTAAAATAATGATCTAAATCAAGTGCAGAATAGCCACATTTAATTATATCAGATAATGCTGATTGAACTTCCATTTCTTTTAGTTTATTTTGTTTTTCTTCCGGGCTTAATAAAGAAAGCTATATACAAAATTAGAATGTATTATTTAATCGCTTTGAAATGTTATACCTCATGCTCTAATTGTGCACTAAATGTTATTAGTTTATCGCCTGGGTTATTCTTTTCGATCCATGCTTTTAGCTTATTTACCCTTAATATTCTTATTAATATATACTATTAGATATTATACTATTTTACCATGGATTATCACCAAGCATATATTCATCGACAGATAAATTTGCTAGATAAATAACTGGTTTCGCTGATATTAAATGCAATGAATTAATGAATTCAATCTATTTTATAGAAATTATGATTCAGCACAAATGACAATATAATACTTGATTACTTCTTTGTTACTCCAGTCTCCTTTTCTAATATCCATTTCTTTATTTTCAACCCAATCCAATAATTTTTCTGTAATTTCCTATAGCAATTATTAAATGATTTAATCTATTTATTTATTTTAATCTTACAAGTTCATCTTCTCCAATTTTTTCTTTCTTCTTTGTTTTTTTAATAGTTTCAATATGTCTAGTAAGATATTCCATATCTTTAATCCTTAATTCATTATGTATAATATCTAAATCTCTAGTTGGGTTAATTTTATCTTCGACATGAATAATATTTTCATCTTCGAAAGATCCTAAAATACTTTAACAAGCTGATTAATTTATATATTAGTTGCTCACTTACTACAAACGTGAAAGATAGCATCTACTGATCTAATATGGTTTAAAAACGCATTTCCTAAACCTGCTCCATTAGCTGCGCCTTTTACTAAACCAGCAATATCTATGACAGTCAAATAAGCAGGTATTTTGGATTTTGGATTATAATGTTGGCATAACCAATCAAACCTTTCATCTGGTACTGCTACTCTTGATTCAGCAGGATCTAAAATTTACTTAAATAATAAATGTTGATTTTAATAATTAGACTCATACCAATAGTGCAAAACGGAAAATTTTCAGCAGGTACTGAAGACTCTGTTATAGCATTAAAAAAGGTAGATTTGCCGACATTTGGTAAACCAACTACACCAATTTTAAGGTTATTACTTGGTCTACCTAACCTTAATTTTACTTCATCGTTGGTTATTTCTCCTTTCTTTTGTTTCTTGGAAAAATTTATTGAAGTATTGGACAAATGACGTATCAAAAAGGACTGTTTTGTGTTTATTATAGCATATGTCTTAAATCTATTTAGTAACATCCTTATTAATATTGAGATTGTTAGAAAAAATAAAAATACAACTTTAGCCAATAAAAGTTATGTAAACTTATAAAATAAACGCTTTAAATTTTTTATTGCTTCTTTATTGTTAAAAATCATAAAATGGAGGAAGAAGCAAAAAGAAGAAAAGAAAGATTAGCTAAACTTAAACAAAAGACATTAGCAAATAAAAAAAACGATGATGATAACGAAGAAAAGTAAATTATATATTAATATAATAAGTTATGATTTATTGTTTTAGGCCAGTATTAAAGTTTAGAAACTTTGAACCAACAAGTGAATTATTGATACAAAAGAGTAATTTAAATTCAACAGAAGATAATACAAATGAAGGAAATGATTCTGAAGTCAAAACAAGTAAAAAAAGAGAAAGTGAAGGTATATTAAATGCAAAAACAGTAGAAGAAGAAGTAAAGGGGATAACTGATAAAATAATACAAGAACAAAAAATAAAGATGGAAGAAGAAGTGGTAATAGTTATGATAAGATAATTATAGTTTATAGATTAATATTTTTAATAGAACTTAACTAATTTAGCACCATCAAAACCAAACTGGGATTTAAAAAAAGATATTATGAAAAAATTAAATAAGTTAGAAAACCAAACTCAACTTAAAATACATCAAATTGTTCGTAAGTTTTTTTATTTAAACTGATTTGGTTTTCTCTTATATTTAATTTAGGTGATAGAATTAAATCAAATAATAATAACAAACAATCAAATGCTTCATTATTAGAAGCCATTAATACACAAGTACAATTAGATCAAAAGGAAAGCGAGCAAGAAGAAGATTAAAATAAAGTTTTTTTTAAATTTAAAAAATAGATTACTTTTTTTATCATTAGTTTATATATGGGGATGTATTTTTTGTTTAAGAATTTTACTAACAATCTTTCCACATAAATAGCGCTTAAAAAATAGAAAAAGTAATGAAACCAAAACACCCCAATATATAGTTAGAAATGACTAGGAACAAAAAGTAAGGAAAAAATAAACTATAAAATAATTTGATTTTATTACATCTTAATAACTATGGTTATAATTTAGAATTAAAATTAAACTCATTTAATCTTTTTTTTGATACACTTCAAGTGGGATAACAGATTTAGGAGCAGGAGAAAGTTCTTGGGAAGCAATCCAAGCAACAAGGTCTTCAATAACTTCACCACAATCTTTAAGAGTAAAATTTAATTCAGTATCTTTTTTGACTTTTTGAGATACCATATGAATTGAAATTTTACGTCTATTTGGTGCTTCACGAATAATACAATTTTTAATCATACTAATAAGTTTATCTTTATTTACTTTACGTAAAATAGAAACAACAGATTCAGCTATTAAATAAAATTGAGATTAATGAAATATTAATATTACATAAAAACAAAATTACCTTCATCAAAATCACAGAAATCAGCACTAATAGCATTCCACTTACGATTAGCATATCTTGGTAAATTATCATCTTTCTTAAGTTTATTAATAATTAAACCCTGTACTTTATTATTTAATTCTTCTTCAGTGTAATTTTCTACAATTTTCTATAATTATTAATTTAATAAATAAATAAATATTAATTAATTTTAAATTTACCAAAAAATTTTCTAAAAAATTTTCGATTCTAGATTCTAAATAAATTGGATCTCTTTCACTTTGAATAATAATACGAATACCACCTCTACAAGCTAAAGAACGGTCTCCACCAAATACAATATATCCTAATTGTTCAACAGTACGTAATTGATTAAAAGCTGGTTCACTAATTAAATACCCAACAAGTTCAGAATAACTTCTTCGTTCTAAATCAAAATAAGAATATAAATCAAGATAAAATTCAATTGCTGAATCAAAAGTATCTGGGTTAGATACTTGTTTTTGATGAACATAAGAACAGTTTGGTTTTGGAAGATAAACATTTCTTCTTGGTATTCTTTCTGCTGAATATAATTTATTAAATTTAAATAATTCATGGATATGCTTATAAACTTTAATTGAATCCTATAAATAAAATTATTATTTAGTCATTAATTAAAACCATGATAATATAATATAATATGATTTACTTCAGCAGTAAAGTTACCACAGATGAATGTATCGGTATAAGCACGAGAAAAGAATTCTTTTGTAAATTCTTTAACTTCATTAGAAGTAATAGCTATAAATTAAAAATTTAATATAAACTATATAAACAATATAAATTATTACATGGTGCTTCAATGTATTTCTCATCATCAGTCCATGCTTTTTCACATAAAGCATAATGAGTATAATAAGCTACATGATTATAAGGTGCATTTAACTTAGAGTTAAGCAATGTTCTTAAATACTAATGAAATTATTTATTATTTATTATATTTAAATTAATAATTAATAATTAATAATATTAAACTTACTTTTTCTTTACAATTATCAAATATTGTTTCATTAATATCAAATTGAGTTATATGTTTAATGACTTCCAATAATAATGTCTCAAGTTTATGACTATAACCATCAACACCTATACTTAGTCCATTATATCGATTAGATAAACTATAGCTTAATCCAGCAATTGAAGCATCATAACTGAATTCATTTAAATTTTCAGTTAATATTAATTTCAACAATTCCAAACAACAAAAGTGTCTTGGAGATGTATAAACAAATGGATTTTTAACGAATAAAGATAAGCTTGCTTTTGGTACTTTAAATTTACTACTACGATCGTACCATAAACTACCATTTTCATCCTTTATTAATAATAATGGATTCTAAATTATAATATATTAGATATAAATTATCGTTGTAAATTACTATAAATCATTACTTTTTGATTTGAAATAAATTCAGTTGATAAATCAAAGTTAGTAGGTATAAATGGATTTGATTTAGGTAAATAAAGTTTTGAGTCTAATTCAATTGAATTTAATTCCTATTAAAATATAATATTAACATATTAAATGTGTATAAAAACTTTTGTTCTTACTTTAATAAAATCATTGTCCAACTTTTCAATTGCATAATTTGTACCATACCAAGCTTCTTGCTTTAAATCTTTTCTATCTTTAACTGATTTTGAGACCACAGTAACCCTATTAAATAATAAAATGTAAATAATAAAATATAAATAACAAATAACGAGCAGTTAATTACATCAATTTTTCTGGCTTGAAATAATTCAATAATTCATTTACTGCTTCTGGATCATATTTCTTTAATAAACTAGAGTTACACAAAACTTCATTTGCTGGAAATGGACGATGAAGTCTATTTGATAACCTTGAAACATAGCTGGATACATTAGATTTTTCTTGAAATTTAAAATTAGCTTCATGAATTGATTGTATCTAAAAAAAACAATATTATTAAATATTAATTATGATAACTATCAATTATTTATATTACTTCTTTAAAGTGACTTTCATTAATTCCTTCATGGGAAAGTAATTTGATATATTGATAAATTATTTTAATTATATTTTCAACATTTTCTATTTTAATAAATTAGTAAATTATAAATTGTTATAAATTATTATATTAAATTACCTAAACCAGACACAGTTAATTCAACTTCAATTTCAAAAAAACAAAAGGCAGGATTATTATGCTGTGAACCAGCATAAAGTGAAGTTACCCAACTCTTTTCTTTTAATAAAGATAAGATAGAACCTGGTCCTTCATGACCAATAAAGTGAGATAATATGGTTGCGGGCTAAGATTTAATTATTATATTCTATTATATTCTATGAATAAAAATAAAAATACTCTTGATTCATAATTCTTAATTTGCGAGGGAATTTCAAAAGATAATGAAAGGTTACGTGTATCTTTAACTGGTACAACATATACTTTAGTCTAATAAAATAATTATAATATAAGTATAAATTATATAAAGAAGATTAAAGTTAAATTACATTGAAATGTTCTTGTGGAGTTGGAGAATCAAAATGAATTGGTGGTTCAATATTAAGGTTTCTAACTAATGAGAAACGAGGGATTACCCATTCAGTTAATTTATCAAGGGATTCTTAATAAGGTTAGTATTCATCGTTAAAATATCATATTATATTATTTAATTACCTTTTCCACTTACAACGAGTTTCATAATATTTGATGAATAAAATTTATTATAAAACTTTAACAACTCTTCTCTTGTATCAATTCCTTTTGATTTTGGTTCTTCAAGTAAAGTATCCAAATTACCTATTAAAAATGAATGGGTTTCTATCATAAACTAATATATAACAGTTAAAAATACCTGTAGAAAAGCGTGAAAATGGATGATCTTTTTTACTAAATGATTTATGAAGTTGCATGAATCTCCAACCGTCATTCTGTAAATTCTTTTTATTCTCTAATTATACAATTTATTATTTTATTTTATTTTATTTTTATAAAGATGAAATACCTGAATCTACCGCTTTGATTTCTCTTTCAGTACAACTTGGACTAAAAAGTGAAGAAGTAAAGAATTGAGAGAATCTATTTCAAATTCATAATTATTATTGTTTCAAAATAAAATACCACTAATTACCTATCTAAAGCACCTTCGAGGTGATTTGGGCCTACTTCAAAGTAATAGTTGGTGTGATCATAAGAAGTATAAGCATTAGAGTAACCAGCATTCTCAGCTAAATACTTTAAATATTGTTAGTTTCCTAAACTATATTTCATTATGTTATCTTTATTACCTCTGAATAATCATTTTCTTTTGGATATTTTTCCGTTCCCATAAATAATAAATGTTCACAAAAATGAGCTAAACCTGGTAATTCAACAGGATCGTTTTGGGAACCAACATGAACATCTAAAGAAGCCGCAGCTTTATCACCATTAGGATCTGAAATTAATAATACAGTCAAGTCATTGTTCAATATGATGTATCGATATTCTCTATCATCTACTGAGCTTTTGATAATTGGTTCAATAAGCTGTTTATATGATAATTCGTTGTTAAATTCTTTAGCTTCAAAGTTATTGGAAGTCATGTTATTTTTTTACTTTTTAAAAAAAAACTTTATTAAAATTAAATTTTTAATTTAAGCTTTTAATTTGATGACGCAGTATTTTGTTAATAAAATTTTCATTAAAAGTTAACGTTTATAAAATATAATTCAATAAAATAAAAAATTTATATAGATAAAATTTATTTAATTAGAGTTTATTACTAATATTATTATAAACTTCATTTTGATCACCAATAGTGATAACCACTTTAGCATAAGATTTACGATCTTTTAAAAGGGATAATGCTTCTGCCGTTTTAGAAATATCAAAAATATCTGGATAGATTAAAGGAATAAGTTGTTTATCAGTTAACCATTTTAAGATTTGAGTCCAAATTTCAGGTATAACTTTAGGTTGATGTTGAGTATAAGCACCCCAATGTAAACCAACAATTGAAATATTTTTTAATAAAATACGATTAGTTTGAATAGCTTCATGTTTCCCAATGGCAAACCCAATGACAATAATTTTACCACTAAACTTTAAGCATGAAATAGAATCATTGACTAATCCAACAGGATCATAAACACAATCAACTCCTTTTTTGTTTGTTATTTCTTTAACTTTATTAATCCATTCTTTCCCTTCAGTTTTAATATTAACAATATAATCTGCCCCATAATCTTTAACTATCTTTAATTTATTATCATCCGTTCCTGTAGCAATAACTGTAGCACCTAATAACTATGTATCCTTTAATGTTTGTTAAATAAATGAATAAATAAATAGTTTACTTTTGCCATTTTTACAGCAACAATACCGACACCACCGGTTGAACCATGAATTAAAATAGTTTCTCCTATTAAATTATTAACTTTAAGTAATCTAATACTATTATCAATAGTAATTACCTTGTTTTAATTCAGCCCTTAATTTAAGAGCAGATAAAGCAGTAGGATAAGTAATAAATAAACCAGAACCTTGGATATAGCTTAAACTATCTGGTAAATGGAATAAAGTCTTTTCATTAATAGCTATATACTCAGCATTAGCACCTAAACCACATCCAAATACTCGATCTCCAACTTTATATCTTTTACTATTTTTAACTCGTGTTACTATTCCTGCAAACTAATAAATAAATAAATAACATATGTATATAATACGATGCTTAATATAATGACTTACCTCAGTGCCTAAAATAAAAGGAGCTTTTTGTTTAATTTGATAAGTCCCTTTGATCATCAAAATATCATAAAAATTCAAACCACATGCTTTGATTTTTACTAATACATCTCCATCTTTTTTTAATTCTGGTCTAACTGTGTCTTGGTATTTAATATCTTCAATATTATCACTTAATTTATCAACTATGATAGCTTTCATTTTATAATTTTTCATAAAATAAAAAGTCTAAAATTTAAATTTTTTGTTAATATACTTTTAAATTATCAGGTGACATAATAAATTGAAATCATTTTTTTAAAATTCAAAAACTATTGTTTTCATATGGTTTATTTCAATGTGCTTAATAAACAATATTTAAGTATTATCCGAGTGTGCGGCAAAATTGAAGCGACAGTAGATTTGGTGAAATTTTAATGACATTTATATATTTTTAAAACGTTGTTGATTTTGTAAAATCTATCATTTCTCTGAACTTTGTCACACACTCAAAAGCATAGTACGGTATGGATACCTTATAAAAAATCATTTATAAATAATATAAATTAAATGAATAATCAAAATAGCAAATAACGCAATGATACTTTATATTTTATTTAATAAGCATAACAACAAATTGTTATCCTTTTTTAGCTGGTTCAACATAATATGATACTGCTGGTTGGATTTTACCTAATGCTTCACAAGCTTTAAGCCAATCTGGTTTAACAATAGCAACATTCCATTGTAATGCTAACTCATAATTAGGTGATACTGTACTGTTACATAATAAATCTGTAGTTTCAATCGATACTTCAGTCGACCATTTAGCACCAATCCTTTGAACACACTTTTTAAGTTCTTCAATCTCTAAGCTCGATAATGTAGAATCTAAACATACGTTAATCCCTGATAAATTAGATAGTGTCAATGTACGTTCTTCTACTTTATTAGATGTATAAACTCCAGAAGATGTACTCATTATAACGGATAAATCGTATAATGTATCCATATCTAAACCTGATATCTTTAATTTATTCCCTTGTGTTGGTAAGGAACTTGGCATCTTATTTCCTTTTTTATAAACAGTAAATGAACGTAAATCACAAGAAAATAACTCTAAAGGCTCCCATTCTAAAACAATAGAAGTTTGTGTAATTGCTGATATTTTAATAGCTGGTGGTTTGGGATAATGGGTCCCATATTGTAATAAAATTTCCTCTTGTAATTCCATAAATGAATCTAATTTTTCTTTTTCTGTACCATACTCTCTTGATACTTGTACTTTGACTATAGCTCCAGTAGATACACCCTCGGGTAATAAAATGGAAGGAAACTCAATTAAATGGTTATCTTCAGTTAATAAGATTGCCTATTTAAAACTAAGAATGAGTCAATTTAAATAAAATTGTAAATTAATCAATTACCAAACCAGCATCCACTTTTCCAACTGTAAATAAGGAACTTGTTGAATCCATTTTATGTATTATATTTAATGTATAATAATTTTATTTAAAAATAATCAATTTAATTAATTCATAATAAACTTATAAACACTAAATAATTAGTGACAAGCTCAACCAATGGTAATACGTTATGTTCCTATTACAATAACCAATCAATAAAGACACTCTATAATCATTTATAGAAACATTTTTGTTATTATTTGTATAAGTAATGAGCCTTGTAATATTAATATAATGTATATTATTTATTTTTAAATTTAGATATGTTAGTCATATTTTGATTTAATAATATATAAATTTATTTATATAAAGTATTGATAAATATAATGAAATATTATTATTAATGAAAAGCTTTATTCAGTGTATTTTTTTGCTCTTGAAAGGCCAAAGACCAAAGTGTCTTATTAACTAAGACAAAAAATAAAGCACTTAAGTCAGTAAACTTAAAGGACTTTATTCAGTATGTTTAAACGCAAAAACGTTTATAGGCTTTTCTGGTGAGCTAACGATGTATAATTTTGATTTAACTTCATCTTTGTCCTTCAATGTAAAACTAAAATTTCTAACTAATGAAGCAGTAACTAAATAAAGCTCCATCCAAGCTAAACTAAAAATAAATTAGTGTTTAATTATATTTATATTTTATACTATATTTTGTGCTATATTACCTTCTACCTAAACACCCTCTTGGACCAACAGAAAAGGGATAAAAATTATCATTTAATTTAAATTGACCATATTCATCAATCCAACGTTCAGGATTAAACAAATTAGGATTTTCCCAGTTATTAGTAGTATTATGGAGCGCATTCATACTCAGTGAAACTGTGGTCTATATAAAAATGTATTAGCGCAACCGATTATACCATTGTTACTAAAATTACATTTTCAGGAAGAAAATAACCATCCACAATTCTTCCACCATTTGGTACACTTCTTACTAAACTACCTGCTGTAGCTGGACGAATTCTTAAACTCTCGTAAATCACTGCTCGAAGGTAAACGTTTTCTTTACATATATCATAATTTACTGCTTCTTTGTTTGGAAAAGTAGATGTTAACTCCTCTTTGAGTTTGTTGTAAATCTCTGGATGTTTTGATAAAAGATAAAAAGTCCTAATTGATTATTAAATTTTAAAAATAAATTATAAACTATAAATAAACATACCAAGTCAATGAATTGGAGGTCGTATCTGAACCAGCGATACTAAAAATTAGTTATTTTATAGTAAATATATAATTAATATATTACAGTTGAATTATAGACTCTTCTGCAATTTCTTTTTCGCTAAGTTTTTTTCCAGTATCTGGATCAGAAGCATTAATTAAAGTATTTAAAATAGTAATTCTATCCGAACACTCTTTTGCATCTCTAACAGCTTCATATGAAAACTAAATCAATATAAATAACTTGATAAAAAATAAAATTAGGTATTACTTTATAAAGTTGAGTTACGCTTTCAAATTTATAATGTTTCAAAAATGGAAAGGGCCCAACCTAAATATTTATTAATACTAGATAAAATCTAATTATTATAAAATATTACAAAAACAGCTATAACAAAGAAATTTTTGATCCATCCAATAACTGGGTGATAACCATCCTTTAACATATCAAAGGATTTACCATATGCTACATCTCCGATTACATCCTAATAATAATAAATTAAAATTAAATTAATAGCATGATGATGTTATCGTTACAAATGAAAAACAATTAAATAAAAGGCCAATATTGAAACATTCTCCTTTTGAAGCCTTTTCTTCGATCTTATCAACTAAAATATTGACATTTCGTTTTACCAAATACTCCACATTTGATATAGTTTTATCTGAAAAACTAAAAGCAAGAATTTTTTTCTAAAATTACATTTTTAGACAAAGTTTATTAATTTCACCAAATTATTTACCCTTTGACGATGGAACTCTTTGTCTCTAAACAATTTATAAGTCATATCAAAAACGGCTCAAAAAAATCATTACCTAGTACTAAGAATAGTTTCCCCAACAATTTGAAAACCATTAGTTTTTTTACTTTTTGGAAAAGTATAAGTGGAATTAATTCGCTTTGCAGCTTCATCAGAGCAAAATGATATGCTATCCCAATCTATTAAACAGAGTTATTTAAAGTCCCACTTAAAATAATTTCAATGTTTTACTTAATCTAACAGCATTTCCATATATTTCATGAAGTCCAGTTACATAGAGATGAAAGGTACCATTAAATAAATAATATCTTGGCAAAAAAGAAAAGATTTGATTAATTAATGGCCCAGGAATTTTTCTTAATGGACTAATATATAAATTATATATTATCTAAAGATTCATTGTTAATGTACAAATAGAAAAAGATGAATATACCTTATAACACCAATAAAGTAGTGCAATAATGAGTATTAAATACACACTTATTATTTCCATTGCTTAAAATTATACTTTTGGTGCTTGATTTTTATATAGCTTATATGCCTATATACTTCAATAACTCACTCTTTTGTTATGTAATGTGTATATGATTTTCAATCTGGCGCTCCTTCTCCGTAACAACTTGTAAAAACAAATACTGTTGATTCGAAATGAAGAAAACATTGATTTAAAATTTTCAATTTATAGTACAAGTAAATTATGAAAGAGTCTCATTAGATAGGCTCAGTTTAGAAGTCAAAAAACCATGTTATATTATATCATTATTTAACTAAAAGTGTATATTCAGACAATATTTAATTACTATGTGACTAAATTTAGAATTGCTACATTAATACTTTCATGTCATCTAGTATATGGTTTATCATTATTCGATAATATATCACGTTATTGTATTATTTTTATAAGAAAAATTATTCTTACTCAGCATATGAAATTAAAACATTAAATCTACAATTAGTAATAAAGCTAACCTTAGCTTTTAAAAGATTTCTTAAAGACAATAGCATAATTAAACTAAATTTTAGTTAGCAACCTCTAAATTCGGGTTGCTAATACTGCTTTTAGCCCATTGAAGTATTTTGAGGCAAGCTAATTTCTACTTGTTATTTACTACATTAGTAAACTAGGAAGCTTTGCCCTTGTAATGTGATCTAAGCATAGATTCACGTGCGCTATTTAAAGGATAGAATATATTTAGTGAAACTACTATTATTGCTTATATTTTTTGATATTTATATCTCTTTTTTTAAAACCTTAGAAGCGATAATACTCTTAAAGGTCTTGTTACTGAAAGGAAATGTATTTCTTTTTAGGTTTAACAATTTTTTATATAAAGCAAAAATATTAAGACGTTTGGTTACATGAGTTATGTTTGCTATTGAAAATCTACTATATATAAGGGATATAGTTTATAAGCATTCTTTTTCTCTTGAAAGGCATGAGTCCAAAATGTTTTATTAATTAAAATAAAATGCATATACTATAAGCAGCGAACTCTAGGGACCGATTTATCAATAATGACTTTGTGGGAGCATAGAAAGAGAGTCAAAGCCCTTTTTATCTTTTGTGAATTGAGTAGAACAAAAAGATAACACTTTTAACACTTTTGGCTCTAACTTCCATAAAGATCCTTATTACATGAGAAGAACAGTAGAAATCAAAGGGAGAAATGCAAGGGCAGGATAAGTAAACTGTAAATTGGTAAAGCTTTTTTGAAAGGTCCACAATCCAGTGGAAAGAATTAGGGATCTAGCCAAAGACAATACCTGGGAAAAAGAGCTAATAATTTAAAAAAGGCAAGTGAGTGGGGGACAGGGTTGGCGAAAATAGTAAGGAAGGATAAGATGTATACCCATAGATGCAAGGTGGGGACCCAAAAACAAAATTATAAAGAGGAGTTAAGTCAGAAGAAGGGCAATGAAGGCAATGGCCTTATACAGGTTTAAATTTGGCAACAACAGTTTGAGAGGTGAAGGTAGTATGTATGTATTACTAACATAAAAAAAATGAATTTTAGTTTAGAAAACTTTGACACAATAAATTACTATAAATCAAATAAAGTCAAAACATGAGTGATGCTTTTTTTAAAGATCTAATAGAGTGAATGAACTCTAAAGCGGTTTACTATAACCAAAATAAATAAATCAAAATAATAAGGAGGTCGATTATATTAGTAGGAATTCTCTTCCCTGTTTATTATAGGAAGGCTTAGCTTTAGTTTAAGAAAATCCATGTAATCAATCAAGCAGTTTTCGATCTGATAGAAATGGAAAGCACGAGAGCCTTTTTGCTTCTTATCAAAGAAAGTTCCTTATGGTATTTATAAATAGTCAATAAAGCAGAGGAATAGAAGTCAGCAACAAATTAAGAGTAATAATAATATTGATTTAGTTTTTAATCAAGTAGTCGAACATATTTTTTGCATAAAACCTTCAACTAATGTTTTGTTCAATTTTTCACTTCTAAAAGTGGTCAAAATACTTAACAAAAAAAGGCATTCTGAATAAAATTGACGAATAAAAGTTTCGAAAGAGTCAAGCGTAAATTAGTTTTGTTAATCTCTGCTTAGCCTCTTAGAAAAAAACCTTTAATAATGTATAATTTATATAACTATTTGAATATGTGGGTGTATCTTGGTATTTAAGAATTTTACTAATGATGTTTCTACTCAAATGGCACTCAATAGAAAAAGTGATGAAATCAAAAAAAGCATCCACATATGGTCTTTAGCACTTTACTATAAAAGTAAAATAGACTACCATTATTTTATCTAAATTTAAACGCAGACTTTAATTGGTTCTGTTTTTGAATTTTCAATTTTATTGGCTAATTTAGTAAAAATAAATTGTTTACAGACCTTTATATTTTTTAATTGGATATTGAAATAATATCCTTTAACTAAATGAATTATATTATGAAATATTCATTTTCATTTTATATCTTTATTTCATGGAGCAACAAGATATATCGAATTCGAAGAAAATAGGCCATAGATGTGATCAATGTTATCAAAGTCACGTCAAATGCGACAAGCTGCTGCCTAAATGCTCAAGATGTCTTAGGAGGAAAACTGATTGTACTTTTATAAGAGAGACTGTATATAATAAAGAGATAAGCGCTCAGTATGGATCATATAATAGGCAAATCGCACGCAAAGTTAATGTTAAAGCAGAGAAGAGATTTATATATGTAAAGCAAAATAAACTTAGTTTAAAACAACTCCAATCAAAAAGAGAGATTGAATATCAAGTATTAAAATTGCCTAAAGGCTACAATTTTTCATATAATATCCTTGGGATATTTAATAAGTTTCAAAGGAAATTATTGTTAGAAAACTTGTTAAATTTTATTCAAAACCCGTCTCCATTTTTTCCTAGCAAAGGTCTAAACCTTTTCATCACGTTAATAGAAAAACTGAATTTAGTATCATATAAACCTATAAAATTGATTTCGATACCCAAGGTGCCAGAGGGAACTGAATTTAATATTAGGTCAATTTTAAGGCAAGCCATAGTCAACTACTTTAAAGTTATCAATAAAGTGTTTCCCTTATTCGATGAAACAAGATTTAGTTTCATTTCACGCCCGTTCCATTTAAAACTAGCAATACTCACAGGTGGGCTTTTATGTATGGAACAAACTGAAACAGTAAAGGATTTAATTAAATATTTTGAGGGAGAAATTTATAGATTTGTTAAAAATATTCCTAGAATTAAACCCACTTTAGAAAACATACAACTAATTCTTGTATTAGTTGGGAGTATATCTTATTTTCCATGGGTCAATAGTCTTAAAGAATTTCTTCTATTCCACTGCTATAGAATATCGTTTATAATAGGATTAAGTCAATCTTCGAGCAAGCTATCAAGAAAGATTAATATAGAAAGGGTTTATACTTATTGCATGTTAAACTTCTATTATAATGGCAATTTAATAACCTATGGTTCATATGCTGCTGAGCCTATACTTCCTTTAGAGTTAAAAAAGATAGAAAATGATTATACATATAAATTCTCAAGTTATAAGTTTAATTTTAGCAAAAATGATAAAGAGATACAACAATATTGTTTTCTAAAATTGCAAGAATTTTATTATATATTAAGTACCCTGTTTTTTGATTTACGATTAATTAAAGAGGAAAGTACAAGACAAAGCGAAGATCAATTAAAATTTGACAATATTTTAAAAAAGCTTTCCTTTAAAGCATTGGTTATTAAAGAAAAATATACTAGGATTTTGGATGATTTTATAGTAAAAGTAGATAATCGAGGTTTAATAGGATTTATTAAAGAGTATCAGTATTGTATCATTCATTTTTTCCACCAAGTCAATTTTTATATCTACACTATCCAATTTAGTATATCTAAAGAAAAAAAGATTTATGAAATGCAAGAATATGCAACTGGTAAAAACATTAGCGCAAATACATCACATTACATTGAAAATATACTTTTAAAATGCTATTTAGCAATTGATAGTGCTATTATAAATTGTCACAATTATACTCTTGCCTTCGATTGTCCGCTCGTTTCTACTTGTTTGGTCTTTATGATACGGTTTGGAGGAAGTAGCGAGGAGAATTTGATCTATGTTCAAAAAGGAAAAGAGTTTTTACACTCTTTATTGAAATCACCCTCTGCTATGGGGATATGTGGAATGAATTTAAAGCTTCTTGAAATCACCAGTAAGTCATTAAATACTATTAAAATTGAGTAGTCAAAATCAAATACTCATTTATTGTATTATTGCTACTCATTTTTTTGATATTAAAATTTATTACTAATACAACTTAAAAAGCAATTTTTTTAATATTCTAAGTCAGGCACTTATAGAATATAATATTATTTCAAAAGAATTTAGCATGTAGTTGAAAAGTTTAATAAAGTTATTATTTTTTACTAGTTTAAATAAATATCGTAACTTATATTCAATAGTTGGATAATAAATAAGATTTTATATATTATATTAATAGTCTAAATAATATTATAATTTTTTTAAAATTATAATATAATAAGTATCAGCTTAAACTACTTTTTTTTTTTTAAATTGTTTGTGAAACTGAATAATTGCCAAAAATTTCAAAGCAATTATGAAATTTATGATAAATTTATTTTAGTTTACTTACAAATAAGGTTTCTAGCACTTTTGGATATTTCACACATTTACAAACTCGCCTTGTTCCTATACTAGAACAATACTTAACAATTTTGTTGGCAGCTACTCCTATATAAACAATACAACTCTATCTACAAATAACATTTCTCCACTTTATACACAAATTTATCCCTATGAGAATTCACACAGCAATTAACTTTTATTACAAATTAAAACTTTAAAGCATTAATTATCATGAATTAAATATCCAGAATTCTAATTAGAAGGGATAAATGAGGATACTTTTTTTGGCTTCATTACTTTTTCCATTTTTTAAGCGTTATTTCAGCGGAAAGATTGTTATTAAAATTCTTAAACACAAAAATACTTCCCCAAATCCTGATTTTCTAAATATGAATTTTATGTAATAAATAACCACTGGAGTGTTATTAATCTTTTGAAATCTAAATCGAGATTTGTTTGCTAAAATTAAGGTTCGATCTATAAAGAATTTCAGAAGATATAACATAAACAATATTAAAAGTTGTATTTAAAAGTTGAAATGTATACTCCAAGATTTTATTGTTTCTAATTAAAACTCTCTTTTTATAAAGAAATTAAAATATAGTATTTTTAAAGGGATTCTTTAATTTTCTTTTTGTTTCTACCCATTTTCTTGGAGCTGTGATTAAAAAATTTACGATCTACAATGGAATGATTTAAGAATTACTCCATCTTTTTATTTAAATTTTATTGAATTCAAAATATTGTTTTAGATTTCAGTTACTAAAAATTGCTTTCGGGGATTTACTTTTAATATTTACAGTATATAAAGGCAAGGTACTGTGAATAGGATAATTTATAAAAACAAAACATAATGGTTAATAAAGTACTACCTTTAAGGATATTAAACTTCGTCACTGGTTTAGCAGCTATTATTGTAAATATTATTACAACTTTAGTTCCATTAAATGGCAGTAGGTTAAGTGATATGGATAATAATGTCAATAAAATTATGCCTGCTGGTACCGCCTTTTCAATCTGGGCCGTTATTTATATATTTAAACTATTATTTATGATCTATCAACTGTTCCCAAGAACATATGACTTAAAATATATCAATTACGGCATCACCCCATACTTTAGTTTATTAGCTTTATTAAATATTACTTGGTTACTTACACAAGCTTATCTTAAAGATGAGTTATATATTGTACAGCTTATTGTTATTTATGTGATGTTTGTTGTATTGTTAATTATGTATTCAATGACCTTTAAATATATCAAGAGTGACCTCGTATTAAATACCGAATCAAACAATAATTTCTATTTGAATTATTGGTTAGGTAGAGTATGGTTATCCATCTACTTTGCTTGGATTACAGGTGCCATATGTGTTGATTCCTTCTCTGTTTTCTCTGATCTTCCAACAACAACTTATATAAGTTCTACTATCACTTTATGCCTATTAGCTATACTTACAATAGTGATAGTATTTATCAATCGTGATGTGGCTTTCACTTTAACTTTTATTTGGACCTCAGCTTGGATCATTGTCAATCATAAAGATGTTGAAGAAGGGTACCCACTTTTTATTACTGCTTGTGTTGTCATTGCAGTTGTTTCAATTGTTACAATTGTAGCTTTTATCTTAAATTTGAAATTTGTTTTTAATCGAAGAAAGATTAACGAAACAGAAATTGAGAAATTGAATAATGAGATATCTTAGAATATATATATATGTTTATTACTTAAAAGGCTTCTAAGCCCATTCAACTATTTTAAACATCCACCAAACTATAACAATTTTGATCAACTTTTTAGCTTATATTGAGGATAATGTTTATTATATTTAATAAAACCCAACGAAAAATTTCATTTGAATTTATTATAATTTTTAATGTTAAAAATTTATTTTATAAAGGTTTATCACATACCTAATATAAACTTACTCTATTTGATTTTGTTTTTAACTAATTTTAGAGAAAGTTCTTATTATTTGTATTACTTGTATTTTTTATATTGTGAAAGTTGATACTCAGTGGTCGGAGTTAAAAGCTACTCTTACTTAATTAACTTGCCTTGAGTCAAACGGTCTTAGTTTATGTAACTAAGATAGACTTAATAGAAATAGTACGTAATAAGCTACGAATTATGTAAAACAAATATAATGGAAGATACTACTGTAAAATCTATATAAGATATTGTCAGAAAGACTTAGTGGCTTTATTAATAGTACGATATCAGGGAATAATTCAGTTAAAAAGCTTTGAGTTATCATGTTGAAGAATCCCTTTTATATTCTTTGCAATTTGAAGTTAGAAATCCCCACAGTAAATCAAAACAAGGAACTCTGGATTGATTATATCATATGATTTACGATCAAATTGATTACAAGACTACTACTAGCTTTGTAAACAAGTTAAATGATTATTATCTTATTAATCCGAGAGCTGATAAACCAATATTTCACAAAATTCAAGGCTTACAATATTATACTATATAATATATATAATTGATCCAAGCTGTAAAAGACAAAATAATGTATAAACTATTTTAAGAATAAATGTTTACTAAAATATATTTAAGAATTGTTCCAACTTTTTACTATAATTTTATTTAAATTTAAAACTAAAATTTTTAGACGTATTTATAGCAAATGCCTTCGGAGATTTAGATTTAATATCTAAAATATATAAAGAAGGCTAAATTTGATCAATAATTTAATCTACAGAAAAAATAATGACTAACAATATATTATTTTCGCGAATTTTTAACTTTATTATAGGTTTAATAACTATCATTGTAAATGGCATTATAGCTGTAGTTCCAATAAATGGTGGAAGATTAATAGACAGGGATGATAGTTTAAACAAATTTATGCCTTCTCCAGTCGCATTTTCGATCTGGAGTATTATTTACACATTTAAACTAGTATTTATGATCTATCAATTATTACCAAGAACATACAACTTAAAATATATCAATTATGGTATCACCCCATACTTCAGCACAGTAGCGTTATTAAATATGACTTGGCTAATTACACAAGCTTACCTTAAAAATAGTTATGATTTTGTACAACTTATTATCATTTATACTATGTTTACTGTATTATTTTTCATGTATACAACTACATTTAAATATATTAAAAATGACCTTACAATGAAAATAGAATCTAACGATAATTTTTATTTAAATTATTGGTTTGGTAGAGTATGGTTATCTATGTATTTTGCTTGGATTACAGGTGCTATCTGTGTAGATTCCTTTTCTGTTTTTTCTGATCTTCCAACATCAACTTATATAAGTTCATCTTTAACTTTATGTTTATTAACTATAATTACAATGTTTGTACTTCATATTAATCGTGATGTTGCATTTAGTTTAACTTTTATTTGGTTTACATCTTGGATTATTGTCCACAATAAGGGCTTCAAAGAAGCATATACTCTTATTATCACTTCTATTGTTGCAATTTCGATCATTTCAATAGTTACAGTCATTACATTTGCTTTAAACATCAAGTTTATTATCAATAGATATAAGGGAATAGAAACTGAATTAGAAAGTGAAAGTAAGAAATTAAATTTATATTATAAATAAATAATTTTAATTATTGTTTATAGGATTTCCAAGTTTACTTGATTACTTTAAACGTCCATCGAATTATAACAGTCTTGATTAAAGTTTAGATAAAATTGAGGATTTCTATTTTTTATTACATTTTAATGAAAGTTTAATTTTCAAAATGAGCTTTACAAGAAGCTATCTATTCTTTTACTTCCTCATCTTAATCAAAGTTCCCCTTTATAACTACTAATTTTATATAATAAATACTATCTTAAGCATGTATTTGAAAACTAGTCATATGAGCTTTCAAACGTTGTATTCTATTTGTATTTTTTATTTATTTATATAAAAGTTACTACTATAAGTATTAACTTTAGTTATTATAACTAAATTAATTACTTAGTATTTAAATCAGCTTTGAGACGAAGATCGTATTTAACTGGTCTATATATACAATAAGGATATTTAGTCAAGAAACTTTACCTTTATAATAAGTAATTTTTTAATGCCAACTTTTACTGTTATTTATTTAGAAGATATAATACTTTAATGTCTGACTTTTAAAAATATTATTATTTGTATTGAATTTTAAAATATCTAAGATAATGTTTAATCTCATATAGTAAGTTTCAATAAAAATTTACCACTTAACTTAACTTTCAAATGCTAAATTTGTAGTTGAGGTTTATTTAGTATTTTTAATCTTTAAAACTTGTAAATGCACTTACTTTTATAAAAATATAATAAAAAAATCTAGTTGAAACTTATACTATTAAATAAATTATCATTATCTCCTACTACAGTTTAAAGTCATGATTTATATATGATAATATTATTATTGAATATTATTCAAGTTGTCATAAAAATGTAAAAAAGAAGATCAAAATTTTAACTCATTTTGATTGGAGTGTTCACAATAGGTGTGATAGAATAATACGTCATTTTTATTTTATTTTAAATCAATTTTAATCTCAGTCAAATTTAAGCATTATTCACTTAAAATGCTTATGGAGATTTAGTTTTAATTTTTAGAGTATAAAAACACAAGCAAAATCTAATTTATTTTATTTTTTATATTTTAAGTTGATGATGAATAATAAAATATTATTATCAAGAATATTCAATTTTATTTCTGGTATAATTGCTCTTAGTATCAATGGCTTTATAAAAGTAGTACCAATCAAAAGTAATAATCCAAATCAATTAATGCCATCTCCAATTGCATTTTCAATTTGGGGGATTATTTATTTATTTAAATTAAGTTTTATGATTTATCAATTATTTCCAAGAACATATAACTTAAAATATATTAATAAAGGTATTACTCCTTACTTTAGTATATTGGCTTTATTAAATATAACTTGGTTAATTACTCAATCTCAACTTCGAGGTATTTATTATTTTATTCAACTTATTGTTATATATTTGATGTTTTTAATATTATTTTTTATGTATACAACTACATTTAAATATATTAAAAATGACCTTACAATGAAAATAGAATCTAACGATAATTTTTATTTAAATTATTGGTTTGGTAGAGTATGGTTATCTATGTATTTTGCTTGGATTACAGGTGCTATCTGTGTAGATTCCTTTTCTGTTTTTTCTAATTTTTCATCAACAAATTATATAAGTTCATCTTTAACTTTATGTTTATTAACTATAATTACAATGTTTGTACTTCATATTAATCGTGATGTTGCATTTAGTTTAACTTTTATTTGGTTTACATCTTGGGTATTAATCAATAATAAGAATATTGAAGGTAGTTATCCACTTTTTATTACTTCTATTATAGCTATTGGTGTTATTTCTATTGTTTCTATTATGACTTTGATTTTAAATATTCAATTTGTTATTAATCGTAATAGAGGTATTGAAATGAATACAGAAAGTGAAAGTAAGCGATCAAATTTTTAATATATCAATTAAATAATTAATATTAATATTCATAGATTTCCAAAGGCTATTTAATTATTTTAAACGTTCATCGAATTATAATAGTTTGAATTAGACTTGAAGCTTAAGTTGAAAGTCCTATTTTTTATCCACATATTAATAAGAACTCAATTTCGAAATTTTAGTTTTAAAAAAATTATCATTTCTTTTACATAATCACTCTCTCTTACTTCAAGTTTTCTTATTTGAAATACTCTTTTGTACTATTAGTATGATATAACAAACGCTCCCTTATATATCTATTTTTAAAAAACAACATATAAACTTGATAATAAATAAGTATTACACTTTATTTAGTTGATTTTTTAAATTTTTATATAAATTGCTATTAATGAAGGTAAGTTAGTTTGTAATTATGTTGATTATTTTGCAACTTTTAAATCGCTTTGAAAGTAAAGTAATTAAAACTGGGTAACAAATATTCCAAAATGAAGGATCAAAGAAGTTTTAGTTTTAATTTTATAGACAACAATTTATAATGATAATATTAAATATAATAATAATAATATATTACATAATAAAAAATAGAACTATGTATTATACAATAACGATAGTATAGTATAACAAGTTAACAATTAATATTTTTATAATAATTCAGGGAGGATGAGATAACCAATTAAAAGAAATCAAACTTTTATAAATCCTATAAAACAAAAGATGACGAAAGACAATAACTATGGTAATAAAACTAGTATAAGCCATATGGTTATAATAAAAATAGAATGATAAATAAATAAATAAATAAATAAAATATTAATTAATAGATATGTTTATGTCATCTTAATATTATAATCAATTTGATCCTTAAAAAAGGGGGAATGTTAGTGAGTAAATAAAAGAGAAATAAACAACCCTTTAAATAATGAAAAATATTATAAATAAACGATTAAAAGAAGAAGAAGAATAAATAAATATCAATTATGTTTCAAAATCAATTGAGTCCTATTATCAATAACAATTTAAAGTTAATTAAAAGAAATCAATCTGAAGATAATAATGATATTCGAGATACTCCATTTAATTTAATTAATGATCCAATTGCTTCTAATAATGATTCTATTAACCCTAATAATATTTTTATTTATAATAGAATGCCAATAAATTATTTTAATATGCCTATCAACAATTTCAATAATAATAAAAAGGCACTATTAATAGGTATTAATTATATAGGAACAGATAATGAATTAAAAGGATGTATTAATGATGTAATGAACATCAAAAAGTTTTTAATTTATAAATTTGATTTTAATCCCAACAACATCTTAGTATTAACTGATGATCAAGTATATAATCCTATGTGTATGCCAACTAAATATAATATATTAAATGCAATGCATTGGTTAGTAAAGGAAGCAAAAGCAGGAGATTCATTATTCTTTCATTATTCAGGTCATGGTTCACAACAACAAGATACTGAAGGTGATGAAGAAGATGGATATGATGAAACTATATTACCTTTAGATTTTGAATTAAATGGTGAAATTATTGATGATCAAATGAATGCTATTATGGTAAGACATCTACCTTTTGGTGCTAAATTAACTTGTGTCTTTGATTGTTGTCATTCGGGTACTGCTTTAGATTTACCTTATGTTTATTCTCATTTAGGTAAATATAATATAATATAATATAATATAATATAATATAATATAATATTTTATTTTATTTATTTATTTATTTTTACTAGGTAATCTTAAAAAATTTAATATTTGGAGAACTATTTATAAGTCCTTACATCAAATGGGATATTATCATTTAACGGATATTCATTCACCAGAAGCTAAATTAATTATTCATGATTCAATTGATAAATTACATACTACTATGGAAGCAGAAGTAAGATCCAAATTAACTCGTGGCTCTTTAGGTATTAATTTTAAATTAATATATATTAATTATTTATTATTTATTATTTATTATTTATTTTCTTTTATTAAAATTAGGTGAAGTAATTATGTTCTCTGGATGTAAAGATGATCAAACTTCAGCTGATGCTCATGTTTTAGGCTATGGTTCGACTGGTGCTATGTCTCACGCATTAATTACTGCTTTAAATTATAATACTAATATGACTTATCTTCAATTATTACGTGCTATTCGTACTTTATTAAAAGATAAATATGAACAATTACCTCAATTATCTTGTAGTAAACCAATGAATATTAACTCTACTTTTAGTTTATAATTGACTAAGTACAATTGATGACTATTCTATTTTATGAAGAGTATTATTTTATTATTATCCCCCCCCTTCTTATATCTCTATTTCACATAATAAAATATGAAATTTTATTATAAATTAGAACCTCACTTTAAAGTTTATTTTATTTTATTTTATTTTATTTTATTCAAACCCATTAGTCCTGTGTTTTATTTACAACAATAAAATAAATTTAATACAAAATTAACTGGTTTAAGGGACATAGATTTATCATCAATGGGATAGCTTCTGGAAGGGAAAGTATGGTGTCCAAAATTTTTCTCTCCTTATAAGAGTTAGAGAGTCTCAATGTGAATAATTGAACTTTAGCTTTCCAGAAGATCGTTCATTGACTTGTAATAATAATGGGATTCAAGTGGAATATGAAGTTAGGTTTAGGGTGAAAATTTAAGAAAATAAAGTTCTTATGGGTAGTCTATAAACCTTTAAAAAGGATTAAGGCTCTATTAGCTAGGTGAAAGAAAAGATAAAGTAAGGATAATGGGGAATGTGGGGGTAGGATTGGGGGTAGGATTGGGGGTAGAGGGGATAAGGCTTAATTGATCAATGATAAATAGTCAGAAGAAGAGTGCCTATTGGATATGAAGTAAAATGAGGAAGAGGATCGGTATTAAGTAGGCTGAAGTGGCAGCAGTTAAGTAGAAATAAGTAAAAATTTTGAAATAATTCACAGTGGCGTGAAAGCTGAGTGACCAAATCGTCAAAGAATTATAGTAAGTTTATGACTAATCCCTTTTGCCTTTGGTAGGGGAGAATTGAAATTATTTTAAAGATTAATTGTTATTAAAATAATACTAACTTATGAATACATTTTGTTAATATATTATAAAGCTTATGAATTATTACATTTATTGAAATAAGGTTAAAAAATAAAAAAAGATATTTGAATAAATAAATCAAAATTTATTATTTATTATTTATTATTTAATATAATCCCATATAAATAGAATCATCCATTAAAAAGAATATTTTATTGCTCACTCATTTTAATATTTATAAATCACTCTTTCTTGATTCTACTACAATATCATTTAATTCAACTTCATTAGATTGAGTATAAATAATTTCATTTAATTCATTAGTTTGATGTGTCTCTAAAGTATCTACCATAGTTGATTTTGTTTCATTAAAATTGTTATCTTCTGTTAGTTTAGCTCTGGAATTTTTACCCATTCTATGGGATAATCTCTTATTGCGTAACTTTTGATGTTTTCTTAATTGAAGCACTGTTAAAAGAGATGTAATAGCCCAAGAAATATTAAATAATACAGCGGAATTTTGATTTAAGATTTGAGTAAACGCTAAGATACAGATAAAGATATCAACAAATAAGATAATGAGACTGTAAATGATTCCATCTTTTAAAATCATTTTATAAAAGGGTAATTGATTAAATTTATATTGTTTATAAATTATTATTAAAAAGATGGAAGTTAAATATACATTTAAAATCATTTGAATTGTTAATGCCATTCCAGCATATAACATATTCATATTAGCAGAACAATTTAATAATGGAGTAATAGTTATGGAAGTGAATACCATATTTAAACAAAATAATACTAATTTAATAATCATTAAAACTAAAGCTAAAGGATAAATACATTTAGGTAGAGAAGAAAGAACAAGTTTAGCTTTAATTAAAAGTATCAATTCAATAGAAAGCGTAGATAATAAATTTCCAACAGCAGCAAATTGAATACGAAATAAACAATAATTATCAAATGAGAAAAAAAAGATAATTATTATTAAATTGACTATTAAACCTATTAAACTTTGTATTAAATTTAATTGAAAAATTTGATTTTGATTTTTTAATATTAGTTTGATAGAATGGACTGTATTTAATAAAAAGATTGTAAAACTCATTGAATTGATTGTCATGGCTAAATTTGATTCAAATATATAATGAACTGGAGTTGTTATTATATTATTATCCATTTTATATTATTTCAATTGATTTTTTATAATGATAATTTACAATTATAAAACTATACTAAATTTTGAGGTTTTTTCTCTTTTATATATAATTGATTTTATAAGTACTTTTACATTTATCCCTAATATTATACTTTAATTCAATTCTAGCTTAACCCCAACTTTGTTTTACAAGTAAACTAAATTTAAGGAGAGGACAAATTACTATAATTACTTACTACTGTATCATTCAATATTTGATTAACTTCTTTTAGTTATTAAAGTTATGTTAGTTATTATTAGTTTCTATGTTATATAATTCGATCTATTTGATTGTATTGAAATTAATCTCTTTAATATAAAATATTATGTTTTTCAAATTTCACACAATCCTAAATCATTGTCCTATTTTTTATTTTCATTCATTCATTCCAAATAATACAACTCTCTAAACTTCCATCATTATAATACATATTCATTTATTTATTTATTCACTATCATATTTAAAATGTCCTAACATTTTCTATTTTAATTAATCTTAGCTTATTACCCCCTTCATTAAAATAATGGTTCATCAATTTAAAATACCTCCTTAAACTAAAAATAAAATAAAATAAAATAAAATAAAATAAAATAAAATAAAATAAAAACATGAAAAATAAAAAATCAGTTTTATTATTTATCTTGTTTTCTTTTTTTATTACGAAAAGTAATTAATTGAACGATTATAATAAAATTTAAAACCAAATGGATTTTTATTAATTTTTAACTTCTACAATTCCTTTGTTATTTGAAACTCATTTAATTAAATGAGTCTAAATAAAGTATTAAAAATAAAGCCTCAATATATATATAACGGATCCTTTTTACTCTAATCGGAGTTATATTACTTATTATTCGATATTAAATAAGTATAAAAATAAAAAATAAAATAAAATTCCAATCTGTCAGGTTAAAATTTGGAAGAATTAGTTACTTTTTTTTATTTCATTCCTTTTGTTTATTCATTGCGTATCATAAATATTAGAAATAATCTCCATTTAAATGCTGCAATAATTAAAAACATAAAAGATAGAAATTTTTTCCTTTTACTTTTTTGTCCACTTTGAATTTAACATAAAATTTTAAAGAGAGTCATCAGTTAAATATAAAAACAAAAAACATTATAATATAATTGATTTTGATATTAAACCCTCATGTTTTAAACTAGCCCTTTATTTAATAAAAAAAAACAAATTAATCAAATTGTAATATGAAATACAATGTAATATTATTAAATTATTGTTTTATATTACTTTTTGATATTAACGCTTGTATTGTAAGTTTAAAATTAAATATTAGAAAAATAGGACCTTGAGTCAATATGTTTCTCTTTCGATAAATACATATCATTATTTACTATTTAATGTGCCTTTGAATTAGCCTTAAAATTTATATAATAACTGACATACTTAATATATCAATATTGAAATCCTAAATATTTAACTCTATTATTTATTAAAAAAAGGGGAATATTACTTGAATTATTTAAAAAACCTAGTGAAATAATAAAAATGATCAATTTATAAATATATAAAAATATTATATTTCTTTATTTAACAAAGAGAAAGTACAATCAAGATTTTATAAGAAAAAGAAATTAAAGATTACCTTTTTAATAATTTATAGTCAATAAAGCTAAAAGTTTAATTAAAGATGTTTGCCACTTAAAAGTAAAAAATTGTCAAATAAAACTATTAACCTTAGTATGGATACTTAGTCACCACTAGAGTATGATTCTTCTAGATCTTTTAACCTATCATTACAGCCCTCGTCTTGTAAACCCACCGACCCAATAACGCCTAAATAAAGTGATTTAATTGATTTCTTTTGAAAGGTTTTAACTTAGAATCTCCAACTTTAAATTCAACTATAGATTTTGGATAATACCTATATACCGAATTCCTCTATATGGGGATGTTTTTTTTGGTTTCATTATTTTTTACATTTTTTAAGCGCTATTTGAGCGGAAAGATTGTTAGTAAAATTCTTAAACATAAAAATACATCCTCAACTAAAACATTAATAAAATAATATTATAAAGAAATTAATTTTTTAATTGTAATAAATATAAATTTTATTTTGAAACTATCAAGGAATACAATAATTATCTTAAAGAAATTGAAGATATTAATAGTACTTATTTTTTATATTTGTTTTTAATAAAATATTTAATTTATAAGTTATTATAAAGATGATCGCTTACTTTTTTGATAATAAAACAGGGATATTATTAAACTATCAAGGTTTAAAATACCTTTAATCTTTTATTTTAGTAATGACACTGATTAAAGTGATAAATATAAAAAAACATGACTTTTTTATCATATTCCTGTTTCTTTTTTTTAATATTTATTTCTTTATAGAGCATTTGAAGAGAGCTTTATCAAATAATTGAATGATTTTAATAGAAAAACAAACTTTATTGATTTATAATTGATTTTAATAAAATAAATTTTAAATTATTTGAACTAAGAAATGAAAAAAAAAACTAAATATAACAAACTATTTAAATGGAGTTTAAAATTATTTCAATAAAAACTATTAACATACAAATGACAATGATAGATTATTAATATACTGTATTACTAATTTAACTATTCTTTCATTATTAAAATTTACTTTTAATATCGTAAAATTAACCTAAATTAACTAAGAACCCAAGATTAATCAACTATTATCAATTAAAATACGTCATCTTCAAAATTAATTGAAGCTGTCAAATGAAACCAAGCTTTTCAGGGATAAAAATAATTTAGTGAAAGCGTCAAAACTTCAATAATAAGTTATTATTACAATTAATTATTAATTCATTTATTTATTTTACTTATTTACTACGCGATTCTAATTCAGTTTTAGAATTCAGATAGAATTACTAATATGTCACTAGTAATAGAATATATATAAAATAATTAAAAATAATAATATAAAAAGTATATTATGATAAATTAAGTTTATTTATATTTTATACAAAAAGCAATGATAAAATTTACCATTTGATTGAGTTGTTTTATTTAATTGGTTTGTATAAATTTCATAATATCATTTTTTAATAAAGCTTGTTTTATAATTTAACCCTTTAAATTATGTTTTTAAAAAATAGTTATAATACGCCTCATTAAAAAGAAAAAAGGATAATTATTCTTGAGAGTTTCAAAACCATCATCATCATTAAATTTGTTTGATGATGATATAATCAATTAAAAATGCATTATAGTAAAACTTCAAAAAAAAATAGTATATAAATACGATAATTTACTTTAACTAAAGTTTAAAAAATTCAACATTTTATTTTTATAAAAAAACATATAACAACAACATATTCAACTATGAGTCCATCCAAAATTAAACATGTATCTATTAATAGTAATAAAGATGTATCTATTATTGATATTAAAGACGAGTCTTTCAAGAACTTTGACCTTGAACCTTTAATATTAGATAATATTAATAAATCATTCAATCAAAAGAGTATACCAACTTTAGTATTATATGATGATAAAGGTTTACAATTATTTGATAAAATTACCTATTTAGATGAATATTACCTTACTGAAGCAGAGATTGATATATTAAAGCGTAAATCGGATGATATCATCAATTTAATTCCTGATGATTCTTATGTTATTGAATTGGGCTCTGGTTCTTTAAGAAAGACTAAGGTAATATTAGATGCTATTGAAAGAAATAGAAAAGGAGTCAATTATTATGCTTTAGATGTTATGGAAAAGGAATTAGTAAAATCTTTACAAAATTTAAAAGATTACAATAATTTAAAATGTCATGGCTTATGTGGTACTTATGATGATGGTATGAAATTTATTCAACAATTACCAAAAGAAAAGAGAAAGACAATATTATGGTTAGGTTCTTCTATTGGTAATTATAATCGTAATGAAGCAGAAGAATTTGTTGAAAAAATTCATCAATGTTTAAATCCAGGTGATTTATTTATTATTGGTATTGATTTACGTAAAGACAGCAAAAGAATATCATTAGCTTATAATGATCCAAAAGGAGTGTCAAGAGATTTTATATTGAATGGGTTAAATAATTGTAATAATATATTAGGTTTAGAATTTTTTAATTTGAATAATTTTGAATTTAAAAGTGTAGTTAATGAAGAAAAAGGATTTCATAATTCTAGATTTATATCAACTTGCGATCAAACATTAAATCATCCTAAGAAACAATTAAGTATTGAAATCAAAAAAGATGAAGAAATTGATATTGAATATAGTATTAAATATTCACTTAATGAAATTGATAGTTTAATAGAAAATACAAAGTTTTTAAAACAATCACAATGGTTTGATATAACTAATAGTTATTCTTTAAATGTTATTTATAAACCTCCTTTTAATTTTAGTAAAATAATCAATTATTCAATTATACCTAGTATAGTTGAATGGGAAGAAGTCTTTCAAGCTTGGGAATATATTGTATTTGATTCAATTAAAGAAGAGGATTTATTAAAGCAACCTATTTCTTTACGTCATCCTATATTATTTTATTTAGGTCATATCCCTGCCTTTTTAGATATTCAATTATCTAAACATTTAAAATGGAATTTAATTGAACCAAAGGAATATACTACTCATTTTGAAAGAGGTATTGATCCTGATGTAGACGAACCATCTAAATGTCATTCTCATTCTGAATTACCAAAAGAATGGCCAACTAGAAACCAAATAATTGAATATCATGATAAAGTAAAACAACGATTATTTAATATATTAAATAACAAAGAAATGATGGAAGATAAAAGATTATTAAGAATCTTATCTTATGTATTTGAACATCAAGTAATGCATTTAGAAACTTTATTATATATGTTAATACGTTGTGATACTATTCAATATAAAAATATTTATAAAACAACCTTTAATAATAATATTGAAAAGATTAATGAAGCTCAATTACTTACAATTAATGAAGGACAAGTTACAATTGGTAGAAATGATATTGAATCTGAAGATTTTAATAAAGATAATAAATCCTTAGATTATTTTGGTTGGGATAATGAATCACCTCAAAGAGAAGTTAAAGTTAAAGAATTTCAAATTCAATCTAGACCAGTTACTAATGGAGAATTTTTACAATTTTTGAAAGAAACAGTTAATAAAAATCATCCAGCTCAATGGTCTCCAATTAATAATAATAATAATGAATTTGAATTTAAAGTAAGAACTTTATTAGGTTATGTAAGTATGGAAGAAGCTGAAAATTGGCCAGTATCTGTAAGTTATGAACAGGCTAAACAATATTCTGCATGGAAAAATATGCGATTACCAACAGAAGAAGAATTATTATTGTTTTATGATCAATATAATAATAGTAATAGTAATAATAATAATAATATAGGATTTAAGAATTTTCATCCAAAACCAGTAAATGAAATACAAACTTATGGGGATGGTTGGGAATGGAGTAATACATTATTTAGTAGTCATGAGGGTTTTATTAAATCAGAATTATATCCCAATTATTCAATTGATTTCTTTGATAATAAACATTATATATTATTAGGTGGTTCATATATTACTCATCCAAGATTAATTTATCGTCAAACATTTCGTAATTGGTATCATAAATCGTATCCTTATATGTTTTCTATTTTTCGTTGTGCTATTTAATTAATAATAATTAATTAATAATATTGATTTATTATTATTATTATTATTATTACTATATAAATAGTATATATTATATAGTATATAAAAAATAAAAATAGCTTATTCATATTCTTTTTTATTTAATTTAATTCAATATTAAATTGAATAGCCAATTCATTCATTGTTGAATATAAATTATATAAAGATGCTTTCGATTTTGGATGATTAGTAAATTCATTTAACTAAAATAAATAAAATTATTAATATATAATAAAATAAATAATAAAATAAATAATAAAATAAATAATAAACTTACAATTTTCCCAAATAATTGAACATCTAATAATAATTGTAATTGAATTTTTGAATGATCTAAATCTAATTGTATATTCATTGAATTTTCATTTTTATTATTACTATTCAATTGATCTTTCTTTAATTTATTTAATGAATCTTGTGTTTTTTTAATATTATTTAATATTTCTAATATATTTTTATTATATCTAAATTAAAGTTAAAATTAAAATATAAAATATAAAATATAAAATATAAAATATAAAATATAAAATATAAAATATAAAATTAAAACTTACTCAACACATAATAAATAAAATAATTCATTAATCCAAAATTGTATTTCTTTCTTATTATTAATATACTCAGCTAATATCTTATCAATAATTTGTTTCATCTCAATAATATATTCACTAGCTTGTTTAGGTTTCTAAAATTAAATTGAAATGTAATTAATATTTCTTGTTTTAAAATCTAATAAAATTAGAAACTCACTTCTTTATTAGTATGTCTATAAAATTTAGGTACATTCATTACACATTTCAATTTCAATTTACATAAAATAAATATTAATTCAATAATAAATTGGTTATATTGATTTAATATTGGATTGAATAAATTATTAATATCTATTAAAAATTCCATTTTTAAATTCATTTGTTTTAATATATTGAACCAATCCGTTGTTAAATATAATTGTATTTGTAATATATCAAAATATAAGTGAATGTTACGCTGAATAATAAGATTCATTGTAGTTATATTATTATTATTATTATTATTATTCATTATTTCTTCTTTTTGATTATTAATTAATTTTAAAACAATATTATAAAAACATAATATCAATTTTAAATTATACTCATAATTAGATTTACAAAATAATATTAAAAATTCATAATACCATACTTTATGAATTGTTAATAAAATATTTTGACTAAATTCATAATTTAATAAATATTTTGATAATTCTATATAGAATAGATATTAATAATTAATATAAAATTGTTTTATTAGAACCTTACCTTTATATTCTTTAAACTCATTATTCTTGTTATCTTCATTATTTAATTTCCAATTTAATAAATTGGTTAATGATTTTAAATTTAAATTATTATTTAATAATTTAATTTTTAATAAATAATATTTTTTAATTTTCCATTTTAATTTATAATCTTGATATTCTTTACTTTCTCGAAATTCAATAATTAAATCTATTTCTTTTAATAAAATTTCAATTTCTTTTAAAAATTCTAAGTTTGCTTTAAAATTCTAGAAATTAAAATAAAAAATAATATAATGTTAGTATATTATTTCATATAGTTATAATAATTAGTTAATATTTTATAATTTACCTCATAGAATAAATTAAAATTTGAATTAAATAAATTAACTTGATCATCTAGTTGTTCCATGAATTGTAAAAAATTAGGAAAGACAACTTTTTTAATTAAATTAATATTTAATAATTTAAATCGTTGATTTAATAATTGAATAATTGGTAAGCATCGTCCATTTAAAAATAATATTATATTTTCAAATATTGGTTTTAATTCAATTCCATTACTATTATTATTATTATTATCATTATTATTATTATTATTATTGAGATTATTAATATTAAATATCTAAAATAAAAATAAAAATAAAGCATTAATTTTATATAATATAATATAATATAATATAATATAATATAATATAATATAATAAATATCTTCTTACCTGTTTAAATGCTGGTATAATTACTTTATTTTGAAATATAATTTCAGCTACTTCAATTTGTTTTAACCAAGCATAAGCACGAAAACAAATAGCTAAATCTAATAATTCATTTTCATTATTTAATGATTGTATAATTACTTTATTTAAACAATAATCAAAATTTATTTGATTATTTTTTAATACTATTTCCTTCATTAATATCATTTTCTATAATAAAATATTCAACATAAATAAATATATATGTTTATAATGAGTATTAAATACTTACTGTTTTAAATTCATTAATTAATGGATTCTTATCATCTTCTTGATCCAATAATAATATTAATTGAGAATATTGTAAACATATTTTTTCCATTAATTTTAAATCATTACTATTATAAAAAAATAATAATCAAATTAATAACTAATAAAGTAATTTATAAAATAAAGCTACTACTTACTTAATATTTTCATTATTTAACTCTTTGTTTTTCTTTTCATTATTCCATTCTATTATCCATCCATTAATTTGTTCTAATTTTTGTTGCATTTTTAATAGATTTAAGATCCAAGTCTAAAATGAAATTAGTTATAAATTTATCATAATTGATAATAATACTTAAATAAATAACTTTACCTTTTTCTCTTTCAATTCCAATCGTTGATTAAAACTAGGAACAAAATCTTCTTTTGCTTCAATTACTTTACTCTCTAAAACCTAAATTTAAAACTCATATTAATAATCCATCTCTAAAACTTTTTTTTCCTCTCTTATCACTTACCTCCACTCTTTCTTTCAATTCTTGTGTGTTTTGTTTAACATTCCCTAACTGTTGATTTAAAATGGATAAATTAAAAGGTAAATTCAATAATATAAATTGATGTTGAGTTAAATAAGATTGACTAGTTTCTTCATTTAGTTGAATTTCTTTTAATTTATCTTCAATAGCTTGTTCAATATTTTGGGGTAAACTAGGGGTGGTCATTTATTAAATGAAATTTCAATCAAAAATTAAAAAAACATTCAATTGTTTAAAAACAAGATGATATACAATTCCAATTTTTGAAGTTCCACGTATTAAAAGAAGCTTTCTATATTTAGTAATTTATTAAAAAAATTTAAAAAAATTCAAAAATAAAAATATAATAGTTCAACTTCAACTTCAATAAACAATAATATCCTTTATTTATTAATATCATTAATCATCTATATTTCTTAACTTCTAAAATGAGTAAATTAACTGAGAGAACTTCCTTATTCAATTTTGGAAAATGTTGATCAATAAAAGCAATAAATTTCGTATAACAAAGAATCAAATGCGCTAATGTGGAATGAAGAATAGAACTAAAATTTTCTTTCAATTCATTATTGAATGTAGTTTGTATTTCTTTATAAATCAATTCTAAATATATTTTATATTTATTATTAAATTCAATTAAAATTCGATTATAATATTCTTGATTATGTTGAGTGGAAACAATATTTGAGTTCTCTTCAATATGTATAATTTGTTGAAAATAAGGTTCTAATAATTGTATGATATATTCGTTTAATACCAATTTATATTTTTCTTTAATTATATCAATTTCTTTTTCAATATGCTCATTAGTCATACTTATTGTATTATTATTATTATTATTATTATTATTATCATTATTATCATTATTACTATTATTATTATTATTATTATTATTATTATTATTATTATTATTATTATTATTATTATTATTATTATTATTATTATTATTATTATTAAATAAATTATAATTACCGTTACTGTTATTATTTACATTATTACTTTGATAATGAAAATAATTATTATTATATTCATTTAAAATATTTAATATTAAATAAAAGTTATTAATTTGAAATATCTCTTTTTTTTTATCTTGTTGAAATTTGACTTTATCTAACCAATTAAAATATTCTATCCTAAGTCTTAAAATACCGTTTAATAACATAGATTCATTATAATTATAACATAAAATTAATATAGAACCAATTAATTCCGCATATCTTTTAGATATAAAATGAGTTTTCTCATTAATTATTATTTGATTAGTTGCTTTTTTTAAAGATTGTATATGTAAATTAATTAAATTTTGAAATTTTAACCAAAATAATTGTTCATTTGTGTTAATGTAATTAATTAATATAAATTCCATTTTCATTGATTTAATTATATTAAAATATTGTTGATTTAATCGAATACATAATAATATACCTATTGTATCACAACTTATTTCTAAATATTGTTTTATCATTGTATGTATTTTTTTAATAATAAATTCAAATATACTTTTAATTATATGATTAATATTTAATTCATTAATAATTTCTTTTTGTTTATTATAAATAGTAGCTGAATTACTTATAAATTCTTTTAGAAATAAATATTCATTCATTATACAACTTAAAAAGGTAACATTAATACTTTTAAATAAATCTTCAATTTTATATATATCATTATTATTATATTGATTCATTGTTATACATTCATAATCTTCATTAAATTGTAATACTTTATCTCGATTTCCTAATTGATATAAATTATATTTATTCATATTATGATTATTAGTTGTATTTGTTGTATTAAATATATTAAAATCCATAAATCCTATAAATATTATATTATATTATTATTATTATATTATATTATTATATCAAATTATAAAAACATACCTTTTTTAATTGAACCATCATATCCAAGTAAATCTTTTGAACTTGACAATGATGACTAAAATAGAATATGTAAATAACTCAAAAATAACTAATATTATAAGTAAATAACTTACAAAACAAGTATTTAAAAACTTTAAATAAGGATCCCAACAATTTAAATAATATAAAGATAAAGAATTGATATAATATTGAATAATTTCCAAAATAACGGATAAATTTCTTTTAATTAAAAATGGTATTAATTTTTTATATTTTAAAAATTGATTTTTTTGTATTAATTGTAAATTAATTGTTTTTTTTTCATTCCATAATATTTCTATTTGTTTAATTTGTTGAATAAAATACTCCCGAATCTTTGCTGAGGCCTAAAAAATATTATTATATTTATTATATGTTATAATTGATTTAACTTAATTTAATTTACCTTATATCTTAACTTATCTAATTCTGGTGATACTTCTTTAATCGCTTTAACATGGCTATTTTTATTTCCACTTTTTTGTTGTATAAATTCCATTTTTAAATCAATTTTTGATACATGTGATACATAATCTTCATTAATTTCTCCATTAACAACAATACTATATAAATTAAGTTAAATAAAAATTAATATTATAATATTTACTTTATAGTTTTTGGATCAATTGATAAATAATTGATTGATTTATTTAATCTGGCATGTACTTGCTATTAATTTTATAAAATAAATTTATAATAAAATATATTATTAATTACCACCCTATTCTTTAATTTAACTTGTATGACTTTACTCTGATTTTGTAAAGAACTAATAGCTCCATTTAATTCACTTAAGTTACTTTTAAATTGCTCTAAAGAATTGGATATCGTATATAATATTTTATCACATTTCTATTTATAAAATCCACTTTAAAACTTAAAAAATCTTTATATAATTATCCTTACCTCCACGTTTTCATTTAACTCTAATATATTTGGCATAAACTTAATAACTATAAAAGAAAATTAATATTCTATTTTCCATTGAATTATTAATTATAAATTACAATCTGATACTAATTGATTTTCTGCAATATTTAACTTTTTTTGACTTTCAATGGCATATTCCCAAATATCTACGTCCTATTTAAAAATAAACTAATAAACATATCTTCCAAAATAACATACACATTAGTTTATTTACTTTTTCTAAAATTTCATTGATCCATTTGTCTTCTTTAAATTCTTCCATTTTAACTATTTTTAACTTATTTAATATACTTTTTAAAATCCTATTACTATATTTTCAATTCATTACTTATAACCTGATCAAAGTCAATCTCTTCTTCTCCCTGAGTAAATTTAACACCTTCATTTTCTTTTCTTGGTTGTAAGAGCTCCTATAAATTAAATTTTAATATTGAAATTTATTTCTTATATTCTAATATTTTATGTTTACTTTTTTGAATTCTTCCATTTTCTTTGTCTTTTTAATAGTTTTTTGATAAAAAAATAAAATGATGAAATTTGAGGAAGTTCTAAATAATCAAAAAAATAAGAATTTGATTGATTTTATGAAAATTAAACATAAAAATCAATCAAAAATGTCTTATTTTTAATAATAACTTAATTCATCTATTCTTTAAAATAACAAGTAATATAATTATAATAATTAATAATTAATAATTAATAATGAATTTACAATATAAAAAATAATTTATTAAGTAAAAGATTAAAAATAGGCACTTAAAAAGGTGGCTAAAGAAACACTAAGCAGAATTCAATTCAAGCTCAATGCACCAATAATCACTCAATATTTAATCAATAAAATGTCACATCATTCTTAAAAAATTTTGTTCATTTAATAATCAATTTAATAATCAATTTAACAATCAATTTAACAACCTAAGAAATCGAATTTAATATTTTTCAATTTAAAACAATTTAACCATGCCCTCAACACAACCAATACCGACGAGTGAAATCAAAGTATTAGAAACTTTAATAATGATACGTAGTCGATTATCCCAATTAAAACGTTCAGCTAGTTATGATATGACCATTATTACTGATTTTTATGAATTATTAAATGTTAATGTAAAAGAATTATTTTGTATTAGAGAAGCTGAAGACCATGCTGATATTAATTATTCCAATAGAGTAGATGATGTTATCGATGATGTTTATCAACTACTTTCACTATTTTGGATGGCGTTAGGAAAAACTTCAGAATCTCCTGCTACTTATGTGCAATTAATTTCTATTGAGGTAAATCTAATTAAAATATTTATTGTTATAAATAAATTAAAAGTTTATTATTATTATTTTTAGCAATGTTTAGAACATTTGAAAGAATTTGATGTTTATTCAATGGGTAAATAGATTGTAATAATTATAGATAAAAGAAGATAATAATGTTATTTTATTTAGATGATCTTATTCCATTTGAAAAAAGGATTCAAGAATTAGAAGAAGTAATTGAACAAGAAACGAACAGTACTTTGGAATCAAACTCATTTGATTCAACAATATTAACTACTTTAGTAAAAAGAAAGTTATCTCATTGTAGTAAGTAATTTATAAAATATGAATATAATTAAATATTAAAATTAACTTTTTTTTTGATTTTAGAAAATTTATTAAAAGAATTTATGGATAATTGGAATTCAATATGTGATGAATTAGTGCCAATCAAAGAAAAATTAGTTGATATGCGTAAACAAATGGCAATTAAAGTAGGGAGAGGACAAGTAGATGAAGAATTTGTTAAAGAAATGGAACTTGAATTAAAAAATATTAATGAAATGGGTTTAGAAGATAAAGTGAACAGTGAAAATGGTAAACCAATAGCAGGTCAGGTACAAGTAATTGGTTTGCTTGAAGAATGTTTTCATGAATTAAGTTTAATTAAAACATCTCAAATTGAAATTTCAGATAATTTAAAACCAGTGTTTGAACAATTAATAAGTATGAAAGAAGAATTAAGTAAATTATATATAACTCGTCGATGGACAATGAGAGAACCAGATCTTTGGCCATTTCAAGTTCAATTAAGTGAAATTATTACATTACAAAAGAAAGGTAAATTTGAAGATGAAAATGGAAAGCCATTAAAAGGTCATATTATGGTGCATTTTTTATTGCAAAAATGTTATCGTATTATTTATAAACTATTGGCATCTTCAGAACCAGTAGCAGAATCATTAACTCCAGTCCATTCTCAATTATTTACATTACGTAAATGTTTACTTGAAGTTAAAAAATATGGTGGACCTTTTTCAGGTAAAAAAAATAATACTAATTATTAATATTTAATTTAATTTAATTTAATTTAATTTAATTTAATAGCACGTGAATTATATCCTTATCAAATTAAATTAGCTAGTATTGATAATTTAAGACAAGATGGTAAATTTCTAGATGATAAAAATCAAATTCCGGAAGGTCAAGCGGCAGTCATGGCTTTATTAAATGAATGCTATGATATTATGTATGAATTGAAAGATCTTGTTAAAGAACTTTGATATATAATTTTATCTTAATAATGATATTTTAATTTGATTTATATTGTTTGTTTGTTTTTGTTTTTTTTGTTTTTTTTTGTTTTTTCTTGTTATAAAGTAGTTTTATAATAGAGATATATCAATTAAATAAGGAAATGGTATGTTTTATGAAATAATTCAGGTACTAATTGTTAAATAAGTGGGAATACTTATTAATATTTTATTTAAAGTTGTTTAATTATTTAATAGTTATGTTTATAATATATATATAAAATCGAATGAGTAGTGAAAGGATACATTAAAAAAGACTTTAATCTATTAAGTAGTCAAAATAAAGCTAATCATTTTAACTAATAATGATGGTCATTAATATAGGTAAGTTTAAAAGCTTGGTTAAAATTAAAAATAAAATTTACAATTACATTTTTTGTCCATTTCTCATATAGTATAAAAGTTGAACTGGGCTTTTAAACTAATCTATTTATAACTGAAACTTACTTCTCTATCCCTTTAACCCTTTAAGTACCGAATACCTTATAAAAATTATGTTTGATTGGATCGGAATTTTTGACTCATCTTTTGACTAATAACAATTTTTACTTAGTGAAGGCTTTAGTCGTATGTAGCTCGCCACAATTTAATTGATTTAAAAATTTGGTAAGCATTGTCTATCTACAATACTCAAGTAGTTAAATAAAATTTAGTCTAGTCTTGTAGTATTAATTAGTAAGCCAATTAAAATTTGTTCAACAATATTGAGTCATTACTTAATAAGCTAATTAAAATTTAAATAAGCTAAAACTTCAAACCTAACTATGTCTTAATTTTGGTTAAACTTAAATTAATATTTTAAATAAATAAAAATTCAGTAATCTGTTTTAGATTAATATGTTAACTATACTAATTAAGTTCAAATATTTATCAGAAATAATACTTGAGGCTGTGTTTATGGAGGTTTATCTGAAAGAATTAATTAACTTATGTTTCCTAAATAAATACTTATATAATATAACTATGTGAGTTATTAGTTTTATTCCAACACATTCGCTTTACAATCAATCAAATTTTAATAAATTCAAACAATACCAATAAAATTAAAACTTAATTTAACTAATTACATAGAAGTTTTAGATATTTTTAAGGATAATATAAGACAACTTGAAGTATTAGAAATTAATAGTTTTATTATTTCATTATATGAAATGAAGAATTGTAGTTTTGAAAAATTAACTACACTCAACATAAACGCAGAGACTGATGTTATTAATAATAATTTAAATGAATGTAAAATTAAACTTAAGAATTTACATAATTCAAAATTAAAATATTTAGATCAATTAAGATTTGAAGAGAAAGATAGTTTTAATAAAAATTTTAATAATATAATAACTTTGACAATTTATGGGGGGTTTAAATTTAATAATATTTATGAATTTGGTCGAAGGGATGGTTTTAATTGTGTTAAGTCAGTAAGTAATATGCCAGAAGTTTTTGATAATTCTCAATTGTTTAAACGTGGTAAAGTTATAAAGCTATTAAGAAGAACAAATGTTATTAATTTAGATTGCTACAATCGAGACATAATTAGTTTTGAGCATTTTAAATTACTAACTTTAAGAGAATTTCACAGCAATAAATTGAATAATGATTTTTTAAGTTGCTTCTAATGAGATCAAATATTACCCAAATAAAATTTAAAGGTTTGGATTTTAGTAATGAAGGAGTATTTAAGGGAAATAACTTTATTATGGAAGATGAAAAAGAAGTAACCAATATTGAACAATGTCAATTTATAAAAAAAGATCGAAATGTATGTTTTTAAAGCCTCACTTAATGAAGTTTGTCTAATTAAATTTGATAATGAGATTATCTATCAGCCAACTATCCTGTTAGTTTTATTAACTCTAACAGTTAAAGTATTTAGTTTTTTTTAATGAGTTTTGGGTTGAATACATTTTTATCTATTACAATGACGAAGGATATAAGTTTTCTGAATGTCAATATTATAAATTATTTGAAGTTCCGACTATTAATTGGCTACAATTATTATAATCAGCAAGTGTTTTTTAATTATTCCTTTAAATTTTAGTATTAATTATCTATTATCTTTGATTTTTAAATTCAACAATCTATTATCTTACTTTTTATTTTTTAAATATCAATGATTACTATATTATTTAGCATAATTTTTCACTATATCATTTTTTATTATTGAAATAAAATGTTAAAATTAAAGATAAAGTTTTTTACTTTATTTTATTTATTTATTTTTCATATAATATAGATTTAAAAAAAATTAAATAATAGATAAAAAAACGTTTTTATAAAAGTGATTTAAAATTAAATAAAAAGCAGTTAATTTTATAACATTTTATGCTTAATTTGCAATTTTTATTAAATATATGGGGGTGTTTTTCTTGACTTCATCACTTTTTCCATCTTTTAAGCACTATTTGAGTAGAAAAACTGTTAGTAAAATTTTTAAACATAAAAACATCCTCATATAATTCTTAAATTTTAAGTGTATTATATTATTTTAAATTTATTTTGATATAAAACCTTATTTTTTTTAAATTATTTTTTATTAATATTAAAATACAAGCTGCAAAGTAAAAGCTTATTAATATAAAACTTATATATTTAAAAATTATTATTTTTATAGCTTTTTTTAATAAAATTATTAAGTTTTTTATATAAATATTTTATGTAAATTATATAGTTATGTTTTTTATTTTATTTATTTTATATAATCTGTAGCTTATTATATGAAAACGTTATAATTTTGTCATTTTTTTAATTTTTTAAACATTATTTGAATAATGTGAAATATTGATTTATCAGCTCTCGGATTAATTATAACATAATAACCATTTGGCTTGTTTACAAAACTAATTGCAGTCTTGTAATCAACTTGATCATGACTTATGTGGTACAAGCAATTCAGAGCTCCTCATTTAGATTTGCTTGAGAATTTCTATCGCCTAATTACAAAGAACTTATTGTCCACCTTTTAATGCCTATACCTGGCAGCTATAATAAGGAATAACTACTATTATGCCCCTTACATATAGCCACCAAGCTGGAGTATAAAAGAGACTACTCAACACAATAACTCGATACTTTTTAATTGAATTATTCTCTGATATTGTACTATTAATAAAGTCACTAAGTCTTTCTGACAATATCTTATATAGATTTTACAGTAGTATCTTCTATTCTATTTTTTTTACATAATTCGTAGCTTATTACGTATTATTCCTATTAATTTAAGTCCATCTTAGTTACATAAAGTAAGGCCGTTCGACTCAAGGCAAGTTAATCAACCAAGAACTACTTTTAACTCCAACCACTGAGAGTACCAACTTCCACAATAGAAAAGCTAATAATTTTTTTTTAAAATACATCTTTATATATTATTTTTTTGAATTTAGTCTATTTTAATTATATAAATTAAAACTTATTAACCTATAGCTAGTTAACTAAGTTAAAACAGCTTTAAATCAAATAAAAATATAATTCACTAATTTATTTATATTATTGATCTCAAAAAAATTTATCACTGTGATATCATATAATATATATGTATCTAATTCTACATTTGAGATCAGAATTAAACAATCCTGTAGTCTTCATTCCCCTTACAGAACCCAAACTAATCTTTTATTAAAAGAGATTCAAGTCTAATTAATATATGGGGGTGTTTTTTTTGGCTTCATTACTTTTTCCATTTTTTAAGCATTATTTCAGCGGAAAGATTGTTAGTAAAATTCTTAAACAAAAAAATACATCCCCATATATGTTTTTGGCTTTTTTAATATGCAAAAAACTTATAAAAAATTTTACTGTAAGATTAACTAAGCTTTTAAGTTTATTTAATTTTGGACTAAAACATTAATTTCTAGATCACAAATTTGGTAAGTTTCAAAGCTAAATTGAAATTAAAAATAAAATTTCAATTCATTTTTTTGTCTATTTCCTTAGCGTAAAATTTTAAAAAAACATTGAACAAAACCAGAAAAAAAAAACGTCCCAATATGAATTATTCTAAAATCAAGCAAAAAAGCAAATATTTTGTAGTACTTGGTGCTTAATTGCAATTTTGCAAAAAATCAAACTGGGAAAAAATTGAACCAAGCTTTTGAGCTAACCCACATATCCCACTCATAAATTTAATTTTCATTTGAGTTCCACTTTTTAAGGGATACAGTCAAGTGCGTAAATATTATCGTTTTATGGAGAACTTTTTCATAATTCAATTCAAAATAAAATTTACTTTAATTTGATTAGAATAGTAAAGATTGGCATAATCACTTCGCGTAAAAGTAACTTTTATTTTGAATTAAGTTAAAAAAAGTTTGGCATAAAACGATAATATATACACGCCTGACTGTAAATTTTTCAAACAAAACTTGATTTTAAAAAGTACAGACTTTCATTTAAAACCCAATTTAATATTTTTTCTTTTAATAGTTCCAATTATTGTTGACTATCTTATAAATAACGTCAATATAAAACCAATTTAAATTACCTTTTTTAAATGTTAAAATGATCAGCTTTACAGAATCTCCACATAAAAACGTTGAGACCACTCAAGAGCTAATAGTTTCAGATAAAAAAGAAGATATTAAATCAAATGACCCCAAATTATATAACATATTACCTATCCCCAATAGAAAAAGAAGTCCCGAATTAAAAAGACTATATGACTCAATAACTAAAGACATTGATACTGATTTAGAAGATATAAAAGCAGAAGAATCCGAATCGTATTCTATTGAACTTCGCTCCAAAATATTAAAATTACCCAAAATACCTTATAAACCGAAACCAAAGGAATTAACATTGGAAATAAAAAAAGAATTATTTAATAAAAGGATAATAGAAGAGGATAATAGAATTAAGGATTTTTCAAGAAAAGATGGGATTAAATTAGAACAAATAAGTTATGATGTTATTAATAAAAGGACTATTTCAACAAAATCAATTAATAGAATAAGTAAATCCAAGTTAGATATTTTAAGTTTACATGAAACAGTTAATGGAAATAATAACTGTATTTTAAATCAATTGAATTTTAAAGGCTATAAAACATTTGATGGAGGTTATATTTTTATATTTATTTATATATATATGATTAACAATTAATAATATTATAGAAAGAGTAAAAAGTATAGAAGATTTGGTAGAAAAGTTTCGATATTCTTTAGCAAGAGATGATATTATTAAAGAAGGATTATCAAGTAAGTATTTTAATTTTTTATACATTTTATACATTTTATTGCTGACTAATTGATTGTTTTAGAGTTACCATGGAATAATAAACAGATACAAAAGAAGCCAAAAGTAACAAAAAAATCAACTAGAAGTTACATCAATGAAATGCTTTAATTTTTCTTTTCTTGTATTTATTAATAAATTTATAACTATACTATTTGTTATTTTTACAATATATTTGATTACTATTAAAAATTTTAGTTGTATTCTTTATAGAGTAGGTAGCTTTAAAAAATGATATTTTGTATTAGTAGTATTATTTCAAGTTTATTAATGTGAAAATTGAAGTTGAAATTGATTGTTTTATTAACCAAACATATTAATAAGTTTGTAATTTATAGTTATATTGTTAATCTAAAGCTTGTTATTGATTGTATTAGTAATCCAATCTATAAACTTTTTTTCAAGCCGAAGCCCGAGTGTTCTGGTACAATAAGATAATTTAAAGCCTAAGTTGATAGCTAAGAGGAATTGATAGATTAGAAAACACTCCAATGAATTAAAATCATATGTAATTTGTACTTATTGTTGAATAAGGCAGGAGATAGGGTTAAAATTAAGAGAGTGCGGAAGATAATTAAAATATATTAATGCTCTTATAACTAAGCCACTATATATAATGCTAAAACAAAAGCTTAATAATATAAACGTTTTAAAATTTTCAATTTCAACTTCAATTAAAAGCTTCACATTTCAATTTTTTAATTTAACTTTTTAATTCACGTCACTTTCTTTTAATAAAATGGATTCCAAACCAACGAGCTATTTTTTACAAGACGAAGAAATTGAAGTATCTAATGAAGTCCCAAATGAAAGTACTAGTACAATTTCAGCTTTTATGACCAAATTTCCTACAGCTCAAGAACTTGAAACTACTCATCATAGGGAGTCAAAGTTAAGAAAGTAAAAAAAGTTAATGCGTTTAATTGAAATTTATTAATAGTTAAAATAGTATTGATGACGTTGAAATTAAAATACAAACATGGGATAAGTATTTTGAAAAAAGCGAATTAATTAATGTTAATAATGATATATCCTTTTTTTATTTCTAAATTAATATTTATTGTTTTTTTATTTCCTTAACTAAAATTTACCAGTTTCAAATTTACACTATACCTCAAACTAACAATTTAGATAAGCCACTCACCTTTATCTGCCACCATGGAGCTGGTCACTCAGCCTTATCTTTTGCACTTATGGCAAAAGCATTACATGATATATTAAAAGGGGCGTGTACTGTTTTATCCTATGACGCAAGAGGACATGGTACAAACTTATTTTAAATATTAATTTAGGCTAAGTAAATTTTAGGATCAACAAAAACAAATGAACCAGGGAATTTATCGTTAAATCAATTAAGAAAGGATTTGGAAAATATAATTGAAAAAAGCGTACCTTCTGGAGAGATAATATTAGTAGGACATAGTATGGGCGGAGCAGTGGCAGCTTCAGCAGCTTCCATAAATAAAGGACAAATAAAAGGAAAAAGTATATCTGGATTAGTAGTAATTGATGTGGTAGAAGGAACAGCATTAGCAGCACTAAGTAGTATGAGTATGATTTTAGATAGTCGACCAAAGAGTTTTAAAAGTATTGAAGAAGGTATTAAATGGAGTTTAAAAAGCTCCAACTTAAAAAATATGGATTCTGCAATTGTATCTATACCACCTCAACTTATTGAAAAAGATAATAAGTTTGTTTGGAGAATAGATTTAGCAGATTCTCAGCCCTTTTGGTATGAATGGTTCTCTGGACTTTCTCAAAAATTCCTTAATGCTTCAGCACCCAAATTACTCATCTTAGCTGGAACAGACAGGCTTGATAAGGAATTAATTATTGGGCAAATGCAAGGTAATAAATTAATATTTAATATTAAAGAAAAAGACTATAATTTTAAAAATAGGTAAATTCCAGTTAGAAGTTAGACCATTCACCTCCCATGTGGTTCAAGAAGATGACCCAGAAGGGGTAGCTAACTTATTAGCTAACTTTGCCATAAGATATCATCGTCCTATTCCACACTCATTCCCAAAAGCTTAAAACTGAGAAAATATCGTATTAAAGAATGTTATGTTAATAAATATTTTAACTATTAATTAAATTTAAAAAAGATACAAAAAATCAGTTTTAAGATTTATATTAACGTGAAAGTCGTAAATTTTATAAGAATTAAAAATCACATTAATTTAAATTTTATTATTTTACAATCAAGTAAATATTAAACACATTTAATAAGGAGAAACAGTTATACCAATAAACCATTTTACATAAGTCATTTGCATCTTTTTTCAACTTGATTTTCAATTTAAATGTAGTCCATCTATATGTATGTATCACACCAAACTCTCGTTTGCAGATAACTCTATAACACCCTCCATCCAATCTTTCTTCATTGAATGCGGATTGCATGGAAGGATGACTTCAATTTTGCTATAGCAAGACTAAATCGTAACAAAAAAAGCCCAAGAGACTCTGATTCATTGGTCTCTCCATCCCTTAGTCTAATATTTTTATTTAAATAAAATCCTCACTTGGGAGCGTTTTGCTCTTTCAAGAATTTTAAAAAAAACTATATTTAAAAAAGTTCCATGAACGCCTTTTTCATTTCAGTATTAAACCAATAGCGTTTTAAATTATATGTTGCGTAAGCCATTGACAAAATGCTGAAATGAATAAAAAAACTTCACCTATTTCCATTTGCAGAAGTACAGAAAATCTTTTATAAAGCAATGTAATCTTCAGCTATAACGCTATACCATAAATAAACCGTCTTTTTAAAGAAATAAACATTTATAATTTGTAAATAAAATCAAATTATATAAATGCAAATGTCTTATGTGAAGTATTATGTTCAGACTGTTTTCGAAAATTTAAAATATCATTTCTGTTTTAAAATAAATAAAATTTACTATTAACTTATATACCTACTTATTTTAAAATACCCTTCAACAACCTCTTTTTATAATTTCTCAACCTCAATAACTACTATAAACTATTACTATTATTATTTATTATTTTTACCTATTATTATAATCGAATTTTGTTAACTTAACTAAATCATTAAATTCTTAATAAATCTAAAAATAAAGAAACATTTTTTTACTTTATATAAATTTAAGCCAAGGTTAAAGTGAGGCTTCAATAAGGGTACAATAATCGTGGTAAAAATGGCCTGAAAAAATATGAACTATATAATTGAGCTTCTATATAAAAGCTAAAAATGAAAAAATATGCGTACCAATTTTGATCAACTTAATCACGGTAGCGTCTACGATCACGATCTGGACTTCTATCCCGAGAGTATCTTCTACGTGGACTACGTTCTCTAAAATCTCTACGTTCACTGTGATAATTGTATTCATGATCTCCATCACGGTCATAATAATTGCGAGAACGAGAATAACGTCCATATCTACTATTTTCATAAGAATACTTAGATTCCACAAAACGTTCAGGGATAGGTGATACTTCCTTCTTCTATATAATTGTTAATTTTAACTTGAATTAAATATAGTCAAATTACAATTTTTTCATTATAGGTTTCTCGAAGTCTAAGATACCCAGTATGCATCTTTCCAGAAACATGAGCATCAGTGCGTTTGGGTTCGTTTCCAGCAACTAAATAAGCTGCACATACATCACAAACTTCCATAGGTTTATTGGTAGCTTCTAGTGCATCTGGTTCGAATGACTAAATAGATTAATAAAGATTATTTTTTACAAAAACAATAATACTTTTTTTAGACGCTCTAACTCTGCTTCTAATGCTTCAACTTGGCTAGAATAACTTTTAGCTTCTGAAATTCTACCTTCTTCACCAGCAGTTTCTGCCTAAAAAGATATTAATTTTGGAGTATACAAGATAATGAAGCGCTTACAAGTGCTAAAAGTCCCTTTATCTTTTCGTCAATAATCACAATTTTTTCTTCAACTTCTGCTTTTTTAGATTCAAGAGACTCTTCATCTATTGAAGCATCTACTTTTTCCTTTGCCCTTCTTACTTTACGGTCTACTTCTTCTACTAAATTACTGACTGTTCTTAAAAATATACTTTCAAAGTCATACTTTGATTTGTCCTTTTCTGCTTCATACCTAATAGTAATATCTTTTAGTATTTACCACTTTAAATCAAATCGGCAAACTTACTCTTTCTTTAATCTATCGTCGTGAACTTTACTACAAGGTCCTAAAAAATAGCACTAAATAAGTAAAAAATGAATAATCCTATCATTCATACCTAGGTCAGCCTTTGTATTTACAAATAAATCATTGGGACAATAACCAGCTATATACTTAGGACATATCTTTAAAATATTATTAGTTTATATATTAAAAATAAAATAAAATAAAAAATTACATCTGAATCGGTTAATTTCCTTTGGAGACTTTGCTCATAAGGGTTCATGAGCTCTTCTAATAAACTTCTTGCGTAATCCATATTGTTGATTTGACTTGAATTAAAAAAGAAATACAAGTTTATTACTGAATTTTGATCCTTAAATCCTTGCAAAAAATAAAACAATGAAATTGCTTAACATTTTTGCATTTTAAAAATTAAATTTTTGCAATTAGAGGACTACGTAATATGAAAGCTTGGGTTTTTTTAAGCTTTTTTATATATAAAAATGTCCATCACTATAGCTACCGAAGACCAAGTACCAAAGATACCAGATTTACAATTATTACATTATAGATTTGTTTTGTCGAATTCTAAATCAAATGGAAAAGAAGAAGCTAAAGAATCTTTATTTCAACAAATTAAAGAAAATGGTAATTAATTTTGGTTTTCATAGTTTTAATTTTAATGTCAATGTAGACATGGCTCCATTCTATAAGTTGATCTGTGAAGAAAACAATTTTAATATTGATCAAGCTTTGTACTCTCAAATGCTTAAAAATAATGAAGAAAAAATAAAAGAGTTTGAAGCTAAAATGGAAGAAGCTAAAGAAAGTGAAGGTGAAACTGAAATTATTGATGTTCTTTCTAAAAAAGCGGATTATAAAGCTAAAATTGGAGAAAAGGTAACTTTACTGATTAATCAATCTGTAATATTTATTTGTTATTTTTTAGGAAGAAGCTATTGCTGCTTACCAAGAGCTTTATGAAAAAGGTTTAACCATTGGCCAACGTCTTGATATCTTATTTAGCTTAATGAGAATCGGATTCTTTTTCAATGAACCAAGCCTTCTTGCTACAAATATTGAAAAGGCAAAAGAGTAATTTTTTATACTGGTTCTATGAATTTATTATTTATTTTATAAGACTTCTTGAAACAGGTGGTGATTGGGATAGAAGAAATAGATTAAAGGTATATGAAGGCATTTATTTATTAGCTATCCGTGATTTTACTGCATCATCTATTTTATTATTGGAATCTATTGCTACCTTCACTTCTACTGAACTTATGGAATACAAGGACTTTGTTAAATATACTGTACTCGTAGGAATGCTTTCATTAGAACGCGTTGATATGAAAAAGAAAATTACTGAATCTCCAGAAATTAGAGAGGTTTTACATGAAATTCCATATTTAGATAAATATGTCAACTCATTCTATCAATGCAACTACAAAGAGTTCTTTGAGTCTTTAGGTAAATAGGCATCCTTGTATTTTATTAATTTATTAATTTATGTAATTAGCTGCTATCGAAGAAGTTCATATTTTTAATTCAAGTTATATATTCCCACACCATAAATATTACATTCGTGAAATGAGAATTAAAGCTTATAGTCAGCTCTTAGAATCATACCGTAGTGTAACATTAGATAATATGGCTAAATCCTTTGGTGTAACCGTTGGATTTATTGATAAGTAATTTATACTAATATCTATAGTAAATTAAAAATTTAATCTGTTAATTAGGGATGTTGCAAAATTTATTGCAGCTGGTCGTTTACACTGTGTCATAGACAAGGTTAATGGTATTATTGAAACTAATCGTCCAGACTCTAAACATGCACAATATCAAACTACCATTAAACAAGGTGATATGTTGTTGAATCGTATACAAAAATTAAGTCGTGTGATCAATATTTAAATGGAATAAATAAATATTGTTAAAGAATATATTTATACATTTTATGTTTAGTTTAAGTTGGAATTTCAAATTTATTTAAATATTTAATATTTAAAACTAATAGCTTATTTAAAAACAATTACGTATAAATACATACTTGATGACTTTTTGTTCTTGTTTTTATTAAAATTATAATCAATTGGGCTGAATAGTATTAGTATATTTGGTAAATTGGATGTACTAGAATATTTAAAGCTAGTATTATTAAGTTATATATACCCCAAACTAATTTTGAAATAACATTCATTTAAAAATTATTACTTATTAGTCATAATTGGTAATTATCTAATAAATTATTTTAATTTTAATTCATTATTGAATCTATTAATTTTAATCATATACACTTTACAACAACATTATTGCATAGATGTGATTACAACAATTACATATTTTAAATATTCTATCTTGTTACATATAGTACAATCACTATTATATAACTCACATTGATTCATATTATGTATTCTATAGAATACTTTATATTCTATAAAATACATAAATATTTATGCTTGTTTTTCACCACTTCAAACTAAATATTAAGTTAAAAGTCATTTACCATGTGAAGTAAAACTTCAATATTTTTAGCGTTGTAAAAATAGATTAAGTTAAAAATAGATCAAAATTAGTTTAACTGAGATATTTTAATACTAAGCAGGCCTTACTTGTTTTAGTATCATTTATAGCTTATAATATTTTAAGAGTTTATAATTAATTTAATAAATAATATGATACATTAGACCTTAATTTTTCTAGAAATTCTATTAAAAATTAATAAATAGCTAATATAATAGTGGAAATAATTAGCTTTAAGTCATAAAATATACAATTACTTTACTTTTTATAGTAAATATTCTATTGCTGCCTTAACCATGAACTAATTTACCGAATTCTTTTTATTCCCCCCAAAATTCCTCAGCCTGATACTGCCACACCATGTTCATTCTCCAATTACACTCCCCTAAAATCAAATAATTTGGACAAAATCGTATCATTAAAATTAAACAAGGTTCTAGCCAAAGTGATTTATGGCCACTGATTTTAATGATTAGGACAATTTTATTGGATGGATCCAGAACATGATTTAATTTATCATCTAAGTTTTGTTATTCAAATGAGAACATAAAAGATCACAACTTTAATAACTTTACCTTTATAAGTCAGGCGTTGATTTAAAAACGCAGATAAGTAATATTTTATATTGTTTTTACTTTATCACCCTGAAAGTATTACTAAATTCATTATCACCAGTCAGTCATATTTATTTAATAGTAAAGATAATTGAACATTAAATACAACTTCAATCAACTTTACTTTATTTCTTTCATAATTATTTTGTTATGTCATTATTAGCTCAAACTTACTTACCACTCCATCTTGTTGATACTAAACAATCTGCCTCTAATCAATCTCAAACCATGGACAATAAAACTCCAGAAAGTGAAAAAATAACTGCAATCTCTGCTGATGCGTTTTCTATGGACGATGTCAATTCAAAGTACACCACCAACCTCGAAGAAGAAGTTAAGATCGCTCATTCTCGTATTAAGAAATTAGAACAAGAGTTAAAACAGGTTAAAGCAGAAAAGGACACCTACTCTGAAAGTTTAAAGGAATCTGTAGAATTACGCGCTGACTTAGAGGTAAGTTATAATAGACTTCAAGTAGAATTCGACCAATATAAAGCTACCACTGTAGCTGCGTTGGAAAACCGCAACAAAGCTTTACAACAAGATATGGAAAACCTTGCTGAGAAGTTAATTGATGAAACTGAAAGACGGTCAGAGCTTGTTCATGCTAAACAACTCCTTGAAGCTGAGCTAGAAGAACTTTCTCAAAACTTGTTTGAAGAAGCTAACAAAATGGTTGCTGATGAACGTCGTTTAAATAAAGCTTGGGAAGATAAAATGGAAGCACAAGAAAAGAAGTATGAAGAACTTAACATTTTAATGGAATTTGAAAAAGAACAGTGCAAAGAATTGAAAGCTAAGATTGGCGAATTAATAGAAGAGCGTGAAGCTGCCTCTCTTGCTTTAGAAGAATCTGCTAATTCAACAACTCCAAATCATCGTTCTAAACGCTCATTGTCAATTTCAACTACACCAGCTGCACGTTCACAACATTCATCTGATTCAGGCTATCGTGGTGCCAACACACAAGGATCAGACCATGACATTTTTACATCATCTAATTCAGCACTTTCATTTGATAGCTCAGATCATCGTTTCCATGAATTTAAAGAGTTTTTAGAAGCCCCAGTTGCAAAGGGACTTTATTTATCTTCTAAATTTATGAAGCGTTGTTTAAATGAAGATGTTGATTCAGCATTGAGATTTGAATCTAGCTTATTATCTGGTTGGATGACCCACAAAAGAATTCTCTCTGCATCACAATTAGGTAGCATTAACATTTATCCTTTCAAAGGCGATGCTTCAACACTACCACCCAATGTTCCTTACCAATGCTCGTTTTGTACTAGCAGCAAAGGCAAGTCTTTAATCTACCAATATAATATAACTGGAAGTGAAGGAGAACCAAGGCTCCTTTGTTTACAATGCCGTGATAGATTATTAGCTGTATGTAAGTTTTTCGCCTTTTTACGTATGGTACGTTCTGGAGTTATTCAAGGTACCCCACAAAAACTTTACTTGGATTGTTTACAAGCAAAACATACCATGTTTTTAGCTAGAGTAGGTGCAGCTTTAGCTACATTTGATGAACAAATCGGTTCTTTATCTGAAGAAGAACATGAATCTACTACTATCGACTCACCAATTGAAGAAGTAGCAACATCGGGGCCTAATCTGCCTAATTTCTCAGTAAACATTGAAAATACCACTTCATGAACTTTTAAAGTATCCTTACGTAATATAAGAGCTTACTTTTAACTATCTACCGGCTAGTAATTAACTTATTAATGGGTCTGCCCTAATATACCCCAGTTTGCTTTTATAAATATACTCTGATCTTTTTTTAATAAATTTATAAATATATGACTATTTTTGCTATATAATTAAATTAAAGTAATTCATTTAGTGTACAAATATGCATAAAATTAAAATATGCGTCATTTGTGCTCAATTAAATTATAAACGCTTTATACAAAAAACCGGAGTTTTTATATTTTTTTAAAAGATGTTTAATAATAGAAAAGAATTTGTTGATTTTGTTAATGAGATAGATAGTAACCTGAATAAAAGCCAAAGTATTAATTCAAATATAGCTAAAAGGTAATAAACTTAAGGCTATTATTTTCAATTTTAGTTTAATAGATTATCAGAAAATCAAGAAATCAAGATTCGAATGAAGAGTTAACAAAAATTCCAATAAAATTTATAAAGGATAACCCATCAGCCTCAAATTCTTTGAAGTCTTCAGAGCACTTTAATATAATGAGAGAAGTCAATAGCCTTACATGTAATCTATTTATAAACTTAATAAATCTTTCTAAAAATAATTTAGCATTTAGTAATGAAATTCCAGCTAACCTTTTAAATGAATATCACAGACAATTAACTATGTATTTAAAAAATAAATCAAAATGCAGTCAGCTATATTTAAGCAAAGATAATAGCGAATCAGACAATAAAGACCAAATAGTAACTTGGGTTGGACCAATTGTAATGGCAGATGATGTGTATAAATTTTCTTTTTATTCAGCAATCTCGAATCAACTCATGAATTTTACACTATATCAACATAACCCACTTAATAATTTTGAAAGTGGGACTTCAATTACAATAGAGTATACTTTTATTTATATTATTACAATTTTATTTTAATTTTCTATTTTAATATTAGACTTGTATTTCCTAATCAAATTTTGAATAATGACTTGAATTTATTACTTCAAACTTATTTCACGAATAGCAGTAGAAATAATATATCCTTTTTAACATTTCTGTTGGATGCCTTAATTCCATTTATAAAAGGAGAATTAAATTATAAACTTCATTAATAGATAAGTAAATTTATTCAATGAAGCTATATTTTTCAAGTTCAATGATGTCTGGATAGCTACACATAGCACATTTTTTAAAATAAAATAAAATCATAATAAGATAGAATAATTGTTATCAACTTTAAAACGAATTTATTTAATTTTTATTTTAATTTAATAAAAAGAATTATTTAATTAAAAATATCTAAATTACAACTGACCATTCAGATTCAATTTCACCATGTTGAATAGCAAGGATAGTATCAAAGAAACGTTTAGTATAAGGTCCAGCTTGAGCATTAGAATCTTCAGGGTCCAAAGGAATTGTCAACTTTCTATCTTGATATAAAATTTCACGAATTGGTGAAACGATACAGGCAGTACCAGAACCAAACATTTCAATAACTCTATTTTCTTTTAAAGCTTCTTCTAATTCTTTCATGTTGATTCTACGCTCGCTTACTTTAAATTCTCCCCACTTTCTGGCAAGACCTAAAATAGAACTACGTGTTACTCCTGGTAAGATGGTACCATCAAGAGGTGGAGTTACTAACTCAACTTCTCCGGATTTATTCTTAAGTAAAACAAAGCAGTTCATAGTGCCAACTTCTGAGAGTTCATCTTCAGGACCGAATAACCATAAGTTTTGTTGACTTCCTTTATTCATAGCATGGATTTGTGGTACAATACATGGTCCATAATTACTATTAAAATATTTAAAAAATATAAAGAGATTTAAAAAAATACTTACGCTCCAATTTTACTTCCACCAGTACCTCCTGGCCACGCGCGAACATAATCGGTAGTTGCAAGTAAACTTACAGCTTTAAAGCCAGTACGATAATATGGTCCTACTGGACAAGTAATTACGAATAATTTGGCGCTGTTTGAAGGTCCAACACCAATATATTCCTATAGATTAAGATTAGGACCACCATTAAATATAATACAATACCAATATTTGTTTACCTGTGTACCAATAACAGTTGGTCTAATATAAAGCGAGTATCCTTTTTCGGTTGGGATCCAACGCTCATCAATTTTTACTAATTCTTTAATCAATTCAATGGTTTCTTTTCCATCAATAGCCTACCAAACATTAGTTTTACATATTAGACAAACCATAACTTACTGGCATAGAAAGACGTTGGGAAGAGTTTGATAAACGAGCCATATTTAAGTCAGGTCTAAATAGTCTTAATTCTCCTTTTGAGCCTTTATAAGCTTTCATCCCTTCAAAACACTTTAAGATTTAAATAAATTTTCTATCTTTTATAAACATAGCAATGGCTTACTTCAAAAGCATAATGGAATACAGCAGAAGCAGGGTCAAGTGACAATTTACCATAAGGTAAAAGCTCAGGGGTTTCCCATCCTTCTTCATTGGTATAATCAGCAATAACCATATGGTCCGTAAAAGTATGGCCAAAGATTAAGTCCTTGTTTGGTACCAAAGGTTTTAAGTTGGTGGATTTTGTAATCTTTAAATTCTTTGCCTAAATAATAATGAGCTAACGAAATGAGTGATACAAGTACTATCAAAGGTTACTAATAAAGGGCTAAAGTTTGAGGCAGTTGAGTAACATTTTTTAGCACTGTGGCTTAATGCAGTGAGTAATCTACTGTTGATGCTAGTATTCATTTTGAGAAAAGGTAAACTGAATTGACACTTCTTTGTACAAACAATTTATATAGTATTTTAAACTTTTAGGTTTAAAAACTTGTCCAATCATAGCTTAAACTGTGGGAATTTTCAATATTCGATGACATGTGACCCAAGGTTCGCTTTTAGTTCTTCGTCATGCTATTTGATGAATAGGTATTTTCTTTTTATAAAATATAGAAAAACAGTATTTGTTATATACACATAACAAGGCGATTAATAAAATATAATAAATATTTGAAAGTTTATAAAATAACACCAATTTTATTAATATACGATTATTTCAATTTCAATATTTGAACAAAATTTAAACTCAATTTCGAATCTAAATTCAAGTTTAAACTTTGAAAATTGATTATGAAAGTGCCAAATTTGGAATTAATGATTTCAGTCCACAGTACTATCAATTTTATATTATCTAATAAGCAAAATATTTTTAAATAAAAAATTAAAAGATAGAAATGTTATATTTACAATGGCCAATCTTTTATTTATATAAAATTTCACTTCTCATACTATTAACTAATATAAAAATTCATTCTATGATAAATACTTAATATTATTGAAATTTAAATCTATAATTGGATTAAATTCTCCGTATAATCTCAATATTGCTATGTAGCATTTATATTATCAAACTTAAACTCTTACAAATAATTAAATATTAAAACGCCCATAAAATAAATATCCATTTGCAACCAAAATTGATAACTGACTTTCTATAAATATCTATTTCAAAAATATAGCTGACTCATCACTTTAAAATTATATAGTTCATCTTAACCTACAAAACAAAAGGTTGTAATAAATCAGAAAAAAACCTTACAAGAGTTAGTCCATTTATTAAATAGTGGTTAAACCTTTTAATCGAAAAGACCGAAACCCATATCACCATCAGATTCTTCTTCTTCTTCAGCCTTTTCTTCGGCTTTTGGAGCAGCAGCGGCATCACCACCAGCAGCTGGAGCAGCAGCAGCTGGAGCGGCACCAGAACCGGAACCAACGTTTAAGAGGAGTTCAGAAACATCTTTACCTTCGAAAACTTTAGCGAAGAGGGAAGCCCAGATTGGTTCAACAGTGACGTTGGCGGCTTTGACAATGGTGTTGATTTTATCAGCCTAAATTGAAATGGATTAAACAAAATTGAAATTAGAAAATTAGGATTGAGTTTACGGTAATATCAATCTTGTCATCAGCAAGGATGAGGGAAGCGTATACAACAGCTTGTTCGTTGATGGACATGGTAATGAAATGGATTTACAAATGGATGTATAAAAGAGAAGGAACTTTCGTGATTGCGGAAAGTAAAATTTAACTCAATAGAGAACAATACGCTTGACACGAAAATATAGCTTTTTCGAATTAACGAGAGAGTTTTTGAATTCCAAGTCATCTGTAAAAAATAGACAGATTTTTGCAACATAAGCGGGATTTTTGCAATGTAAGCAGATAAAAGACTTATTGGGTTTAACTTTCATAACATGCTATATTCTATAATCAAATTATAAATACTAATATAGACAAAACTTGTATAACAGTTTTTAAATCAATAAACTATTTGTTGATTTAACTGATCTAAACTGTTTAATATAAGTACATAAATAACTAATATTAAATAAATACTTAATTCATAGTGTAGCAACATTGACCTGATATTATGAGCGTTCAACATAGAATTAAAAATTCAGAAAAAGGGCAATTTTATCATTTTAAAATTCATTATAATTAAAACTGTATATTAAATAAAATAAAAGCGAGAAAGGTATAAAATATAAATTAAATTAAATCAGTGAAAAATATATATACAGTGTTATGCGTTCTTTTTCGATATTTTAAAAGACTAAAAGTTTGTTGTTTTATAATATATTTTTTATATTTTAAAATTTTGTTTTTAAAATTATTTTAGTTTATTTAATTTTGAAATCGCTTTAAACTTTATTTTAAAGATTACATTAATAAATTCAATATGAAAATTTAGAATTAAACTCTTCCATTTCTAATATAAACAGTAAGATAAAAACAAAAACATAAAATGTCATTATTATCGATAATATGTTCATTTTAAACTACTATTATCATATTCCCACATGCTATATAAAATCTTCTTAAACCCAAAATGATACAAAAAAAACACCTAACCTTTAAACCAATAAAATTCGAACCAACATCTAAATTCTAAATTGACTGAATTTAGAACGTCATCCTTTCTAGTTTACTATAATGAATGATCCCTCATTGAATGAATATGTAATACTAACATCCAATCAATACGCTTCAAAAACAACTAAACATGTATTAGCATTTAGGGGATTGTATAGGAAAAGGAGCTTTTGGCTCAGTCTATCGTGGACTCAATATGCAAACGGGTCAAGTGGTAGCAGTCAAACAAATCATGATCTCGCACCTTAACCAAAGTGCAGTGGAGTCAATTGTAATATAAATTATCAATTAGGATTTTCTTATTTTTTTGTTAATAGAACATTCGATTTTTTAGGCAGAAATAAGTTTACTGAAAAAATTAAATGTAAATTAAAACCATTAATTAATATAAACTATTAGTTTAATATTTTTTGTAAAAACATAGCACAAAAACATAGTTAAGTATTTTGGCCTATTAAAAACTGATACCCATCTGAATATCATTATTGAGTAAATTTATTATTCATATAGCTCTAATTTTATGACACAATTCCAAATTAGATATTGTGAAAATGGCTCCTTACAAAGCATTTATAAACGGTTTGGTAAGTTTCCTGAAAACTTAACCGCTCTATATATCGCTCAGGTTCTAGAAGGCTTATTGTATCTTCATGACCAGGGTGTTATCCATCGAGATATTAAAGGTGCCAATATCTTATCGACCAAAGAAGGCTTGGTGAAGTTGGCTGATTTTGGTGTATCCACCATAGCTAACGATGATAATGCTGTGGTGGGTTCGCCGTATTGGAGTAAGTGAATAAGAGATTTAACAGTTATATGATACTCAACATGTTATAGTGGCACCAGAAGTGATTGAGTTAAACGGAGCCAAACCAGTTTCAGATATATGGTAGTTGTCAATTTTTATTATTGAGAATGAATTTAAATGTATTATTAAGGAGTGTCGGTTGTACAGTGATCGAATTATTAGAAGGAAATCCACCATATCATTTTCTTGATCCTATGCCGGCATTGTTTAGAATTGTACAGGATGACCACCCACCATTACCTCAGTTTATATCACCGGTAATAGGATATGGTTTTTTTAATTTATAGGAATATTAACATAAAGTTAAGGTAGTTAATGATTTTTTATTGCAGTGCTTTCAAAAAGATTTTAATTTAAGGGTTACAGCTAATAAACTTTTAAAGCATCCTTGGATTCAAAATGCTTCTATAAAAGTAAATAAAATTGTGAAAAGAATAAAATAAAAGTTAAAAAAGTTGTTAGGGAAGAGGTGGGAAAACTTCAAATGGAGTTAATTTTGAAAAGGATATCAAGTTGTTGCAGGAATGGAATGAAGCATTGAATGGTAATCACTATAAATATCAGTAGTTAAAGATATGATTTAATACTTAACTTTATTAGAATCCACTTCTCCACAAAATACCTCTGAAAGTTTAAGGCAGAGGCTAAGTCCACTTTATACGCAATATAATAGTTTAGATGGTATAAAATTACTTTGAAATACCAATGTTTTTATTTACTCTTAATTTTTATCAGATGACTTTGAACGAATGGTAACATCTCCGACCTCAAACTTAAAGGAATTAAATAATTCACCACCGAAAGGGCCATTACAACCCAGAGCCACTCAACTATCTTCGATTCAACCTGAAGAGGAAGAAGATAATTGGGATGCTGATTTTGATATCTCAGGGTCTGATATCAATTTAGATAAAATTAAAAAAGGTAACCACTTTGTTTTATAATTATTACAAGGTGCTTATTGTAATTTAATAGATAATGAAAATGGAGCATCAAGGAAAAATTCCAGTGCCGTGGTCCCCCTTACACCGTTTAAAAGTAAAGAGTTTGATTCAAACAATGATATTGATCTGACAGATGCGTTGCAGAGGATGCAGGTAAAGGTTGATGTTTTATTAGAATTTCGTTTCCAACTCACCTTTAATTCAGGCCAAATCAAAGAATAAACATGGATTAGATCGACTGCAAGCAAATGTACTACCTCTGTTGGCAGAAAAACCTAAAAAGATTGCTAGTAATGATCCATTGGCTAAGTATGTTGAAGAAGAAGCAGAGGATTATTCGGATATTTTTAAAACTGTTAATATAAGTAAGTGAGTTTAGTATATTGAATAATCTTATATTTATTTAATTACGTTAGGCGGTAGTACCTTAGCTAATGAATTGTTTGGTTCAAATGGAACTATGAATACATCTTTGGTGAGTGCGAATATAAGTAGCCACAATATTAATTTTTAATTAAATTGTATAGAATGGAATTGAAAATTACTTTCAAGATGAAGAAGAAGAGGATATCTTTCATGTTTTGGAAGAAGATTTAGAACAGACAGGTATGCTTATATTAATTGTAAATTGCGAATTAATTAAATTATAAAATTAACGTTTTAGATTTACAAAAGAATATTATAAGAAACAAAAATGCCAAAATAGCAGCTGAAATTAAGCAGATCATTAAGTTATTACAGTCTAATCAAGATCCTAATATATTGTTGAATGCTTGTGACAAGCTGGTAAGATTGGTAATAACATTATTGTATAATTTATAATATTTAATTTCTAGGAATTAATACTAGTGGAAAACCCGCATTTAAGGAGCAAATTTATTAATTACCATGGTATTTTACCCATCTTAGAGATATTGGAAGTAGTCGATTCGGAACCTATTTTGGTATTGTTATTGAGGATAATTAATTTGGTAATATTCTATTCTATAATTTAGGATGAAATTATAATTCTTATTAAATAATAGATCGTCCACAACAATGTAGAAACTCAAGAAAACTTATGTTTGGTGGGCGGTATCCCGGTGATCATAAGTTTAGCTTCTAAGAGATACTCAATGACCATCCGACTGGAGGTGGCTTATTTCATTCGTCAGTTGTGCCACACATCTACCTTTACACTACAAATGTTTATTTCATGTCGTGGTCTAAAAATTTTGGTGGATTTTATTGAAGAGGAGTATTCTTTATATAAAGATTTGATATGGATTGCTATCAATGGAGTGGCTTCCATATTTGAGTTGCAAGTAAGTTTTAGATTGATATATTATTTAACGTATTAATTTATTATCATAGACGCCCACTCCAAAGCATGATTTTTGTCGATTGTTTGCAAAGATTGGATTGTTAGAGCCTTTATCCTCTGTATTGCTACGTACTCTAGGTGATGAGGATGCTTTGGCTCAAAGATATACATATAAGATCATGGGCTTATTTTTAATATTTTCTCAAGCGGATTCTTATGTTAAGGAAATGATGGGAACCTCTTTTAATATTGTTCGAAGTAATTTATTTTATTATCTATATTTTTTGTATATCAATATTTGTATACTTAGATTTGTTTCATGAGATTAAAATATTGCCTATGGAATTAAAGATGATTGTGTTAAAATGTATACGTAATTTATCTATTAATCCTAATACGCTGGATACATTACAAAAGGCAAATGCGATTGAAATATTGGTGGAATTATTAATCGAATCTTTAGACCCAACAAATCCTTTTGGTCAAGCACAAGCAGTAATTATTATTCATTATTCTAAATTATGTATTCATTTTATTATAGGAAATGTGTCATCATGTTTTAAACACTATGTTCAACTTATGTCGTATTAACAAACATCGGCAAGAGTTGGCAGCACAAGCAGGTATCATTCCACACCTCCAACATATTGGTGCATTAAAGTCCCCATTGAAACCATTTGCTATATCGATATTATGTGATATGGCCCATGCTGGTAAAGTGTGTCGTAGACTATTAGCAAAGAATAATGGGCTGCGTTTCTTTTTGGCTTTATTAAGTGATCCCAACTGGCAAACGAATGTATTAGAAGCGATCTTAATTTGGTTACAAGAAGAACCTAGGGAGGTGGAAACTGTTTTATTGGAATCTAGGAATTTAAATATAATGGTCGACACCTTTGTGTGCACTAGAAATAATACTGTGTTTGAAGGCTTAATTGGACCTTTACCTAGAGTCATCAGATTATCACCTAGATTAGCGCAAGCCATCAGTTTGAAGTCCAAGTTTATCAATAAATTGTTGGTAAGGCTAGTCAAACATCCTAAAGCAATAGTAAGGTTGAGTTTATTGAAGATATTAAAGTCTTTATTAGATCAACATTTAATATCAAAACAAAATCATATAAATCAAAGCAATCAATTATTAAATGGGAGGTACGATATTCATTCGATTTTATTAGCACTTTCAGAAAATGATCCCGCAGTTTTAGTAAGGGAAATGGCTAAAGAGATTATTACTCAATTCAGTTCAATCTTTTAAAATTATTTATTAACTTTAACTTTATTTTATTGTATATTTATTATTTTAATAAAAAAAATATACTTATTCTTTTTAATAATAATCTACATTTATTCCCCTTCTCTCTTCTTCTTTTTGTGTAACCATATCTCTTTCAGTACCTTTTTTATTTTGTCTTCGTTTTCACTCAAATTATATTCCGCTAATCCCGATAACAAATCAACTTCTTCTGGTTCGTATTTAAAATTGAATGTTGAACAAAAAGCAGCTGTGGATGGATCAAAGTCCCCATATCTTTTATTTTTCAATAATGGAATATAAACCACAGTAATGTTTAATTCCTTATTGTTTGCTATGTTTTTACTTATATAAACATTTTGGTCTTCTTCTTGTTGCCATGGATTAAAGCCTGCTGGCCATCGTTGATTATTTATCTTTTTAGCATAGTCCGATGCTTTGTTTAGCCATGAAGTATTCTTTACGTCATCTGAGGCATCTACAGCAATAATAACATCAACGTCTCTAGCATTTGTCAATAAAGGATAAAATGGTAAATTATTATCCATCCCAGCATCCATAAAACTCAGTTGTTCTTGATTGGCCAATGACGTCATTTTTTCATCAGCTATACTCTTACTACCTTTAGCTTTCGTTTTATAAAATGGGTTATAAAAACTTATGGGGTTAATTGGGTGTATCTTTAACATTTCTTCATAATAGTCTTGTAACATGTCATTATACCATTGATTTATTGATTGTGGTAGACTACCATTTATTTCATCAAAGATATGTGCAATTGTTGCACAAAATGCTGAACCAAATAAACCTAAATAAGTACCTGATTCTACTTCACTTTCATTCGTGATGCTCCTTCCTGATTCAAATTTCCTTCCTAATCCCCATACTGGTATAAAGAGATCAAACTCAAAGCTTCCCATTTCAAATGGCGTAAATTCAAACCATTGAAAATTATTGTAATCTAATTCAGTATCATGCCTTATTGCTGTATAAATGGGGAAAGGTTCTTTCCCTTCTTTAACGATATTTCTTTGATTACTGAATTTGAGATATTCCCTATTTAATTTTGATTCCTCGACATTTCCATTATCTGTAACTAATAAACGGGAAGTCAAAAGTGTACCAAATATATCTACTAAAGATAGTGGAACTTCTGATTTATATTTACGTATTAGGGCACTCAATAAAGGTATTGAAACATCTGTTTGCAACATTTTAAAAAAAGTATTAAAATTAGCTGGATCAACTGTTAATCGATGTTTCAGGTGTGATTGAATAAAATCAAAATTCTTATTTCCCACCGTATAATACTGATAAATTAGCCAACAGCTACCTGATACTCCAGATATATATGTTAAACAGTCCCATAACCCCATCTGCTTTATACCTTTTAAACTACCTAACGATGTAATCATTGCTCTATATCCCCCGCCACTAAATTGATATAAATATTATTATTACATATATCATATAATGCTATTTTACCTTCCTGCATATGCTATAGTAGGAATGTCTAATGGATTAATTAAATCCTTATCAACATTAATTAATTTTGCAAAAGCATGATGAATAGCCTGTTTTCTATTTTTAATAAAGTGTTTTTCATCTTCATTTATTCTATGCTCATTTCTAAAGTATTAACTAATTAGTTTATATTAACAATTTGGTATATAATCTCAATTACCTAACATTGGCTATTAAGTTCATTTCTGGATTAAGAGTTTTGTCTTTAGTCATATCTATTATCTGGTCGACATTAACGTCATTCAAAATGGTATCAATAAAATGGTTTAAAAACGAATTCAAAATATTTTTTAAATCCAGATTAAAATCCTTTGGCCAATAATTAAGAATCTCTGTCACTTTCTGCTCCATATCAAGTAGCTGTTCTTTATTTTCTACAAGCTTTTGGTTCGCGTCTATCAATATTTTATTAAATTCTTTCGTAATGTTATCAAAGTTTGGCAACACTTGATCCAAAGCTGGCATCTCTTTAAGTATGTTCTTTTGTATCGGTTCAATGTATTCTTCTAAAATCCCCTTATCATTTTTCAAGTTGCTTTTATCATCTTTTAGATCCTCTAAGTAGATCCTTCTTGTATTGAAATTGTTTCTGTAACAGTAATAGCTAGAACATGTTAAACCAAATATTAAGCCTAAATTAAATTTATGTTATAAATATTTTATCATTCTTATATAATTACTTTTATTTCTAATCTGTTTAAAACTATTTTTTAAAAACATCTTAAAACAAACATTTCAATTGAAAATTCATATATTTTATTTTCAAATAAAAATGACGTCACATTTTAATAAAAGCCTTCATGCAAAACAGGTCAAAAGAATAGCTAAGTTAAAGAGTTTAAATTTGTCAAAATATCAAAATTATAATCGTCATAAAATAAAGCATGTTGTTGTTGTTGTATACCATTTTGATGTAATTGATAATAGTAATTATAATTGCAATTATTACTATTACTATTATGCTGATGATTATAATTCATTTCATAAATATCACTATCATAATTAACATTATAGCTATTACACATAGCTACTGGTATGCTGGGCGTATTCGGGTTATAGCTATATAACGCTGGATTATAACCCATACTTATATTGCCACTGCTATTGGTATTACTGTTGAATAATACAGGCGTAACAGGACTGTGATTGCTATGAGACCTTTGCCTTTCACGCTTCAACTTAGCTCTACGATTTTGAAACCAAACCTGTACGGCCTGTGGTTTCATTTGTAACTGACTAGCAATACGATTACGCTCTTCGACCTTTGGATTAGTACATGATTGAAAGTACCGAATCAAGTATTCACTTTGATGTGTCTTTAAACGACTACGTGGCTTTGTAACAATCTCTTCCTTGGTGTTGCTTAATAACTGTTCTAATTCTGCACTGTTAAGATCAAAACGACGCGAGGTGGTGGGAAGAGTATTTATATTATCAGTATCCTTTGACTCGTATTTAATAATCCCACTTTGATTTTCCATTCTGGTTTTTTAGTTATCAAGAATGAATTAATGCTATGTTTATATAGATTTTATTTCAAGGAGGTGATATTATCAATAATTTAAATTTATGATATTAAATGATTTATATCATTTTTTGTTTATTACTTCCATACTTTACCCTTCATTTTTAAAACACATCTATTATTAATAACACACTTGGAGTGTAATCATGTTATTGAGAATACAGTTTAATAATTTAAACTTTCAGTTAATATAACAAAGCATTACTTCAAATATTATTTATCACCTTATTTTTAGAAATTTACTCAAAACATTATTTAAGCTTGTACTTATTTCCATAGCTTATAAAATTTATACATAGTTATACTGATCTTTATCACTAATAACGTTATTTTTAAACAATATTATACATTTTTACTCTTATAATAATCACATAATCTATGATTTGTATCAAAAATGAAAAAATAAAGTTATACAATTTGAATATTATTACTATGATAATTCTTCCTCTATTGATTTAATATTGATTATGAGTAATATTGCACCTTTATGCTTTAACAATAACTAAATAATGATTTTTTATCAAAAGTGAATAAAATTATACAAATACATTTTATTATAATTATAACACATTAAATTCTATTAATTCGTAAAATTAAACCCTTCATTAGGCATATATAAATCCCCACCTCCGTTATTATTATCAGATGGTGGTTGTTTTCCATTGTTATTATTTGGTATTTGTTCGGGCTTTGAAGGTGGTCCATTTGAATTGTTTGCTTGATCATCACCAGATGGTGGAGGTGGAGGTAATTCTGATACTTTAGGTCCTACGGGTTCTGCTTTGGAAGGATCAGAAGGAGGGGCGTTTTGATCTTTTGGTGGTATTCCGTTAGGAGAACCTTGATCAGAAGGAGGACCATTTTGTCCATTTGATGGTCCTTGATTAGGTGGTGGTCCTTGGTCCAATGGTGGTGGTCCTTGATTAGGTGGTGGTCCTTGATTTGATGATGGTGGTGGTCCATTTTGTGGTCCTTGATCTGATGATGGAGGGGAGCCAGATGGTGGTCCTTGGTCTAATGGTGGTGGCCCATTTTGTGGTCCTTGATTAGGTGGTGGTCCTTGGTCCGATGGTGGTGGTCCATTTTGTGATCCTTGATTAGGTGGTGGCCCTTGATTAGGTGGTAGTCCATTTGGTGGTCCTTGATTAGGAGGAGGACCGGATGGTGGAGGGTTATTAGATGGTCCAGGTACATTACCATTCTTTAATGCCCAAAATACGTCTTTAGCTTGATTTGGTACTGCCCAAAACACATCTTTAGCTTGGTATGGTACTGCCCAATTTGGATCATTTGCTGCTGGTGGCGAAGGATTTATTGGGATTGGATTTTGAGATAGCGGGCCGCCTGGTTGTCCATTAGGTTGTAAGTTATTTTGAGGTTGTGCAAGTTGTGGAGGTAAATCTTGATTTGGAGGTCCATTAGGAAGGTTGATATTTGATGGAGGTGGTATTTGGTCGGGAGTTGGATTTGCATTTTGAGCTAATACCACTGATAAAGTTAAACTTGGTATAAATTTATTATAAATCATTGTTATATATTATTGTTTTAATAAATTAATATTGAATTTCAATTCCAATCCATTGTATTTATACTAATCTTATTCCTTTCTAGTTGTTTTATTACTTAGCTTAAAGGCTTTCATGACTTACTGTATGAACTTGAATCATCTATAATGCAGAGCTACAAACAAGGCTTTAAATGATTTATGCAACTTCAATATTACAGCATTGTTTTTAGTTTAAAATTAATCCTGATAATAAATTTAGGGAGCCTAACTTGATTCACTATTTAAATCAAAGCTTTTATGCCAAATTTGTGTTAAGATCATTTACACTTTTAGATTGTAAAAAATTGCAATTTTTGACTAAAAATAGCTGACTTCTTTGCCAATACTCCTTTATTACTGTAATTTTAATTAAATTTAATTCATTAAGACTTTGACTGAATTATTGTGTTATTTTTGGCAATCTCTTTAACGTTAACTTTATGATATATAACTATTCATATCAGTAAAATAAACTATAGAGCTTTAAAACAATTGTCAAAGTAAAGGGATTATCTATATGCCTGGGTTTATAATAAATAGATAAACAATAGATAAACAATAGCTAAATTTTAAGTATAAGCCTTTAATTTCTTAAAATAAATGATTCGCATAGGCCAAGAGATTTTATTTTATTACGTTTACTAATTACTTTTTCTATTATTTTTTATTAGTCTTTTAGGTAAAATTTTACCAGCTCTAGAATTTAGTTTGTTTTGTAACCATGTTTCCTTAAATTTTAACCTCTTTATAATAAACAAAATATGGTTTTAGTTGAAAAAATAATACATTTTAACGAATAATAATATTAGTATATTGTTTTTCAGAATATATTTATTGTTAAAAAAATTGAAATGAGATAGCAATTCGAATGAAGTTAAATTTATTAATAGAAATAAGACATGAAAATATTAGAATTACAAAGCAATACTTATTCTTTTGTAAAGTTGAGTTTAATAAGCTTCCGCATGTGCTTTTATGATATCAATATTGTTCTGTTTTTTAGAATATATAACGCAACAAAAACAAATAATCCTCAGTATCTCTTCTTGAATAGACAAAATGCTCCATTCATGGTGAGCAATAAAAAGAGCTTTATTATAAACCAGTGATATTATGTTACTTATTATCTATTTATTGATTCCAGCTTAAATGTATTAATAAAAATTAAGTTTTTTTCATAAACATTATAAAATTCAGTAATGTTTTCCATAGAGCTTAGTGTTATAAATTTTGTCTCTAATAGTCAATACTTAGGACGAAATGAACAACTAAGCGAATAAACAATGAAGTAGTTGATATACAAATAAGCTTAAATGATGTTTGTTTAATTATTTATAAGTCTATCATATTAATTTTTTATTTAATTTTAAAATACTTATTTGCCATAAACTATATAAACTATATAAACTATAAGTAAAGAAATAATTTAATCACAAGAAATTAGAAAAGGGATACATTAGTTATAATTTGGACTCTGATGTAACAGAGGAGCCGTTAGAGAATGGGAATGCTGATAGCAATAAAATTAGCTTTAGAGCTTATCAAAGAGAATACTTATTGAAATGCTTTAAGAAGGATAGCTACCCAGATAGCCAAGCTATTTATGAAATTGCGACTAAGTCAAACGTATCAAGACATAAAGTGGATAGCTGATTTCAAAATATGCGTTAAAAACATATGTTGGTAATTCTAAATAACACCATAAATAACCTATATAACTATAGTTCAAATTTGAATCTGACTTCTTATTATAATAAATGTAGTGTTTTAGTTAGCGCTCCAAAATTTATCAATAAAAACAATAACATCCCACCCAATATTATATATTATATAAATTATAATAATCAATAAATATTTGATTTTTATCTAGACAATTATTTTAATAAACACCACGTTCTTGAAATTCATAGCAACAATAGACGCCTTGTTAATTATTGTAATCCTGAGGCTGTTAGTAATAAATATATTATTGCTCCCATCCCTGAAATTATTAATAAGTACATTAATGATTGCACTACTCGTGAAGCTGATAACAGCTGTGGTACTTGTAATGATCCCTATAATGAAAAGATTGTATTAGCGTCTCAATAGCTACTTTATCAACAATGTATTTAATATTAGTACTTATTATAATAATTTTTTTAATGTAATTATAATTTAAGGCATATAGTAATGTTCAGCTATCCTTTAATAAGTTATGAAGAGAATGTATCATTACTCCTAGCTCTAATACCTCCTACAATCAATAAAGGAATTCATCTTATCAATCTACTTCATTGAAAGTCAAATTAATTTTAAAATAGTATTAAGATAAATATAGCATTTTAGGTTAAACGATAAATTTTGACAGAAAGCTATCTATAAAACGGGGATGTATTTTTGTGTTTAAGAATTTTACTAACGATTTTTCCGCACAAATAGCGCTTGAAAAGTGGAAAAAGTGATGAAACCCAAAAAAAAACATCCCCAAATAGTGTCGATACTTCTTTTTAAAAGTTACAATGAAATGTATAATTTTACTTCATTTTTAAAATTAATATTAACCATTTACTTATCTTCATTTATATGACATACGATTAGTCTAGCTTAGTCTTTAAAACTCAACAAGGCAGTATATTTTTCTTTTACTTGATTTTTTCAAACTTAACAACTATTAACATTAAATATTGATTATTTATAGAATATTATATGGGGTTATATTTTTTTGTTTAAGAATTTTACTAACAATCTTTTTGCTCAAATAGTGCTCAAAAAATGAAAAAGTGATGAAGCCAAAAAAAACATCACTATATTTATGTTTTGAGTATAGTTACAATATGAAATTCACAGTTTCAATATTTTTAATTAAAAAAAGTTTTATTATAATAAGGAATCTTCACTATTGCTATGCTCCATAAACTTATTCAAGCCTAATCATCGCACTCTACCATAATATAGTTATTGTTGGGTGGTTTTCAATAATATCCTGATTTCAATATTACGAGCAGTATAGTCTAGCATGTTAGGGTTAGTTACAAGTGATAAAAAATAAAAAATAACAAAAGTCAAGGAGTTTTAGTCTTATTAAATTTACTAATTTCATTCCTTGTTTTTTATATTTTGTTGATATCTATAAGTAAATTTTTAAAAGCTTTGTGTTTACTTTGTCTTGTAGCTACTTCTTTCAATATTATAAACTCTTTATAATAAATAAAATAATGTATAAGTATTAAAGGAGTGATATTATTATAAATGAATAATAGCAGTAACAACTCATTTTTTAAACTATTATTGTTGTTAAAAGCCATCTATCTTAAATGATTTTCTTACTTTATAAGTTAATTTTATTGAATTCGAGCATGTGCTTTTGTAATATCAATATTTATTTATGTTATTTCAAAAAGAGATTTAAAGTTGATATTATATCTTTGCTTCTTTTCAAATATATCATAGCGCTTATTAACAATATCGAATGATAATAAGAATAGTAATGTCAGTTTTTTAAAGAGATAGTCATACATTAATAGTATTATCATTTACTTTAGTTTTTAATTTAAATGAAAATAAGTTTTTTTTAACATTATAAAATTAGTAATACTTTATGTAACTTAGTATTTTAAAATTTCTTTTTATTAGCAATGTTTGAGATGAGACAGAAACTTAGTAAATGAATAATAAAATTAAATATTTTATTAAAAAAAATGAGATTCAAATGATGTCTATAAACAATCATTTTATTTTATAATATCATCACTTTTATCTAACAAAATAATGAAATACTTACTACCCTGGAGGTATATATAAATAAAAAACAGATATTGAGTTTGATTATAAAAAATGAGGAAAAAAAGCATCAGACACAGTTTGAGTTCGGATGTAATAGAGGAGCTACTAAAAAGCGAAAGTGCTCCCAGCAACAAAATTACCTTCAAACCGTACCAAAGGGAATATTTAACGAAGTATTTTAAGAAAAACAAAAAGCCAAATAAGATAGATAAGCAAGCAATTGCTACAGAATTAAATGTGACGATCCGTAAGGTTAATAATTGGTTTCAAAATGCACGGCAGAAGTCTAAATCAGTTATTTTAAATAATAGCATAGATGATGGTAATGGAAGTAGCTCAAATATAAGCCCAGCAACTCCCTTTAATGTCAATCACAACAATTCTTCAAATCTTATTCCTACTCCTTTTTTTAATGAATATAATAATCCGATGATTGGTCCAAATTTACTTTATTATAATGACTTTAACAATCCTGCTATCAGTCCACTTTCCGTTTTTAATAATGTATATAATAATACTTTGGATATCAATCCAACTTTCACTAATAATTATAGTAGTATTATGTTTAATAATTTTACAAATAATGCCAGTCTATATACTGTGATGGGTAATAATCAACAAATGTTAAATTTTGATTATGACAATAATAATAACCATATAGTCCCTGAACTTCATAATGACATTAATTGTTCTTATATTTGTAATAATATGTTTATGAATAATATGAGTATTAATGATTGGGCATATTTCAACTTGTTATTTAATAATAATAGCGGGTTGGAGCATACTCAATCATTATAATTCATAATTCATAATTCATAATCTTTTGATGAATTTAAATAAATAACAACTTGCTTTATTTTTTATTTTTAATCGTTTTCAATTTTAGTGCTATGTTAAAAAGTGCAAGTGGTTATTTTCCTTAGTCAAAATAATAAATTTTAATAAACTATACTAAATTGTCATATTTCTTTATTTATCATTACCTTATCCAGGATACTCCCTATTCACCAAATATTCACTAATTAAAACTAATAAACATACGTATCGCCTCTCCTTTGGTCATATGTAATTTTCTTTAACTAAAAGTTAATAGTATACATTATCTCTTCATTTTTTAACCAAACAGTAGATATGATCACTTATAAAACACGGTATTTTTATTCCATAGCCATTATTATTTCTACTCCTATTATCAGTTGAGCATTGTTACTTATTTTTATCAAAACCAATATATAATAAACAAATCCTTAATCACTAGAAAAAATATTATTTGCTATTAAGTTAAATAGTTATTTTAATTTTATAACTCGAATATATTTATTAGTTTCAATTGAGTTTTTTAACGGTTACCTAAAAACAGTATTAATGGATTATAAAAAATAGTTATAAAGAAGTATTTACTCTTGGCAACACGTTCAAGTTCATCCTTCTTCTTAATGGCATAAGAGTTAGAAGAACCTTTAGCAGCATTAATAAGCTCATCAGCAAGACATTCAGCAATAGTTTTGATGTTACGGAAAGCAGATTCACGAGCCTAAAATTATTAATATTTCATACTTTTTAAAGAACATAAAAAACATACACCAGTGGTTAAAAGGTAGATAGATTGATTGACTCTACGTAATGGAGAAACATCAACGGCTTGACGACGTACGGTACCTTGGGAACCAATACGGGTGGAGTCTTCTCTTGGACCAGTGTTGATGATGGCATCAACAAGGATTTGAACTGGGTTGGAATCGGTTAAAAGGTTGATGATTTCAAAAGCGTGTTTAACGATACGTACAGCCATCAATTTTTTACCATTGTTACGTCCGTGCATCATAAGAGAATTGGTTAAACGTTCAACAATTGGGCACTATCAATTTAGTAACATTATAAGATTTGATTCATTTATAATTATAGTTAAGTTTTACTTGAGCTTTACGGAATTTTTTGGTGGCAAAACGTCCAGCAGTGTGTGGAAGGTAAACTGGGTTACGGACTTGGATGTAATCAGTTAAAGAAACATCTTTAACTTCGACGTCATAAGACCACTTGTTAAATAAACGAATTTCTGAGTTATCTCCTTGGATTTCAGCGGGTAAAGCCATTATGTCTTTGTTCTAAATATACTATTTTAGGTTCACTTCATTCAAATTTCCAGGATTTATATTAAATTTCGACATATGATGTGTATTGTACGTTTTGAACTCTATTGTTTCGTTTTATTACATGCTATTATTAGATGGATGTATCTCTTTTCCTTCTCTATTCTCACTCATTGTCGTTTTATTAGCATTGGGTATTACCTTACAAGTTATCTTCCCGTTAGGCAAAAAGAAGGGCTTTTCAGACCATTTAGTATTGTTATTATCGAGCTTAATATTTTTGTTATGTTTTTATTTTATTCAATAAAGTTATCAGATTGGCTAAATTTATTGGCTATGGTTTAATTATTATTATTTTATAATATTAAATTTTATTTTATATAATTAACAAGTATTATCTATGTTAAATAAATCGAATAAATGATTTAAATCTTAAAATACATTTATAAAAATATTTATATTATTTTCTGATAATATATAAACTTTATAATATTATTAATTTAAATTTAATAGCATAATAAATTGACTTTTAAATAAGCCTTCCAAATTTGGCTATTTAAAATGTTTTGGTTTATTTAATAATAATATGTTTTAAATTAAACATCAAACGATTTTATTATACGTATTAGAAAGTATATCTTAGTGTTATTTGTACTTCTACTCTAATAGTGCAAAGTAACACTAGTAAAGCTGTAGGTTATTAAATGGGAAACGTAAAACTTTTATAAATTTTTATTTTATTTTGTTTTAAACTTGTTATCACGTTAACGACAAGTATTTAGATCCTTTATTAATGGCTTTAGCTATTAGGGTTAGAGTTTATTAGCTCTGATAATTTACCTTTTTAACACAGGAAACCATAATATTTCCCTATTTATATTAGGTTTGATATCTTAGAAAAGCAAAAATTGAAGTAACACATCTTGGCTTTTTACACTTTCGTTTCTTTAAAAGTAAAACACTTATAAGCTGGTTGACCCCTCTCAAAATTCTAAAAATTGTAAAAGTCTAATTCTAATTTGGATAAGTTTCAAAGCTAAGTTGAAGTTAATAAAATTTTTCAATTCACTTTTTTGACCATTTCCTATAGCATAAAGTTTTAAAAACTATAAATAAAGCTGATAAAAAACGTTCCAATATGAGTAATATAAAATTAAGCAAAAGTAACTAGTTTTATAGTACAAGCTGCTTAATTTGCAATCTTTGGAAGAAACCAAATTGGACAAAATTTGAACCAAGCTTTTAAACTAACCCATATTCAATTATTATATTTAACATAAAAAATAAAAATAAACCAAATGAGCTTTTTAAAAAATAGACTATAAACCACTGTTTGACATTAAATTGTAAGTATCCCAGTACTTTTTTTATTGATTGAATGGGAGATAGCTTTGGTTAGCGGTTTTATATAGAATAAAGTCTGTTAACTAAAGGCAAAAGTTATGAAGCACCTTTTAGCGTTGCCTTTGTCACCACTTGCTTAATTACTATTTAACTTAACAGGGGCCTATTCAGGAGATCAACTACTCTTTCAATAATATCAAGAACATTAAATACAAATATTAAACTTATATTTATAAAATAACATAGATTCAGCTAAGAGATACAATAGTGAGCAAAAATATAGACTACTATTCAAGATTTATTTTAAATATAGTTTGCAAAAGCGATAAATAGGTTATTTAGACAGCTTGCTAATTTTAACCTCCAAAACCGTAAAGGGTTCTTCCTTGACGTTTAAGAGCATATACGATGTCTAAAGAGGTGACAGTCTTACGTTTAGCATGTTCAGTGTAGGTAACAGCATCCCTGATAACATTTTCAAGGAAGACTTTTAAGACACCACGGGTTTCTTCATAAATAAGTCCAGAGATACGTTTTACACCACCACGACGTGCAAGACGACGGATAGCTGGTTTGGTAATACCTTGGATGTTATCACGTAAAATCTTACGATGACGTTTAGCTCCCCCTTTTCCTAATCCTTTTCCTCCTTTTCCACGGCCAGACATTTTTTAATTTGAAGTTTAATAAATTAAGATCGAAGTTTTAAGTTCTCTTTTTATACTTTTCAATTCTTTTTTTCGTTTCAATTTAAATAATAAGATCCAAATTGGGTTGCCTTATTTAGAAAGTTTTGAAATTTCAAGATTTCAAAATTCAAACTTGGATCAAAAAAACGCGCTTTTGAAAAATGATTGAATTTGTAAAAAACTATTCAAGCGCGATTATTGGAGCTTGGGTAATGAATGTGATTGGAAGATGCAAAAACATAAAATATTTTTAATCACCAACTTATATAAATTTAAAGTCTTCTGACTTTGTTCTTATTTAGTAAAAAATATTATAGAAGGTGGATAGGTTCAGAAACTTGAAAAGTGAATAGCGAAATGTTTTTGTGGAATTGTGATAATCAACTTTTAAAGTTAAAGACTTCGTCTAGGTCCATAATTTTAAATAATTATCAGAAACAATACTTTCATACATACAACCAATAATAGCATTTTATTGCTTTGACTAATCAAACATTGTTTTCGAAAGCTGTCTTCAAATCAAAATTTGTTTAGTTAGGTTCAACCAATCAACAAAGTACTAAATAAGATTGTTTATAGACTTTTCAACAAAGAGTAGGATTATTTTAGAATAATTGATGGTACACTTTGAAAAGAAATCATGCTTTAAATGTCATAATATAATGAAAAACATCAAACCTGAATTAATAATAAGAGAATAGAAAATCAATTTATTACTGTCTAAGTATTTAGTTTTAATCAAATGCAGCTAATTTTAAAATTCTATCCTAATTTCAGAAAAAAGGGTAATTATTTAGAAGTTACAATGTCTTTAAAGGTGTGTAAAAACAATATTAAAGTTAACTTATAATTATATTTTATTGCTTAATAATAACAAAGTTTTCCAAAGAATCTGAACTAGCAATAGAAACATGGCTGTCTTGTGCCTTAAAAATACTGGTATATAGTTATATAATAAAATTAAAATTAAAATTACCATATGTAAAGTAGCCAGAAAGTAACGTGAAATTTCTTTAGGATCTGAATGATTAAACTTGGTTTTAAGATCTAACTCTTTATCTATAAAATATAAATACGTTAAGCTGTATTGTTAATGATAAAACATACCACATTGCAGCCAGTCATTTATGTTATTTTGATAAGTTGATAAGTTAAATGCCGGTTTTTTATTCTAATATAATATTAATATTTTCATACTTTATATAGTTTTGATGTTTACTTGTTCAGCTAATATCTTTTTAATATGATGATCCCAATGTTTGACTTTTCTACTTAATTTACATTCCAATTGAGATTCGAATCTAACTGCTTCTTCTAAAAATGGTTTCTAAGATTGATGTCAATATTAATAATATTAATTTAATTAACTAATAGTATTACCATTTGATTATACTTTTCATTATCTATCCAATGAGATTGACTATTGTCATTATTAAATGAAGATGATTCATCATTGTACTAAAATAGTAAATTAAAACTATTCAATATTCAATGATTAATATAGTTATTACTTGTTCATTGTTAAAATCCACTTCAAAATCTAAATTAGTAAATAAAGTATTATAATTGTCTCTAAAACTTTGATCATATTGTTCCACAATATATGCATCATCGATTCTTTTTTTACTTTCTAATTCTTGTATGGTATCATTCGGCTCTAATTCTAATATAACAAGACCGATGATTGTTAGCTAATACTTTAATTAATATTTTATTATTACCTGGAAAGTTGCTTCTTTTCTTTGATTTCTTATTTGAAGTAGAATAACTATAATATACTTTGTCGTTTGCTATTATTGTTAATATTAAGTGGATAATAAATATACCAAATTACTACTTTTACTCTTTGTCTTCTTTTTACCACTTTGATCATCTATATTATCACTTATTACTGCTTTTAGCCCGACTATCACAATTAATATCATTATGTCATATCATTGTATTAGTGCTACCTTCTTTTAGTGGCGATTCTAAATCAGGGATAGATTGATGAGGATCCAATATGACTGAATTTGTTGATAATAGTTGATTTAATATGTCATCATTGGACAATGAGGTGATTTCAAAATTAGTATTATTCATTTCTGTTAAATTAATTTGATTCTGGTCATCTTCTTTTGGATTATAATCATCAAAACCTAGTGCGTCATAAAAATCATTATCGATTCCATTATCTATCATTGTTGCTAGTAGAATTACTATTAGTATATTTTTATATAATATGCTGTGTGTATTTACTATCTCTACGGCCAACCTCAATCGATCCAATCGACTCATTCATTGTTGAATTAAAATTTGACTGGCTTAAATTCAGCTGATTCATCTGTTAAATAAAACAAACTACTGTTAATTTTATCATCACATTTCTAATATTAAGTTACCATGAAGTCTAATGAATTTCCAATAGAATTACCATAACGATCATAAACTGTGTTATTTAATGGATAAATGTTTTGTTCCACTTCTTTGGGTAATAATAAATCTGGTATATTTAATTGTGTTTTACTTAAAGTTATATTAGTTTGATTATCAATATTCGTCGACGCTAAATAAAAACTATTAATATCATAATGTATAGTACATGCTATTAATTATTACCTTCAATATAATCCCCATTGTTGAAAATAGACGTAGGTTCTCGATTAATATAGTCTTCGTAATTTCTAATACCATCTCCAACACAATGTTTCGATTTATTTCTAAATATTTTTAAATTAGCCATAGACACCTTATTATTTCCTTAATTACTTTTTTTCCACTACCATTTCCGCATATGCTAATTGATATAAATATTCAACTTTACGATGATAAACTATAGTTGTATTTTGAAGCATTAAAGCAGCTAAATACACACAAAATAAGCGTATTGTAATTTACTATCTACTAATTTACCATGAGAAAAACTGTAAGTATTGGAACCCTCATCCGTATTATTAAACCCTAAAAAAATACCTTCGATTTGTTTTAAATATTCTTTCAACTTTTTATTCAAATCTAATTTATAAATTTAGCCTCCTTCTTTAAAAGTTGATTTTCTCTTTACCAATATTAAAATTATTTCTCAAGTTCCTATTTTATTGTTAATAATTATTCAGTTTATCTTGATGATAAATTACTTTTGTGGTTCTAAGGCTTTAATGAATTGTTGAAGCTCTTCGTTATTTAAATTACTCATTTTATCTTATAACAAGAAAGATATTTTTATTTTAATTTATTGATCTGTTAAACTACTACACCTTTGTTTTGATTATTTTAAGCTGATAAATAGGTTAGTTTAAAAGCTTGGTTCAAATTTTGTCCAATTTGGTTTCTTCCAAAGATTGCAAATTAAGCAGCTTGTACTATAAAACTAGTTACTTTTTTGCTTAATTTTATATTACTCATATTGGAACGTTTTTTATCAGCTTTATTTAATAGTTTTTAAAACTTTATGCTATAGGAGATGATCAAAAAAGTGAATTGAAAAACTTTATTTTTAACTTCAACTTGACTTTGAAACATCCATATTTATGATCTAAAAGTTATGTTCTATTCCAAAATTTTAAATGAACCTAAAAACTTGTTTGATCCCACGATAAAATTTTTTATTAATTTTTTGCGTATTAAAAATAACCAAAAATATGTTATCAACTGGATTTAAATCTTCAGAAGATCAACTTGGAGTCTGTAGGGGAATAAGTTGACTACAAGGTCATGAATTCGAACCTCAAATGTCTTGTTGTGATGTCATTATTAAATACAAGTTTAATTCAATGAATGTGAACTCCTTTGAGATCAATGGTGTGAATAAGTTAATGGGTTTGTATTTTTTGTGTTGAACTAAGGCATTGGTATAGCTAAGAAACTTTACCAAACCCAAGATAAATAAACTTTTTCAATAACAGTCTTTCCTTTTCTAGTATACAAATTATTACAGGAATTTTTATCATTGGGTTCTCGTTGTTTCACATTTTCTCTATACAGGGCTTAAAAATGATGATTGTGAGAAAGCAGCCGAATTTGTGGAAAAGTCTAATAATTTGCCATTTATACGCATTTACTTTCAAAGTAATTTAATAGAGCAAACTGAGCCACCCATTGGAAAGGTTTAATTCGTTGGTAATAAGCCAATCATCATTAAAATTTTAATTAAATTAGATCATTTAATTTATTTATTCTGATTTATTGTTGTTTTTACTATTTTTTATAATATTGGAGTAATATACACTAAAAATGACGCATCGCTTTATCAAATCACCCCGTGAAGATTTAGCCTTAACCAACCTATTATTAGTTAACACTAAAGATTTTAGTTCTGATGTTCAATATGTTTTGGTTAATAATGAATTTATCTTCACCATTAGGTAATGCAAAATTATCCGCTATTTTAATATAAGCTGAATATTATTATATAGCCATGAACCAAAGATAGCACCTGGGGACCTTGGATCTACTAAAATACAAAGGGAATGGTCTTATCTGAGTTTAAACCAGGAGGTTGAAGTTAAACCTTATTACCCTCAGCAATTAGGAAATAATATTTATCTGGGTAGTATTGATATTGAAGTAAATTAGATATTTAGCTACTCAAATAAGTACTAACATGGTAATATAAAGATTCAATTATACCGTAAAGCAACGGAAGTCAATAGTGAGTTAGACGTAGAAAAGATGGCACAGATATTTATTAAAGTAAGAGATTAAATATCAATAAAAAATATTTACTAAAAATCAATCAATGTAGAACTTCAAAAGCCATATTTTTAGTAATGGACAAGTAAGTTATTTAATACTCATTCATTATTAAATACTTATAATTTAAACAGATTTTCTTATTTGAATTCCAAGGCATATTGTTTAAACTTAAAGTAGTAGCAGTACACGTAGTAGATTTACAAAGTTTAGGTTTCGAAAACCAAGAGAGCAGTGGCTCAAAAGGAAACAGTGGTATTTTGTTAGAACAATCCAATGTTAAATTTTTAAAAGCAAGTGGCTCAAATTTGAAATTAAAGGGGCTTAAAGCAAAGTAGGTTAATGAGTTATTAAAAATTAATATATTGATAATTTTATTGCTATTTAGATCTACAGTCAACAACTTAATCCAACCAGACTTCAAATTTGAAGACATGGGTATCGGGGGTTTAGACAGTGAATTTTCAGCTATTTTCAGAAGGGCATTCGCATCGCGTGTCTTCCCGCCTTCCATTGTAGAAAAGATAGGTATTCAGCACGTCAAAGGTATCTTATTATATGGACCACCAGGGACAGGTAAAACCCTGATGGCGAGACAAATTGGTAAAATGTTAAATGCCCAGGAACCAAAGATTGTGAATGGACCTGAAATTTTGAATAAGTATGTTGGGCAATCTGAAGAAAATATTCGTAAACTGTTTGCCGATGCAGAAAGTGAAGTAAGAAGTTAATGACCATTAGCTATTTTTTATTGACTGTATTTAGTATAAAGAAAAAGGCGATGAGAGTTCGTTACATATTATTATTTTTGATGAATTGGATGCTATCTGTAAGCAACGTGGTGGTAAGAATGATGGTACTGGTGTAGGTGACTCAGTAGTAAATCAATTGCTATCCAAGTTGGATGGTGTTGAACAATTAAACAATATCTTAGTCATTGGTATGACAAACAGAATTGATATGATTGATGAAGCTTTGTTACGCCCAGGTAAGTTTATCTATTATCATTTTTAATTTTGATTATAAAATTATTATAGGTCGTTTGGAATTACATATGGAAATTAGTTTACCTGATGAAAAGGGACGTTACCAAATCCTTAAAATTCATACTTCAAAAGTAACTATAATATTAAATATTAATGGATTAAATTTAGGCTAAATTTTTTAGATGAGAAATAATGATATCTTAGGCACAGATGTTGATTTAGATGAATTATCAAACTTAACTAAAAATTTCAGTGGTGCTGAAATTCAAGGTAAATCAATAGAAACTATGTAAAATAAATTATACTTATGTTAATAAGGCCTTGTAAGGAGTGCCTCTTCTTTTGCGTTCAATCGCCACACAAAGGTAACTCGTTAATACAAATTGAAATCCCGATTTTAAAATAAGATAGGTTGGAACCCTAGCTGGAGTTAGTTCTGATATTGATCAAATGAAAGTAGTACGGGAAGACTTTTTAGCCGCATTAGATGAAGTTCATGCCTCCTTTGGTGTCAATGAAACTGAGCTTAAAGTTTGTGTACAAAATGGAATTATACCTTATGCTAAATATATCGAAGTAATACTATCGAATAGCCACCAACAATGATATATTAATAAAATTTAGGGCATTCTTACTGATGGTCAATTGTATGTGGAACAAGTTAAGAAGAGTTCACGTACGCCTTTGGTTAGTGTATTGTTGCATGGTAATTTACATTGTTTTATGCGTTTTTAGTTTTAATACTTTTGTTTTGTTTAGGTCCAGCAGGTTCTGGTAAAACAGCATTAGCAGCTTCAATTGCTATGGCTAGTGAATTTCCATTTATTAAGTTGATTTCCCCAGAATCGATGGTTGGTTATTCAGAATCAGCAAAAATGGCTCAAATTAGCAAAGTAAATCTGTCTTATAACATAATTAAACCATATAATAATGAATTATTAAGATATTTAACGATTCTTATAAATCACCACTTAGTGTAATTGTAGTAGATAATATTGAGCGACTATTAGGTAAGATCAATAGTTATTAGACTAATTGCAACTATATATGAATTTTTTATTTTATTAGATTGGGTACCTATTGGACCAAGATTTTCAAATAGTGTGTTACAAACGCTTTTAGTTTTATTAAAGAAACGACCACCAAAGGTATATTTTGATGGAATTGATTAAGGGGCTATTTTTAACAATTATTTAGGATGGCAACAAGCTATTAATTATAGCAACAACAAACAATCGCTCTGTACTTGAACAAATGAATCTTGCAGAAGCATTCGATACTGAGTTATATGTACCTAATTTGAAAGAATTAAGCGAAGTGGAAACTGTTGTTAAACATTTAGAATTGTTTTCAAGTCAAGAACACGAAGATGCATTTGAGCAGTTGAGAGAAATGGGTAGTGATAAGATTGACCTTGGAGTCAAAAAACTTCTAATGACTGTTGAAATGGCAAGACAAGATGTAGATAAAGTGGATAAATTTGTTTCTAGCTTATCTGGATTACCTAATAGATCTTATTAGTTTTATTTTTAATAATAAAGTGTTAGTATTTTATACTGTTTAAATTTTAAATGCTTAATAAAAAGCATAGTATTCTATTTGTACTTAAAACTATTTATTTTTAAATCATTGTTAATAATTTAACCCCAATTTTTTACTATATTAAATTAAAACCTTATTACATCTCTTTACTAGTTATAAATTCTTATGGTAAAACGAAAACCCTTCGAATTTCTTTTGTTGTACTGGGGTTAGCATGGAGGAGGTAGGCGTTAACGTAGGAGGCTGTGAAGTAAACTCTTCATCAAAGTTTGTTACATCCTTTCCATTTTTAACCTTGGGTATATAAGGTGGTGTAACTTGACGTTTGAGGTGGGCATCCCAATCAATATCTCTAAAGTAAGGATGCTGCTTAATTTCGCCGCTCCCACTTGGACCACATCCTATTCGTTTCTTTGGATCTTTGGTTAATAAGCGCTCCAAAATAGATACTGTAGTACGGGGTAATGAGAGTGGGTATAAAACTTCATCTTCAATAATTGAGTCAAAGATTTCCATATCATCCGCTCCAGTAAATGGCGACTATAAAATATTAAAATGTTGTTTAGTATTTTAGATATTTATGATCAATTACCTGTCCTAAAGTCATTTGATACATCAAAACACCTAAGGACCACCAATCTACTGAAGAGCCATATTTGCGTTCATTGAGGATCTATAGAAAATCAATATTAATATCAAGTGTTAATAAATGATTTTACCTCAGGAGCCATAAATTCAGGTGTTCCACAAAAGGTTGAAGTGATTGAGCCATAAGGCATGTTAAGCTTACACAACCCATAATCTGCTACTTTAATATGACCATCCCCACAAAGCATAATGTTATCCAATTTCAAATCACGATAAATGATATTTCGCTTATGCAAAAACTCTAAAGCCAAAATAACCTCTACAGTGTAAAACCTGGTTTGAGTAGGTGTAAAATTGCGTAAACGTTGGATCAGAGACATGAGATCTCCACCAATTACATACTCCATTACAAAAAAGATAGACGCATTTGATGTAAAACAAGCTTCCATGTGTACAAGGAATGGATGTCTCTCTTTTGTAGTTTGTTTAAAAACTTCACGCTCCGATTTTAATGCATCCACTTCATCATTTTCAATTGCCGCATCTTTCTTTAAAATTTTTATTGCTACCAATTCTTTTGTCTCTTTAACTTCCCCAAGCATTACTTTTCCGAAGTTGCCTCGACCAAGTACTACCAATAGGTTATAATCTTTAATTGTAACCTTCCTTGGTTTAGAAGCTGGCTTTGGTGTACCGATAGTAGCTTTGACAGGTGCTATATCCGTTGGTCTAGTAGTCAACGCAGGTATCTTAAGTTCGGTAATAGCAGGCTTTTCATCCACTTTTTCTATAAATGGAACACTATTAACCTTATTATGGCTTATGATACCTGGTACTTCCAATGAAGGTGAGGATTTTTGACCCGTTGGTGAATCTATTGGTGATCCTGAAGTAGTTATCATTGAAGGTTTAACTGGTGAAGTTGGGAGACGCATACCAGCATCTGACTTTGATCTTCTTTCAGCTGCGACAAGCTGTTTTGCCATTTCCCTACTAAGGCCACAAAAGTTGGGTACAAAGTGCATACAATCAATATGACTAGTAATACCACATTCTAAACAAAGTTTAATTATATTGAAATTTAAAAACAATTAAACAATACCTATACACTTCTTTCCATTGTCTCTAACCAAAGAAAGCATCTGTCCACAATGACAACACCAGTTGGCACCGAGTGTGGTTGAACTTTCAAATCGATGTGGGATGTTATAAATCTTATTAAGGCTTTTACGACCACTATTATCATCATTGGAACGTGTGATGCAGGTAGTAAGGGCATCTGGTGCACAAGCAATATGACAAAAGTATCGACAATCTTGACAGTGATATTCAGTGGAGTTCACTGTCAATTTATTACATACGGAGCATGTAAGTGGTCGATAAACCACACGTCGAGCAAAACGATGTCCTTTAATCTCAGCTGCAACAGCTTCTTTCCCTACCCTCAATGCACCTTGACGTCCAAGTAAAGCTTGTGGTTTTTTAGGGATATTTGATTTAACTATAAAAGTTAATTTTATATTTCAATACCAATTAAAAAAATATTTACTAAAGTTCATCCTTAACAGCAATTTACCAACTGGTTCCACCTTAAACCAATCCTCAATGACTTCAAAATCACTGCCATCTGCGGTAGATCGAACGACTGTTTTTGATCGATTGATTTGACCTGATGCATCTGCAGGTGCCCACCCTATATTTCCTGCATTTCTTTTACGAATATCATCAGAAACTTCAGCAAGCGGGATCCAGAGTAATCCAACAATTGAGGGTGGTTTGTCTTTATATTCATTAACAATATGAAGTTCCATTTCATTTGCTTTATGTACTTTAGCAACAAAGTGATCCACTTTACGATCAATAAAGTTGAGCTTGATTTTGCCTCTTGCTTTACCATCGATTTGGAACACAATCGTTGACGTTATAGGATCTATGTTTTGTAGGTTCTGCTCAGAAAGAAGTTTGATTTTGATTGTTCCTGTCATTGGTCTACGTAAGCCCGGTTTTAATAGGTTTTGTTCTATAAAAAAATTTATTTATTATACAATATCATAGTCTCATAATAACATTACTACCTTCAGGATCCTCAAGTGAAAGAGTAGTTAAGGTCAAAGGCTTAAGCTCCCTTAGCGCTAAGTTAAATATTCTAATCTTATCGTTGCTATCCGCCAGTTTTAGAATTGCTTCATTTTGAGAGTCAGGCGCAGCTAGATCTTTATTTAGGGCAGTAGTACCTTGAAACTTTTCATAGGCAGCTTTTACTTTTTCTTCAATTTCTAATCTATGCTGAATCTCTTGTATACGATACGTAATCATTTCCCTTGATAATGGAGGATTATGTTTACGAAAATCTATACGTTTTAAATAATTGTGATAGTTAAGTAAGTACTCTATTACCAAGGACGGACAACTTCCCTTTGGAAAGGTTTTGAGTGGGCTTTTTATTTAGGTTTTTAAATAGGTCTGAGGTACCTATGTATGTTAAAGTTTGTGCATAATAAAACAAAAACAAGTTACTTGTGAATGAAGTGTCTTGATCCTGAGGGGCACTTCTTCTAATCATTGAGATAAGCTTCTCTCTTTCTGAACGAAAATAGCTTAAAATAGTTTCACTTTGTTGAATTCCGTCTTCACATTGAGCAATAATATCCGGCTTTGAATGCGCCGATAGCATATGTTTAAAACCAGCCAAAACAGTCTCCTCATGGGAGATTTTGGCTTCGATTTCTTTGAGTTTATTTGTAAGGTCCTCCTTGAGATTGAATTAAGTTTTTGTCAAAAAAATTATCAAGGTAAACTTACTGCCATAATGGCTACTTCAATACCTGTATCCTATACAAATGTTTTTTTTAATAAAGCAAGGTTATTATGCTAAGTAGTGGTTAAAATTAAGAGAAATGTATAATTTAGCTTTGCTTTAAAAAAATAAAATAAAATGCCGCCATGGCATTGCCAATTTATGTTTTACATCATACCCTTTATTTGTCAGGAAATAAATCTATTGAAATGTAGCCAATAATAAATGAGCGGCATATTCATCAAAAATCGTTGTCAATTGTAAAGTTTGATGCCTTAATAAAAAGTGGCTCAACCAAACGGTTGAATTAGTTAATAGGGAATTCTCATAAATTTAATTGGTATTTATGAAAATGCGAAGATATGAACTATTAATTTTACAATACTTTTAATATAAATTCAAAAGAACGAGGAATAATTAAACAAAAATCATTGGATAAAGAGTCCATCGAAGAAAGCCTGATGATATATAGAAATTTAGAAGGTGCATCTAATGAAAATATAATTTTAGATAGCAGCATAGATCTCGGTGTTATATTTTTAGCTGACAAGCAGACTTATCAAGATCATACATTTAGAGTTATAACACATCACTTTTCTGAGGATAGTGTTCAAAAATTATATTTCCGTTGTGATACCAAAGGCACAGGTTGTGTAATAACAGATGTCGATATGTTTGGTGAATGTCTAGATCATATGCATAATGAGTATTATGAACTTTAAAGAAAGGTATGGGATGTTTGACTAAATAAAGTAATAAAAATTGTTGCTAATTTATTTTTAATTAAAGTAATTTATTAACCTTTAATACTTGGGGATGTATTTTTTTGTTTAAGAATTTTACTAGTAGTTTTTTCACTTAAATAGCGCTTAAAAATGGAAAAAGTAATGAAACCAAAAAAAACATCCCCATATCTTCATTACTTGTTAACTCATATTTCTCAAGCACTTGTGTTTTTGTGTTTAATACGATAAACAGATATATTTTATCCTGAGCTTTTAATGGTTTCATATAAATAATAGATAAAAAAACATAACAAAGGTTAATATAGTAGTAAATCAAAATATAGACCTATAGAAATCAAATCATTCCATTAAGTGGGCAACTAAACCTGAAGTTAAAAATCCTGATTAATATTGATTAATAACTTGTTGATTCTATATTTCTATTTTACCAGTTTTTTAATAGCAAATAGAAAACCCATAATTAACGGAAAGTTTTCTACTAGAAACGTATTTGCCAATATAGTTTCTATATAATTACTATTCCTCTAGTGACTACCCAAATAAACATTATCTTAAACTCAATACAAAGAATTAAATCGACCTAAGCATAAAAGTAGCAGCTATTGCCATCAATAATTCACTAATAAAAGTGGCTAAAGTACTATAAAGTGACATTGATTCGGTTCTTAACTCAGTATTTAAAATACTTCCGACCATTAAAGTAACTGTTTGAATATATATTATGTCATTTTAAATTTACTTTAATATAAAAGCTCAATTTTTTATTTAAGTATAAACTATCTTGTAGTAAAACATTTTGTCACTGTAAACCAACATTTTTACCGCTATGAACTTTAAATACGTATAAAACTTTTGGAGCAACTTAGTATATACATAGCCTAACAGTATTAAATCAAATCTTGTGTTGGTAGAATTAGATCCAATTTAATTGATATTAATTTTAAAATAGATGGTTTTGGCTAATAGCCTTTTTTAATACCTGGTGCTAATAGTCTCAATAAGATGAAGAGTTAACAAGCACCTTACAGTAAGAAAAGTTTTATATACTATGGCTGAATAAAAAATAAATAAGGTTTAAAATTACTAGATGTTCTTGTAACATAACTAAAATATAACAGTACCATATCATTTAAATGACATTAATAATGTTGTATTAATTATAGAATAAAAAGAAAGGGAAAGATCACAATGAATTAATTTTAATTATAACTATCAATACAGTAATTAATCGAATTTTTGCATTTTAATATAAAAATAGTCACTTTACTATAATTTCACATACCAAAAAAATCAATAAACCTAACCAATCATTGAAAAATAAAAATAAAATAGGGTTATTAAACTTCTAGCATAATATTAAGTTGAGGGGAGATCATATCATGGGATACAAAAATTACATAGCATCTATATATTATGATTATTGATTGCTAATATAAATAAGCTATGGTATAACAGTATAGTATAATATTATTTTCGTATTGACAGAATACTATCGTTTCCAGCAATATGGATTTTGATTTACAACGATTGCTAAAAACTTAGTTATCTACGTCACAGAAAAAGCTGTCAAATTTCAAACTTCATCGAAATTTAAGAATACGAAAAACGTGACTAAGATTTTAAATTCATCGCCTAAATTTTAAGTATAAAAATCAAAAAAATCAAAATTCACTTTCATCTTTTAAGACTTTAAGAATGAAACTAAATACAATTATAAATCAAAGCAAAAAGCTTATAGGTAAGCTGAAGACGCATTTACATCTATAAGAGTCATATTGATTTAATTTTTTATAATTTTAGCTATAAAAACTAAGGTGAGATATGCATCCAACTCAAGTAAGCTTAATTATTCAATTATAAAGCTATAAGCTTAACCATTTCTTTAGCCTTTATAAAATACGATTGGAAAGATCCATTAAACCTTGAATCCGCTCTTACTGAAGAGGAAAAATTGATGCGGTAACATTTAATATTTTTTTAAAAACATACATTAACTCCTCTATAGAGACACTGCCAGAAACTATTGTCAAAATAAATTAATGCCAAGGGTACTAAAAGGGTTCAGAGATGAATGTAGGAATTATTTTATTATTCTTTTAAAAACATCATATTAATAAATATAGCTTTTGACAGAGAAATCTTAAGTGAAATGGGTGAATTAGGTTTATTAGGTGCTACTATCAATGGTTATAATTGTGCTGGTGCTTCTTCAGTAGCCTATGGATTGATTGCACGTGAAGTAGAAAGGTGAGTATACAATCATTAATTTTAAATAAATGATTATTTACTTTAAATCCAGAGTAGATAGTGGCTACCGTTCAGCGATGAGTGTACAGTCTTCATTAGTAATGCATCCAATTTACGCTTATGGTACAGAAGCACAAAAGGGAAAATATTTACCAAAACTAGGTAAGAAATAATATTTAGATTTTCATAAAAATTAGAGAGCTGAGATCAAATTAGCTAGCGGTGAACTTGTTGGTTGCTTCGGATTAACGGAACCTAACCATGGGTCAGATCCTAGTTCCATGGAAACAAAGGCCGTTAAACAATCGGATGGATCCTATGTTTTAAATGGGGCTAAAAATTGGATCACTAATTCACCTATTGCTGATGTATTTGTAGTTTGGGCAAAAGATACCAGCGATAATAAGATTAAAGGATTCATATTGGAAAAGGTAAGCGAAAAGCTGATAGTGGTTAAAATAAGATTATAAGGTTCAATTTATTAGGGTATGTCCGGTTTATCTGCTCCGAAAATTGAAGGTAAATTTTCATTAAGGGCTTCCATCACTGGTATGATTGCCATGGAAGATGTTAAAGTACCAGCTGAAAATTTATTGCCAAATGTGTCTGGATTAAAAGTAAATTTATTATATACTCATTTGATTTATATTAAAACTATCTCAGGGTCCCTTTGGTTGTTTAAATAATGCTAGATATGGTATCGCATGGGGTACCTTAGGAGCAGCTGAATTCTGTTTAAGTCAGGCTAGAGAATATACTTTAGATCGTAAGCAATTTGGTGTACCATTAGCTAGCTTTCAATTAATTCAAAAGAAATTTGCAGACGCTAATACTGAAGTAAGTTAAAATTTATCAAGTCGCCTTCATACATTTTGAACCGTTATTATAGATAGCTATTGCTTTAATGTCATGCTTACAAGTGGGTAGATTAAAAGATGCGGGTAAAATAGCCCCTGAAATGATTTCTTTAATTAAACGTAATTCATGTGGAAAATCATTGGAAATCAGTAGAAATATGAGAGATGTTTTGGGAGGCAATGGTATCTCTGATGAATACCATATTATACGTCATGTACTCAATCTAGAATCCGTTAATACTTATGAGGGTACTCATGATATCCATGCTTTGATTTTAGGTAGAGGTATTACTGGAATTCCAGCTTTTGAAACTAAATAATAAAAATCATCAGTTATTAATTTAGTCTGTTTATTATTTATTGTCCTTTACATTTTGTATGGTATAAGATATTTGACGTTAGGAAGTGACCTTTATAAATATAATTGTTATATTTAGTGCTCACTAGTATTTCAAGTATTAGATGTTCTCAAAAATAATTTTTTTTGGGCAAATCTTAACTAAAGAGTACTTTTTAAAAAATAAAAAATAAACAAAAAGGGTGAAAAGACAAAAAAAATAATCAACGCATTTTAACAAAAAATTTTATATCTTGTATTTTTTTATATTATTAAAATAGAATATGCTTATACCAAAAAATTAACTACATACCTTGTTAAAATTTATTAAACTGAATACCAGAAAAAACCCTGTAAATTCAACCTAAAAGCAGTCACTAGACCGATATAAGAAACTTAAATTCCAAAAGACAGCTGGCTTTTTAATTAAACTTTTTATTATTTTATAACTCTTTATTTTGCTAGAATTAAGTTTGACGAGTTAAACCCGTCGAGACTTAACTTTGATTAAAAAATTAGGATTGGTAGCTTTAATATCAGTTAGTTTTAAACTGAAGTTTAATTTTTTTACTGTTTTATCTTTAATAAAACATGTTGATAAAACGTTTTCTGCTACGAAAATAGTCATCTTTTTATCTAGCTTTATAATATACAATGAGAGTATTTTTCGTATAGGATTTAACTATGATTTTAAAATCTTTATATTCCATTTTTTATGGACAGAAAGAATGAAATGAAAAGATTCATTTTTTTTGTATTTCGTAGTTGAATCGAAATTAAAGTTGAAATAAAATTTTAAGTTTAGCCAAGTATTTAATCTTAGCCATATTAATTATCTTTTTTTCTCTTTTTAATTTTCAAGAGTCTCCCGGCGGCTAAAATCAACCTGTGGATCCCTTTCAAGCCAATAAAAATAACCATGAAGAAGAAATTACTTAGTACATCCAGCTAGCATGATGGGTTTTTCAGAAGCCAAATTCGTGCAGCATAGTTATGATTCATCACAATCAGAGAGTATAATAGAAATGTCAGATGATGATTCGGACTCAATACAGTTGAATATATTAGCAGGAGATATAAATTATATATAGCGTGGATATGGAAATCGGGCTACAATATAACTTTATGGATCAGAAGGACAAGATGAACCAGCGGAAAGCATAGATGATAATTGGGAAATGGTTAGAGCATATGAATTAAAAACGCCTAGGGATTGGGATGACACTTACAAAGGCTGGGATAATCCTTATTTCAATATGGTTAATGTGGATAGTCTGAATGCAATAGATGAAACAAAAAAATACCATCCAACTATTATTATAACTCAAAAACCACTGCCAAAATTCAACCCAATTAAGTTTTATATTAATGGCACCATTGTGTATTTAAAATCAAAGAGTCGTATAAATCAAAGATCAAACTAACTGAGACGGAATTAGAAGCACTTTTAAAGTTTACGTTATTAAGCTTTGGACTTATTTATAATGAAACTTTTGAATGTGATGTAAACAAAATCCATTGTTTTGTTGCACCAACTAAAATCAACAGAGATATAGAGGATTTAATTGATTGGAGCATAATAAATAATGTGATAAGTCCCCTAGTCGCCTTGAATTTAGCCAAGATCAAATGTTGATAGTTAAGGATTTAATAAATAATTGTGAGCAATACGAATTAAAGGAGGTTAGGGGTAATCTTTATCCAAACTCAATAGTGTCTGCAAATGTCAATATGGGAAAAAGTAGAAATAAATTTTTTATACAATACTATAGAACAATGTTAAACTGTAAAGTTATTAATTTAGAATCACTAATATTTGAAGTGGAGGATATATGCACTATATCCAATTGCCTTGCTCCTAAGCCTAATGAAACAAAAAAAGCAGAAAAGGGCTTGTATATTTATTAGCAGGGTTTGCACTGGTTTATTCATTGCCCTTATCCGTATTCAATATGATAACTCTACTGCCTTCTTTAATATCAAGGTTAGATCACCTGCTTCTGATGAAAGAGGTTAAATTAATACTACAATTACCCGAAATAGTTGACGAACATTTACCTGAAGCCTTGACATTTCGAGGTGCAGATAGATCAATGAATTTAGAAAGATTTGAATATTTCGGAGATGGGGTTTTAAATTTAGTTTCGGCTATCCATGCCTTTTTAAACTTTCCAGATCGTAATAACCGTCAGAGGGATCTTGCTATAGAGCAATGTATGGTAACAGAAAATTATATGAACTTTGTAGAGCTTCACAATTGTATAGTTATTTCATCCCTTGTAGCTTTATCTCTGCAAATTGACGCCCCCTGGGTTTAAAAGCAGAAATCATTCTTATAATACTGTAAATGCATTTTCTATATGTGGTAAACTATTAGTAGACGTTATAGAGGCTATCCTGAGGGCTGGTTTATTATCAGGTGAAGAGGGATTAGGAATAAAATGTGCCGGAGCATTGGATATAATATCAGATGGTTATGGAAATAAGGACATTCTACGAGGGCGTCTAATTACTCAAAGTAAAATTGTAAAACTTATTACACCACCTAGCTTTGATATTGGCTATATCCAATTTGTAATTGGATACGAATTTATGTTTTTAATACTTTCAGTTGAAGCTTTTAGGTGTATTGACAATACAACATTTATCCCAACTCAAAAACAACCCGAATATTTAGGTGGTAAAGTATTATATTATTTTGCAGCATCGTATGTCTTTCATAATTTTCCAATTCAACAACCTGGTGGTCTTACTGAAATTAGAGGACACTCAATGAAAAATGATGATATTTTGTCATCAATAATGGTGACTTCGGGTCTCCACAACTTTATTATTGCTAAGGACAACATTGCAATGAATAGACCTAGAAATAGTGATGTATCGTCATAGCTGTTAAACTCTGGATTGGCATCACTTTTAGGGAGTGTACTTACTGATTCAATTTTTAATATGTAAGCTATACAACAAGTATTTAATAGAATTGTAAAGCCTATTTATAATCATTCTTTTCAATCCAGATGCACCACTCCAGATCCAGGACTTCCCTTTGATGCGTATATGGAAAGGAAAGGATGTACCGGATTAGCTCATCAGTTTACTACTACTACTACCACTACAAAAACCAATCGTACACAAACGGTACTTTGGATTATTATGATCCATGGTCATATTGTTTGTGGTAAAATAAGAGAAAACCAACGAGATGCTAAAGATGATGCGGTGATAGCTCTGATTAATAAAATCAATGCAAGAGAAGTATCACTTGAACAATTACGTACTTGTTCTCAAAGAGATTTTATCTGAGAAAAGAAAAGTTTTAATAATAATAAAGAAGTTTGCAACCTAATGAAAGTTTATTAGGTATTCAATTATACGTTTTATTGATTTATGTACTAATAATGCATATTTACAGTTACACTTATTTAAAATCTAAAATTTGAAATTTCATCCAAACCAAGTTATTCAAGTAGTTATATTACAGCTAAAAAAATATTTATACCCAAATTTTACTGATATATTAAATTGTCAATGTTATTGAATTTTTTAAACTTCACATAATAATTTTGACTTTATCTTAACATCTTATTATTTTATTATAAAAACAAATTTTCCAGTATAAAATCATAAAATTGAAATTTAGCTGTTATCTAAAAACACTGTAGCCATATTGACAAAGTTACTCTTAATTTAGAGCACAATTGAATATAAATTTATAAACCTGAATATATCTCTTTCCAAGTAAATTTATTCAATTTAAAATTAAATACAGATGGATTGGTGACCGTTCCAATCCTATCGAACTTAATAAGTATTCTGTTCACTACTTAAATCACTTACTTGATATCGTTTGCATTATAAATTTTCCTTTTCATCTTCTAATAAAGCATTTAAGCGTTTTTTCATCACTTGGAAAAGTGAAAAAATCTTGAAAAGGAGGGGGATTGTTTTAATACTTTGTTCACTTTTTATGAAATAAAATATGAAGAAATACTTTTTAAATAGTGAAATGAAAACATTTCTATATTATTAACTTTAATTTTGAAAATTAAATCTACTAATCGTTTACTTTCTCACCCTTCATTTTTATATCTTCCTCTTACTACTATCCATTTATTATTCAGGTTATTATCTGACTGTCTTTGCCTTTAATAATAAAAGCATTCAAGATATTTCTCCTTTAAGATTTGAAAAAACTCAAATAGAATCATCATAAAAAACACACTAAATTTTCAATTTACTTACTTTTTTCAATCATAAAACTAAACTTTCATTAAAAATGGGAGATTGTAACAACATCCAATTAGCAGATAAGATAGCGCAATGTTGTATCGAGAAATATAATTCATTAGCTGGGAATGGTCAACCTAAAAAAAGCAAAACTCATCAAGAATTTACAATATTAGCTGGTTTTGCATTAGAAAAATTGGAAGGTAAAAAAAGAGAAAGAATATTTGAAATTCAAGACTAATTTTAAAAAGGTGATGAATCAAAGTTTCAATGTGTTTCTTTAGGGTAAAAATAAATTTTTACAATGATGAAATTAATTTAATAGATATAATAGAACCGGAGTTAAATGTTTATCAGAAAGTAAAATTGTATTTAATGGTACTTGTTTAAACGATAGCCATGCTGAAGTTTTAGCCAAAAGAGGGTTGATGAGGTAAGTGTTAAGTTTTTATTTAAAAGATTTTGAATTAAAATCTAGGTTTTTATGGGATCAATTAGAGCCAGGTTTTTTAGAAGAATCAGAATTTTTTGATAAATGTATAGTTGGTGGAGAGATCAAATTAAAATTTAAAAAAGATGTAAAGTTGCATTTTTATATTAGTCAAGCACCATGTAAAAATTATTATATTTTAAGTATGATAACTCGAATTAATAGTATTATAGGTGGCGATGGTTCTATGGAAGAATTGGATAAAAAGACATTGGATAAAGTGATAGATAAACCAATAAAGAAACAAAAGGTTGATAATCAAAGTAATTTAATTCGTGGTAGAAATAATTTTGATTGCCTCGGGGCTATCAGAACAAAACCAGGTAGTTTTACTTATCTGTATTGAATTTTATTTGTTTTAGATTGCTGCATTTAATTTATATTTAAATAATAAAATTCAAGTTACAAGTCACTTAATCGTAGTTATTTAGGTCGAGTGGATTCTGAGCCCACTTCTTGTATGTCATGCAGGTAATTTTACCTTATATTTATAGTTTTATTGATTCTTTATTTAAAAGTGATAAAATAGCTAAATGGAATACATTGGGGTATCAAGGCAGTTTGTTATCGGATTTTATATTGCCTATTTTTCCAATTACTATAGTAATAGGCGAATTATTTAATCCTGTTAGTTTAAAACGGGCCTTGATTGATAGAATTGAAGGTATTAAATGTAAGATATTTTACTTTTATTTTACTATGTTTTTTTACTGAACAATATCAATTAATAGATGATAATTATGTTAATTGTAATGTCCCAACCATTTTACATACATCCTTTAATTTTAAGTTTGGTAAATATTATTTGTTGGATAAAAATGGAGATGATATAATTATAAAACCAAGTGAAGTGGCATTGAGTTGGATAGAAAATAAAATAGTCGATTTAAATAATAAAACTAATAGTAAAAGGATGGTAGAAATATTAGTTAATGGAAGGAAACAAGGTGCAGCTATCAATAAAAAGAGTGGTAAATACTCATTAAAAACTAGGTTAGTTGAGATAGAACATGATTAAACGGAAAATATGATTTTAATTTAATTTAATTTAATTTAATTTAATTTTTTATATAGATCTAATCTATGTAAAGCTATCTTTTTGGATAAGTATTTGCAGAATTTGAAGACATTGCAAGAGATAAAATTCAATGGAAATAAAGGTAATAATAATCTAAATTTAGAATTGTTAAAGTGTATTTTTGATTATTATTTTTAGAGATTTTAGTAAACTCTAAAAACAATGAAACTGAATATTATATAACCAAAGCTAATTATGAAAATGAAAGAAAGAAATCGTATGCAGAAATTAAACGTGATATTAAAAATAAGCAAGGATTAAAATCGATTTATGAAAAAAGAAGGGCTGAATTTTTTAAATGTTCACCATTTGATGAATGGAAGTTTACTGGGGGAAATCAAATGGAGTATAATAAGTTTACGATAGAGGAATAGAGATAGGATAGATATAGATGTTAAATTAAAAGTTTTGTGAAATAATTTTAAATAGTAATTTTGAGATTTTTTTTGATTTTTTTAAGTTTTTTAAATTTGTATGTGATTGTAGTCCGATTTAGGTTACTTAAGGTTGGCGGGATAGATGATAGTTTTATTTAAGTAATTTATTTTGCAGAGAGTTGGGTAACAGGAAGAAGTTAGTTTAATAAAAGTAGTACATCAATTTTGAATTATTTTTTGTTATTAACCTTATCATAGAATACACTATTCTAATATTTAGTACGCAATAATGAATTTAAATACATAAATTATTATTATTATTATTATTATTATTATTATTATTATTGTTATTATTATATCAGTCAATTTCTATTAAAGCATAAAAAATCTATAAATAACTTTTTTATTATATTCGCAGCATTGTCAACTGAGCACTTATTGAAGTAGAAAAATTCACTAAACTTTACAGTTCAAAAAAACTACGTATAAAAAAATCTTGGTATAAAAGATTTTTCTCACCTTCAACATTTCTAAAATAAAAAACAATAAAAACTAGATTTTTGTAAAAAATGCGACCAAGGATCTCAAATTTACTCCGTTGTTTACAAGTGGAATCTGGTTTTCCAGATAGTCATTCTTATCAATCTTTTATAGATCAACAAAAGGAAGATTTTCTAAACTTAAATTTATTTCAAGATGATATTCAACAGGAAGTTTTTCCAGAACAATATTATGGCTATGATTTAGAAATCAATATAGACGAAGATATCGTTCATGATACTCAAGAGTATTCGTTGGATACTCGTTATTCAACTCAAAGTTATCAACAACAAGGAGATGACAATTCAGCCCATGACGTTGAATGGTTATTAAAAGAAACCGATAAAATTGCCATTAATACTGGATTAAATTCAGACAATTTATTTGATTCTATTGTCAAAATAGTACTCAGCAACAAGGATAGTGCTGAAATACAAAATGAGTTATTAGACCTTGTTGGTTATGATAGTTTTGAGTTCCTTACTGAATTGATTGGTTATCAAAAAGAATTGAGACAAGCGATTGGGAAAGAGGTAAAACAATTAATGTACAAAAACTAATGTTTAATTTAATAAATTTTTATATTAGCTTAATAAACCCACGGAAGAAGAAGAGTTCCATAACCGCCGCATGAAAGAATTAAATAAAAATACAAAAGCAATGTATGGAAATCAAGTCACTGTTATGTTTGAATCAGAAAAAAATCAAATGAAACAATATCGTAAAGAATTTAAAAAGAATAGTAAAAATACCACTGGAAAATTGGATGATAGAGAAGTAACTTTAAATCCTAGTGAATTAAAAAGGTTAAGAGAAGAAGCATTAAGAAAAGGACCTAGTTCTAAAGGTAATAATTATGATGGGTTTGAACAAGTAAGTTTTATAATTATTAAGTACATTAATAATTTATTAACAATTTTTTTTAAAAAGGAAAAAGAAGAATCCTATCCAAATGTATTTAAAGAAGGTAATTCAAGTCAAAATTCGTTATCTATTTACGGTACCAAATACCATTTACCGGTGGGCACTATTCGTGTTTCTGGTGAATATTATGATGAAATTACAATACCAATTAAACCTAGAGCACCTATAAGAACCAGTGAAAAAACGATTTATTTAGAAGACATGGATTCTTTATGTAAAGAAACATTTAAAGTGAGTTAAATATTAATATATATTTTTAATTTATTTAAGTTTGATTTTAGAAATACACTTCGTTAAATCGAGTCCAATCCATCGTTTATCCAATTGCTTATAAAACTAATGAAAATATGTTATTATGTGCCCCAACAGGTGCAGGTAAAACAGATGTAGCTATGTTAACAATTTTGCGTACATTATACGCACATTGTACCCCAACACCAACAAAAGATAATTTAAATCAATTAAGGATTAATAAATCAGCATTTAAAATAGTTTATGTAGCTCCAATGAAAGCATTAGCAACCGAAATAGTAACCAAAATGGGAACGAGACTTAAATGGTTAGGTATCCAAGTAAGAGAATTAACTGGAGATATGCAATTAACTAAAGATGAAATATTAAAAACCCAAATTATTGTTACTACACCTGAAAAATGGGATGTTGTTACAAGAAAAGGAACTGGAGATTTAGAATTAGTTCAAAAATTGAAATTATTAGTTATTGATGAAGTTCATTTATTACATGATGATCGTGGTTCAGTTATTGAAAGTATAGTAGCACGTACATTAAGACAAGTGGAATCAACTCAATCTATGATAAGAATTGTTGGATTATCAGCTACATTACCAAATTATGTGGATGTATCTAAATTTTTAAAAGTAAATCCATATAAGGGTTTATTCTTTTTTGATGGTGGTTTTCGTCCTGTTCCACTTGAACAACATTTTTTAGGTGTTAGAGGCAAACCTGGAACTCCAATTTCTAATTTAAATTTAGATCGAGCTTGTTTTGAAAAAGTAGAAACTTTATTAAATGAAGGTCATCAAGTCATGGTGTTTGTTCATACTAGAAAAGAAACAGTAAGAGTAGCTAAAACTTTAATTCAAATGGCAGCTGAAAATGGAGTTCCAGATTTATTTTCAATTAAAGAAGAAGATTTAGAAGTTCATTCAAATCATTCAAGAGAAGTGTCTAAATCCCGTAATAATCAATTAAAAGAATTATTTAAAAATGGAGTTGGAGCCCATCATGCTGGTATGTTAAGAAGTGATCGATTATTAACTGAAAAAATGTTTGCAGATGGTGCCTTAAAATTACTATGTTGTACAGCTACTTTAGCTTGGGGTGTTAATTTACCAGCTTATGCAGTTGTCATTCGTGGTACTCAAGTTTATGACGCTCAAAAAGGTTCGTTCGTAGATTTATCCATTTTAGATGTATTACAAATTTTTGGTCGTGCAGGTCGACCACAATATGAAGATCAAGGGGTTGGTTATATCTTAACAACTGGGGATAAATTATCTCATTTTGTATCAGCTATTACTCAACAACATCCAATTGAATCAAATTTTATTAATAATATTATTGATAATTTATGTGCTGAAATATGTTTAGGCACTGTAGCTAATATTGATGAAGCAGTGACTTGGTTAAGTTATACTTTTTTATATATTCGTATGCAAAGAAATCCAATGATTTATGGTATTACTTATCAAGAGGCATTTAATGATCCATATTTAGGTAAAAAAAGACATAGTTTGATTGTAGATGCTGCTAAAGCATTACAACAAAACAATATGATTTATTTTGATGTTGAAACAGGATTTATGTCACCAAGAGATTTAGGACGTATATCTTCCTTGTTTTATGTTAGTTTTAATTCGATGGATATTTTATGTTCTAAAATGAAATTACGTATGGGAGAATTAGATTGTTTTGAAATGGTAGCTTGTAGTAAAGAATTTGAAAACATTAAAGTACGAGAAAATGAAGCAAACGAATTAAATAAATTAATGTATGAAATGGCTGCTTGTCCCTTAAAAAATGGAATTAATAATTCAGCAGATAAAGTGAATTTATTAATGCAAACTTATATTTCTAAAGGTTATCCAGAAGATTTTGCATTAATTTCAGATTTATATTATGTATCTCAAAATGCAGCACGAATTTTTCGTTCCACTTTTGAAGTAGCATTAAATAGAAATTGGGGTAATACAGCTTATATATTATTATCATTGTGTAAATCTATTGAACACCAAATGTGGTCATTTGAACATCCGTTAGCTCAATTTCAATTACCAGAAGCAGTAAGAATGAAATTAGAACAATCAACAGAGGAATTAAGTATTAATGAATTACGTAAATTAGATGCTAAACAAATTGGAGAATTAATTAAATTTGAAAGATTAGGACCCATTTTATATAAACATATTAATGAATTTCCATTAGTTAATTTAAATGTAATTGTACAACCATTAATCAAAACAGTATTAAAAATAACAATTCAGATTCAAGCTGATTTTAAATGGAATGATAGAATTCATGGTAATATGGAAGCTTATTGGATTTGGATTGAAGATCAAAGTCAATTAGAATTATATTTTAGTGAAAAAATATTATTAAAAAAAATAACAATTAATGATCCCATAATATTAGAAGTTAATATACCAGCATTAGACCCATTACCAGATAAAATTTATGTAAGAGCAATATCTGATCGATGGTTAGGCTCAGAAACATTAATTGAAGTTTCATTAAATAATTTAATATTACCTGAATTATCTAGTATTTACACTAATTTATTAGATACTCAATTATTATCAATAAGTGCATTAAACAATTCCATATTAGAAGAATATTATTCATTACAATTTAATTATTTTAACCCAATACAAACACACTGTTTCTATTCCTTTTATAAAGATTTAGATAATGTATTTTTAGCTACACCAATTAATTCAGGGGAGAATATATTAATGGAATTAGCTATTTTTAATTCATTTCAACAAAACCCAAATAGTAAAATAATATATATTAATTCAAATAAACAATTTTTAAATCAAAGAAAACAACAATTTAATAAATTATTTAATAAATTATTAAATAAAAAAGTAATTGAATTAACTGGATCATTAATTCATGATTTTAAAGCAATTAATTTTAATGATATTATATTAACAACACCTGAAGATTATAATAATTTAATTAAAGATAAATATAAATTAAAAGGATTTCAACAAATTAATTTAATTTTATTAGATCAATTACATTTATTAGATCAAGTAAATGGACATTTAATTGAAATTATTATATCACGTATAAAATATCAAAATCAACAAAATCAACAAAACCAACAAAATATTCGAATAATTGGCTTATCTTCTCCCTTATCTAATTCAATTGATTTTTTAAAATGGTTAAATATAAAGAATAATAATTTCTTTAATTTTCGACCTTCAGTAAGACCAATTCCATTAGAATTAAATATAACTGGATTTCCAGGTAATCAATATTTATCTAGAATGGCAAGTATGAATCGACCTATTTATAAAGAAATTCAAGTTTATTCAAAAGAACAATCAACAATTGTATTTGTATCTTCAAGAAAACAAGGATTATTAACAGCTAAAGATTTAATTGCATTTTGTGGGTTAGAAGAAAATCCAAGACAATTTTTAAATTTAAGTGAAATTGAATTTGATTTATTAGTTGATCAAATTTCAGATAAAAGTTTAAGATTAACTTTAAGTTTTGGAATTGGTTTATATCATACTGGATTAACTAAAAAAGATTTAAAATTAGTTGAAGAATTATTTAATAATAATATAATTAAAGTATTAATATCAACTTATCAAATGACAGATCAAATGCAATTTGGTACTAAATTAGTGATTATTAAAGGTACTGAATATTTTAATACTAATTTAAGAGGATATAAAGATCATTCAATTTCTACAATATTAAAAATGATGAGTAAAGCAGGTAGAAATAATATAGATTATTCAGCTAAAACATCTGTATTTGTTTATAATCGAAAAGTTGAATTTTATAGAAAGTTTTTAAATGAACCCTTTCCAATTGAATCTATATTAAATAAACAATTGATTGATTTATTTAATGGGGAAATTGCTAGTAAAATTATTAAAAACAAGAAACAAGCAATGGAATATTTAAAAAATACTTTTCTCTATCAAAGAGTAATGGAAAATCCAGCTTATTATGGAATTAAAGATAAAGATACTAAGACTATTGAAGAATATTTATTACAATTAATTAATAAAACAGTAGATGAATTAATTTACTTAAAATGTTTAGATAAAAGTAAAGATGATTCATTAATTTCAAGTAAGTTAGGAAAAATAGCTTCAATTTATTCAATATCTTGTCAAACAATCAATAATGTTTTTAATATATTAAAAAAAATGAATTTTGAATTATTATTTACAACAATATGTTCAGTCAAAGAATTTAATAATTATGAAATTAAATTTAATGAAGAAAAATATTATGAAGAAATTAAAAATCAATTGCCATTAAGTTTATTAAATAAAGATTCCTCTCAAGCTTATTATAAAGTATTGAATTTATTACAAATTCATATGACTAATAGAGATTTACCTGATGTTGAAGTTCAAATGGAATTAAAACAAATAATTCTAAAAACATTAAATATTTTAGAAGCTACATTAGAATTATGTTTGAATTCTAATAATTTTAAAGCAGCATTAATTACAATTCAATTGATTCAAGGGATTAATAAAGGTCAATGGCCACAAATGAACTCATTAGATAGGATTGAACAATTAAAAGGGAATGAATTATTAAATAAATTGAGTAAATTGGAAACTCCAGTGAATGAGTTAAAGGATTTATTGTATTTAAAAGAGAGAAAGAATATATTATTAAATCAATTAAAAATGAATAAACAAAAAGTAGAACAAATTGAAAATCAATTAATAGAATATCCAATAGTTCAAATGAATAATAAGATTGTATTACAAGGTAATAAATATTCCATTAATCAAACAATAATGTTAGAGATTATATTTAATGTTACTATAAGCAATAATATTAATATTAATAATATAAACAAAAATTGGTATATTTTATTAGTAGATGAAAATAAAAACCAAGTTATTATGAATAAAAAAGCAACGATGATGACAGTTAATTGTAATAATAATAAGAATAATAATAAAGGGAATGGGAATAATAATAGAAAACAATTTGAAGTAGTGACTAAATTGGAATTTATTACACCTAGTCAATTAGGAGACTATAATTATAAACTTATATTATTACCTCAAGGTTATTGTGATGTTAATGTTAACTTTGATTTTAAATTTATTATTGAATAAATAATAAAATAAAAGATGTGCTCATTTTTTAATAAAAACAAATTTTAAAAAAAACATAATTTTTTAAACTTCATTATAATATAATTTTAAAATTTAAAATAAAAAAACTATAATAATCGAAACTAAGATATAATTAAAAAATATTAAGATTTAAGTATATCATTCACCGCATTATAGAATAAGGGGATTAAATGGATTGAATTAGAGCCAAGGGAACCTGTATTAGGTACTAATTTAATAGCTAAATTACAATTAGTAGCACCAACCCCTTCAAATGTCAATTCCAATAAAAACAATGTATTATCATCCAGTGTACATGAAATAAACATATAAGTCTATAATAAAAATAAAAATAACAATATTAGTATATTAATAAATTAATAAATTAAAATTAAAATTTTATATCAAATATTTACCTTATTATTAATATTTCTATCGGCCACCGTAAATACATTATTTTTATGTAATTTATTTCTTAACCATTCAGTGCTTGGTATTGGTTTAATATTCGTTACACTTTGTTTAACTTCTTGATTGGAATCAATATTCCTCCAATAAGATAAATAATCTTTTTGATCTAAACCTCCTTGTTCATTAAATAATAAATGTAAGGGTATATTTGTTTGGGAATAAAATACACCAAGATTGGATTTAAATGCTAGTTGTAATGAATTTAATGGGGTAGTTAATGAAATAGAATTATTGTAATTCAATTCAATCGTTGTTGTATGACTTTGACTAGGTGCTAATATAGGTACTTGTAAATTATCAGGTGATAAGCCGAATCTAAATTTAAAATTAATGTATTGATTTTATAATTTTAAATTAATACTTAAATAGAAATAAACTTACGTATTAGTGTTAAATTGAATAGCAAAATCCATTAATTGTTTTTGACTACGATTAACAAATTGTAATGACATTTGTTTTTTTCCAGTAATACGGCCAAAAGTACCATGAATTTCTAATCCTTGACTAGTTTGTTGATCAACTAATAATGTTTTGGCAGGTATATAAGTATCATCTAATTAATTAAAAAAACAATTAATATTATATTCCGATTCATATATACTATAATAAATAAATCTTACTTAATTGTAATTGATTCATACTATCTGAAAGATTAATTGAATTAATATTTGATTCTGAAAAGGTAGGACTTAAAGGTGATTGAGCGCCCGAATGGAACATGGAATTGGTATTAGTATCTAAAAGTATTAAAATTAATTGTGGGAATAAATTATACTTCATAAATTATTCCAATTACCATGTAATAAATTCCCAGAATTATTATTAGAACTAGAATTTCCAAATGAATTATTCGAGTTGTTATTATTAAACCCTATATTTCCAAAGATTGAAGTTTCATTAGAGGGGTTATAATTACCAGTACTATTGTTATTGTTGAAATTCATTTGATTGGAAGTGGAATTATTTTGATTTTGAAACATAGTTGAATTGGTGTTATTTGTATTATTAAATGAATTATTTGCTTGATTAGATGAACTAAATGAAGCATTCATACTACCAAGTACATTATTATTACTGTTATTAAAACTCATATTTTGTTGAGATTGATTAGCAAAATAATCAGATGAATTAGCCATTGGGAAAGGGGAATCCATTTGTTGACCAAACTGAATGGAATCATTATTGCCATTATTATTATTGTTATTGGAATTAAAAATAGATTGTACATTTGGATAACTATTATTATTACTCGATTGTTGTCTAGAAGAATCATAATAACTACTTGAATTATTAATAGAACCATTCATACTTTGATTTAATAATCCAGATTCAAATACAATATTACTATCTGCCATTTCTCCATTTCCAAAATCAGTAGTGCTATTCACTTGTCCCATAGCAGAGGCAAAATCACCAGAATCTAAATCTAGTAAATTCACTATTTGACCTTCATTTACTGGGGCCACATCATTCACATAAGCATTATTAAAGAAACCCCCATCAAAAGGTGTATTATTTTCATCATCAAAACCATTGGTTGTAATAGATCTATAAAATAAAATAAATAACCAATTAAAAATCAATTATATTAAATAAATTCCACTTACTTGTTATTATTATTATTACTATTATTGTTATCTTCCATAGTAGATTCGGACTGAGATGGAATCATACAATGTAATACTTTTGAATCAATCAAAAATCGAGGTTTTGATCCAGGAATAAAAGTGGATGGTATTTTATGATAAACAGAAGCTAATGAAGAAATATGTAGTAATAATTCATCTAATAATGCAATTTCTATATTTTCTGTTTCCGTAGAAATATCCGGTTTTTCACTTAATACAACAGCCTATTAATAATATTAATTAATATATTAATAAAATACTTGTTGATATTAATTTTTATACTGAATTTTACTTTAGCTGCTGATGGATCAGCTGATAATAATCTCCAATAAATATATCCTCGATCTCTAAGATCCGGATTATCTACTTCCTCTGTTGCCCATTTAAGTATCTTTGGTACTAATTCTTGGCCAACAGTAGGTCTTTTAATAAATAGTTTAACTACTGCTGTTAATAATGATAATTGTACCTATTCAATATAAAATATTAATGTTAATTTAAATTAATTTAATAATAATAATAATAATTAATAATAAAGTTTACTTACTTCTGGTTGTTCTTCTAAAAAAGAATCCATAAAACCTTCTAAAATTTCATCGGAATTATCAATACGATCAGCATATTGACCAATAATCCAAATCATTGCTGCTTTAGCTTCAGGTTCATCTAAAGAATCTAGATTTTCGCATAATTTACCAATAATACCCTCATATTTATTAGGATATTTACGAAAAATATCCTAAAAGATTTAATATTCAATACTCGATATTATTTAAACTTAAGATTATATTAAATCATTTACCTTAATAACAACAATGCCTTCTTGTACTACATAATTAACTTTAGTTTGAATTAACTCTAATAATGCAGATATACAACGTTGAGTTGAGGTTGGTATTTTAATAGCTAGTCGACCAATAGCACGAACCGATTTACGAACAAAATCAACATCTACTTCAGAAGCATATCTAAATAAATTAACTAGATTAATGAGTTACTATTATAAAAAAAACAATTACTCTACAAGTTCATTTAATACTTGACCAACATTAGCCGAAGTAGCTAATCGAAATATGATTTCTAATTTAGCTAATTTAACATAAATTGGATCATTATATTTACAAAAGAAAACTTTAATTTCTTCTTTCAAAATGCCAGGATGTTTTTGAATAATTAATAAAATATTTCTTAAAGCTACATATTGTACTTCAGGTCCAGAAGATAATAAAGTAACTAAAATAAATTAGAACAAAATTATTAATTGCTTTTTTTATAGTCAAAATTTAAAATCATAGTCAAAAACTTACCAAGTGGTGGTGATAATTTTTTACAAAAATTTAAAACATCATCTTCTTTACCCATATAATTCATTAAATAAATAATTACTTTAATAGCATTAAGAACTACACTGGCATTGGCGTGTTGTAATCGTGGCGCTACACGTTCAGCTAACATTTCAGCATCTCCAGGTTCTTGTGGTACTACATATAATAAAGTTTCAAGAATGTAAGCTTGACCCCATCTAATTGGATTACATAAGTTAAAATGTTGATTTATAAAAATATAAATGGAAGGACTTACTCATTACATTCATTTAATGCAGCGATTAATTTACTAGCAATTCTAAGGTTGATTTGTAAAGTTAGTTCAGGTGAACGTTCCGATATTTCAGCTAATGCAGCTACCGCATTAGAAACCACCTAAAATCAATAAATCAATATTTCCATCCTTTTACAATAATAAAAACATATCAAAAACACTTACCGTTGGATTGGAATCTAATAACAAATCTTTTAACATGGACATAAAACCTTCTTCATCAACTAAATTTCGATCATAAGAATATAATTTAGCTACACAGGTAGCTGCCGTTTTTCGAACGTATGGATCACTATCTTTTAAACTTTTTCTTAATGGATCAATAAGAGAATCAATCACTTCTTTAACTTGAATATAACTCATAGTACGTATAGCTAATGCTCGAATTAATGGATCTGGATCATTAACATCCTATGGTGAAAACAGATTAATATTAATCATTATAAAAAAAGAAAGATCGATTTATTCACTTACTCTTAAAAAATAAGCAATAGCTGTTTTAGTTTGTTCTGGTTTAGCTCTCGAATAGTTAATCAAATAAAGATAAACCATTTTTTTAATTTCTAGTACATTGATTTGCATACAAGCTACTACATCTGTGTATAATGAAGACATATCATTTCCCATGGTCATGTTGGCTACTATCTTTTTCATCACTGTTTTCTTTTTTTGATGCTTGGGATCTTTTTTATCGGAGTTTAGCTCATTGCGAAGTTCTTGGATTTTACCTAAAAGAGAAGAAGATTACTATGTTACTTATTATAATCTATGCTAAAGATGTACCCCGTTGAAAATATTTAGCATCCGACATGTTGTATATTGTTTTTTTGTCAATTGAAAACTAGTCAACTATTTTTATTTAAGTTAAATTTATCAGTTTTTGGGTAAATTTGTTCAACTTACAAATGAATCATTTATAAGCAATCCATTTTAATTGGTTCAATTGAATTCCAACAGTATTTTCGAAGTCTTTTGAAGCCACAATTGAATTTATAATTTAAATTTAATATCAAATAAGTACACTATTTTGATTGTTTAAAGAATAGCTCAAAACCCTCATTGCTATTTTTTAAAATCTAACTTTAGTTTAATTAAAGTAATAGAATCATTTTTGTTTTTTTAATACTTATTAATTTAGTTATATAAAGAAAAACGGAAATGAGTAAATCCACTTTAATAACCAATTTAAAAGTATACACGAATACATTATTAAAAAAGAATGGTTACACTCAATTAGTGATGCCCAAAGTATCCTATCTATAATTGTAAAAAACTTATTGATTAACAGCACTTCAGTCATGGGCCCTAGTTGACGCGGACAATGGTAAAGTAACTCATCAATTTCAAGTGGAAGAAAAACATTTAGTAAGAAAAAATTGATAGAAAATAATGAAATCTTTTATTAATTTGTTTTTCCTAATTTCAGAATATCAATGATAGTTTACATGGAGGTTTTTTAGCTACCTTAATTGATATGGGTGGTACCTTAGCCATCAATACCATGGATTTAAAACAAACAGGAGTTTCTACCGATATCAATATTAGTTATTTAGCTGGAGCTAAGTTGGGGGAGACAGTAAAGATGGTAATAATCTAATGGTTTTAAAGATTTTTATTACTTTTATTATTTTGGTTGCTAATCATACAGTAGTCCTCTCAAGTGGATAAACTTGGAAAAAATTTAGCTTATACATCTGTAAAAATATGGAAAGAACAAGGAGATAAACAAAAGGTTATTGCATTGGGTAGACATACCAAGTTTATTAGATATGCGGTGGAAGGGAAAGAAGGCTAGAGAAATTAAAGTCAAGTCCTAGGGTTAAGGATAAGCTTGGGATTTCCTATAGCTTTTTTTAAATAAATTTTATATATGGGTAGGTTTAAAAGCTCAGTTAAAGTTAAGGATAAAACTTTACATTTCATATTTTTTGTTCATTTTGTGTGTAGCGTAAATTTTTGAAAATTCTTTAGATAAATACTGGATAAAAAGTTCCCATATAAGTAATTTTAATTAGGCAAAAAGCAAATAATTTCATAGCACCTTTGTCTAATTCCAATTTTTGCTAAAAATCTAAATTGGATAAAATTAAACCAGGCTTTTAAACTGACCCATACTAAGTATTTCTGTATGTTTTTTTTTGAGCAAGAAAGATAGCAAGCATGTTATTAGCTATAATAAAAAATCAAATTTTATAAAAATGTTTGATAAAGGTTTAATTTTAACAAACAGTTTAATTAACAATTTTAAAACACCTTATTTAATTACTAAATAACTGATAAATTGTTTTTGATTTTGATTTTATTATTGAGGATGTATTTTTTTTAAAATTTTACTATTAATTATTCCACTAAGTAGCATTTGGAAAATAGAAAAAGTGATAAAAAAAACACCTTTATTAGTAATAAGATGCTGCATTATTATTTTTTTAAAAAAAAGTTTAAAAAATAAAAACAAAGTTAGTAATATAAGATTTTTTTTTATCTGAAATTTTTTTAAATTATAAATATCAAAATTCTTAATTTTGCAGTTTTATAGTTAAAATTTGCTTAAAAACATTTAAAATATTCAATACAAAAATATGCTAACATAATTTTAGGCTAATTTTTTATAATTTATAAAAAAATTAATACTTGTAATTAAACAATTATTAAATAACTAGTGTTTTATAATTTTATGAATATAAATACAATTAAAAATAATAATGATTTAATGATTTTTTATTTTTATTTTTAATTATTTAAAATGGCTTTTTAAATAGTTGTAAATAGTTTCTACTTTTTTTATATTAAAAGGAATTTGTGGTAGATTTTTATCTTATGGGAATTTAAGCTTATTTTAATATTAGTTAGTTAAAACACTTTATAAGTTTGGTAGCAGTCAAAAAAAATAAAAATCACTTTATAAACTTTTATTTGTTTAAAAAAAATCATTTTAAATAATAAATAGATATTAAAGACTAATTAATCTGCTTTAATAAATTAAACCCTGCCCTAACTTTCTTCAATTTTGACTCTAACATTAACCCTCCCCAACTTTAGCTTTGACCTTTACTATATACAGACTGTTTTTCTAAGCTTGAAAAGCTTCTTGTTTTTTTTGGTTATGACTTTTTTTAACTATGAACAAAATAAATTCTGCAAAATTGACGGAAAAAATTGATCTCTATTTTTCTTGGCTGCGACCTGATTTTTAATTTTTTTGTCCCTTTCCTATGCAACATAAAAATTCAAAATCAGTCAAATCTTTACGAAAAATATATCAAATTGTATATTATAAAGCTAAACAAAAAGACGACTATTTTTGTAGCAGGAATGTTTTATCAACAGGTTTTATTAAAGATAAAACAGTAAAGAAATTGAACTTTAGTTTTAAACTAACTGATATTAAAGCTACCAGTCCTTTGGATAGCACAAGCAAGTTAAATTCGTCACCATTTCTATGCCAAAGTGCATCATAACAAGCCTAATTGATCATAATTTCATCAACCACTATTAAGTCAAGACGAGTTAGATTCGTCAAAGTTAACCGTAGCTAAATATAGAGTTGTAATATAATTAGTAGAAGTTTGATAGAAAAATTCTATTCTGATTAAACATAATTTTTGAAAACTTTGTTATTCAAGTTGTTCAATTTTCAAGCTAATAAATTTAAGGCTAAACGGCTAAGAATAATTACTTTATTCTGAAAAAAATCTTCAATCTAAAAATAAATTCTTTTAGTGAATGTAAATAAGATATTTTTTATTGGTTGATAACGAATCCTAATATTTTTTGGACGTAGCAGGTGGCTTAAAATATCGAACAGTTTTAAGTTTGCCAGCCTTTCAATTCAATAGCATTAGAAATAAAATATTATATAATATTAACCTTATTACATTATTTTATTATAAAAACACTAGCCTATTCAATGATTAACAAAGGTATTTAAATCAATAACAAGCCTGGTTTTATAATGAACACGTCAATGATTGGTTAAGTGTTGGATTTTAATATGTAACAATATATTCCGACTTTTAGTTAATTTCAATTTAAAATTAACTGTTAAAAAATCAATCAGTTCAATTTTCTATTTGAAATTTTAAAGAAGCTTAATCTTTCTAATTTATCCTTGAATACTTTTATTATAGTACCTAAATTGATTAATATACTCTCTTATTCTATTCTATAATTACAATGAAAACTGTTACTATCGGTGGTAAGTATTTATTTTATAATATGGGCTTAATTAATATATTTGATTATAGGAAACCTTAAATTAGCCTGTGTGGTAACCATATTTAAAATGTATTAAAAAATTTATGTTAATTAAAATTTAGCTAGTCGGATTACCTGCAAGAGGTAAAACATTTATTGGTCAAAAAGGTATTAAATATAGTAAACATTTTCTATTTGTTAAAAATAAAAAGTTTCAAGATATCTTCGCTGGCTTGGAATCAGTACAAAGGTATTTAACGTTGGGAACTATAGAAGACGTGACTGGGGAGCTTCTCAGCCCCATACTTTTTTTGACCCTAATAATGAAGAAGCTAAACATCAAAGGGAACAAAGTGCTAAAGAAGCACTTGAAGATATGTTTAACTGGTTTGAAGAGCATGGTGGAGAAGTAGGGATTTACGACGCAACTAATTCAACAAAAGAGAGACGTGATTTTATTTTAGATTTGTGTAGCCAAAATGATGTACAAGTAATGTTTGCAGAGTCTGTTTGTGATGATGAAGAACTCATTCTTCAAAACATTATTGCAGTAAAAACAAATTCACCAGATTATGCTCAGTTAGAAGAAAAGCAAGTCGCAGTTCAAGATTTCAAAAACAGAATATCTCATTATGAAAAAGCCTATCAAACTATTGAAGAATTAGATTTAACTTATATAAAGATTATTAATGTTGGAGCCAAATATGTGGTGAATCGTATTAGAGGTTACCTTGAATCACGTATTGTATACTATTTGATGAATTTACATATTGCACCGCGATCTATTTTTATAAGTAGAGTAAGTTTAATTTTAGAAAATTTAACACAAATTAAAAATTATTTAGCATGGTGAAAGTATATATAACACAGAAGGTAAAATTGGAGGCGATTCAGAGCTTTCACCTCAAGGCTCTCAATATTCAGAGACTTTACCCTTACTTATTAGTAAAAATTTTGATACTTCAAACCTTAAAGTATGGACTTCTACAATGAAGCGTACCATTGCTACCGGAAAAAATCTTCCATATCCAAAATTACAATGGAAAGCTCTAGATGAATTAGACGCTGGTGTGTGTGATGGTTTGACTTATGAAGAAATTGCTGAAAAATATCCAGAAGATTATGCAAATAGGGATGATGATAAACTTAGTTATCGTTATCGTGGAGGAGAATCTTACAAGGATGTCATTTTGAGGCTCGAACCGGTTATCATGGAGTTAGAAAGACAACAAAATATTCTCATTATTGGCCATCAAGCTATATTAAGATGTATCTATGGGTATTTTATGGATCTTCCACAAAGTGAGATCCCATACATTAAAATTCCTTTACATACTGTTATCAAACTTACACCTATGGCTTATGGTACAGTAGAAGAACGCTTTTCTGCCGAAATTGAAGCCGTTGACACTCACCGCCCTAAACCAGAAAAAAGTTCACCACCACTTAATCATTAATTTGTTTTAAGGTTCACATTGTTTTTTTCTCTTTTTGTTTTTTAATTATCTTTAAATTGTATCTTTTTAGTTTAGAAAACAAAGTTGGATTTTTTAGGGATCTATAAAATTTATTATTTTATTTTTAATACTTTTAACTTATTTTGCTCTTTTAATAATATTTTTTATTCAACTACTATTTTAACTCGTTGTTTCTTATATACTTCCTTTAATATCAGTCGAAACTTTCTACTAAATTTGATTTAAAGTTAATTTTATATTTAGATACTCAACATTATCTTTGACTGTATCTGTTGCTCAATTACTTAATAAATTACAAATCCTTTAACAGAAAAATATTAATCATAAAAGCAATATTTTAATTAGTGTTAGAAGCAATATTATTTTTTAGAAATCATGAAGTTTTATTTAGCATTCATTTCATTATAAATCTTTTTAAATTTTTAAATTTATTACAAATATTATAGTAATTTAAATAAAACTTTAATGAACTTTATACTACACACAATAACTTATTAAACATTAAATTTAAGTTTGGATCTTTTTATTTTTTAAATACGTTTAATATTCCAAGCTAACGAACATTGTACAAACAAGACATGCAAATGGGTCCAGCAGCCCATAACGTTTTGATAAACTTAAAATCTTTTTTATTATTATTTTTCATTTTTTAATTAAGATTATAGTCGTTTGTTAGATAGCCATTCATTTGCATCAATAAATTGTTGTACAATTACATCACCTTCTTTTGAGTTCCCTTTTAATGTTATAATTGCACTGTACACTTGATCCCAGAAATCAAATCCTCGGAAAAGATCCTCTTGTACATCCGCACAAGATGCAAATGTTTTGGGTAATTGAGAAGGTTCGAACCAATGGTTTATGTCAGTTTCTGGGTATTGACAAACACGATCTAAAAAGAGTTTGGCTAGCACACCTAAAGCAGTATTTGTTTCTTGTACAAATGGAAGACTATATAATAGTTATAAAAAGTTTAATAAAGTTTAATAAAATTTACCGTTGTGCAATTTTTGTAATATCGGTTCTAGGCTTTACAGCTTCCCCACCAAGTATTATACCCATTGCTACCATCTCGACATAATGACGTAAACTGCGGGATACGAGTCTAGCACAACTTTGGAAGCATAAAAGATTACGATCCACTGGCCCTTCCCATGGTGCCGTCTAATTTTTTTAATATTATAATTTTCTAATAAAAAAGTTTTACTTCATAACCAACTGTAATAAGAGATACGACTCTGGAAAAAAGACGAGCATGAGGGAGTTCATTTTCTATTTTTTTAAAATTAGTCAAGGATTTTTGAATTCAAAAGAAATACCTGGAATATGAGTGGTACACATATCTTTATACTCAAATTCATATGGTTGGTTATTAAGGAGACCAAGTTTAAAGAGTTCTAAAGCTATAATCAACCCTTCCATACCATCATTGGGCATGTCTTCAAACCCATCTATAGCACTGTTCAATGCATTACCATAAGGATAAGTCCCATTAGGATGAGCAAGCATTCTAATATATAAAATTTAAAAATTTAAAAGAACCAATAAAAGCAAAATTACCCTCGAAGTTCAAGGAAACGTGTAATCGTGGTAACCAAAATTTGATCTACAGTTTTTAAGAGTGGAATTGGTCCAGAATCTTCAATTTCTAGAAACTTTGGTGATTGAGCAGCAATAGCGGCAAAGAATATATCAGATTCTCCTTGGAACTAAAATTGTGTAAGCATGATATTATTTATGATTAAATAATAGTATACATTTTGGCGTTGTTTTTCAGCTTCAATGAGATCGTGATTGCAGCGCCATTTAGCAGTATGTAACTTTGGAAGAACAACACTGTCATAAGGAATAAGATTATGCTCTTCTTTAGGCTCAAACCAATATACAGCATGCTTAAGTTCAAAATTTTAAAATCTTTAAATTAAAGTTTTTTTAAAAACAACTTACCACTTTACGTGATTGGAAGAATCCATGTAAATGTCTGGTTAATAAAGCTAAAGTTTGAGATCTGATTTCAATCAAGTCATTTAACAATTTGCGGTACTCCTTAAATCCATTACAAAGTGGTTGTGTGTCTACTATAATACCAGTAATCAATGCACTAACAACCTTATCAAAATGTTAAAAAAATATTTTTTTAAATATTTAAAAAAACTACATGATGGCTTATAAGTCCCTTTGATAAATAATAGTAAACTTCGTCAGGTAAACGATGCCCCATAAAAGTTTGTAAGTCGCTGTATAATGTTAGTAAATTAAATAGCAATAATATTAAAAATATACTTTGGAGCAGTTTCAGCATTACAAGGTTCAACTACTCCGGATCTGCTAAGATAAGGTTGGTACTTGACAGAGCAGACAGCTCTACAGTAATTATCAACATAGTTTGTTCTGGCTACCTAAAATCATTCAGTCTAATGTCAAATAATAGCAGGTAAATTACTACCTCTGGATGTTCAGTGAATGCCTGAACAGCATTGAACCCAGTTTTATGGTGCCTGACCATCTCCAAAGCAGCTGAAATGAATGTTATTATAAAAATGGAATTTTTGTCAAATATCTTACATTTGAAAATTGAATTATTAGTATCGCTTGCAAGTGGAGGGAATGTGGAGCAGTAATCAAATCCAGCCAAAACAGCAATATCCAAAAGCTGGTCATCATTAATTTGCATTTCTTGAAGAGCTTTACTTTTATGAATAAATGTAAACTCATTTTTCTGTGAAAAAGTTAGAAAAATTTAAATGACAAAAAAAAAGTTTTACCTCAAAATTAATTGAAGTAATTAATTTTTCTACTCCAAACAACAAAGCCTCGGTTCCAGCGAGTACAGCGTGTGCTTGTCCCATTCTGGAGATGTAAGCTATCTATAAGAAATAAGTATTTTAAATTGATGATTGAATAATAATTACTTGAGCCCAAGAAGAATATGGCGCACGAATAAAGTCTTCATTATTTTCAGTCAAAGTCTTGAATACAATATTTAAAAGTTCAGGCTGATATGTTGAAGCTAAAATATGTTAATATTAAAAATTAATTAATTAAAACTTTGAAATTACTGGCTGTATTCCAAAAAGAAGTAGCAAGTTCCGAATTTCCCTTTTCATACGCTTCCCAAGCTTGTGTACGTTTAACGGGACGTTTATCCTCAGCACTAAAAGGTCTGTCTTTTTTAAAGGGGGTCAATGAGGTAAATACGAAAGTGGCTTTAATTCCATTAGATCTTAAATCTTATTAGTACTTTGAATTAATAGTTGAAATGTCAATTAATTACTTGAAATAGTTAAGTTCCTTAATAATATAATCATCTAAACCTATAGGCGCCCCTCCCATAGCGACAGTGGGAGATTCTTTATTGCTTCCTGTTAAAATCTTTTTCAACCATAAGTGACCCTCGACTAATATTTTACAATCTTTAAGGAGATTTAATGGTACAGTTTGAATGAGTTGATGGTCTGCTAAATAAACTATATTTTTTTTTAATTTGTGATCAGAGTATTTTATTATCCTTTTTACCTTCGAAATTGCGTACACCCATAGTTATTGTTTACTTTTTGAGGAATAAATATAAGGATATGTATGATACCTTGATTCTTTATTTTTTTGATTTGTTAGAAACCAAATTTTCATCAATTAACTTCCTTAAAAGTTCACTTTATTTCTGTTTAATCCAATTAAACAGATGGAAAGGGGAAATGATTAAACAAGCAAATAGATTCTATTTATTTTAGTAAATTTAGAATAAAAATAAGAGTTGCAATGTAATAAATTATACCTACGTTGTTTGATCATTTTGGCTGCTATTTACTTAAAGTTAAAATAAATTATACAAAATGATTTTACTATGTAGTCACAATTACTATAAGTAGTACTAAGAAATAGGTTTTAAGTTTTAGCATTTAAAGGTATGTATAGGGATGTTTAAATTAGTTTCAGAATTTAGTTAAAATTAATCCAAATTTAAAAACTTAAATTTGTAAAGTCCTTAACATGATTAGTTAAATTTAAAAAGCTTAAAATTAGATTTCTTTATTTAAAAGTTATTTTTTTTAAATAATTAATTCCCTTGATTATATGATTTAAATTATTTTTATTAAATGTTTAATAGATATATAATATATATATAATTATTTGGCTTTATTTTTTATCAAAATAAAAATAAGATGCAAGCTTTTATAATTAAACTTTAAAATGAAATTTTTAATATTTTTAATATAATGAGGAAAAGCACATTATACAGATATTATAATTTATTTACATTTTAATAGTTATTTATAATAACCTAGAATTTATGGAATTTTATAATAAAATGAAAAAAGAGATATGTTGTTAAAGTTTATTATTATTAATAATAAATTTAATCAAACAATATATAAAATTAATGCTTTAAAAAAAATAAAAAACCAAAACTAATAACAATATTATTGTCAATTATAGCTTTAATATATTCTTTTAATGAGTATAAAAGTTTTAGATTTAATATAAGTAGAAATCAATATGGGGATGTATTTTTCTGTTTGAGAATTTTACCAACAATCTTTCCACTCAAATAGCGCTTAAAAAATGAAAAAAATAATGAAACCAAAAAAAACATCCCCATATAATTATTCAAAAATAATTAATAATAATAAAATATTAACATTATAACCTATTATTAAAAATATAAAAAAAATTAAAAATAAGCAAATTAAAATTATTATGTAATATTTATTTAATAATTCAAACATTTTATCAAGATTTAATAATAATAATATGATAATAAAAAATAAAACAGAGATAAAAAAATCTTTTAATAAATAAATAAAACTATATAAATTATATAGATTTTGTATTAATACTCATAACTTTTATTATTTAATTTTTTAATAATTTTATTAAGTGTTTTTTATCATAATTTTAAACTTTAAATAAAATATGAGGATGTATTTTTTTGTTTAAGGATTTTACTAACAATCTTTCCACTCAAATAGCGCTTAAAAGATAGAAAAAATAATGAAACCAAAAAAAACACCCCCATATGGAGATAAAAATAAGACCAAATTTAATAAATTTAGATTATTATAATAAATAAACTACATCAGTGTTAAAGTTTTATAGAAATATGTATTTATTTACATACTATAACTTTGATTAATATCAATATACAAGTTATATTGGTAAAAGTCTTGCTACCCAGGAGTTTCTACTAAATTTATTAGAAATTCCGTTAACTTGTGTGAAAGTTTGATACTCAATAGTTGAAGTTAAAAGCAGTTTTTGGTTGATTAACTTGCCTTGAGTCAAATGGTCTTAGTTTATATAACTAAGACAGACTTAAATCAATAGGAATAATACGTAATACGCTACGAATTATGTAAAACAAATATAATAGAAGATACTACTGTAAAATCTACGTAAAATACTATAAGACTTAGTGGCTTTATTAAAGGTACGATATCAGGGAGTAATTCAATTAAAAAAGCGTCGAGTTATCATCGAGTTATTATGAAGAATCTCTTTTATACTCTTTGCAATATGAAGTTAGGAATCCTCACAGAAAATCAAAACAAGGAACTCCGGAATGATTATACCACATGGTTCATGGTCAAATTGATTACAAGACTACAACTAGTTTTGTAAACAAGTTAAATCATTATTATCTTATAATTAATCCGAGAGCTGATAAACCAATATTTCACACTTGTAATGTAAATTATAATGAAACAATTTAAAATTGTGTTAGGTACTTTTGATTTTTAATAAAGAATTTATTTTTATAGAACTTTAAGCAAAGTTTTAAAATATAAATTTTTCAAAAATTAGATAAAAAAATGAAACCAATTTAAACATCCTCATGTTTAATCTTTTATGAAAGCTAATAAATTAACACAGATATTAGAACCTTAAAACAGCTCAAAATTTAAAATCTAAATGATGAACAGATACTAATATTAAATGATAAATGTAAATAATCTGTTTTGACATACTTTTACATAAAATAACAATATAATACATTTATATAAAAATACTTCAAATTTTACTATATGATAAAAGCAAGATTAATGAATTTTAGTCCTTATTAATTGACATAAAATCAATTAAATGCTAATCATTTATAATAATTATTAAAACACCAAAGCTAATTTTTAAATAGCATAGATTAATTTTGTATACACTTAGTCATGAATATTTATACGGGCTATGTTTTTTGAAATAATTGTTATTAAAAATAGTATAAACTATTTAAAAATAAATTCAAGAATAAATTAGAATGTTAGATAATAAGCATTTACTATCATTTTTTGAAAAGTAACATTATGAATAATAATAGCATATAGGTTAGCAACGAAACCTCATATATCTAAATATTGTTTTAATAGAGAATATAAGATATTAAATTTAATGAATGTTTTTCGGGGAAACTTATACATTTCAAATTATTTTAATGTTGTAAAAACTAAAACGGGTGTTATAGATATAATATTTAAAGGTAATCGTCATAGTATATATAAAGTTGACATATCTAATATATAAAATAGATGATAGCTTAGTTGTCTAGAATTCTAAATAAATTACTTTTTTTTAAATTTTGTTGAATAAAAGTCTTTTAAATAAAATAAAAAAGATTGTTCTTTTATTGATAATAAATTACAATCTAAAAATAGAATTTTATAATAATTGCTTTTCGAAAAACTGGCATTAACTTTGAGATGGAATTTCGTATAAATGCAGTCAAAATATCAAAACAAATTCATTCATAAATTTTGTACCTTATGATATAAGCAATAATTGAATTCTAAAAATAAAAATTCAATCATTTAGAATATTCCAATACTATTTAAATAATATTTGAACTATTTTTATTTTACTTTTAACTCGAATGCAATTACTTAGAATCACTTTAGTTTCTTTATTTACTGCCCTTGTTTCTTCAATAAGCAATAGTAGCACTTGTCCTACTATTACAGTAGGAAAGGATGTGATCATAACCAAAACTGTTACGTTAACTGCCACTCCATCATGCTTACCATACTGTCGTCATACTACTGTAACATTAGAAAAGGATATAATCGTTACTGATACTATCACTTTAACTGCCACACCATCATGTCTTCCATATTGTCGTCATACTACTGCAACACTAGAAAAGGATGTAATCATCACCAAAACTATTACATTGACTGCCACTCCATCATGTCCAGCTAAAACCACATCAAAATAGCTTCGTTTATAGTGAATAAACTAAATTTTCATTATATAGTTTTATTAATTGCTTTTAAAATCAAGTTTTTTAAATTTATAATATTATAAAATTAAAGTATCTGCTATTAGATATTTAAATAAATAAATAAAAATTAAACTAAAGTAATCCAACTTTATTAAGCTTTATATTTTAATTCAGGTTTTATGAATAAATTTACCATGGAGTGCATGGAGGAACATAAACAGTAGTAACAGTTACAGTTGAAGTTCTAGCATTGGTTATAGTTTTAGTAACACAAGGAGCAGTGGATTGAGCAGATACTAAAGCAGCAATGTAAATAAGGGTTAAACTCAATTTCATTTTTAATCAAAGTGTATAAAGGATAAAAAACCGATTGAATTAATTTATACAATTTTAAATCACTGTTTTTATTTATTCTTATAATATTCTATTTTTAAAACAATATGAATAATAAGGCATAGAAAACTGGTTTATTTCCTATTTGAAATTGGATGATGAATGGTTGAATTAGTAAATTTACCTTTTAATGTTTATCAAAAATATTTATTATAATTAATTGAGTATTTAATATGTTTAAATAATATTTGGAAATCTTGAAAACAACAAATTAAGTATATATTAAACAAAGAAAAACATATAATCTTATAAAAAATATTTCATTTAATTTATATGTAAAATAAAAGAATGTTTAGTATTTTAAAATATTTTTTAATTTATACAGCTATTTAAGTATCGATATGTAAAGCAGAAATGTTTTAAATTGTTAGTTATAGAACTTATCACTAGCCAGCACACATTCGAACTCGAATAGTTGCAACGTCATGCTAAATTTTATTTAAAATTCTTGGTTATAAGTAACTCTCTTATTATTTGGAATTAAATAATGAATGTTAAATGTGGTAATTTTTAGTGCTCGTATGAAGCCTCACATTAATGCTTGTTTTATTTGTTACAAATAACATTGTGTTATTGTTCAAATTTTGTTTATTTTAAATAATATCTATAGATAGTTACCAAAAAAAGAGCTATTAAAGGCATATTAAATACGAAGCAATATAATATTAAATTAACATTAACATTAACTATTTGGGGGCGTTTTTTTGGCTTCATCGCTTTTTCCATCTTTTAAGCGCTATTTGAGCGGAAAAATCGTTAATATAATTCTTAAATACAAAAGTACATCCCCATTTTATAAATTTTTTATTAGATTAAAAGTTGCTTTTAGCAAAACTAAAATATGCTTTATTAGACATCATTTTACAGCATATCAACATTTGCTTCTAATCATGTATCTTTTTTGACCTTAAAAAGTTGATAGTTTTTAGTTTCCTATTTATAAAAGGGGCTATAGAGTTAGCAAAGTATTTTATGTTTTTTATAGTAATAGTTAATAATTCAATTTAAATACAACTAAAATATTAATATTAATATCTGAATCTTTTTATATATACATGTATCTTTATAATAGAACTCTTAGTTGAAATCTGAGCTATTTTTTAGTATTTGTTACCATTCATTTGATTCAATTTCAGTATTTTATTGGTATTGCTGCATTTATTCATCAAATGCCTACATGAAGAAGACTACCAAATCTTTAACACTTTAAAAAAGTCGACAACGTTATTCATTTAAATTTTATTTTATAAGAGTAGTTTAAAAACTTGTATAATAAAGAGCTCAAATAAAAGATAAATATATTTGTTCTACAAAAATCTATTGTATACATTATATATATAACTTATTTAAAATTTTATATTAATCAAACTACTCATTTACAAAATAGAATTAAAAGAAAAAATCACTATTAATAAAAAAATTTATTTGTAGGTTTACATTTGGGTTATAATAAAAAATTGTCCCAATGCACCATTTTTTAAAGTTTTGAATATAATTCAATAATGAATAATTTAATTGATATTCAACTTAATTTTTATGTTATTTATAAACTATAAAATAAATTGACATAAATAATATATATACCAATATCTTTTATACGTTATAATGCCATTAGTACTTTTGATATAAATCTTCGATAACTTATACTCATTTTTTATATCTCAAAATATAACACTTCATTAAATTATATATTTATATGTAATGATTATAAAACAAATTAATAAAAAACTCATCTAAATAGAAAAATAAAAAAATTAGTTAATTTACTCTAAATTTAGTTGTTCAGAATAACGAGAGACTATTTTATAATATTAGTAACTTAAACAAATGAATACTATCTTGCTATGAAAAAAGTGTATTTAAGTTCTAAATTAACAAAAAGTCAAACTTTAGATTTGAATACCAATATTGAAACTGAGTTGAAGGAGTATAAGGAGTATAAGGAATTTGATAAATTTAAAGTAAATGTAGAATGAAATTAGTGAGGAAAGTAATGTAAATGAAGATAAAATTTTGAAATAGGATAGGGAGCGAAATAATAAGAATGATGTGGTAAAAGAAGTTCAATGCTATAAAAATGAACCATTTTATTTCTATTTTTATCACTTGAAGTTAAATTAAAAGACAGTAATTAGAACTTAATATGATATGAAATTAATGTTTTAAAGGAATGAACCGTTTAATACTTAAAGTATTGGTCAATAAATTGCTTATAAAAGAAGATAATAGTTTTTACATAGCAAAATTATGAGTTTAAAATAGAAAAATTGAACATGAAACATATATTGAGTTTGAGTGTGTTGTATTATACAATAAGCAATACCTTAATATTTCCTTTGCAAATTTAATAACTAATTTAGCGTTTTGATAGCATCCTCTTTTGATAATGCTATAAAAACAAATTTATTATGAAATGGTCATATTGCTAATGATAAGGTTGATTTACTTAACTACTAAGTTTTTAGAATATTGAATTTTATTAGATATCGGATAATAGTTTAGTACATTAATTATTTTTATAATAAATATTCCATCCAATCACAAATTAAACAAACAATTAATAAAAAGTAGTTTATCTTATTAATTTATATTAATAAGAATATTGAAACTTAGAATCCTTGTTTAAACCTATCATATTTGAAAAAGGTAGAGGGAGGCTTTTCATTTTAATTTCTTGTTCAGTTTTATATAACAAAATCTCAAAAGAATTCAATTAAATTCATAGTTAAAAAAACAAATTTGTCCACTAGACTAAATCCAATTAAATTTTTGAATTCGACCAATAAGACTTGGAATTTAAATACACTAACGAAAATAGATTTATAAATCGAACGATGTTCCAAACATGTATATATAAAAAAGTAAACAATTCCTTTTAATAGTCAAAAAAACAATAAAATGACAACAAAACCTTTAACGAAAGGGAATACTATTTTAAACCCCAAATCTCATCGTTATGAGTTTTTTGGTCCACTAGGTACTGGAATCATTACGATTATCTCCCCATTATTTTTAATCTATCAATATATAACATGTAATTCTGAATTTAGTTGTAGTATTTTCAATATCAATTCTATAACATTTCAGTTAAGTAATATAACTGAATTTATAACTTTACGTGGTATGAAGTATTATTTATTATGGCTATCATATCATTTAATTTGTTGGTTTATTTTACCTGGTAAATGGGTCAATGGTGTTCAATTACGTACAGGAAAATATCAAAAGTATAAAATGAATGGATTTTTAGGTTTTATTATCACTAATTTAATTGTTTTAATAATTTATAAAATGTATGGCTCTTTTCCATTTTTATTTGTTGTGGATATCTGTTTTGAATTATTATTAAGTAGTTTAATATTTACATTTATAATGTCAATTTTATTATATATTAACTCATTTATGGGAGAAGATAATAAATTATTATCATTAAGCGGGAATACAGATAGTTTAATTCATGATTTTTTTATGGGTAGAGAGTTAAATCCAAGTATTGGTAATTTAGATTTAAAACAATTTTTTGAATTAAGACCTGGATTAATGGGATGGTCTTTATTAAATTTTTGTTTTTTATTAAAACAGATAGATACAAATAATACTTACACATATTCAATTCTTTTTGTTACTATTTGTCAATATCTTTATGTGGCCGATTCTTTATATAATGAAGAAGCAGTCTTGACTACTATGGATATAACTACCGATGGCTTTGGCTTTATGTTATGTTTTGGGGACATATCTTGGGTTCCTTTTTTTTATTCTATACAAACTCGTTATCTCTCGATTCATCCAATAGAAATGTCTTATTTTAATGTAGCATTGATAGCAGTAACTTCTTGTATGGGTTATTCCATTTTCAGATTGGCAAATAATGAAAAGAATATCTTTAAAAAAAATCATAAAGATCCAAAAGTAGCTCATTTAAATTATATTGAATCAGATACTGGACGAAAATTATTAGTTGATGGTTGGTGGGGTATCGCTTCTCATATTAATTATTTAGGTGATTGGCTATTATCTCTTTCTCAATGTTTAGCTACCGGATTTAGTAGTATTATTCCTTACTTCTTTGCTGGATATTTTGCTATTTTATTAATTCATAGAGATTCAAGAGATGATTATGAATGTAGTAAAAAATATGGTAAAACTTGGTTAAAATATCGTCAATTGGTTCCATATAGGATTTTACCTGGAATTTATTAAAATAATAAATTTTATTTTATTTTATTTTATTTTATTTTATTTTTATTTTTTATTTTATTTCAACTTTGTTAAAAACGGACAATAACTTAAAAAAGGAAAATTATAATGCATTTATAAAAGAATTAATAAAATTACTCATAATTTATTTGAAAATAGATTATGAAATCCAAACTAATAAATTCTTTCGTTTGATTTTATTGTTTTTTTTTAAAAAAAGATGAAAAATGAAAGATATACTACAAACCCAACTACAATCAATTATGAATATGATTCTTTTTTAATTAATGATTTAAATTTAAATTTATTATTTAATAATAATAGTAACAATCCTAGTTTAATAATCCATGAAAAACAGGAGAATAAGGGCAATGATATTAGTGTAAACATTAATAATAAGAACGCAAATGGTATAAAGAACAATAGTAAAGGTATAAGGAATAATAATAATAATATTATAGATGATGATAGTGTTAATAGTAAGGAGTATACTACTAATAAGTTGAATTCAAAGCAACAAAACTCCATTTATTTATCCAGTTTAAATTCGGAAAATTTATTTGATACTCAATTATTAACTCAATTAAATATCAATCAATTTAATAAAAACAAATATTTCGATATTGATACAAGAAGGAATAGTAAAGAACATATTATCAATTACAATGGCTTAAAGAATAATATAGAGCACAGGATTGATCATGGTAGTACAAGGAGGAATAGTAGAGAACATATTATTAATAGTAATAGTATAAGGAGTAATAGTAATGAAGAATCTATTAATATTAGCAATAGTAGTCCCAATTTGAAGAAATTAAGTAATAATTATTTATCTAATTTCAATTCCAATTCTATTTTAGATACTCAATTATTATCTGAATTCTATAATAAACAACATGATTATAATGATAATTTAAATAAGGTTGTTAAAGCTAAAGTGAAACCGATTAAAGAGAAAGAGTTTAAAGGTAATAAATCTGATATACTATTTATAATGGTATTAATATAATTTAGATTTAACATTAAATAGTATATTAAATAAGGATAAGTTTGATATTAATAAAATTGGAATAATTAGAAAAGAAGATATTGATAATAAATTTAACAAGTTAAGTCAAAGTAAATATATTCTAAATATTGTGTTTAATTTTTTTAAAAAAATAAACCATTTTTTAGATGAAATTAGTATTGGAGTTAAGCCTATGACAACTGGTATCAATAATAACAAAGAAAGAAAAAAGTTACAATTATCTAATGAAGTGAATAAAAATTACAATCCTTATCGAAAAGAAAATGTAAATATTCAAAAAGAGAATATCAATAATATTAACGTTGACATTAAACAAAAAAAGAACTCAATTTTAATTAATGAAATTAATAATAACACTCAACAAAAAGAAAAGTTTATTTCCACTAATAAAATCAATAAAAAACAGGATACAAAACAAAAATCAAATCAAAATAATGAAAAGGAGAATACAAATATGAATATTGATAATAATAAAAGAGAAAGTAAGAATTTAATATTCAATAATGAAATCAATGAAAAGTATAATCATAATTTTCAAGAGATACAAATCAATAAGAAAGAGATAATTCCGATTAATAACATCAAAGAAGAAAAAAAAAAGAAGGAAGCCCTCACCATACCCAACAGGAATGTTCCTACCTTTGAGTTACAATTAGATCAACGTAAATTACACTATCAAAAGATCATAACTCAATTAGAAAAAATGGATATATCAATTCAAGATTTAAAAGATGAATTAAAAATTAATAAATATAAAAAATTAATTGAACTATTGAATAAAATTAATCTAAATTCAATTGTTAATTTAAATCAATATGATTTATTAAAACATCAATTAATATTAGATAAATTTAATAAATTTAAGAATGTAATTGAAAGTAATGGAAAAGAAGAAGGTGATGTGGGGAAGGAGAGTGGAAGTAGGAAAAGCAATAGTAGAAGCAGTTTAAAAGATGAGGGTAATAATAGGAACAACATAGAAGATAATAGTAATAACAGTGTTAAGAATATTAAGAATAGTAATAATAGTATCAGAAACAGTGATAATACTAGTAGTTTTAAAAGTAATAATAAAAATTATATTAAAAATAAAACTAAATTATTAAAATTACCAATACCAAAATCCAAAGATGAATATGAATATATTAATAAAAATCAAATTAAAATAAACTGTAACAATAATAATGATAACAAAAATCCAAATTTATCGAATTTATTCATTAATAAGGGGAATGAGGATAATAATGAAAAAGATAGGAGTAGGAAGAGTGATGTTATTATAAATGATTATGAAAGTATGAATTCCGATTTATGTTTTTTAAATTTATCAGTTACAAAATTCGAAGATGGAAATAATATTAATAATTATCATCCTGATTTTAAAAATCAAAATAATAATTTGAATCAACAACAACAATATAATAATAATATTAAAAATAATATTAAAAATAAAGATAAAGATAAAGATAAAGATAAAGATAAAGATAAAAAAAAAGAAAAAGAAAATGAAATTGATACTGAATTATTAAATATTTATGAAGAAATTTCAATAGATTATTTAAATAATATTAATCCAATTAATAATCCATTAAATTTCAATAGTAATATTGAATCTATTAAAAGTATATTATTAAATATTCAATTTCAATTAATTAATATGAATATAATAAAGGAAAATAAAAGAGATAATATAAAAGAAATAAATAAATTAATGAAAAAATTGGAGGTAAGATACAATTTATATTTGTTTTAAAAGGATAAATGTAATAATATTAATTTTGTGTATATATAGTTGATTCATGAATTATTGGTTAAGTTATAAGAAAATGAAAATGAAAATGAGATCATTTTTGTGTTTTTTGATATTTTTATTAAAATTGGAAGTTGCTATTTTTAATTTTTTCAATTTCTTTTTTTAACTTTATAAATTTACAAAATTTTAAATAGAATAAACAAAATAGATAAAATAATGACAATAAAACCTATCAATAATATTAATAGTTTAAAATTGTTCAACCAAATTAACGTTGCAAAGAAATTTTATTCAAGTATTAAATCCAATGAAATAGATTCAAAAGATAAAAATAAAGTAAATCAAATACTTAAGAATTCTCATTTTAAAACAATTGTTAACTAAATATAATTTATTAGGTTAGTATTTATTTATCTTCATTAACAGATCCATATCTTAATATAGCTGTTGAAGAATGGTAATATTAAAACAAATAATATAATATAATAAATTTATATAATAAATTTTATAAAAGGATAATAAAACAAACTCCATCAAATCATCGAGGAGTATTATATTTATATCAAAATGAAGCATGTGTAGTAATTGGTAGAAGTCAGGTAAGTTTTTATTTATTTAATATATTAATATAAAATAAAATAAAATAAAATAAAATAAAATAAATTATAACAGAACCCTTGGAAAGAGAGCAATTTATTCGAATTAAAGAAACAAGATATAAAATTAGTAAGAAGACAAAGTGGTGGTGGCACGGTTTATCATGTAAGTTATTAGAAATTTTTTAATTAAATTTATAAAATAAATGATTAAATAAATAAAAATAATAAAATATATTAATCAAACTTCATAGGATTTAGGTAACAGCAATTATTTTGTATTAATGGAACGTGAAAAATTTGAACGAATAATAAATGTAACTTTGGTGAAACAAGCGTTGAATCAAATCAATTTACCTGTCAAAGTTAATGAAAGAAAAGACTTAACAATTGATGACTTAAAGATATCCTTTTTTTTATTTCTATGAATTTAAAACCCAATTTATTAGTATTAAGTGTTTAAAATGGTTAATATAATGGAATTGAAATTTATAAAATTATAAAGACTTAACTTGAATTCTTATTATTATTAATATTATTACATATCTGGTTCCGCTTATAAAATATCGGGTTGTTGGGCTTATCATCATGGGACTATGTTAATTGATACCAATTTAAATAGTTTATCCAAAGTATTAAAAGTAAGTATTTTTTATATCAATTGCAACACTCGATTTCACATACTTTTATTTAAAATAATAATTAAATTATTAATATTTATTTTCTTTACTTATTTATAGAATAACTTAACTATTGAAAGTAAAGGCGTAGATTCAGTAAGGTCTAAAGTGACCAATTTAATTAATTATAAAAAAGATTTAAATCATCCACTATTTTGTGAAGCTATTATAAATCAATTTAATTTAAAATACAACAATGGGGAAGAGTGTGAAGTAAGAGTTTTAATTACTATTTATTTTAGTTATTATTTATTTTATTTCATTTCATTTCTAATATATTTATTTTAAAATAATATAGCCAATTCTAATTGACAGGAACTTTTTAAATAAAAATCCATCGATTTTAGGTTATGCAGATAAGTTGAGAGTAAGAGGTTTTGATATTTAAAGAACTTCAACGTAAGGTATTAATACATTATTATTAAATTCTATAGTCTTGGGATTGGATCTATGGACAAACACCAGAATTTAAATTAAATCATCAATTTGATTTTGAGTATAATGATAATGATTATGAATTAGTAAGCTTAATAATATGTTCTATAGAAATATTACTAATACTATTAAATAACAGACCTTGCAAATTATAAGTAAATATGGGAAAATTAAACAAATTAATTTAATTAATAATAGTATAACTTCATCTATACTAAATGATTCAATAATTGATAATTTCAATTTAATATTAAATAATTTATTATTAGGTAATTTTAAATTTTAAATTTAGATAATAAAACTAATTAATATTCTAAATGTTTAGATCAACTATTTAAAAAAGAAAAGATCAATTTACAATTTCAAGATATACTAAAAACAAATATCAATTCCATGAATACTATTTTATTAAATAAAATAAAATTACAAATTGAAGCTTTAGCTTCATAAATTAAAATATTAATAATAATAAAATAATAGGAATTTAATTTTATTAATTTGATTTTTTATTATCTCTTCTTAATTTATATCATTATCTTCTTGTATAATAAAATAATACAATAATAATAATATTGATTTTGTTTATTTGAATTTTTTAATTTCTTCTTCTATATCATCTTTTTCTTCTTCTGTTGTCTCTTTTTTTCTTTTAATTCCTTTATTAATATCATCTGTATTTTCATATTTTCTATTTTCTATTTCATTTGTATTGTCTGTATTCTTATTCTCTTCATTTTCTATTTCATTTATATTTTCATTAATCACGTTAATAACACTTTCATCATCATCATCTTGTAATTCAATTATATCTTCATTAATAACTTCAATTACATCTTTAATACTATCTTCTTCTTCCTTTTCACTTTCTTTCTCATTTTCTTCCTCATTCTCTTGTTCACTTTCTACTTCACTTTCTTCTACTTCACTTTCTTCTACTTCACTTTCTTCTACTTCACTTTCTCCCACTTCACTTTCTTTCACTCCATTTTCGTTCTCTATTTCCACTTCCTTTAATTTATACCAATATTCCCAAGTAGATACTTTCAACTTACCCATAGATATTAATTTCCCTTTTTCTTCATCTTCCAATATCGGTTTCTTTAATACATTTTTATCCCAAAATTCATTTATAGAATGAATCTCTTTAATTGGTAATTTATTATAAAAATATTGATAAAATTCTTCTTTTGTTAAATTCAAATTAGCCGATAATCGTGGTGCTTTAGGTAATTCAAATTGTAACCAACAATGCTGGCTATCTATCCATTGAATTCGATCAATAATTAAACCTTCAATCGATTCAAATACACGTCGAATATCTTGGGTTTTTAATTGAGTATCTATATTTTGTATTAAATATCGACCATGTTTAAGATGAGTAGCTAATAGAATATAGATTTAATAAGCTAATTAATATAATTTTTTGAAATTTATATTAGTTACCTCGATCATTTCCAGCTAAATTAATATTATCAAATTCAGATTGCATATTATATAAATAATTTTCATACTTTTTTATATTTTCAAAAGTAATTGTTTGACATAATTCTAAATTTAAAATTATTAAAATTATTAAAATTATTAAAATTATTAAAATTATTACATAATATATATTTTAAAAATAGAATATTAACTTACCTTCATTTTCATTTTTTTTAGCTACTAAATAACAAATCATATAAATTAATAACTTTCCTGTAATTAATGCATCATAACCTGCATTATGATAATTAATTAGTTCTTGATTATCTATTTTATTCAATTCATATTCCACTTGATTTTCATTAATTAATTGATTTTTATTTAAGGTAGCTATATCTAAATAAAAAATAAAATATTAATAAATAAATAAATAAAATAAGTATTTTTATATTAATAATTAATATTTTTACCTATTTTAATATTATAAAAGTCAAAGGGATGCTCTTCAAATTTTAACATTAAAGCAGCTAAATTACTAGCACCAAAACTATGTTCCTAAATAATAAAATTTATTAATATCCACTTTTACATTTTATTTTTACTAAATAACTTACTTTTAACTCTGGAATATTATGAAATAAGTATTTTGTATCAAATATGCTATATTAAAAATAATTTAATACTGAATATTCAATAAATTAATTGTTATTTTAATTTACCTTGGAAAACAATTTAAAATTACTTTTTTAAATTCTATTAAAGTAGTTGGTAATTCTCCAATAAAATGTTGATAAATAAAACAAAGATCTAATAAACAATTATGACCAATCATTTTCTTATTATTGATTAATATTAATTTCATCACTTCCGAAAAGTCATTGGTAATATCAATGAGATTCTAATATAAAAAAACAAAATAATTAATATTTATCTTAATTTTATTTATTAATATTATTCTATTATTATTATTATTATTATTAAAATTTAAAAAATAATTTACTTCAACTTCATCATTATTTTTAATATCTTTAACTAATCTTAATCCATTATCTAATTTTAAAAGTTTATAATTTTGTTTCAAGATTAAATTACATTCTTGATAAACTAATCTTCTTTGATATGAATTATTAGTATGTATAATAATTGAATTTTCTTGATGTCCAAGATTCCAATCATTAATTTGTTTTCTAATATTTATTATTAATTCATTTGTATTACTTATTATTACTTAATTATTTTTTTTTTCAATTTACCTTATACATTCCATATAATCCTTATTTTTATTATCCATTTTAATCACTTGATCCCCATTTTTATTTTCTTTTTTTTTAATATTTAACTCATCTAATCGAGTAAAAGCCAATCCTAAATTTTATTTTATTAAAATTAATTATTAATTTTTTTAATGGATTTTAATTAAATTAAATTTACCTTCTTTAATCCATTTAAAGAAAGAAAATCGATTATTCAATAAAAAACTTAATGTATTAGATTGTACAGTAAAATTCTTTCGCTCATCACTCGCTTTTGAGTCTGGAAACAGATAGATAGTTACTGGTATGGCTTCTATTGTATTATTCACTTGATGAAATGTACATAGTCCTACTTGAATTGGTTGGTAACATGTGGCTATCTTTTTTAACTTTTGATAACGTAATTCATTCGATTCTAAATTTAAATATCGATTATTTGGGAGTGTAACACCTATTTAAGAAAAAAAAATAGGGTTAATTGAAAGGTAAGTGTTTTAAATAGAATAATTTACCAGTAAATTCTAAATCAATAGCAAAAAAATCACAATTAGATAATATAGTTTTTAAATTGTTATAATGTGATTTAAAGTTTTCTCGAGTTAATTCAAGCATCTTTCAAATATTATTGTTAACTATCAAAAATAAAAAGATAAAATTTAGTTTTCTTTTTAAAAATTAAATAATTTAAACTTTAATTTTTTCTAAATTTTTATTTCTTCCAATCAATGTTTAGTAAAAAAAATCCTTATTTTTATACAAAAAAATCAAATATATTATTCTTTTTTCTCTAACACATGAATAATATAGGGAATAGTGGGATTAAATATATGTTTAATAATAGGTTCTAATTTATTTTGTACCTTAATTGATTGATTTAAAAACCTTAAATAAGCTTTAAAATTCTCTTGTTTTACATTTAATGGAATTGAATCCACATTTAAACACCATAAATTTAAATTAAATGTACCAGATTTAATAAAACATATATTAACTTGTTGTGTATAAACTTGATTAGGTTTCAAATGAAATTTAAAGGAGAGATCTTGAGTCCAATAATAATCTCTTGTTATTAAATTATTATTATTTAATATATCAATTGGGTCTTCATGTAAAAGTTCTTGTTGATTCATTTTTAAAGATGATTTTCTTGAATGTGAAGAAGAATAAGATCTCATTTTATTTTTTTCATTTAGTAATATACTTTCATTATTTGATATAAATGTTGTATCTAATAATTTCAATTCTACATTCATATTTCGATTCCATGAACAATTTTTAATTTGAAATTGAATTTGAATTGTTAATAATTTTTCTTCATTAAAATCATGATAAATAAATTCAGGCATATCAATTTTAACTTTAATTGGTAAATCATTTTTAAATTTATTATTTCTAATAATTGAATTTATCAATTGTCCCTTTTCAATTTGTGTACTTTCAAATAAATTTCTAACAATTTTTAATTCATTTTCTTGTAAATTATTATTATTATTATTATTTGTTGCTATTAATTGATAAGCTTTAGTTGAAAAATCTAATAATGGGTTTTGATGAATACCAAAATTAATACCAATTATATGATGACAACCATATCGTTTATTATTATTATTTTCACCTTCTTTTGTATCCCAAAATAATGTTAAATCAATATCATTTGAAAAATACAATGGAAATATTTGATAATGTAATTGTTGGTCAATAAACGACATTTCTTTTGTTAACCATAATTGTCGATGTTGATATCTTGAACTTTTATAAAAATTAAATAAATGATTATTATTTAATTGAACTTTATTATAATTTAACTATATTAAAAAATAAAAATTAATTAATATATTATTATTATTATTATTATTATTATTATTATTATATATTATATATTATATATTATACTAATACTTACTATATTTAAATTTGTAAAATTTAACTTTAAATCATTATATAAGTCAAATTGTTTTAATCCCAAAGTTAATGCTTGTAATGAAGTTGCCATTTGATTTTCTGGTAAATCTAAATCATTTGTCTCATTTTGATTTTCAATTCTTGTTATTAAATAATAAATAAATGTAGATTGTCTGGGCTGGATCGTATTTTCAATTATTTGTCTATTTTAAATTTATTATTAGTATTAACATTGATATAATAATAGTATTATTATTATTAAATTACCTATCCTCATTATTATTATTATCTAATTTTAAAATTTGCCAATGATTTGATATCGATGTGATTTGATTAATTGTAAACGAATTAAATGCTTGGACATTTTCAACCTAAATAATAAATAAATAAAATAAATAAATAAAATAAATAAAATATTTAATAACAATATAAACTTACTTCAATCCCCAATAAAAAGGAATCTAAATTTTTACTTGATGGTCTTGTAAATGCATTGATTTTCAATGAAGGTTGAACAATAAAATTAATATTTTTTTTTAAGATTCGGCATTCAATTGATAATTCTTTCATATTCTATAATATAATTATATTAATAATTATATTATTATTATTATTATTATTAAATTAACTTACTTTTACTCCGTATTTAAATAAAAAATTAAATTTATGATTACCAATTCTATCCCCACGAATAAAAAGTGGAATTTCAATTTCTTGATTTGGTAAAATACCTTCTTCATTTTCAGTAATTATATTTAATTCCGATAAATCTTGTATATTATTATCAATCCATTCACTGTGTTGTAATTGATATTCTAATTTAATATAAAATAACATATTATTATTAATGTAGTTGTTAATAGTATCAGTTAACTTACCATTCTCTTTTATATTTCCAAATGTAAAAAATGTTGGATTAGAACATTTCACTTTTAAAACATCTAATTTTTCAGAACCTACATTCTTCACCTTCAATTTTTTATTAATAATTTCCCCCGATAAAATAACTTCTGGAATTTCCAAAAATTCAATTTCTAATTTGGGTAATCTTTTAGTAATGAATACTTTAAATTTTTTATCTTCATCATAACAGTTTCCTTTTCTTTGTATAACAGTTGTATTTAATCTTTTTCCTTTTTGATAAAATGATTTATATAATAATATAACTTGATTTAAGGTATAATAGATTCCATTGATACTTATTAAACCTTCTTTTTTAGGATGAATATTGAGTGTTACTATGACACTAGTTAAGGGTTCAATAGTTACTTCTTCTGATGTAAATATTTCTAATCCTTCTTTACTTGAAGTATCAGAATAATCATAATCTAATTCAATATTTGATAAATTAATTGGAATTTTTAATGGATTATAAACAGTTATTTGAATTAAAAAAGATTCTAAAAAATAATATAAATAATATAAATAATAATATAATATCAATAGCATGAATAAGCTTACCATCCACACAAAAAGATTGAAATTGATCAAATTTAGATGTATGTTCCATAATAATACCATTTAAAACATTTGATTTTTTGAAATTAATAATTGCTTCTTTTTCCATTTTATTAAATGAAATTAAATCATTATTCATCATATCTTCAATTTCTTCTTCTTTTATATTATATTGAATATTAATTGTATTTAAATTAATTTCTGGTATTAACAAAGAATAATCTTTTTCTAACAATAACTTATGATTTGTAGAAGATAAATAACTCTATATTTAATATAAATTAATAAATAATTCAATATTATTACAATCTTATAATAAAACTTACTTTATAGATATAAATTAATTCTTTCATATAACCCGCTTGAATAATATTAGAATGATTTGAATCCATAAGTAAAGAAGAGAAATAAATAATTGCTTGTTTTAATTCACCTAAATGTAATGATTGTCTGCCAAGGGAAAAATTGATATGATCTTCAATTAAATTCCATTTCTTTAATTTATTATTGGAATTATTATTAGTAATCTCTTCTTCTTTATTACAAAATATTTCCGATGCTATTTTATAACATCGATAGGCATGTTCTCTCTATTTTATATTAATTAAATTACTATATTATAAATTAAATTGAATCAAAATTACCTGATTACATTTATTAAAATTATGTCCTGCCAGTATCAAATGAAAAGCAAATTTACGAATTCTGTTGGGCTGAGTTTTTAAATATCCAAAAGCAGCTTGTTCTAGAAATAACGCACTTTGAATATCTGAATCCTAAATAATTATAAATTTATTTTATAACTTAATATTAACCAACAAAATACTTACCTCCCCGGTTAATCTCACCAATAGTAAAGGAATATCTCTATATCTATGATGATATTTAAACATAGCATGATATAATAAAGCACATCTAGAAGCCCAAATGGGCATTTTAAGTGATAAATAGTAATGAATCGGTTTATCATAATATCTTTCAACATCTAATCTGGCGCCTGAAACTTCAGAAAACAACAAACATAATCCTATCATTTCCTATATGTCATAAAAATATATTCCTATCCTTTTTTTAATTAATTGAGTTGAATTACCTGTGCACTTGCATAAAACCTCCATGAATTATCAGCTTGAAAATCTTTTTTGACCGTTTCATAAGTATTTCTTGAAAACTCATAATCCCTTAACATAAATGCAATATCCGCTAATTTACGTAATTGGGCTTCTGAACTCGTATGTTGATATTGTGTAAAAGTGGGTGAACCTAACCCTAAATTAGGAGATGTCTGACCAGAACCTCCAGTACTTGAACTTGTTGGGGATAATGATTTATTTGTACCAAAATACCTTCTACTGGCACTAAATAATCGACCAGTAAATCCACGTCGGGAACTAGCTACCTATGAGGTCATTAGGTTAGTTTATAGAGTGCTTTATGAAGATGCTAAAATTTACTTGTTCATTTAAAAAATGCATTTTTCTTTCCATAGCAGGTAAAATGACTTCAATTACTATTTTTTTAATTAAATTTTGTATACTTTCAACATCGTCAATTGATAAACATTGTCCGCATAAACCTGTATTGTTATAATTGGAAGTGGATAAATTAAGTTTAGTTTTGCTCCAAATATCTTCAACATTAGGTTCTACTTCTGAAAAATCACTAGTTGGTGGACGGGAGTTCATTACTAATAAGTAGCAATTATTACCATGGTTCTTTTTTAATTGAGTGTAAATCTCTTGGGTTCTAAAATAGAAATAATATTTAGTTTTACAATTTGTTTGTGTATTATTCTGATAATTACTTTTCAAAATTACCCAATCTAGCATCATGAACTAATATAAAACATTGTACTCTTTCTGGATCAACAAAAGATAATTTATCTAATTGATTATTCTGGTCATATAATTTTTTCATTGCTTCAATAGGGTTAGCATTATGCGCTGCTACAGCATTGATGCCTTTTTATTCAAATTATTAATTGTTTAATTAAATAAACAGCTGTATTATAAATAAGTCTTACAAGCAATTGGATGGTCAAAAGTTTCATGGTCCACTACTCTATTAGTATTAAAAAAAGATTCTTTATATAAGTCAAACCAAGGGGTTAACTCATTCCAATCCTCTATAATTAAATAATTAAACATATATAGTTAAAAACAAAATAAAATATCTTACTTTTTAATAAATTTTGAGTAAACTGCCAATAATGAGGTAAGTTTAGATCAATATTATCTTCTTCATTAATATTCTTCGTAAAATTATCGGGACTATTACTAGAGCTTTCAATTTTTTTTAAATAATCAGAAGCTTTAAATTGGTTTTTTATTGTATCGGATATAGTTTTAAAATTTACACTTTCTTCCATATTTAATCCATAATGTTCTAATTGTTTTAAATCTCTTAAACGTACAGAGAAATTGGAATGCGTTTTATTTTGTCCTCGACTATCTCGAATCGTTACTGCATTTTATATTTAAAAAAAATTTAAGTTTTATTGTTCTTGTTATTATAATAGAATTAGCATTACCTTTCCCTTGTATTTCAATACCAAAAGGTTGAATTAATTCAACAAAATTAGTTATATTATTCGCTTGACAGGATTCATCTAATTCTGAGGTGGCTATTACAGCTATTAATGGTGATAATACTCGTCGTATAAAACTTTTATTTTTATTATCGACACTCATTTGTAAAAATATTATTTGACAAAAAATAAAAAAGGGTGAGGTGGCTTAGAAGCCAATAAATATTCGTTCTATTTTTTATTTTTTATTCTTTTTTGCTTGCAGTATGGAAAAAGAAGAAATTAAAAGTAAGTATTTGATATGGTTACGATATAAAATTGTTTATTTATCTTTTCTATTATAGCTATCGACGAAAAAGATATATTAAAAAAAGATGAGGTATAAGAAGAATCTATAACATAACACTCAAACTAATCAGTAAACCTAGGAAAATTCAGCCAAAAAAAGTAGCCATACTATAAAATCATATAAAAATACCGCTAACCCTTATGCCAATATAAATGTAAAATGTAGCTTTAAATATTAATCACAATAATCAAAATTACTAACCCCATTTCTCTTTTAGCTTTATTCAAAATCCCAAAAAAAGCGAGTGAATTAGTACAATATAAACGAATACGTTGGAGTTTATCTAGTAAAGAGCTAGAGCAAATTGCCTACAATTGTCAAAAATTAATTGAATCAGAACAAGGTAAAATCCGTCAATTCACGCGTTTACTTATATTATTAAATAATGATAATTGGCAACATCAATCAAAATTGTTACCACGTTCAGCAGCTTCTATACTACCTTCTAATAGTGAACTTTCAACTACAGATAGAATAACAAAGAATAAATCTGACTTGAATTTAGATAGTAAAACTGGAGAGTATCAATCTGGAGAAAAGATGATAGATCATCCATTTGTTACCAAAGAAACACATAGTCTAATTAACTTAAATTCGTCACCAGAGATTATGCCTTCTAGTCAATTAAATACTCGAACTTTTGAAGAAGATGTTAATAGTGAAGATAATATTCATCATTTTGATATGGAACATGAAGAAGAACATGTAAATAATAAATTAACAGATGGATTAAATAATACAATGAACATTAATCAAGACCAAAATTTAGATAATAATCAACAAAGTTTACAACCTTTTTTATTAGCTATTAATGAAAAATTAATAGCTATGGTTCAGGTATGTTTTTATTATGCTATTTTGTTTTCAGGTTACTTATTTTATATTTTTATTAGGAGTCGCTTGATAATTCGAATCATTATGTGTCTTTTTTAAGTAACACTTATCATGCTCTAATGAAGCAGAATAAAACCAATAATGATTTATTTAATAAATTAACCGAAATTTCGAAACTTGAGTCCAATAACAAAGATTAAATAAAACGTATTTAAAAATTAAAAATAAACAATAAATCATATGAAACATTTTTTAAACTTTCATCTTATCAAAATAAATAAATTTATTAAAATCCATCGATTTTTATTCTATCTATTTTTTCAATGTTCTTTGTTTTTCTGCTGATTCTACCACTTTTTTCTCCACAAATAAACCTTTACGTTTCCTAACTCCTTCCATATATTTTTTAGCTAAATTCTCACGATCAGCTTTTTCCCCTAAATCTTCCAACTCTTCTTCAGTAGAGGGAACCCAAAATGGATCTTGATCCAATACTTCAAAACCAGTAAAAATCAACAATGGAATAGCCGCCCCCGAAGTTCTCTTACGAATTTCATCAGCAAAATTAAAACTTTCAATTACTGGTATCTTAGATGCGATTTGGAAAAAACTGGTTCCTTCCTTCATTTCTTCCGATAAAATACGTCCACGGCGTTTATTAATAACTCCATACACTCTACCTAATACATCCGCTGTAGCTTGAATATCACATGAATATGTTGCTAACATTAACCTTGGTGACCATCCCATAAAACTTGTTTTGCAGCTTTCTTTCATGGCCGTAATCAATTGACCACCAACAGCTCCAAAGGAACTGATATTTGGAGTAATACTATCCTCTTGATCTTCTGAATTATTGTTATTTGGTTCGTTCAATAGATCAAATGATTCAATAAAACAACAAGTACCAATAATAGGTTCATTACATAAAGGTCCGGTTGCAGTAAAGGATTGGAAACCAGTGACTAAACCTTCTTCAATTTCACGAATAGAAACACCAGTACTTTCAAGCCATTTTGGACTGGTGGATGCCTTGCCTTTAGTAACGGATTCTCTAAAAGAAGGATGATCATAATCTAAATTATTTACTAAAATATTCGGACCTATTCTCTTTGGTCCAAAAGTCCATATCTTTTCTACAATACCTTCCCAGAAGGCAATATTTTTACTAGTTGAAAATTTCTTTTCAAGTTCACTTAAAAAGGTTTCTAATGATATTTTGCTACGCGCTTGTGCAAACGCTTCTTCTCCTTCTTCTTGAGTTTCATCCAATCCAGTGATATTCTTTTTATTTTTTTTTGAACCTTTACGTATCAAAGCATGGATAGTATCTTGATACTCAATGAGATACTCATATACCTTTTTAGGTAAGGGAACAAGTCTAATACCCAACGAAAAGTTTTTAGCTGGAGATTCAAAAGTAATTAAAGATTGATTATAGCAAGTGTTAAAATTAGTTTCTGGAGGTATTACAATAGTTTCTCTAAAAGGGACAATTGGAGGTGAAACTTGAATCTCAATTTTGGAAAAGCGTTCTTTTAAATCTGTTAAACATCTTTCAAGATGAAGTTCACCAGCAGTGGCTAATATATGTTCTCCAGTTTCTTGTAAATAAATTTCAACACAAGGATCAGATATATTTAATAATTTTAATCCTTCAACTAATTTTGGCATATCCGAAAGATTCCAAGGTTCTAATGCGACTCTTAAAATAGGTGCTGCTATCTTACGCAAGGCTCCAAGATTATGACATTCTTTAGTTGTTGATAACATACCTGATTTAAATATATGACCCTCAATACCTCCAATACCAAATACATTACCAGCAGGTACCTCTTGAATATTGGTTAGTTCTCTACCCATAATGAGATATAAACTTTCAACGGTAATCTCTGAACAATGTTGATCTGGATTCTCTGGATCATATTTTGGTCCCAAAACATATAATTTTTGTCCAAGTTTAATTGTACCTGAAAATAATCTAGCAAATCCAATTAATACTTCTTGACTAGTATCTTCCTCTTTTTGTATTTCTATTACTTTATCTTGTGGCTCCTGTGGTTCACTGCCTTCTTGAAGAATGACGTCAGCAGCTGGACCCTCTGCGCTATTTAAGACTTTAGCTCTAGTATTGAGTTGTCTCATTTCTTCGGCACTAAGTTGTACTCTTCGATTAACTGAAAGTGCATCGATAGGTGCAAAAAATGTTTTAGATACATAAGCTACCACTGGTGCTTCTTCAGAAATATCACAATTGTATATTGCTTTTTCTAGTTCAGTAGTTGCTTCTGGTATCTCTTCTTCATCTGGATGCCATAAAGCTGGTAATCTAGTGACTTGAGAAACAAGTGGAGAAGGTATTTTATCAATAATAGTAAGTAAGATGGATCTTGAGATTGGTAGCCATTGTGTAAAGATGGATGTTAATAAAACTCTAGGATCTTTTGATTTTAAATCTCTTGGTAAAATTTTTAAGTTTAATGTCTTTATAATCTTTTGTACTTTTTCTGGATCACTAAAATTTAAAATTTAAAATTAGGATAAAAAATTAATTGACAAGTGATGAGAATTACCTCTTAGTTATTACCGAGTCATAAACCGCCCAAATATTATCTAATACAAATTGTACAAACATTGGTTTCATTACTTTACCTTTGAGATGCTTTGGAAGCAAAACCTTTTTATTTTTAGAATCAAAATAGAAATCTCCCCATAAATATTTTTGTAAAGCTACTTCTTTAAGTCCCATTTTTTGTGCATATAGTTTAGCAAAAGTATTTACTCTATATCAATATTAACAAAGCTCTAAAACTAAAAAATCAAATTACCTAAATGCCCAACCATCCGTAGCACTTGAAAATAAAACATTACCTTTTTCGGGTGAAAAATAGATATGTGAGTCATCTGAGTCTTCAAGGTTCCAATCATAAATTTTCTTCGATATATCTTCTCCACTTTCTTGAGTATTTTGGTCGTCTTTCGCCTAAAATTTTGATTAAATAATAGTTTAAAACTAATTCCATATGCATACTTTTTGAGCATCGTGAATCCTTGAATCTTTTTGGATAAGTTCATCCGTAAATAAACCTGACATCAAAGCATTAACTTGTTCCAATATTTTATTGAGATGCGTGTATGCTTCTATTGATGTTAATTGAAGTTCAGTAATTAATCGATCGATCTTATTTAACACTAAAATTGGTTGAATCTTTTCTTTCCAAGCTTGATATAATACCATTTGAGTCTGAATTAAAGTTAGTAAACCATACTAAAACTAAGTTAAATATACTTACTTGTGTACAAACCCCTTCGACCGCATCTACAAGAACTAAAGCTCCATCACAAAGTCTTGAAGCAGAGGAAACCTCACTTGAAAAATCAACATGGCCTGGCGAGTCAATAAGATTAATCAAGTATTGTTCCGACTTAATTTCGCCTATAAACCATTAATAAAAGCTAAACTTATATCTTGATTTTACTTACCACTAGCGACCAAACTCTGGATTTCAAATTGCAATGAAATTGCGCTGGACTCCATAGTAATACCACGTAATTGCTCGTCTTCTCTAGAGTCTAAATATCTTACTTTACCTGCTGACTTGGAAGAGATGATTCCATTTGATGCCAGTAAGCTATCTGATAACGTTGTCTTTCCGTGATCCACATGTGCCAAGATACATATATTGCGTATGTTGTTGGTGTTTTTATGTAGTTTCGATATTTGTGTTGGTGTTATCGCTGGCATTGTAAATAACTTGTTTTTTTGTCAACTTTTGCAAATTATTTATAGCTTAGAAATGCGCAGTTTTCACAGTTTTTTTGTAAGGGATTAGTTTCTTATCGAATTAGTAGTAAGGTATTAGAAGTATTAGTGTTCATTTGACTTAGTTTTATATTATATTTGAAAAACAAAATATGTGGCTTTAATCTTCATTGTTGTCTAATTTCTATAATATATATTAAACAATAAGCAAATGATATACTATCAAAAATAAATTAAAACTATAGTAAATTTTGCAAACGGTTTACTTTTGTTAATATAATTAAAATCTGCCAGTCAACCTTAAAAAGTAGTCACTGTTTTATCATAATGAGTTCAATTTTTATTCTATAAATATAATCGCAGTTATTTTATTTTGAAATCTATAATGATAAGTTTTAAGATAATAAACTGTGCTTTTTTTGTCTGTGTAGTAAATTTTTATTTTACAATTCAATAGCCTACTCGCTTGTTCAACAAACAATGAGTTTATAGTATAAAATAGTATTTTGGTTTAAAGAAGTAGCTCTACTATAATTCAACTCTAGTTATAGTTATAATAAAATATTTGCTTTGTGAAATATATACAAAATAAGAGTTACTATATCCAAATCAAACAAATATAATAAAATAAGATCTAACTTTTAATTTATCGATTGAATTTCAATTTTAATTGGAATTAATATTAATATTAATTAATAATTCACTTTATCTATTATATCTCAATACAAGAGAAAGTGCTAGTTTTATACTTTAGATTAAAAAGAAATAAGTAAAATCAAATTAACAAAAAAGACAATCCATTTATTTTTCGCTTTTGTCATTTAAATGAAGCTGCTCCTTTAACATAAATAACCTGTTAACTGCATTCATTTTTTCGTTTTTATCCTTTTGCTTCAAGTCTTGATTGAACTCCATATGTTCATTGAAATTGATACTTTCTAATAATTTGATAATATCATTTTCTTGATTTTCATTATCCAGCGCAATATTACTGGAATTAGTATTGATGCTATAGCTATCTTTTATCGCACCTTCCTCTTCAATATTCTCTTGTTTACTATTTAAAAAATTCACTACATCCATTCCATCATTTTCATCCAAATAAAACTGTTCATTTATAAAAAAGCGAGCTTCTTCTTCTTTCATTGAATTATTCACATTACCTTCGTTAACCTGATACCCCAGAATATTATCCACCAACACTCCATTTTCTTCATTAACACCAATATCTTTTTTGGCCTTAAACCCATCCAATTCTTCATACTGTTCCGCTACAGTTTTAGTGTCAGGATCGAAATTCAAACTTTTGTTTACCATTGGTTTATGACTAGAGCTTTCTTCCAAATGCTGTACAACATTGTGAATTCTTTTTGAACTACCAACTTCACGCGATATCTTTTCATTGCTTTCGGCCACTAAATTCCATAGTAAATTGGCGGATTTTTTACTACTTTCTTCAAGATGTTCAAATATACTCCTTTCTGGCTTGCTTTGTTTGTTTTCCTCCGATTTACTTTGTTTGTTTTCCTCCATTGTTGATTGTGCTTTGAATAAAAATAAAAAATTGAAAAAAATTGTTAGGCTAATTGAATGAATGAATGACGTCTCCGATTTTTATTTTATTGAATATTTGTATTTTTCATGAGACATTGGTGCTTATTTGCGATTTTATAAAAAGGATAAAGTTGAAAATAACCTAACCTACCTTTCAGCTCTTGAAGGGTTTCGGGTTCGAGTCCTAGCTCAGCTAATTTAATACCTGAGCTACTAAACTATTGCTCTCCCATAAAAACAAATATATTATACTACAAATGCCCCTGATCTGACATTTCATTTTATCTCTCCCCCTATCTTCATAAAAATAATGAACACACGTGCTTTGGGCTTAGAGTAGTTCTTCTAATAAGACATTCAATTATTTGAATCAAACATCAAAATTAAAAATGATCAATATTTAAATAACTTGCTTTTCAAAATGAGATTTTTTGCACAAATTTTTAAATTGGAAAAACATTTTAAAGCTGAAAAAAATCGAATTCCATCATCACCCTTTTTAATTTACATTTAACACTATAATAAAATGTCAAGGCCAAATACGAAACCCATTCCAAAAAAAATCAATCTTGATATTAAAGACATTGTATTGAATATTAATATAAAAGAGTGTATTGAAGCTGATTTGATATCTTATAAAAAAAAGTATTATTCGGTTCAAAATAATGTATTAAACAGCCTTAGAAGTAATTTCTGTTTTTGTAATTATTAAAGTAAAATATTAATCATTATTCAAGCTTCTAAAAGTTTAGAAGGTAATCCGGAATTAAAGATGACTCAGTTAATTATACCAGATTCCGAAAAGTAAATTAAGATAGACCTTGATGATATTTCTATACTAATGTTATAATTTTAGGAATAGAAAGAAGGCACAAGAAGTGGCTGAAGACTTAGCTTTATTAGGAAACAAACAACGATTAGCTACAAATGATTTAAAAACTTATCGCGATAGAAAAGAGCATTTAAAAAACTTAGACTCCATTTTTAAATATCTTAAAGAGAGTGAATTTGATCCCAATTTAAAAAGAAGAGATTTAACTTCACCTCACAAAAAGTTGTTTGAAGAAATTTATAAACATTTATATCACAAATGTAATCCAGTTTATGAATTTGATAAAAATGTTATTGATGCTGTTGTTCCTTCTTTAAATGTTCTTAAGTTTGTCTATTTTATTGTTTAGATATTTTATTAAATATTGTTTTAGATGTCCATTTACAAGTTTGTTAAAAAAATCTACATTTATATCACTTGGCTCACCATCCTCATGGACTCTTCTTTCAGCAATGTTAAATTGGCTAGTTAAAGCCATTCAGGTACTTTGAACAATCTTTTTACTAAATAAAACTAACTTTAATTTAGACGGCTGATATAACTTGTGAAAACAGGAATAAGATTTCAACAGAGAGTGATGGAGAAAAAAATTATCTTGAAATGTCTTCGTCAATACTTTCTAAAGCCTATAGACAATGCTTAAAAGAACGAAGCGGTGCAAATAGTGTAGAGAATATTAAAAATGGACTTAATGAGTATTTTGGTAAAAAAAATCAGATTAAGTTAAAATTTATTAATAGCATATATATAGAAAATGATGCTAAATGTTTGGAGAACGTAAAACAAGGTATAATATCTGAAAGAGAAAAAATTATTAAAAGAAGTCATGAAATTAATGAAAAGAGAGTAAAAGAATCTATTAATGTTTATTCAAATATTTACATATATATAAATAGGAAAAAATGGAATCAGAAGAAGAGTATTATGAATATTTCAGAGATGCTCAAAAAATTACATCTGAATATGCCAAATTTACTGTGGGTAAGAATACTAGGCTATTAGAAAGACAGAAAAATGAGTTTATGGAGATTGAAAAAGCTGGTAGGTCCTAAGTTGTTTTTAATAGGCTATATGTAATTTTATATGATAGAGACTACAATTAAAAAGATTGATACTGCTATAAAGAAAATTCGTAATAGATTAGAGGTACAAGTTTATAGGCCGGAAGAATGTAGTAAAATGGTAGAAAATGAAAAAGAATTAAAAGAAGAAAAGCTCAAGCTGTTTGATCGTTCAGCAAAAGTTAATTCGCAGCTAAAAGGGTTTAAAGAGAGAAGAGAATATGTTTTTAATGAGGTATAAAAAACTTATATTTTATCTTTATTTTTTTATCTTTTTTAAAGGCTCGTAAAGAAACAAAAAAATATAACTTGTCACTTCATTCTTTAAGGGTTTTAGGTACTGCAAAAGCTCCAATAGATGAAGAGAAATACAAAGCTGACTTTGTTATAAGAGAAGTAGATTATAGTGATGACGAAAAAGAAGAAAAGGATAAAAGAATTAAGGAAATAAATAAACTTGAGTTTAATGATGACTTTAGAGTAAAAATATTTAATTAGATAGATAGATAGATAGATATAAATTAAACTTTTGTTTATTATAGCAATACATAATTAATAGCTCTGAAACTTTAGTCCCTCAAATAGCCCTAACAGAAGAAAGGCTGGAGGCTGAAAGAATAAGATACAAAGAGTTAGATCAAGAAGAATACAGAATGAGAGCATCTGTTAAGTTGCTAAAAGGGCGTATGGGTAGAGAAGAAGAACAGAATAAGATAGAAGAACATGTACGATCCTGTTTTGTTTCAGATGTTTTAATTGCTAAACTATTTTTAGTGCCAAGAAGATGATATAAATGATATTGAAAGGGAAATTAAACAAAATTTAGATTTTGATAAAAAGAATGAAGACTATGGAAAGGAGGATATTAATTTATTAAAAAGAAGGATTACAGAACTAACTGAAGAGTAAGTATTATATTACGTCAACTGTTTAATCTGGATTAATTTTCATTAGGATTAGAGAAGCTAAGCGTGATGGTAAAAAAAGGATAAAAAAAGAAAAAGAAAATCAAAAAATTATTTTGAATGAATTTAATGAAACAAAACTAAAAGCAAGAGAACTTGTACAAGATAAAAAAGAAGTTATGGAAAGCCTAGATAAAAGCATTGAAAAATTCAACAAGGAATTAGGTTTGAATATAAATTCGTAAACTTAGTAATCACAAATTAATTATTATACCCTCTAACCGTTTCGCTGATTGAATCCTGAACTGATCTATTTAATTAATGCGTTTTTAATCCAATTATTTTAAGTAAATTTTTACAGTAAATTATATAAACAATTTCTTTAATACTTTTTACACTTTTATATACTTTACTTTCAAACATGAAAAATAATGATATTGATCCAACCTTTATATTAAATACAGACAAACTCATGTTTTCTAAAAATGGTTTAAACAGTAGTAATAAAAACAATATTGAAGAAACAAAGGAAGAGGATACTTTGGAATCAATCAAGATGCCACAAAATCACCATCATGAAGAAATGAATTATAATTTAACAATATCAAATAGTAATATAAATCAACCTAGCATATTTGATGATGGGGATGATTTTGATGATAGCAATATTTTAGAGTTATTGAATCAGATTGAAAATGGTAAGCTATTAAAGAATAAACTTAAGAACAATTTATTTATTTAAAAGGAGCTAAAGTAAATAAAAAAGATAGCAATAATAATAGTAATATCGAGAGTGCTTTAACTGCTGAGACATTTGATCAAGTTATTAATGGTATAATAAATTTCAAGGAGTAATTCGTTACTAATTTTATATAGAAACTTTAAACCAAACAAAAAATTCATTCGATCAAATTCAATTAATTCTAAGGTAAGTTTTTACACATTGAAATAAAAATACTAAAATTAATTAGTAAAATGGATGAAAATCGAAATCAAACATTAAAAATGGTATCTACTATATTATCAAAAACACAAAAGGAGAGGGATGAAGCTATACAAGTTTATGAGAATATTAAATCCAAATATTTCAATTTTAAAGATGGGATAAAGTCTAAACCTAATTAAACTATCACTATTTATACTTATTTATTGAAATAAAAATTATCAGCATACATAACTCTACTTTAAACTTTTTAGCAACTATCAAATATTATATAGATTACTATAGTTTATGATTTATTTAATTATTGTATCATTGAATTTATATTGCTAATTTACCTTTTTAAATTTAAATTTTATAATTCAGATTATAATAACTAATTCATATATTAATCTATATTAAATATAAATTTTATTTGTAACCTATTTCACTCTATAAGTTCTCTATGTTAAAATTTATTCATCTCCAGAGTACATGTTATTTTCATAATTATGAATTAAGCCAGGAGCTGAGTTTAAGTCAGTAGCTAAAACGGTAAGTTGATGAACAATATTGTTGGGCACCAAATGAATAGCTGTTGTTTGAGAAAGAAACTTATTTAATATTTTTCCTGCTTTTAATTTATCGACCGTTTCACTTTGTACTGTTTCAATCCTTAATGGTTTTGGGTTACTCATGGCTAATTTTATTTAAAATGTTAAAGTGCTCTTTTTAAAGATTAAGTTGGTCTGCTTCAAAAAATTAATTTTTTAGTACTGGGTTAAGCCAATAAAACAACGAGAAATTGGGATATCGAGAAAAGAAAAAATACAATAAAAAATATTGATTAGCCCAATTAATTAGTCTTAAATTAAAAGTAGACTAGGGTGTAAAATACTTAAGAAAAATTAATAGTTATGTTTTTTTTGTAAAGCAGATTTATCTATAAGGTAATTTATAAAGTAATCTGGCCTTTTTAGTTTATGTAAAAATAGGCCATAGGCTACAATGATAGTTTTATTTTAAATTTTTTATTAAAAAATTGTTTTTGACCTAAAAAATTTTGATTTTACTTCAATCATAAATAAAGTAACTAGTTCTATTCCACAGTCTTTAATAACAAAATGTTAGCTACCTTCTATTAATTCAAAACAGTTGCTCAAAAGATTAAAAACTAATGTTATAGTGGAGAGCATTACTTAATTGTATATAATCAACAGTATTTTTTTGATTGGAGTTTATTTATTTTATAGCTAGGCTCAATTTTAAAATTGATCTTATAGTTATAGTTAATTACCTTTACGGTTTGCACCACAAAAAAAGGTTAGATTGCTTTGTAAATTACCTTATACCATTATTTATTAAGTTTTAAGCTGCTTAAAAGATGGTCAAAGCACTTAATAAGAAACCTTCCTACATATTGAACTATTTTTTGTAGCAATTTAATGTTATATGATAAACATTTTATTTTTAACAACACTTCAATGAACATTAGCTGATTTTTTATATAAATTTTTGTAAAACTTAATCATGTTTTAATTTATCATATCTAGCAATTTATGTAAACAAATAAAAAATTTGAAAATGCTATTTATTGATAATAATCAATTAGATATAAATTAGTTAAAATTCTAATTGTACTATGGATAAAAAGATAATTGGCCGATAAGAACAACCGTCAAAGAAGAATTATCCCTATTTGTGACTTGGGGACCATAAGATATATGGAATCTATCAATTCCTTCATAAGTTGGTTTCTCTATTCCCAACCCCATTACCTGAGTAAAGATGTGAGTAATCTGGGCATCTAAAGCATCAGCATATAACCAAGTTGTTGGTGTATTATTTGGATTTACTTTGTATCCTAATGTATTCAACAAACAATTATCTTTCTTTTCAAGTAACTTTTCCCACATATGAACACAACCTTGTAGATTAGTACCTACACAGCTAGCCGTAACAATGAGATCAGATAATAGCCCATTGGTTGGTCTATCAGGAAAGTCTGTATCTAAAGCATCTAATATCTTTTTCTTTATATTTTTAACTTCGGTAGTATCCCCGAATATCTTGAACTCATATTCTATATGACGTTTACAAAGCCTTTAATTTATCTATACACTTTGGTAATTCAGCATCGAGCATAGATCGATATAAAGGATGCCAGTAACTAGACATTGGATTATAGGCTGGTAGTTCGTAAAATGCCTAATTAGGATCGAAACTACACATTGGAAAAGTATTAGCACGTAACTGTATACTTGTGAAATCAGTTTTATAGGTATTGGAAGTTTCTAAACAAGAATGATTTAATATTATACCGCGACCTGGTTAAATATTATTAGCTATGATATATTTGCTTTCTTCAGTACTATATAAAGATCGATAACCAGCAAAGTTTATAAATTCCGGGAGTACACTGAGTGTTTTCTGTCCACAAATACTATGGAGCAAGATAGTTAAGATAAGTACAGAGCTAAGCATGTCGTAAGTTTTTATTTTTAGTTTTAGTTTTCTTGAGCTCCTGGGTCTATATTTATATCATGAAAAGAGCGGATTCCCTTGATTTAATATCAATAAAACTGTTACTTATAATAATGTTTTATTAGGTCATCTCAAAAGTTTTTTATTGCTTTAAGGCAAAAACTAACACCAAAAATATAATTACAGTAACAAGACATTTTTACATGAAAATGACTTTTAGATTTACCAAAAAAATCAACTATAGCAACTAATAATATCTATTGAAATTTTTAGTAAGAGAGCCAAAATTTCGGAACTTGATTTTAAATAATAGAAAAAACTTATATTTGAAAAGAAAAGAAAATATCAAAAGTAGATTTTAGAATAACCCTCGCTTTGAAGTGACTATTATACTTATTTAGTCCCCAATATGCTTACTTATTCTTAAATAAATAGAACTAATTAACTATTACCTTGATTTTTTAACATAATATATCTCAAATAAAACACATTCTTAATAGATAATCAATTAATAAACTTGTGTACACACTGACATACTTAAAGTTACAATAAATCTTAGACTAGTTTATTTATTAAATATAGAAGTTTAAGTTGAGCTAAAATTTGCGTATAATTTATATAAATATTTTATTTTCATGTGTATATACTTTATAATCAATTGATGAAGATGATAAAGTAAATATGCAAACGCTCCGCTTAATTGAAAAGTACATGATGAAGTTGTTATTTCAAGAATATTGTTTTAATCTAAATACATTTTTGTATTTTTTTAGAGACCCAATTTTAAAACAACAATTAATTTAAAATTATACTAAAGGATTTCAAAAATATATAAAGATGTCTTTTTGTTTAAGAATTTTACTAACAATTTTTTCACTCAAATAGTGCTTAAAAAATGTAAAACATTTATAAAACTAAAAAACACTCCCATATGGTGAAATTATTTTTATTTTTAAAATTAAAAAAAAACGCTAGATTTTAAACATCAAAATTTGATACCTGATATTATAATTATATTTCTAAATTCCAAAACATTATAACAATATCTAAATACATTTTGCTTTAATTTTTATTATTATGTTTGTCTTAAATTTTAGATATAAATATATATATTAGTACTTAAATAAGTTAACAATTATTTTGAATAGCAAATAGTTGATACATCCTAAACACTTTCATTTAATAATTAGCATAGCAAATATAATCTCTTTCAAGTTGATGAGTTACAGCGCTTGTTGTAATTTTTATCTATTAAAAAACATATAAAAGTCTGAAATAATAAAAGTAATGATAAAATCGATTTTATTTATTATAACAAGTTAGTTGGAGATTAGTTAAACTCTTCATTTACTATAAATATATAATAAACTAACCAATAAGGCCAATAGTTGAAAAAGAATCATTTTGATTTACAGCTTGGGGATCATAAGAAATATGAAATCTATCAATACCTTTATAAGTGGATTTCTCTATGCCCAATCCCATTATACGTGCCCAGATATGAGCTAAATGTATGTCCAATCCATCAGCATATAGCCAGGTTGTTGGTATATTATTTGAATTTATTTTATATCCTAATGTATTCAATAAACAGTTGTCTTTCTTTTCAAGCAATTTTTCCCACATATCAACACACCCTTGTAAATTAGTACCTACACAACTGGCTGTTATAACCAAATCAGACATTAAACCATTAGTTGGTCTCTTGGGGAAATCGATGTTTAAAGCATCTAATATCTTTTTCTTTGTATTTTTAATTTCAGTAGTATTTCCGAATACTTTGAGCTCAAATTCAACATGACGTTTACAAAAGGCGCTTTTAGCATCAAGGCCATACATCATATTTACTACATTCTTTTTATCTAAAGTTTTTAATTTACTAATACATTTTGGTAACTCAGCATCAAGTATTCGTTGATCTATAGGATACCAAAAGCTGGATGCTGAGTTGTAGCCTGGTAGGGTTGCGTATACCCAATTTGGATCGAGACTACACATTGGAAAAGTATTAGCGGGTAACTGTATTCGTGTAAAATCAGCTTTATAGTTGCTGCAAGGTCCTAAATATGGCTTATTTAGTAATAGACCACGCTTAGGGTTCGTATTATCAGTTATAATGCATTTGCCTTTTTCAGTGCTGTATAGAGATCTATAATTAACAAAATTAATATATTCTGGGGGTACGCCAGGAGTTTCCTGGCCACAAATATTATGGTGCAATATAATCAATATAAGCAAAAGTTTGTACATTTTTTAATTATTGAAGTTTATTTTTAATGCTTTTGACTACCAAGCTTATATTTATATCATTAAAATGATATTATCTTTTAATTTTTTAAAATAATACCGTTGTCATTTATAAAAATAACTTTCATATTGATTAATAGAAAAAACTTATATAGAAAGAGTTAAATACTAAATGTAGATTTGAGAATAATTGTTATATTGAATAACAATTATATTCCTTTAATCCACATTATATTTCCTTGATTTTAAAAAGATCAAGGTAGCTAACCACTATCTAGATTTTTTGAAATAATACAATTATCCACTAAAATTCATTCTTTTTGAAAATATTAATTCTATAGAGTCGTACACACATCAATGCACCTATATTTAAATTAAAATTTATGCTGATCTGTCTAAAATTTGATTTTAAGTTAAAGTATTATTTCCATTATAATTCATATAAAACACTTTCTTTTTAAACGTATTTTACTTTTTAATTGAGTGATGAACAAGATGAAGTAACAATGCGAATTTTCCACCTTTTTGTGTTCACCATTAACTACAAACAAGTCATAAAATTCTTATTTCTGTAATATTCTTTTAAACAAGAAAAAGTGTTTTCTTTTCCTTCTCGAAAAATCTATTTAAAGAATAACAATTAGTTAAACCATCTAACAATTTTGATCCCTTAAAAATTGACATAAAAAATAAATGATTTAATTAAATAATAGTGGGTTTTAATAGTATTTAATGAACTTTTATTACTTTTTTTATAGTTGTTTGAATTCAATAACTGTAATATGTAAAGGAAGATGGGAAGTATCCGAGTAATTTAATGCTTTCGCTTATAAAGTGAAAAGAATATAATATAAAACAAAGTTATATTTTAAATGGAGGTAAGGTTTACTAACATAAATTAGAACCTCTTTTTCTATTGGTATTTTACTAAAAATAAAAACATAATGCTTTTATGCTAAATCAATTAAATAATTTATAAGCTTAGTTTCCAAGTCATTTAAGAACATCTCAAAAATCCGGGTAAATACTATGAATTCCAACAAATATTGAATTGTTCCGTACTTTATTACAGTATTTTTATTATATCATGGTTATAGCAAGAAGAAAAATTAAACAAACTGAAGTAGAAAAATATTAACGAAATTGTCAACACTTTCAAAGTATTTTTAGTATTTAATGCGTTTAAAATATATATTAGTATAACGGATTTAGCTTAATAGTTAAAAGAAAGTAATTAAAATTTATAATGTAGAATTATACTTTTTTACAACATGTAATTTAAAAATAAAGTAAAATAGTTTTTATTATATGGCGATATATGAGAATGTATTTTTTTGTTTAAGAATTTTACTAACAATTTTTCCACTCCAAATAGCACTTAAAAGAAGAAAAAATAATGAAACCAAAAAAATATCCTCATATTTTCTTGTCCAATTTTACTAACAGTTATTTTACTCAAATAGCGCTTGAAAAATGGAAAAAGTGATGAAGTAAAAAAAAACATCCCCATATATTAACTTTAATACTTATCTATTAAAATTTGGTCATGATTTATTGAATAGTCTAAAACTTAAACATATATATATGATACTAGTATACACTTTATTTGAATATGAAAAGCAAAGAGCATCATTTTAGTAGCTTTGTATGTGCATATTTTTTTGTTGATATATAATATTGAGTTTTTAATTAACCTTTGGTATAAAAGAAAATGTTGCTATCTATAAATAAAACCCCAAAATATTATATAATGTTTATTTCATTATTAATAAACTATTTAGAAGTTATAGCGCGTTTGATTACATTTTACATAACAATGGTTTAAGCTTAGGTATTATAGCTGTGTTATACATTTAATTCAAGGTTATAAATTAGTTTTAGTGGCATTTGTTATTATATAGTAAACAGTTGCAATTGATAAAAGTATTAAATACAATTTATTTGATTTAAACAACCACATTTTATTATAGCTTTTTGTTAATTAAAGGTTATAAAAGCGTAAATTATTATAAAAAAGAAATTTATTAATATCAACTAGTTTATAAATATTATTTAAACTGTAGTTATATTATAGATATAAAGATAGCTAACCAATAAGGCCAATAGTGAAAAAAGAGTCATCTCTATCTACGACTTGGGGATTATAAGATATGTGGAATCTACCAATTCCTTTATAGGTTAATTTTTCAACACCCAATCCCATTACGCGGGTCCAAATATGAGCTAGTTGTATATCTAATCCGTCAGCATATAACCAAGTTGTTGGTGTATTATTTGGATTTACTTTGTATCCTAATGTATTCAACAAACAATTATCTTTCTTTTCAAGTAACTTTTCCCACATATGAACACAACCTTGTAGATTAGTACCTACACAGCTAGCCGTAACAATGAGATCAGATAATAGCCCATTGGTTGGTCTATCAGGAAAGTCTGTATCTAAAGCATCTAATATCTTTTTCTTTGTATTTTTAATCTCAGTTGTATTTCCAAATATCTTGAGTTGAAATTCTAAGTGGCGTTTACAAAAGGCTTTTTTAGCATCAAGGCCATACATCATATTTACTGCGTTTTTTTTATCTAAAGTCTTTAACTTATCTATACACTTTGGTAATTCCACATCGAGTACTGATTGCTCTATAGGATACCAGTAGCTAGATGCTAAATTATAAGCTGGTAGATTGGAAATTACCCAATTAGGGTCGAAGCTACACATTGGGAAAGTATTACCAGGTAGCTGTATGCGTAAAAAATCAGCTTTGTAATCCTTACAATTTCCTACGTATGCCTTGTTTAACAATAAGCCAGGTATAGGTTTGGTATTATCAGTTATAATGCATTTGTCTTTCTCTGTACTATATAGAGGCGCATATTCAACAAAGTTTATATACTCCGGAGGTACACCATGAGTTAACTGCCCAGAAATATTATGGAGTAATACGATTGATACTAATACGAAGTTATACATATTTTGACTGCTAAAGTTATTTTATACATGTTTTGAGCTATCAGGCTTATATTTATATTAGCAAGAGTGTGATATCCTTTAAATTCAAATTGATAAAATTGTTATTCACGAGTATGTTCTTCATATTGATAGTGCTAAATATAGATCAAAAGGAAAGGATGTGTTAAACTTAGATTTAAGAATAGCATATGCTTGAAAATACTAACTGCTTCATCAACCCTAGCCATATTCTTTTGGCTTTAAATATATTAAAGTAACTAGCTATTATCTTATTTTTTAATATACAAGCTATCCTCTAAAATTCATTCTTCTTAAATAATATTTAATCATATATACGCTAATGTATCTATATTTACATTAAAGTTTCATGCTAATCTAATTATTGAAAATTTATTTTTAAATTCAGATAGTTTCTGTTATAGCCTATAGGCTATATTCTCTTTTTATGTAAAATACACTCTGCGGTGAACTGAGGAACGCGATAAAACAAGTATGCAAGTGCACCACTTAACTGAAAAGTACATTATGAAGTTTTTATCCAAAAACATCATATTAATTAAAAATACGTATTTCTTTTCTTTCTAGAAAAATACATTTTTCAAGATACGGTCGGCTTAATAAACATAATAGGGGATTTTAATAAAATTTAATGGATTTACTCTTCTATAAGTGTTTGCATTAAGTGTCATGATATTATATCCTCTTTCATTTTGTTATATTTGCATTTCATTTTAAAAAGGTTAAGGTTAATGTTTATTGTTTTTTAAATAACCTGTTTTATCTAAAGAATTTATAATTTTTTTCTGTTTTGTATAGTAACTTGACAACGCTAAAAGTTATTAGCTTGTCAAGTATTAATTTTAACATTTTTATACAAAATAATTTTAAAATACAGGATTTCCAGCTTATTGTGGCTCTTTGAAGAAAAAAATTTGAACAAACAGATAAAAAAATTTTGATAATAATTTGTTGCTAAAAGTGAGCAGAAATAAACGCTGTAATAGAAATTACTAATCTAATTGAAATCAAAGGATATTTAAACAGAAGGTTACTATTATTAAAGTGATCTCCCTACTATAGGCGTGCCAAGATAAGCATTTAAAGCACCAGATTGTAAAGAAATAAACTTATTTCATCTAATTTATAGTTTCTGTTACAACTTTTAACTTTTTTAACTTTTAGTTCAAATTTATTATTGAATTTACACATCAGCTTGTTTATTTTTTCATTCAAGACCTGTAATGAGCTGCAAATTCTATATATTAAAACACCTTAGTAATTTTGTAGGGATGTATCTTTTTTTAGTATACAAACTTCATTTTTAACTTTCAATATAAAATCAAGTTATTACTTTGTAATATCAAATTCTAAAATATCAAAGTAGCTTTAGAATCTGCTTTTAATTTACAATCCTTTTAAGATAGTTACAGTATTTTTATACATCACAGTTATAGCAAGAAATAAATAGAACCAAACCAAAAAAAAATGATAATAACTTCCGACAAAGTGAACAAAATCATAAATATTATTAAGTAACTTTGATTTTATTCACTTTCATTGAAAAATATTTTGATAATATTTTTTAGTCCTTTCAAAAAAAATTCTTGGTATAGCCGTGATATAATAAAAATACTGTACTTTAAATTTGAAAGATAAATAACTGTATTGTGCAATATACTTAAAAAAATCATTTTGGTAATGATTTGCAATTACATGGGAAACAATTAATTTCATGATAATTCTAACTGATTTATTGTGTTTAAATATAAAGAAATGTATCACTTTTAATAGAACTTTTCATTGACTAAATTCACATATGTAACAATTAAAAGTTTAAACATTGAATAAAAATATTACAAAAAATTATTTATTGATAACACAATCAGTTGAAGAAAATTGGTTAAAGTCCTAATTCTACTACAGCTATAATGATAACTAACCTATAAGGCCAATCGTCATAATAGGGTCATCTTTATCTGCAAATTGAGGATCATAGGATATATGGAATCTATCTATACCCTTATAGATCGATTTCTCTATTCCTAACCCCATTATACGAGTAAAAATGTGAACTAGTTGTATATCTAATCCGTCAGCATATAACCAAGTTGTTGGTGTGTTGCTTGGGTCTACTTTATATCCTAATATATTCAACAAACAATTATCTTTCTTTTCAAGTAACTTTTCCCACATATGAACACAACCTTGTAGATTAGTACCTACACAGCTGGCTGTTATAGAAAAATCAGATAATAAGCCATTGGTTGGTCTATCAGGAAAGTCTGTATCTAAAGCATCTAATATCTTTTTCTTTGTATTTTTAATCTCAGTTGTATTTCCAAATATCTTGAGTTGAAATTCTAAGTGGCGTTTACAAAAGGCTTTTTTAGCATCAAGGCCATACATCATATTTACTGCGTTTTTTTTATCTAAAGTCTTTAACTTATCTATACACTTTGGTAATTCCACATCGAGTACTGATTGCTCTATAGGATACCAGTAACTGGATACTACATCATAGATTGGTAGATTGGAAATTACCCAATTAGGGTCGAAGCTACACATTGGGAAAGTATTACCAGGTAGCTGTATGCGTAAAAAATCAGCTTTGTAATCCTTACAATTTCCTGTGTATGGTTTATTTAATAATAAGCCAGGTATTGGAGCTGAGTTGTCAGTTATAATGCATTTGTCTTTCTCTGTACTGTACAAAGGTGCATAATCAACAAAATTAAGCTTTTCAGGAGGCACATCTGGTAATAATTGGCAGTATATGTTATGGAGCAATATAATCGATATAAATACAAAGTTATACATATTTTAATTATGAAGTTTATTTTTTATTTTTAAACAATCAAGCTTTATTTATAATAGCAAAAGGACTGTATCCTTAAATTCAAATTAATACAGTTATTATTTATGATAGATTCATCATATTAATAATTATAGAAAAATTAATTAAAAATGAGCAAAATGCTAAACTTAGGCTATGTAATATATTTTTACTCTATAATACCTTTACTATAACCTTGAACTTCACCTTATATTTCTTCAATTAATAGCACAAGATAACTAGCACTTTAAATTTTGTGAAAGTAGTGGCAAACCAATCAAATATATTTTTCCCCTCTAAATATTATTTACTGAAATATGTATGTGTTAGCGGATCAATATTTATATTAATCTTATGCAAATATATTTAGTTCAAAAATGCATTTCAAATTAAGCTAGAGTCTCCGTGCAAAATGTTTTTACGCTATTTTTACGTATATGATATTATAATATTTATAGACTATTTTAAAATAAGGAAATCAATTACATTCTGCTACCGAGAAAAGCCCATTTTTGAAAATAATAATTAACTTGATAAATACATTTTATTAAGGTTAGTTTACAAATTAAAGAATAACGCCAAATATTAAGGGTTGTGTTTGTAAAGTGAATAATACATTTGATAGCTAAAAATAGAACAAATATATACAAAAACTTCATTGCATCATATTAATATCTGAATCTATTTTTAACAAAATGTTTTAATACCAGATGAACTATGGGAGTCAGATTGGCTGTCAAATCCAAATTTTTTTAATAATGTGGCAAATATTATCAGCAGTAAAAGCTTTAGTTAAAGAACTAGCGTAGACAAAGTCTTAAAGTTTACATCTCTCTCATATGTGAAAAACTGGTAGATAAAGGAAAATGTAAGATCGATATGTATAGAGGACATTATAAAAAATTGGCGGGATGGTTGTATAAAGCCGACTAGATAACTCGTATATTAAATAATAAGATTTAAGTTATAAAATAAAGTGAGTAAAAACAGTATTATTAACATCAATATTTTATTTTTACATATACTTTAATTTTAGAATTATAAATACCAATAAATAAAAAATTAATATAAGATTTCAACGAATCCGGATCATCTTATACAAATCTTAAAAGTGTATCTAAAAACCTTTATATGGGTATGTTTTTTTTGGTTTCATCACTTTTTCCATTTTTTATGCGCTATTTGAGCAGAAAGATTATTAATAAAATTCTTAAACAAAAAAATACATCCCCATATGCATTTTTAGAGTTAATATTTATTTCATTTTAGACTCAATAGGGAACAAATGTCTAGAAAAAAGTATGGCAATACAGGTTTTTGAATCTACTCGGCTGTCTCAAAAAAAGAATTTGAACAAACTGATAAAGAGTTTCTTAGCAATAATCAATTTTAAACAAAATAATACATTATAGTGAAAGCTATTAAGGTTTTGACCACAATCAATTAATTTTCGTTACATTATTTTTTGTTAACCTTTTAAATTTAATTATTGACAAGAAAATTTCTACGGTTTGCTCAAATTCTTTTCTTGAGACAACCGAGTAGGTTCAAAAAATCTAGTTTATTGCCTAATAGCTTGTATTTTAAACTAATAAATTCAATATAAAAATATCTAAACCTTGATTAATTTATCTTTGCTTTAGCTAATATAATGTAAGTCATAGAAAATACTGTATTTTAGTTAGCTTTTATATAAATTAAGCTTAATATATTGCAAATAATATTTATCATTTCCATAGTAAATTATGAACTTTGTTCTCATTTAGGAAAGTAGTGAATTACGTACCAATTAAAAATATTAAAATTAAAATCAAAATCAAAAAAAATAATTTTACTTTTTTTATCAACACAAAGCATGGAAGTAAATCTAGGTGGCTACTAACAATATTACAAAACATTTACAGATTATTATAGGAAGAACACAGCTATAAAGACGCGAAAATCCTAGTACTAGGAGCTGGCGGTTTAGGTTGTGAGATTTTAAAAAACTTAGCTTTGCTTGGGTTTAAGGAGATTACAGTGATTGATATGGATACTATTGATCTTAGCAACTTGAATAGACAGTTTCTTTTTCGGTAAACATTTATGTCTGTTAAATTCATCATTACTAAAGCACTATATAAAGTGAAGAAGACATTGGTAAACCAAAGGCAGAGATAGCGGCTAGATTTATCAATAATAGAATTAAAGGGATCAATGTTATACCGTAATAGTTATATAATAGTATTGTAAATTATAAAATTAAGCTTCTATAGAATATATGGAAAAATACAGGACCATGATGAAGATTTTTATTCCGAGTTTCAGATTGTAATTAGTGGATTAGATTCTATTGAAGCTAGACGTTGGATGAACGCTACTTTATATTCCATTTCTGAAAAAAGTGGTTATCCTATGCCTTTTATTGATGGGGGCACAGAAGGTAGACATTTTTCATAATAATTAATTTATTGTTTTTAATGGCTTTTATAGGATTTAAAGGGCAAGCAAGAGTAATTTTATTTAATAATGACGATAATGGTGCTTGCTTTGAATGCTCATTGGATTTATTTAATAAACAAACAACGTACCCGATATGTACTATTGCTAATACCCCTAGATTGCCAGAGCATTGTATTGAATGGGCTTCAGTACTTGAATGGCCAAAAGTATTTCCTGGTAAGTATATGAATAGATGATGAAATATTGGTATTGACGTTTAACAGACAAGAAACTTGACAAAGATGACCCAGAGCATGTTTCATGGCTACAAAAGGTAGCTCATACACGTGCAGAGGAGTTCGGTATTGAAGGAGTTACTTATTCATTAACACAAGGGGTAATAAAAAATATCATACCAGCTATTGCTTCAACCAATGCGGTTATTTCAGGTAACTAATTAATAAATAACAACCATATTGCTAACTTTATTTTATAGCTGCTTGTTGTAATGAAGCATATAAATTAGCTACTGGAACTTCACCACTTTTGAATAACTATTTAACTTATTCGGGCAACGAAGGGATCTATACGTATAAACATTTCATTGAAAACAGAGAAGGGTGTCCGGTATGTTCAGACAAACCTTTGACTATGACTATAAATGAGTTAACAGTGTTGGAAGATTTTATTGACTTATTAAAAGAAAAACCAGAAGTGTAAGATTAAATAGCATAAATATAGTATATATTGATTATCGTTATAGGCTAACAAAAAATCCAAGTATCAGTGTTAACGGTAAAAGTATAAGAATGGTTGCCCCAACTATATTAGAAGAGAACACTCGCCCAAATTTAAAAAAAACGCTTGCAGAGCTTTTTGAAAATGGTTCTGAGTTAAATATAACCGATTCTTCTATTGCTAATCAACTTCGAATTATTGTTAATTTTGCATAAATAAATAAATGTATATTTGAATCTCTACAGTACATTAAAACATAAAAAATACTACATCTAATTTGTTTCGCATTTAAGTAATGTTATTATTTAACCCTGAAATTTATTTATAATTTAAAAACTCTATAAACGATCTATACTATCAAAATCCCAGTTATAAAAATATTTTCACTTGTCAAGTACAAACTTAACTCTAAAGGCTTAAATAGCATCCCTCTTTTTAGCTGTGCGTTGATATGGACGAAGGACCCATTCATCGTCAGCATCTTTAAGGTCTGCAGTACCAAGTTTGATTTGATAAACTAATAATAAAATTTAGTTAAACAACTAAAAAAAATTAAATAGCCAACTTACGTCTCATCTCAAACCTAGGTCCTACCTCTGCCAATTGTACATCTTTAGGACCAACTTTATAATATACATGATGGCTATTAAACTGTTAGTTAAATCACATGAAATAAATTCAACTTACCGGAAAGAAATATAATCGTTTTGATTAGCAAAAGTGAGTACTCTTTTAGAGTCTGGTTTGGGAACTGGGAATAAATATTTAAGAATATTCATAACCTAAAATGATAAATAAAATAAACATCAAATAAAATCTAAATTTTACTTACCCTTTGTCCCAACTTAGTTTCAAATTTATCAAAGATAAGCTGTGGATAAGCTTCTGAAACTGTTCCTCTATCTTTGATATCATGTCTTAATACTACGTTATAAAGTGTAAAGTAAGCTGTAGGGCCATATGGGAAATGAGATATTATCATTCCATCTAAATAAAGTTTAGTCAAAAAGGAACTTCACTACCAAAAATCAAAATACCTGGTTCACCACGATGTTCGTGTAAGATAACCAAGTCAGTGACATCATTTGATTTACATGTATCGACAATATCTTTCATAACATAGTTACCTCGATTTACTCGTTGTGAGTTTGGTAACATTAAGCGCATTTCCTAAATTATTTTATTTGTCTTAACTATTAAAGTTTTATAGCCATTATTATTACTTTTGAAAATTGCTGAAGTCTTGAACTAGGATCTCTGGAAGTGGTTACTAAAATTTTTGGGTCATAAGAACCTGCTTTAGCATATTCATCATCCATGTGGGTTGTTGGGGCTTAAATAATGTTAATAATGAAATTTTTCGTGCCTTAATGTCTACCTTCTTGTGTAGCATCTTTTAACATATCTCTTTTTAACTGTTCGGACTCATTTTTTAAGTCTGTTGGTATCGGTCTACCCTCTAAATTACAACGTTTAGGTTTAGTTTAACTTTTCAATTTATTCTCACCTTCTAATGCCTTCTTAATCTCTTGTTTCTTTTCATAAATTTGACGATCCTTTTGCTCTAAGGATTTACGATAAAGATATTCTCGGCGCAATCTGTTCTGTCTACGTAACTATAATATATTTAATATTTACTCTTACTTTTTATATTTGATTTTTATTACCATTTTTAATTTATAAGAAAAATAATTTTATTTCTTTCTCAGATTTTAATTTGGTTGCAAAAAATATTGTGCATAGAGGTGAATTTGCTTTGGTTTTTACTCTTTTGCAACACTTCTAAATAGCATCTCCTCAAGAAATAAATACCAATCAAACTTGTCGAATTTACTAAAAAAGGGAGAGATTAAAACTAGCTGTCAACATTTTTACAATGAATTTAAGTCTAACACAGATCAAAGAAATTACTAGTTTGGAAAAGTTAAAAGAATTGGTCAAAGAGATCGAAGAGGAAGAGATTAATATTGAACAAGTTTTGGAAACTAAAATTAAAACAAGGGATGAAATTAATTCGGAATATGAACAGTTTCTGAACTCTACGTAATATTAATTCACAGTTTAATTAATTTATACTAAAATCAAATAGCGAATTGGTAGATAGTCTTACTAAAACTTGCTTGGATTGGTTTCATACTGTTAGTAAAATGAATGAGACTTATAATTCTGCTACCGAGCAACTTGTGAAGTTGGATCAAGAAAAAGTAATTTACATTTTAACACGCAATTTAAAATATTAAAATAGTAGAATGAAATGAAACAAAGTTTAAATTTAATGGAACAATCTCAACTATTAAAGGTAAGTATATGTGGATTTTGTTACTAAGTGGTTTAATATCGAAATATTTTGAACTAGGAATTACATTCAGAATTAAATTTAGCAATGACTAGAAAAGATTTCGACTTAAGCATAACATTAATTCATAAATATATGAACTTAGACTATCAGAAAGTATTGAGTTCACCTTATTCTAATTTTATAAAAGTAACTATTAGCTAATAAATTAAATGAATAAAATTAAATTTTAAAGGAAGCAGACTGGAAGGAAGAAAACAGCTTTGAAAACATTAAAGAAACAGTTTTTAATTATTTAAAAAAAGAATTTGAAAAAGCAATCAAGGTTAATAGTTTATCCCAAATACAAGATAATGTCCATAAGTTTCCATTAATCAAAGAGCACCGTTATGGCTTAAGTGTTTATTCACACTATTTACAAACTCAATTAGATAATTTGGTTGATAATGAGATTAATAAGATTGGTAAGTAGTATTTGTTTACAAGTTAATCATACTAATTATTTTTTTAGGCTTAGAGTTTTGTGATAAATTCAAAAGACTTTTAGAAGAAGCATCTAGAATCTGTTTACAATCAAGCCAATTGATAGAACCAAGTTATGGGGAAGGATGGAGTATAATATTATTAGGGGATTTACTTGGTGATATCAACAAGCATACATTGGGTATTAAGAATCAATTTTATGAAATATTTGAATTAAATGAAAAACTTCGAATTATTCATTCCAGTTTTATGGCTACTCATAATCAAAAAGTTAATTCAAAAAATAATCATACGCAAAATGTAACTTTGGATTTAAAAGAATTAGATCAATTATTAGGCGAAATATCTCTAGTTTCACAAAAGTGTACTTTGTTTCGAAGATTGTTCCTTAATTTAGCGAAGGTAATATTATTTAAATAATTATAATATCAAAACATTTATTTTTTCTAGAAACAAGTCGATAAATCAAAAGAGAATCAAAATAATTTATTGCCGTTTGATGAAGTTAATTCGAGATATCAATGGATAAAAGAAGAAGGGATATGCCCCTCTTTTCAGCCAATTATTGAAGCCTTCCCAGTTATTGAAAAGTATTATTTAAGTTTATCTACAGAAAAAGTAAATTTATAGTTTATAAAAATATAGCTTGTACTTACCCTGTTTAGGCAATTGAATTGGATGAATATGAAGAAGGTAATGGAAATTCAAGCAGTATTGATGACATCTTCTATTTAATAAAAAAAGGTTCATTCCGCTCTTTAATGTCGTGCAATCTTGACACATTTCGTAATTCAATGACGATCTATAACTCATGCTTTAAAGAGCTTCTACAATCATTTATGCTACTGACAACACAAAATGACAATACAAATCCCAACAAAACAGGACTTAATTTAAGAGAAAGATTAATCAATATAAATAACTCATTGATTAGTTCCAACTACTTAAAAAAGATGATTAAGGATCTTAAAGAAGCAGTTCAAAGGACATTGGGAGCATCAGGGTTTGAGGAAGAAGTCATTAATTCTTTTATCAGTGCAGTGGAACTATTAAATTCCACTTTTGTAGCGTTTGAAAACTTACATAAAAATTCAATCAAATATTTATTAGAAACAGTCATCCAACCAAAAGTGGTCGCTTTCTTTAATCAATTAATTAAGGATTCGAATTATATCATTGAAGATTTAGCAATGGTTCGACCAATTCAATCTAAGTTTGTTGATCGCTTTTCTACCTTTTTAAAGCCCTTTAAAGTAAGTCAACTATATTTTTTGTATCTTTTATTTTAATCGCTTATTCAGCTGCATTTTACAGATGATAACTTCAACCATTTTATTATTGGCTTATCCAAAATATTGAATAACGAAATGATAAGATTCCTTAAAGCTAATACTTATAATGAAAATGGCTTGATTGCTTTAGAAGAAGACTTTAGTATCATTATTCATTTTATATTAGAACAAAGTGAAGATATTATAAATAATGAATTTGACAATGTAACCTTCCTACTTAAAATTGTGCTTATGGAACATAACGATGAATTATGTGATTTGGCTGATCAATTTTCACAACAAAAGATATTACCTATTAATATTTTAGAATTAAAAGAGCTATTAAGTTTAAGGTAATTATATTCAAATAACAGTAATCATTTCTAATAACAATTTAAAGAACGGAAATTCCTATTCAACCCTTTTTAGATACTTTTCAAGAAATTGAAAAAGCTAAAGAGAAAGAAATTAATTAATTATATTCTAAATAAAATAAAATTGTTTTGACTATAAACCTTAATCTTTAAACTATTTTATAAACTAATCATAACTAATTTAAAATTTAAAATAAAATAACTCAATTTAATACCAATGCTGTTATCTATTCCAAGTTTATCTATTATTATTTATATTTTATGAGGTGCAGCATGGAATGGAGACCACATACCACGTACTGATTCATTAGTCGATAAAACTCTACGTTTACTAAAGTCTACTTCTTTTCCACCTTGGCTTGATTGTAGTGCTTGAAATTTAGTCAAAATTTCTTTAGGTTTAAAGTTAGGAATTTCAACTTCTTTAACTGTACCACAGTCTATAAGAGTTAGTGTTTTTAATAAAATAGAGTCATATAAAATATTACTATATCTTGCTTCAATCTTTGGGTGTTTCCAAGGCTGATGTTTGATTATAACTTCTGTTTCTGGATTTTGTTTGGCAAATGGAACTAAATATTGTTTGACGAAATTGCTATTAAAATGTTAGAACTTATCTATCATTTCTAGTTAAAATTACCTAACACCTTTACTTGAGCCTCCAGATTCACAATAAGATAAAACAAGTCTGTTACATTGAACTACAAAACCACCTTTTGCGCCATTATTATACTCACTTGGGACAATTTCTTTTTTGAAATGTACTGGCTTCAATTGAAATCCATTAAGGTTAACTGCCTTTAATTTGTCGCCTAATACGCTGGCCATAAATCTTGATCCGATTTTTTTACTCATTTTTCTAAATTCAATTTTTATAAAAGAAAAGTTAGTTTTCAATTCTTAGCAGTAATTAACTTTAAAACTGCAAAAAGTATTTTGATCCTATTTTGGGTAAAAATTGAAAGCTCGAAATTCAAAGGTTTTCATTTTATATTACTCTTACAGAAAATGGGATTCAAAGGAAGTACAGATAGTTCAGGAGCCAAAAAAAATGGTCAAAAACATAAAAATGATTTTAGCTATGTTCATCAAAAACAATCCGCTTTATCGAAAAAAATCAACTCTTTGCCTGTACATGGGATTTGTCAAAGATGTACTGATATCATTGCCTGGAGAAAGCAATATGGCAAATATAAAGTTTTAACTGTTGCAAAAAAATGGTAAAGGTTTTAAAATAGTCACAAACAAGGTTTTTAAATATTTTATCTAGTGTGGGCTGTCAAAGAAAAGCAGTTAAAGAAGCTTATCATGTATTATGTCAAGAATGTGCTAAAAGTAAAAATGTATGTGCTAAGTGTCAGGAACCACATCAGATAGTAAATGATCCAAGGTAAATTAAACGTTAATAATAATTTTATTAATAATAATTTTAACCTTTTTAGTCAATATAAAAGTGAAGCTGAAAAAAATGCTGAGGAGATTAATTTCCAAAACTGGATTAAAAGGTTACCAGAACGCAAACGTCGTTCTGTTTTAAGAAAAATGGAAAGAGGTGATGAAGTTATTGTACCTCAAGTTGAAGACGATGACGACTTTGAACTTGACCTTGGCGATGATTTTGACTTCACTGATTCTGAAGGAGAGGACGAAAAGGAAGATAAAGAATAGATGTACTATTTTCAATATCAATATAGAATTTATTTAGAAGTTGAAATTGAAATTTAATATGAAATAATCAACTATATAATTTGATTTGTCGTAATAAAATTTTATTCTAATTTATAATCATAATATATATTTATGATATAACTATATTAATAAAATAGAATTCAATTGAAATTCAAAATATTTTATAGATTTTAAACTTATCAAAAATTATTAATTTTTTAAGTATAAAACCTTTCATCGCTATTCTATATAAATATGCTTACAACATAAGGATATAGTAACAGAGTTAAAATATTTAGTTAAAGTCCGTAATCGCCTTATAAATTCTTTTTTTTTGTGACATATTAAACACCAATATGTAAAGAAAGAAACTTGTATTGGTGTATTTGCGACTTTAGGTTTAATAGTATAAATTTTCAAAGTTAAATGAATAACTATATTATTAATTGTTTGATAACGCATTATAGTAATACAAGGTTAATATAACACTAATGATGAGAATGCTTTTCTCTGGTTCGATATAGGGATGTATTTTTTTGTTTAAGAATTTTACTAACAATCTTTGTGCTCAAATAGTGCTTAAAAAATGGAAAAAGTGATGAAACCGAAAAAATATCACCATATTTTGTTCATTTTTTAGCAATCTAATGTCAAAAAAATATCTCTAAAGCCTTAAAAAAACATTGCTACTGTTCTATTATAATCAAACACCAACTTTTTATACTATAAACCAAAGGGAGTAAAGGATACAAAGAATTTTTAAATAAAGTATCATTTATTCTTACCTCTGTAACTTTCACTTATAGTATGTTCCTCCTTTAATCCATCATTTCCTATACTTACTCAAAAGGCAATACCTTAATTTATTAATTTGATATAATAAACATTGCCTTTAGTTAGTATTTTTCTAAAGAATAGTGCTACCTTTTTAAAATGAGTTCAAATTACTACAAGTACTTAGTCGCTGTAATTTATTGACAAAGATGCCTATATATTCGAATAGTTTGATATGTGGGGGTGTCTTTTTCGGCTTCATCACTTTTTCCATCTTTTAAGCGCTATTTGAGTGGAAAAATCGTCAGTAAAACTCTTAAACACAAAGGTACATTTTCATATAGTGTTTATTTTTTTAAGGTTTAGCTCCCAGAGTCATTTAGTCACCTTTTGTAAAATTTATTTAAGTTTGTGTTATGATCTTTTAAACCCCTATTATTGATTATTGTAAAATTGTAAAATTGTAAAATCCTTAGTTGTTTACTTTAAATGACTTATATAGCACAAAGTAAAACCTAGACTTTACAGTATAAATGAGATACTATTGTTTAATTTTTGAAATAATTTTTGAGATTTGAAAGTGAATTGTATTGTTGTCCTTTACCATGTTGTCTTTAGTGCTGATTTAGCTGATCCTTCAATAGTATTAACTTTAACTCAAATCAGATATAAACACCCATACCTTAGAAAACTTTCTTATCTTGAAGGTTTTATTGAAAAATGCGGCAAAGGAGTAAAGTAGACGATGTGTTTGTGATAACTATGGAATGTAAAGAGAAGTATAATATAGGGGACATTCAAAAATATTTATATTCACCCAGAAGTTCGGACACATTAATATGTAATGTTTCAAAACTGGGACAAAAGCTCAAGAAAGTGGGTCTCGTAGTTAATTAAAAACAAAAAACTTTTTATTATCAGATGAAACTATTCGTCCTACAGATTGTACTATAGAATGTATTGGATCCCTTGAAACCGCATTGTAAGGAAGTATCCTGTAAAGAAGCAATATCTAAATTTGGAAATATTTGTATAATTACGTAATACTTGCTAGAATTATATAGGAGGATTGCCATAGACAATATGAATACGTAAACAAACGCGATGGATCTACCAAAGACAGCCATGGCTATTGCTTAAATAGAGATCGTAGCCAAGGCTCAGAAGTACATTTATCAGGAATCGGTATAGTATCTAAAAATTTAGCTGGTGCATAATTTGCATTATATTGTTTTATTTAAATTTTTGTATTCAATATTTACTTAAACTAATTTATCAGTATTTATTTAGCTCCAAAACTCTATTACAAAATTTCTTGATATACACTTAAAGTATAATAAACATATGGGGATATATTTTTTTGTCTAACAATTTTACTAACAATTTTCTCACTCAAATAGCACTTAAGAAACGGAAAAAATGATGAAGCCAAAAAAAATACCCCCATATCGTTAGTCAATATTTGTGTTTAAATAAAAATTTATTAAAAACAAAAATAGACAAAAATAATGATTTTAATGTAGCTAATTCAAAAATAAAGGTAAATTTTAACAATTTTGTTAAACATAATATCATAATTGAACTTGGATTTTAATGTTAGAATATATATGGGGGTGTTTTTTTTGGCTTCATTATTTTTTCCATTTTTTAAGCGCTATTTGAGCAGAAAAATTGTTAGTGAAATTCTTAAACAAAAAAATACATCCTCATATGGGGGTGTCCGAATTGGTTTCATTTTTTTATCCAATTTTTAAATTATTTTATTATAATTTATATTGTAAGTTAGTGGAATTCCTATCAAATTTAATATAAATTCCTAAATTAGCAAGGCTTTTACCAATATAGCCTATATAGTGATATTAGTCAAAGTTGTAATATGTAAATAAATATATATTTTTATAAAACTTTATTAAGAAATATTTATTATTAACTGCTTTATAGCCAACACTGTAGATTTACTATCAAATAAATAAACGATTTCAATGTTATAATTACATTATCAATATATCGCTAAGTTAATAAATAGCTGCATAGGAGGGAGTGGTTAGCCCCAAAACTATAATTAACCATCTCTATGTAATACAGGCAGTGTAATAATAGTTTTTACTTACTATTACAACTACTTGCTCTTTGACTATTTATTAACTTAGTTATTAATAATTCAAGTAATATCAACATTTAATAATTGATTTCTATCATCTAATAAGCTACTTACTTGCTTACTAAATATTGAAACTTTTAAATTTTCAGTTATTTTTGTAAGATAAGCTGGGGTTGACCTTTTAATTTTTCTATCCTCTATAGACTCTATAACTTTAATTGGAATTATATCGCTTTTTTTGATCTATCAGATACTGGATAACAGTGTAGTTTTTTACCACGTTTAATAAAATGTAAATACTTTTTAATACCTTGTATTTTTATTATTTTTTTCGTATCTTTGTTTCTTTCATACTTTTTAAAAATTATATTTGTTTTCCCATTATTGACAGTTGAGTTATTAACTTTATTATGTTCAGAAATAAAAATCTCAACTTTTGAAATTAATTGACCAATATCTTCTATTTTACCTAACGCTTCAAAACTATTTTTCCACTGTGAAAGATTTCCAAAATGTCCGTCAACTATACTTTTTCCATGGTGCTCAGCAAAAAAATTAAGATCAATATTTAAACTACTATTTATTTTATAAATTTCTTCAAACATATAATGTAAAAACTCTTGAGATTTAAAATGATATCCTGTGTGAAAGTTGATACTTAGTGGTCGAAGTTAAAAGCTACTCTTGCTTAATTAACTTCCCTTGAGTTGAAGGGTCTTAGTTTATGTAACTAAGATAGACTTAACTTAATAGAAATAGTATGTAGTAAGCTACGAATTATGTAAACAAATACAATGGAAGATACTACTATAAAATCTATATCAGATGTTGTCAGAAAGACTTAGTGACTTTATTAACGATACGTTATCAGGGAGTAATCCAATTAAAAAAGCCTCGAGTTATCATGTTGAAGGATCTCTTTTATACTCCAATAAGTATGGATATCAAAACGAGAGGATAATATTCTTTGCAATATTAAGTTATAAATTCTCGCAGCAAATCAAAATAAGGAGCTCTGGCTTGATTGTGATTGAACTTGAGAACACAACAACTTAAGTGATTATTGTGTTATAATCAATTCGAGAGCTAATAAAGCAATATTTCACACCTGTATCTGCCCATATATTAATTTTTGTAAACTTTTTAAACAAAGGCTCTTTAGATATTAAATCAACTAAACAATCTCATGCATATGCTGAATCATGATTTAATATTTCAGATAAATAATCAAAATAAATTTTACCTATTGTTTTATCGTTTTTTAAATACAAAACGCTAAACCCTAATACTGATATAGCTTGTTTGCTATAATGATCTAAGTTTATTGGATCTGGTCTTGTTCCTATTTCCATATTTTGTTTAAAGTCTAAAATTATTATACAACTTCTATTATTTAATTTTTTAATAGTTTCATTAAATATATTTTTTTGAGTATCAACACAAAATTCATGTAATTTATATAACCTTTTTTCTTTATTAAAAGATTCCTGTATCTCTGCTTTATTTTTTGTCACTGTATTTATTTTATTTTCAAATGACTTTTTTCTAACTGTATACTGGGCACATATATTATATAAATCCGTTTTTCTTGCTGGATTTTTAAAATTATTTGGTATATATTTAAAAAATGTTGACCTAGCTACTGCTTTATCTTTTAAATCATTAAAATATTTACAGTATATCATTCTTCTACTTTTATTTAATATATATATATTATCTGATGAATATTTATTATCATTATTTTTTTTATTAAATCTTGATGAAATAGTTGAATTATTAGGTAAATATTGTATAATAATCTCAATTTGCTCATCTTTAATTTTTTTTGTATTTTTAACAATAAGTTGTAACGTTGATATTTTATTATTATTAATTATTTTTGAATAATAATATTGATTTCTACCTATATTAAATCCAAAACTTCTACATTTATCAAAAGAATATACTGAAGCTATAGTCGATAATAATGCTACTTGTTGGCTTTTATTTTCTGTTTCCCTTAAAACACTAATTTTATACATTGCTTGATTAAGTCTGTTATTATTAATAGTAAAGTTTGATAACATTTCTTTTCTTTTTTTTGTTTTATTATAAAATTCCATAAACTCTGGGTTATTGTGAATAGTTGTTAAAATTGATGTAAATGAATTACAATGTTTATATAATGTGCTTCTCCCTATCGTATTAAAGTTTTTAGAAATTCCATTTCGAAGTTTAGTTATAAAAGCTTGCATTTTGTTTTTATTTTAATAAAAAACAAAGTCAAATAATTATATATTTATGTCATATATATCTATTGAACATTTAACAAAAAAACACAAAACACTGTGAAATATCGTTTCATCAGCTCTATGATTGATTATCGCATAATAATCACTTAACTTGTTTACAAAACTAGTTGGAGTATAAAAGAGATTCTTCAACATGATAGCTCGAGGCTTTTTAATTGATTTGTTCCCTAATATTGTGCTTTTAATAAAGCCACTAAGTCTTATAGTATTTTGCGTAGATTTTACAGCAGTGTCTTCTATTCTATTTATTTTATATAGTTCGTAGCTTATTGAGTACTATTCCTATTAATTTAAGTCTATCTTAGTTACATAAACTAAGGTCTTTTGACTTACGACCAATTAATTAAGCTAGGACTGCTATTAACTGTAATCACTGAGTACCAACTTTCACAAACATATAATTAGAAAAATAAAATAAATAAAATAAGTCTTTAAGTTAAATTTTTATATTTAATTTTAAGCTTTTTAGATTTAGTTAATCATACATTAAAGACTTACAAATTAAAAACTTAATTTGGATTAATTTCTAGTTAAGTTCTGAAAAAGTTATGAAACCAATTCGGACACTCCCATATAAGCAATAAGAAATAAAAATCCTACAGCAATTATTATCAGTCAAATTCTTTATTTAGAATATTCCAAGTTTAATTTTATTTAACTTGATTATGATTATTTAAAATCATGCAAATAATCGAATTACAACTAATTAAAAGATGCATAGATTAAATTCGAATCAACAAATAAAACTGCGGCTTAATTTGTAGTTTATAAATCAACTTGATAGTCAATTCATTCTTTAAATAAATAAAATGTTATCAAGTGATATGACTTTAACAGCTAAAGAGGTCGAAACTATTATCAAAAAATCCCTAGAAGGTAGCCTTATTTATTCATTAAACAACTAACTCTAATAGTTTATAGCAAGAGAATTTTCTTATTCTCCTTATTCTAAATTTAGAGTAGGTGCTTGTCTTATCACTAGTGATAAGAAACTTTATACTGGTAATTAAAAAATTAATATTCTAAAGGATATTTGCTAATCGTCATTAGGATGTAATGTAGAAAATGCTTCTTATGGTGGTGCTATATGTGCTGAAAGAACCGCTTTCGTCAAAGCAGTAGTAAGTAGCTTAATGGAACTTTAAAACAATTTTTTTAATTTCGATTTTAGAGTGAAGGAAATAAGGATATTTTAGCAATTGCTGTATCAACGTAAGAATATAAATTAAAATACCCGAAGTGATTTTACTAATACTATTAATAGAGATACAGATGCATTTGCTTCACCTTGTGGTTTTTGCCGGTAAAATCGATATTTTGTATCATTAGAATTAATATTCATTTTTATTTAGTCAATTTATGAATGAGTTTAATCCAAATTTACTAGTTTATCTAGTTAACCCAGATGGTCAATATAAATTAACTAATTTAAAAGATCTTTTACCGGATGCTTTTGGACCTATGAACCTTGGTATCAGTGTTTAAATAGCAAAAGTGTATTAGTGTTAATTTATTATAATAAATTAGATTCGAAATTTAACAACAGTTTGAGTAATTTTATAAATTTATGAGCTCAGCAACTATCAGTATTTATAATTGATATTATTTTATTTACACATAGCATTTACATATTAAACTTGATTAAATATAACTTTAAGTACATACCGCACTGACCATAAATCACATACTGATATTGTTTAAAATTATAAGAAATTTTCAGATAGTTGTACAATTTAAATAACTCAAACGTTTTTTATTTTTAAAATCATTTCATTAAACTTGGGTCTAACAAATCATCAGCCAATGAGTAATCACCTTCACCAATCTTTTGAACAACTTTAATTAAATCATAGTTAAGTTTATCATTTACAACTGAGTCATGTTTATATTCCTTATGGTTGTGAACAAAGTTACGGATCCATTTGGCAGTGGTTATCAATGAAGAATTTGCTCTTTTACTTACTAAATCTAAATATTTCTTTAGGCAACAACGAGTTTCTACATCAACATGAATCAAAGTTAAATAGGATTCAATAATAGGTACTAAACCTATAAACCCTCCTTCCTAAGTATTATTTTAATATATTTAACTATAAATTTCACTAATTAATTACTTTTCCATTGATGATTTCAGAAATACTCATTTCAGCGTATTCTTCTTCAACAGATTTATATTCATGTTTATCTAAAATTTGTTAAAATTAAAACAAACTTTAAAAATACAAATTTACCTTCTGGGAACACATGCTTACGGAAAAAGAATTTTTGATCATTAATAGCATCTCTCTTTTGGGCACGATACATGTTTTCATCCACCTAATAACAATTAATATTTATAATTTAAAAATATCTAGTACATACTTTAGATATTGGAACATAAAAATTGAGACCAAAAGTAAGGATTGCACGAGTTAATAATACAATAAATATAGCAAAAGCTGCATTTTCAAAATCAGTAATTTGAGCTTCCATAGATCTAAATTCTACTCTCCAGCCTATTGAAGAACCTGGTGGTGGCGGCTTAAATCTCATTGTTTGCCAGTTGGTAGATTGTAAATTCTATTATATAAAATTAGTATACTTTTAAATAGGGTATTTATTATTACTTCAAAGTGATCTGAAGAGACGGTATCATCTTGATCCAATAATTCCTCAAATATTACTAATGGATCACGAATAAATAAATGAGATACATGTTTAGCTAACAAGTCATCAATATCTATTAGAATTAGATTAAAACTTTTATAAAAACAAATAATCAAAGTTACCATTTTCTCTCAATTTACTATAAATATCTTTATCATAAACCAAATCCAAATCATTATATTCATCTTTAAAATTAGAGTCTAAAGATAAATAAGAATCAATAGAATCATATCTAGATTTATTAATCACAAATTTATTATTCTTAAGGGGCTATAAAATTAATTTAATATTTACAAACTAAAAAAAAATCATACAAAATTTTACTTCTAAACCCCTTTCTTCTGGGGTTCTATCATCCACACTTTGAGCAATAACAGTCCAACGACAGTCAATATCTGCCAGTAGCCCTCGGAAAATAGGTGCAGCAGCAGTCAAAGCAAGCTAATATTTTTAATACATTAAATAGGATCAAATAAATTGTTTACCATTATTGGTGCAATAGGAGCTAATGCATCGTATAAACGACGTGCCTCAAGGATATTGGAAGCTTGGAAGGTGATTTGTAAACAACTACAACCCATACCAAAGCACATAGAATCCATATAAATATGATCTGGTTTAGCAGCTCCAGCTTTAGCTTCCTTATCATTATGAAATAAATTTCTATCTGGTATAGATGGATCAATAAATGGTTTTGGTGTATTGGTATCATGATAAATTGGTATATTGATAGCAACCTTGGATCCACGACGACGTCTAATATTTGCGGTCAAAGTACTAAATAATGTTTAGTTAAAAAATTAGTAAAATAGATTAAACTTACGGGAATCGAGCATGTGGGTTGATGATTTCGTCTGGTACAAATAGACTCCTTGAAGAAGCACCATCAGGCTCATGATGAGGCTCAAGAAAATCTCCAGAACCTAATTTTGGGAATGAAGTTAAAGAAATTAAAGTTTCACCCCCTTTCATAAATTCCATGGCTGTTTTACGTCTATTATTATTAGTTATAACTCATATTTTATTTTAATTTTTTACCTTAATTTCATATTATCTTCAACTTTTAATAAATCAGATACTGAGCCTTCATATGGCGAGCCAGGTGTTCCTGAATTTATAAAAAAATATTAAAACAACTATTATTTTAAATTTGAACCTTCATTACCCTCTAACATATATCTTCCATATTCTGGTCTCCAAGCAGTAGGTACGGTTCTAACAGTTAATAAAAGTAGAATAAAATTTGAAAGTGCTTACTTATCGTTTTTAATTGCTTCATTTTCAGCTTCTTGTAACTCAGGTAAAAATTCATGAACTCTGAGAGATAATCTTGCTTTTTGGTTTTCGTCATCAATATCTACCATCATATACTCTACTTCGTCACCCCATAATAAAACATCATTTTTTCTATCTTTTAGTTTATTATAAATATTAATAAACTGTACAATCCCATGTTTTCGAACTTTATCAGCATGTTGCTTTGCTGTTTCCCAATGTAACGGTGTACCCAATGATAATAATCCCATGCTTAATGATTGTAAAATAGAATTTTGATGCTTTGATATATTTTTTGATATTTGGATGATTACTAATAATGAATTAAAATTGGAAATACTAATTAAGGGGCATTGACCAATCACATCAACGTTTTATTCATTCTGATTATCAAATTAATTTTTATTTTGTTTGATGTTTATTTTATTCTTACACAATTTTAATAAATAGAGTTAATTTACTAAACCATATCATTATTCTTTGAGTTAGTTTAAATCCGATATTCAATTCCTAACCGGTTTTATATACTTGAAAATGTTGTAAATTGATTACTAATATTGTGAAAACAAACATTATTTTAATTTTAAACTATATAGTAATGTTTTTTCAATATTTCTATGAATATTTAAATTTTATGGGCCATAAAAATCGATAATATGGGGATGTATTTTCTTGTTTAAGAATTTTATTAACAATCTTTCCACTCAAATAGCGCTTAAAAAATGGAAAAAATAACGAAGCTAAAAAAAACACCCGCATATATATTGAAGTAAAAAATCATTTTTATGAATTTTGTAAACTTGAACCAAAATCAGATTGAAAAAACAATACTAATCAAATTTTGAACTCTCCAAAAATAAAAATAAAATCGATAAAAAAATAATTAAATATAGTTAAAAATAAAAAAGCTATTAAATTTTCCTTGTATAAATACTATTAAAAAATATTATTTAGTATAATAAAATTTATGTATATTTATATTGTTTTTTCTGCTATAACTCAATTGACTTCGGAATGGATCAAGACATATTTGAGGATGTTTTTTTTGGTTTCATTACTTTTTCCATTTTTTAATCACTATTTGAGCGGAAAGATTGTTAGTAAATTTCTTAAACAAAAAAATACATCCTCATATATTTAGTTGAATGTTAATAAATTCGTTTATTTAATAGTAATATGAATTGAATTAAAATATAAAGGCATTTTAAAGATAAGTATGAATTTGTATTATTAATTTTTATATTTTGAACTTCACTCTTAATAAATATGACTACACAAAAATCACGTTAAAAAGAGCATCTAGTATTATAGATGATGTCTATTATACAAAAAGATGTTAAATAAACTTACAGTAGTTTCAAGCTATGATGTTTATCTCAAGAAGAAGATTGAAGCAAACTTTAGTAAGAAAATTTGACAATAGTTTCAAATGAAAGTATTTAAAGTATAGAAATTTATAAGGAAAGATTAGAGCCTTGGTCATAATTATTTGAATTTACACTGTAGTATTTATGTGTTGTTTACTTTTGTTTTGAATTATTATTTAAAAAATTTAGTATATTTTGTTCAAAATTGTTTCTTAAAATTAATGTATGAAAATTTGTAAAAACTTCATGAAATTTGGTACTTTTGTATTTTATAAGTACAAATAAAAGTATTTCAAAATATGATAGCTATAAGAATGTCAAAAATATAAACAGACGTATATATTTTTATTTTAACAATATTAATAATATTAGTTTAAATATACTGATATATTTTGTATTAAATCTGGAGGTAGCTGAAATCGATAGAGACAGGACTTAATCTGATCTAATGTATTACTGGCATCTTTGGCTTGGGTTCTGTCATTTGATTTAGATATTTCATCAAGTTCTTTGATTAACAAGAAGCATTTTATCTTTGATTCATCAATCATAAATCTATCTTCATGATGTAGTATTGAAGAATGGTGTAGTAAATTAACGAGTGCAAAAAAGGAATTAAATGCTCGATAATAAGATAGTATATGTATGTTTGACTGAAATTGATGCTTAGTATTGAATTGATGAAACCTAATAAAAATTTCACGATTCAATCTTTTATCTAAACCTTTGTTCAAGCAATATGCAACAACTTGGCTAGCATAATTGAATAGTAATTTTAATTCTGCAGTTGTAAATTGAACAGGTTGAGGGTAAACCATAATAGATGGATAATAAAGTGTAATTATAGTATGTTGAATTAATACTTTAAGATATCTTCTAAAATTAAACTCAGGATCATCTATTTTCTCGTTTAATTCCTTTTTACTATAATCGCATTCGTCTTTCGTTAACTTTATATCTTGAACTAAATTTGTCAACATAGTCAAACAGTTTATAAATTCACTTCGAGGCAAAATTAAATCCTCAGTAGGTATTTTACCACAATCATTGTATATTTCGTAATTTTCTTTGATCTTTTGTATATGAGTTAATATTTTTACATTCACTTCGATAAAATCTTGAATATATATGTATGAGTTCTCACTTATGGCTTTAAAACATGGTTTATTACTATCGGCATATTTGTTTTGATTCTTCCTAAAGAAACATAATGGGTCTTCTACTTCAAACTTGATGAAAGGCATATCTGAAATACAAGATGAAAGAACTAAATAAGTAAGACATAGTGTTTTCCAAACCCTTCTACCTTGTAACAATTCGTTGTATCTTGTATCAGTAATATCCATCTCTTCAAATGACTCATCATTGATATTATATCCTAAACATTGAGCCATCCTTACAGCATCTAAAAAATATCGTTTGGCTAGATTAAAGTTGGAATGTGATAAACTAATAAAGCATAACAATCCTAAAGCTACTACATGGTTACGATTAGGATTAGAATAGGAATTAGGTAAACTTATTTTCACTCCCTGTAAAGCTTTTCCATAAATCTGTTTATAAGTTGTACTATCACGTGGAAGAGTAAAACGTGCAAGAAGTGCAATCAATGTATAAGATAAAATGTTAGGTTCTTTATTTGCTAATGTTGCTTTCATATCAAACTTTTCAAACCATAAGTTATATGGGTCCATTACTTTTACAAAAAAAATAGACCCTTGTTCTAGAAAGTGATCATAACTATATTCTCCTTTTATTGAATACATGTTCAATATTGTTGTATTATTCATTGAAGCCAATAAAGTGGTACGTACTTCGAGACTTTTATTGAATGTGGCTTCATAATATGATATCTTTTTAAGGAGACTATTGATCTCAATACAACTATCTTTTTTAGTTATAGCTTTAAGTGCCTTTTCAGTCCATATTAAGTATTCTAAAAATAAATTAATTGCTTTAAATTATTAATACAATTACCATATGCTATCCGTTTGAATTCTAAGTTTGAATGAGAATCTAGTTGTTTAAATATATTGTTTAATAAATTATTAAGGTCATCTAGCTTCAACTTTATTACGTCTGTTCTACTTCTTGTTTTCTTTTTTGAAATTGATTCCATATTCAACCTTCTGTTTATTATTGTTTTTAATTCACAATTATTTATATTTGCATTTGAATTTATTTAAACTAAGAAAATAAAAATGAGAAAATAAAAATGAGAAAATAAAAATGAGAAAATAATTTATTAGATTAAAAAGTAAAGAGAAGCCAAGGATCTTGGGCAAATCTTATCTATTTTTTTGTATCATAAGTAGTAGAGTCTTGTCAATTTATTAAAAAAATATTAACAGTTAGATTATATTTTAAGCTATAGCTTTTTTATGATATAAACATGAAATAAAATGTTTGAGGATTAATTAATAGTTTTTTACTTAGATAACACTTAAAAAGTGAAAAAATAAATGAAAACAAAAAATACATTCGTATATAAAATATATAAAGTATATAAAATTTAACTATAAAACTTATTTTTGTTCAATATTATATTATATTATATTATATTATATTATATTATATTATATTATATTATATTATATTATATTATATTATATTATATTATATTATATTATATTATTTATTAAAATGTTATCTAATTAAGATGAAAATATTTTATCTGGTAATGGTAAAGATTTATAACTATCACTTAAAGGATGACGATGAACCCCACTAATTAAACCAAAAGAACCTCTTTTATAAGGATTATCAATAACAGTCAATGTACGATTAACTAATAGAGATCTTTGACTTTGGTCTACTTCTTTATACAATTGACATGCACCATTATTCACATTATTATCTTTAACAGATTGAATTGAATTTAATAATTCCATATTATCTTCATGTAAAGCCCAAATCATCACTCCTTTTAAACCTTGACATTTGGTGTATTCTACTTTATGTTTTAAAGATTCTGGATCATCATAAGTAATTAATAACTTTTTTTGTGCACTATATAACCAAGGGGTCATTGTAACTTGATCAAAATGACGCTGCCAACCATTAGTTGTATCCGAAGTCAATGAATCTTTTAATAAACCTTGAGAACGTAAATTTTTCCATTGCCAAACACCTGAATAAGTATAAGGAGCTCCTGGACAAGGATCCGACCACATAGCATCCTGTTGATCTCCTTGGGGTATTGTTTTTGAAAATGGAACATAAAATTGATTTTTATCTTTCGAATCCAATTTTAATTCGTCTTGTAATTTAAAGGAGCGTCCATAAAAGGCTAAACCCATTACTAATTTTTCTTTTGGAAACTTAGCTTGTAACCAAGAAGTAACCCCACTCATATATGATTGTTGAAATCCATTGGCAGTGGTATGACGTAAAGGTGCATTAGGCCCAGTGGTACTAGACCATGGGCCATTGATATCATAGGCCATAACATTAATAAAATCAATTAAATTAGCTAACTCCGTAGTATCTTTAACAGGGCCATTAGGACCATCTAAAGGCTCTACACGTACAGCTAATGTAATTAATTTTTTTTGATCTTTAAAAATAATATCTAAATTTGATCTTAGTTCTCTTAATAATATAATAAAATTATTATAATCATTTTGAGGATTAATAATATTACAAGCCATTCCTAATCTTCCTGGAAATTCCCAATCAATATCAATTCCATCTAATTGAAACTTTTTTATATAATCAACAATTTTATCAATAAATATCTTTCTTTTATCTTTATCATTAAAGATTACGGACATTACTTTACTTCCTGTCCAACCACCAATAGATAATAATACTTTAACATTATTATCATGCGCTGCTTTAACTACTCGTGGTAATAAATATTCACTTTCTAAATATGGTTCATAAGTACTCTCTTTAATTATTGCAAAACAATAATTGATATGAGTGAGTTTATCAAATGCAATTTTTTCAGGCATTAATTCATTCGCTTTCCAATCCGCATAATAACCTACTATCACTTTGTCATTGGCACTAGTGGCGTAACTGGAGTCTTTGATTATTTCAATATCACTAGGTTGATCTCCAGATTCCAATGGTAGGTTTTCATTGTAATTGGGATCACGTCGGATTATAGATTGGGAGAAGATAGTAGTTAAATAGAATGTCAATAGTAATATTTTTTTCATTTTATACTATAATTAATAATGTTAAAATAATAATGAAATGGTTTTTTTTATTAAATATTGAAATTAATATTATTTTTTAGAGTTTATATACGAGTTGAGTTTGGCATTTACAGTTGCTTCGATAGAGAGTTGATTGAGACTTTAAAATTCTTTAAAAAAAAAATAAGAATGGAGATTTCCAGGTTTTAAAACTTGAATTCAAGTCTTAGATTATTTTAAATTACTTTTTATAGCATATTGATTTGTTATAAAAGTTTATTTGAAATGTTAGAATTTTTTTTATAGATTATTGTTTATTTTGACAGTTTATTAAAGTTTTATATGTTAAAAATTAAACTTTAAACAAATTTTGGTTTCAAAAAATTATAAAAGTAACGAAAAATGATTAAAGTTTAGTGAATAGAATTTCTGAAAAGTTTAAGACAAAGTTGATTGAATTTGATTTTTTTATAAGTTATATTATTTATTATATATTATTTATTATATATTATCTATTATCTATTATCTATTATCTATTATCTATTATCTATTATCTATTATCTATTATCTATTATCTACTATCTTTATTTCATAGAATCAATAAGATTAACGACTGTTATCATATACCTCTCCTTTAATAAAAATACGCTAAGCTCCCCCCAAAATGTTATATAAAATATATCTCTTTTTTTATTATTAAACATTAACTAATTGTAGTTCCACATCACCCACTTCTATCCTTCTAAAACTTATATTTACACATAAATCATTTGAGAAAACCTTTTAGGCTTGAATTTAGGTAAATTAAAAGCTAATACTCCACCAAACGTCTAATAAAAAAAGATTAATCAATCTTAACTCTTATGATTTATACAAAAAACTTTTACTTACCAACAATAAAATTAATAAAATAACAATAGCTAAAACAATTTGACTTGCAGGTGGGCCAGCTAAACCTTCAATAGTAGCGCCCAACCAAAAAGCAAAGGGGAAATCAGTGGGTATTTGATAATGAGATTCATACCATAAATTCAATTCATCCCAATTATCTCTATAAGGTGAATAAGGGGCAAAGATATAGGCACCTTGTTTATTTATTGGAATAATATGAGAGATATAAAATAAATATAGAATTAATAAAAATATTAAGCTACCACATGTCATAGTATACTATTAAAAAGATTAATAAAAAGTTGAACTAAAAAGAGTTATATTGAACTTACCCAATTATTAGCTTCTTCAACTTCATTTTTTATTGATACAATGGAAAAGATTAAAATAGCACATGTAAATAAATTTAATATTAAGGGCAGCCATACCATGGAACCTCGATTACTTACATTCCAAAAATCAAAAAAAGTTAATAGAATTAAGATACACTAATTTTATTAATATTATATTAATATTATATTTTATATTAATTTGAATTTATTAAAACTTACCAATAATAAAGTTTGAGATGTAAAAAATAAAGCTCTTATAAATGTTATAATTCTTAATTCTCGATTACTTTGTTCTATTGGGACTTGTAAAAATTTTAATTGAGCCATTTACAATTATTGTTAATACTATTATTAAAATAAGATTGTAATATTAAATTAAATAGAAATAAAAGAAATGAATTTAATTAATATTCTTGTATTTATTTATATTCTAATTTCTATTATTTTTGTTTTTATTGTTGATACTTTTGTTACTCAACGTTTACTTAAATGTTATCTTGGCTCTTCTGGTAAATCAAATCCATGTGGTAATTATATCATTTGAAATTGAAAATTTTCAAAATAAAATCATCAGCTAATCAATAATTAGTTTGTAAATCAATATAATTTATAAATATTAACTTTATTATTTGAAGATTATTATTATTATTAAATGTCAACTGAATGGTGACTAAACCCTAATCTTAGTAATTAATTTAAAAATATAAATTAATCTTTAGATTAAATCAGTTTCCATAAGATTATTAAAATCTTGAATGGGAATATTAAATTTCATATAACCTTTAAAAACAATCCAATTAATATTTTATCCTAACATAAAATATTTTATCTAAATAATTGAAAAAAGTAGACTTAATCGCCATGAACCGTTTCATAAATCAAGTGTACTTATTTCGTTTTATAAAGATTTGGATGTTAAAGGTATTATTCGGTAAAGAAATATAAAATCTTAAAATTCGACTATATTATAAATATGAAAATTAAGGGATTGTGGGTTTGAAAAAAAACTAATCAAAAACAAAAATAATAAAATAAGAATTTAGTTTAAAAATTTATTTAAAGAAAAATATTGAATTGATATACATGAAAAAAATATTATTTCACAAAAGTAAATGAGATGAAGAATTGAATTCAAATTCGAATAATATTTAGTAATTAAAGAGTAAGTAAGTATTATTATTAAATCTATATTTATTATTTAAATATTAATTAAATTATAATAAATTATAGTTAATAATATAGATAACATTAAATTTGGATATAAACTTAAAGCATTTGAATTATAAAATGTTTTAACTTGAAGTCCCATACCACTATTATTACTATTATCCCCATCCCCATTATTTTCATTACTTTGAATAGATTTACCCGTCATATTAGATTTACCTTCAAATACTAATGAAAAATCATTATCAGATGAAGTAGCTGGACCATAACATTCAACGTTAACTGATTTTAAAGCCATAAATAAATAACCTTGTTTAATAATATCTGGATCATCCCAATTAATTGAGCCACCTGCCCATTCTTTTGTACCTTCAGCACCAACACCACCATCCCAAATACCAATTTCAATTCTAGATGGCGAACTGGGATAATTATATTGTCCATCTTTTAATGTATCTGATTTCTTTAATGTTCTTACTATTTTATTATCAACTAACCAATTTAATTCATCTTCTTTCCAATCTATAGTATAATCATGATATTGTAAATAGGTATTACTTTGAATAGGATGTTTCATTCCTTTTGTTAAATCTAATATACCATGATAATAATAATTAGATTGTACTTCATTTAAATTACTACCAATCCATTCAAAGTCAATTTCATCTTTATCCTCGGCCATAGTAATAAAACTAGTAACTACACCTGCTCCTTTACTTGTTTTTAAACTAGCAGTTATCTTTGCGAAGTTGACATATCTTGTGGAAGTAATTCTTCCACCTCCACTACCCTTTGGCATTTTAATTAATAATTCATTATTTTGAATTTCCACTTGACCAGTAGTAGCCCATTCAATACTTCGATAATCACCTGTATAATTATCTAAGGGATGGAATTTATTGGAATCTGTGAATTGATACATTTTTGATTCACATGCTGGGGGCAATAAACACGCATTTTTTCCACTATCGTCCGTAATCGAGTATTCTTTTTGACATCCGATACCACAGAAATTATACCCATTCCCACAAAATCCATGACTAGAACAACAGGGACTCCAAGTATCACATTGATTACCATCTGTTCCGCAAGAAAGTGTAAGAGTTATCAATGATAAGAATAATAATAAATAATCAATAAGCATTTAAAAAGTTAGTAGTTAATAATTAAATAAAAAAATAGAATCTTAATTGAATATAGTTGAGTATTTATATTATTTTCCTTGAATGATAGTTATTAATATTAACGTCTATTTTTTTATGGCTACTTAATTTTAACGTTTATTTTTTCAATTTTTTCCCCACAAGCTTTTAACTTTTTCACCCCACATTTTTTTTGATTGTTTTTGACCAGATGCTTGTTTGTTGATTTTTTTTTTAAATTAGGCTTTTTAACTCAAATAAGTTGTTTAGCCCAACTTCTTTTAGGTAACAATAAAATTATCTAATATCAAGTTAAATGTTTATAATAAATAAAAGCTTCCTCGTTTTTATTATGTATATTAAATTAAAGAATTAGATTTTAAATTTTAAATTTGTTGACTTTTTATTGATAAGTTATTAAATTAACTTAGTTTAGTAAATTATTAATTTATCAATTCTATAGAATTTATTTTAATTAAACATTAAATCTTTAATATTTTATGAATAAGGTTTCTAAATTTGATCGATTGATTATGTATTAAAGTTCATTATGAAATTCAATGATTCTAATAAAATATAGGAATTATTAATTTATTTGTTAACATAAGATAGTAGTAACCTTAATGTATATATCCCTTCAAAAACCCATAGAATTAATAAAATACTATTTATATTACTATTAATTTGTAAAATAATATACATTACTTACCTTAATTTAAAGTATTTATTAATTTCTTATTTTAAGCACATAAGCATATATAGATAAGTACTTTAAATATAAAAATCATAAAAATTTCGATATTTCTTCAATATGGATTCAAACTATTAAAAAATATAACTAACTACTCTTTACTAATAATAGTTACTTTTCAATATAAAAAAATCTAAAACTTGGTATTTTAATATTATATCAACATTAAAGTATATAAAGTTAAAAACTTTATACCACTTTTTTTAAAACTTAATAAATTATTTGGTTTAAATAATTAGAATGAATTTATAAAGAGTTGAAAAGTAATTTATCATCTTTCTAAAGAATATAATAATATAATCACTTTAACTATACGAATAAAACTCATCAACAACCCATGGCTAAGTATCATTAAACGTAATACACTAATATGCCTTATAATAGCAAATAGGTTTTAACTATCCCATATTAAAATTGAATTTAAATAAATAAACATTCATTTTCTATTCTTATTTCAAAAATCAATACCCCCAAAGCAATTACCAAGGTACCATCTGATTTTATCTTTATTCTAGCACCTCTCGCATTTATTCTAGCGTTTAACGATGGAAAAATTTACGTTCTCAAGGTTTATTAAAAGATTCATTGACTTCGGATACAACTAATGGTTGGCAGCGTCATTTTGATCAAGTTACAATGACCCCTTGGTTATATAATGCACAAAAAAAGTTATTAATTACTTATGATGATCCAGAATCTTTAAAACATAAAGTAGAATACACCAAATGTCAAGGTTTAAAAGGAGTGATGATTTGGGCTTTACATGAAGATAATATGGAATTATTAAATTCAATTCAATCTGTTAAAGATAATAATGTGAATAATGGTGCATGTCAATTGTATAAAGAAGTAGACCAAAGTCAAAGATCTCTATTAGTTAATCGTACATTGACTGTTATTGATAATCCTTATAAAAGAGGTTCTTTTGGTTTAATTAGTGGGGTTCATCGTCATCCTTTAAGTGATAGTTATAAATCTTTACCATTACCAGATAAAATATTTTCATCTTAATTAGATAACATTTTAATAAATAATATAATATAATATAATATAATATAATATAATATAATATAATATAATATAATATAATATAATATTGAACAAAAATAAGTTTTATAGTTAAATTTTATATACTTTATATATTTTATATATTTTATACACGAATGTATTTTTTGTTTTCATTTATTTTTTCACTTTTTAAGTGTTATCTAAGTAAAAAACTATTAATTAATCCTCAAACATTTTATTTCATGTTTATATCATAAAAAAGCTATAGCTTAAAATATAATCTAACTGTTAATATTTTTTTAATAAATTGACAAGACTCTACTACTTATGATACAAAAAAATAGATAAGATTTGCCCAAGATCCTTGGCTTCTCTTTACTTTTTAATCTAATAAATTATTTTCTCATTTTTATTTTCTCATTTTTATTTTCTCATTTTTATTTTCTCATTTTTATTTTCTCATTTTTATTTTCTCATTTTTATTTTCTTAGTTTAAATAAATTCAAATGCAAATATAAATAATTGTGAATTAAAAACAATAATAAACAGAAGGTTGAATATGGAATCAATTTCAAAAAAGAAAACAAGAAGTAGAACAGACGTAATAAAGTTGAAGCTAGATGACCTTAATAATTTATTAAACAATATATTTAAACAACTAGATTCTCATTCAAACTTAGAATTCAAACGGATAGCATATGGTAATTGTATTAATAATTTAAAGCAATTAATTTATTTTTAGAATACTTAATATGGACTGAAAAGGCACTTAAAGCTATAACTAAAAAAGATAGTTGTATTGAGATCAATAGTCTCCTTAAAAAGATATCATATTATGAAGCCACATTCAATAAAAGTCTCGAAGTACGTACCACTTTATTGGCTTCAATGAATAATACAACAATATTGAACATGTATTCAATAAAAGGAGAATATAGTTATGATCACTTTCTAGAACAAGGGTCTATTTTTTTTGTAAAAGTAATGGACCCATATAACTTATGGTTTGAAAAGTTTGATATGAAAGCAACATTAGCAAATAAAGAACCTAACATTTTATCTTATACATTGATTGCACTTCTTGCACGTTTTACTCTTCCACGTGATAGTACAACTTATAAACAGATTTATGGAAAAGCTTTACAGGGAGTGAAAATAAGTTTACCTAATTCCTATTCTAATCCTAATCGTAACCATGTAGTAGCTTTAGGATTGTTATGCTTTATTAGTTTATCACATTCCAACTTTAATCTAGCCAAACGATATTTTTTAGATGCTGTAAGGATGGCTCAATGTTTAGGATATAATATCAATGATGAGTCATTTGAAGAGATGGATATTACTGATACAAGATACAACGAATTGTTACAAGGTAGAAGGGTTTGGAAAACACTATGTCTTACTTATTTAGTTCTTTCATCTTGTATTTCAGATATGCCTTTCATCAAGTTTGAAGTAGAAGACCCATTATGTTTCTTTAGGAAGAATCAAAACAAATATGCCGATAGTAATAAACCATGTTTTAAAGCCATAAGTGAGAACTCATACATATATATTCAAGATTTTATCGAAGTGAATGTAAAAATATTAACTCATATACAAAAGATCAAAGAAAATTACGAAATATACAATGATTGTGGTAAAATACCTACTGAGGATTTAATTTTGCCTCGAAGTGAATTTATAAACTGTTTGACTATGTTGACAAATTTAGTTCAAGATATAAAGTTAACGAAAGACGAATGCGATTATAGTAAAAAGGAATTAAACGAGAAAATAGATGATCCTGAGTTTAATTTTAGAAGATATCTTAAAGTATTAATTCAACATACTATAATTACACTTTATTATCCATCTATTATGGTTTACCCTCAACCTGTTCAATTTACAACTGCAGAATTAAAATTACTATTCAATTATGCTAGCCAAGTTGTTGCATATTGCTTGAACAAAGGTTTAGATAAAAGATTGAATCGTGAAATTTTTATTAGGTTTCATCAATTCAATACTAAGCATCAATTTCAGTCAAACATACATATACCATTTTATTATCAAGCATGTTACTGCTTTTTTGCGCTTATCAACCTATTACACTATTCATCACAGTTGAAATGTCAAGATAGATTTATGATTGATGAATCAAAGATAAAATGCTTCTTGTTAATCAAAGAACTTGATGAAATATCTAAATCAGATGACAGAACCCAAGCCAAAGATGCCAGTAGTGCATTAAGCCAGATTAAGTCCTGTCTCTATCGGTTTCAGTTACCTATAGGTTTGATACAAAAGATATCAGTATATTTAAATTGACATCATTAATATTATTAGAATAAATTATCGCTTATTATATCTATATTTTATTGTTTTTATTTTATGTTTTGTTTACGCTAAATTCCAAATGAGTTAACCGTCGCCAAATTAAAAAATTAATATCATCCATAGAACAACCTTGTAAATGACTTAGAAGAACATTTATGAACAACTTCCATAATACTCTTTATAGCCTGCTTGCGTTTAGTTATAAGATTCATAAAAAACCAAACCTGGGAAGAAGTTGAACTTTAAACTTAAATTAACCTATCTATAATAGTTAAAAGGGAAGTTAAAATAATCACTTAATTTACTTCCCAACTATTTTGTTGCATATCATTACTATGTACTTGTAATATAAGTGTAACTATGTGTTACAATAAACTAAATGGTCACAGCTACTTAAATTAAAATATTTTTGCCATTATTTTAATTTTCATATAGTTGAGTAAAACTAAATTTAAATTTAAATCAAATGATTTTTGTGAAATAGTAAAATAAACTAAAAACAAAAACAAAAGTAAAGAACGACAAAAACTATCATAAAAAATAATAAAACTAACAATACAATGAATACTAAAGTATCTAATAATAAGTTAAAATCAACTGGAACTCCTGTTAAATCTCCTATTTTATTTTCAATATCAGTGATTACTATTGCTTTATTATTGATAAGCGTAAAAGTTGATGCAAATAATAAAAAGTAATTAGCAACTACATTATTCAGTTAATAAGTTAATGATTATTAGATGTTTACCAAGGTTACCAGAAACAGATTCAGAAAATTATGCTATCTATAATGCAGAGATTTTAATATATCAAGCTGATAACTATAGTTATGCAGACTCGATGGTAATATCAGATGGTAAGTTTAAGTTTATTGGCAAGCACCACGATCTAAGAAAAAAGTATCCGAACATTAAGTCATATAATCTTAATGGGTACACAATACAACCTGGATTGATCGATGCCCATACCCATATATTACGTCGAGGAAGACAAATGTTACAAGTAGATTTAAGAGATTCAAGCTCACTTTCTATAGTATGTGAGCGCATTGGACAACATTTCTTGAGTTCTGAAAAAGTCCCTTTTATTCAAGGTTTTGGGTGGGACCAAAACTTAATGAACAATCAAGTATTCCCAACTTATAAAGATTTAGCTTTTGATGAAACAAAATACCCTGGATTAAATGATATCCCAATTTCTTTATCTCGTGTAGATGCACATGGTGTTTGGGTTAATAAAGCTGCTTTGAATTTAGTAATAAAAGCAAATCCAGGTATAATTGATCCTAAGTTTTCAGTTCCTGGTGGAGATGTCATTCGAGATAGTAATGGCTATCCTACTGGTGTGTTTATTGATAACGCACAAACGTTAGTAACAAAATTAATTCCGAAACCCACTGAAAAAATGGAGCTATTAGCCTTAGATAATATCATCAGAGAAATGCTAAGCTATGGTTTGACTGGAGCTCATGATGCTGGAGTGAATCTTGATGAATGGGCGGTGTTCCAAAAAGCTTTAAAACAGGATAATTTACCAGTTCGTATCCATTCTATGATAAAATGTGCTCAAAGCGTAGAGTTTTGTGAGCAAAAGAGTTTCAAAAGTCTTAATCTTCCTGACAAAAATTACTTAAATAAGAACAGGCTTTTTGTAAGAGGTATTAAAGTGGTATTAGACGGTGCTTTAGGGTCTTGGGGTGCAGCTATGATTGAACCTTATTCGGATAAGAATAGTACTGGTTTAATTACCTATGATCTGGATATATTACGTAAAAGGATGAGTATTTGGTCCAAGATGGGATTTCAAATAAATTCACATGCTATTGGAGATTTAGCTAATCGCATGGCTTTAGATAATTATGAATATTTGCTAAACAATATAACAAAAAAGGAACTTAAAAAGCAACGTCATAGAATTGAACATTCTCAACTATTGGTAAATTATGATGTTTGTTCTTATAAACTATACTTATTTTGTCTATTTATTAGACTGCTAAAGACCTTCCAAGATTTGCTGAATTAGGAATCATTCCTTCTATGCAACCTACTCATGGTAATAGTATAAAAATTTATATGATAATTGTTTAATTATCTTATTAGCTACATCAGATATGCTATATGCTGAAAAAAGAATAGGACCAGAAAGAATCAAATATGCTTATGCATGGAAATCCTTATTAAAATCAGGGTAATAATTATGCTATTATAGCTTAGAATAATACTAAAATAAGCTAGAGTACAGGCTTTACCATTTTCATCAGATTTCCCAGTGGAATTAGTGGATCCAAGATTAGGGTTGTATGCTGCTATTACTAGATTAGATAAGAATGGGAATTCAGTAATAACATAAGGCTATCTATTTACTATTATTAATATGTATTTAATTAGCCATCAGGATCGAATGGTTAGTATAAAAATGAAGCTGTATCTCCATATCAGGCTCTAAAAGGGTTTACAATTGATGCTGCCTTTTCAGCATTTAAAGAGAGCGAAGTAAACTAAATAATTTCAAACAATAATGATTTTAGCTAACTTTTATTTAGATTGGATCTATTGAGGTAGGAAAATTAGCAGATTTTATCATAGTTAAGAAATCATGGCTAGATATTCCAGCTAAAGAACTATTACATGATAATTCAAGAGTACGTGCTACCTTTTTAAGTGGGAAGCGTGTATTTCAGATAAAAGCTCTATCAATTGATCTTTATAAATTGTTTACTTTTTTAACAGCTTTAAAAGTTAAAAATTAGCCTAAATTGAACAAAAACATCACTATTTTACAACCTAAACTTTTAATAATCGAATATACAATATTTATATTAAAATCATCTTATATTATATTAATATATACCTATAGCATAATTTTTCTAACTTAATTAAATTAAATTTTAACTTTAAAAATTGAAAAAGAGATATAATTTAAAATCATCTTGAATTTAATCAATATAAATAAGCTTTATTTAAGTATTGCTGTATTACAACATTAAAATCAATTACTAATATCTTCGCTACTTCTTTTATAAACAAAAATTTTATTGAAAAAAATTTCAATTTTTAGTTTATTTTAGTTGTTATTTTAGCAGTTTAACTATTATTATTATCATAGATTTTAGCTGCACTATATACTTACTGCTTCATCTCAATCTCTAATATTCTTGAATAAAAAATACATTCTGTTAAATTATAACCAATAAATGATGTTTTAGCTGCTTTTTTAATAGACTTTTCATGTTTATTTATCAACTTAATTAAATTACCTTCCATTTCACAATTAACTATAAACTGAGATTGAGCAATTGAATCCTTAAAATTACTATCACCTTGTGGTTCTGTTTCATTATTCTCTACCATATTCTTCTTCCTTTTATTTTCTACTTCTTTTAATCCTATTTTCTCTTGATAAAAAATACTATATACACTACTACAATCAGTAGGTAATTTATGGGCTGCTTCTTTTACAGGCACACCATAGTATATGACTAATATAATCTGTTTGTTTTCGATTTCAATAACAGTTTCCTTATGTTTTCCAAAGCTAATAAGAAGTCTTAATTTTTCTTCTTTTTGTCTATATATATCATCTAGCGTTTATAACTTTATTCTATTATTCTGCAGCCCAATTGTTTTATTCTGCAGCCCAATTGTTTTATTTTGATTTCGAGTCCCAACTTTTTCCGCTCCACTTAGTAATCTTAATCGCTTTGTTTTAAGAGCTGAAAATGCTTTTGCGCTGTTGTATTTAACACTTAACCTTTTGGATGCTTCTTTTAAATCCATTCTTTCTTCATTTACCAATTTGAATAATGTTTTTTAATCTCAATGTTTTTTTTAACTAGCTTTGGGGCTTAGGGTTTAGGCTTATCATTAGTTATCTTTTCACTCGTTGTTACTATAAATTTATACATTTTGTCCTTACTACCTGTTATATTATGGATTGGAGTGCTACTACTCTATTGTTTATCATTATCTTATTTGGTTGTTTGTTTTCACACAAAGGACTAAACCAAAAAATAGTTTGTTCTAAGAATTAGGTTTACAATTTAAATGCTGATACAAAAGATTACGGCACTTTAAAATGAGCAACTCAAAAAATAATTTAATCAAGATTGAATTACTTCTTATCAGGTATCAAATTGCCATCTGTCCTAATTGTCTTTTATAATTGCACTGATATTGATTCTTTGTTTTATTTTTGACTTTAAATAAGCTTAAGAAATAGCTAAAATTTTTAAAAGATGAAACTGTTTTTGAATACCTGCAATTGTATTTTAGCTCAAAAACGTAAGCAACTTTTTTTAAGAACAATAAGATTTGGAACCATTTTTTATCTAGTTATTTTGTTCACTTTTAACAATTGAAAAATTGAAAAATTGAAAATTTTGATAAAAAGCACTAAAACCAAATAGTAATAAATATAACTCCTTATAAAATGAAACGGGCATTTAATAATTCATTTTATAAGGAGTTATAAACGTATTTTATGTTTTTAATATCAAATTCAATATTCCCATACAGCTAATTTTATTTTTAAAAATCAAAGCCTAATTAAAAAACAATTAACTTTAGTCATAACGTGACTACCTATTCCGATTAAAAACTAGCCAACTATTTTTTTTTTCCATAAAAAAACACAATCACAACTTCCTAGCCAACATATCCTTCCAGTTCTATCATGTATTTTGTATCTAATTAAAGCATCATTATAAAAAAAATCGACATTGAATGACTAATATTTTAAATTGCTTTATTTTTGAATAAAAGATGACTAACTCTGAATGAGATATCAAATTGATTAATTAGAAAATTTCAATAGTTGAAAAATTATGAGTCATCATTAAAAATGCAAACTTTAGATAAAGGGTTATCACATAGCATTTAACATATTACAATGTAAAATAGAATAAGCTAAGCTATTATAATATAATATAACTGTATAAATGTTGTTTCTAGTTATATTGTTAGTATTTTTATTGTTTAACATAATAACCTTAAACAAACTTCCGTATTTATAAACTTAATAAAAAAAATCTAAACTTTCAATGTTCAATGAGTTAATTTTCCAATTACTAAAAATAGTTAAAGAGTACTCTGCCACCTCATTCCAAAGTGTGGAAAAAAGCAAGATAAAAAAAGTATATAAATCACAAAATAGTGTTTTATATCCAAAATTTTTATTAAAATAAATAACTTGAACTAATAAAAAATACATAGTCTCAAAAATGACCGCCATCGCGCCCGCCAGTGATAATCAAAAGTTAGAATTTTGGGAAAGTAAATTAGGTAACTTAACTGAATTTCAATTACCTATGGATTACCCCCGTCCCTATCCCAATCGATATGTTGAAGCTATATTAGATTATCCCCTACAACAATCATTAGGTTTAAAAATTTATCAATATTCTATGATGCAAGTGAATTCAGATGGTAGTACCATATCTCCTTTTATATATTTAATGTCTGCTTTTGCTTTATTATTACATAGTTATACAGGGGAAGAAGATATTACTATTGGTAGCTCATCTACTAGTTCTAATCCTTTAGTATTGAGATTAGGTATTGATAAAGAATTGAGTTTTGAAGATTTGTTAAATAGAATGCATCAAGTGGAATGTGAAGCTTCAGAAAATGAAGTGCCTTTTAACGAATTATTTAATCATCTTTATCCTACTACTAATGATAAACAAAAAGATTCTATTCCACCTTTGTTTAGAGTAAGATTTTTTAATCAAAGTGATACTACAATAGATACATTAAATCAAACTTTAAGTACTAATGATTTAACTATTACAATTACTTCCAATCCTTCTCAATCTTTAAGAAACTTTCTACCTTCGATTAGTATTAAGTTAATTTATAATCAAACTTTATTTTCAAGTAAAAGAATGGAAATTATGATGAATCAATTAGAATTAATTTTATCTCAAGTGTTAGAAAATTCCAAAATATTAATTAAAGATGTACAATTAGTAACTAAGAAATGTCTATCAATTATACCTAATCCAAAAAAAGATTTGGGATGGAAAGATTTTAAAGGAGCTATTACTGATATTTTTACTGACAATGCTAATAAGCATCCAGATCGTTGTTGTATTTTAGAAACTTTATGCTTGTCTGGAACTGAAGAATTTCAAACTCGTAGTTATAATTATCAAACAATTAATCGAGCTACTAATTTAATAGCTAATAAATTTATAGAATTAGGCCTTGAAAGAGAAGAAGTCGTAACTATTTATGCTTATCGTGGCGTTGATTTAGTTATTTCTATTATGGCTATATTAAAAGCTGGATTAACATTTAATGTAATTGATCCGGCTTATCCACCAGATAGACAACAAGTTTATTTATCAGTAGCCCAACCTAAATGTATATTAGTATTAAAAAAAGCAGGGGATTTAATTGATAGTGTTAAAGATTATATTAATAAAGAATTAAATTTACGTGGTCAAATAGTTGGTTTAGAAATGGATGATATCGGTAATTTAAGTTACACAGGAGAAGATGGACAACCGGCTCAATTTGATATAACTCAACAAGATAATTCACCAAAAATTGAATTAGGACCTGATTCAATAGCTACATTATCTTTTACTAGTGGTAGTACTGGAATACCAAAAGGTGTACGTGGTCGTCATTTTTCATTGACTCATTTTTATCCATGGATGGGTCAAGAATTTAATATAACTGAAAGTGATCGATTTACTATGTTATCTGGTATTGCTCATGATCCTATTCAAAGAGATATTTTTACTCCATTCTTTTTTGGTAGTGAATTAAGAATACCAGATCAAGAAATTATAGCTACACCAGGTTTATTAGCTAATTGGATGAAAGATAATCAAGTAACTATATCTCATTTAACACCTGCTATGGGACAATTATTATCTACTAATGCTACTACTGTTATTCCAACATTAAAAAGTGTATTTTTTGTGGGGGATATATTAACTAAAAGAGATTGTTTAAGATTACAATCTTTTGCTCCTAATTGTAATATTATTAATATGTATGGTACAACTGAAACTCAACGTGCAGTTAGTTATTTTAAAGTACCTTCAGTTAATGAACATCCTTCTTTCTTAGTATCTGCTAAAGATGTATTGCCTGCAGGTACTGGTATGAATAATGTCCAATTACTAATTGTACAAGTAAGAAAAGACAATGAATTACCTAGAATGTGTGGTATTGGTGAAGTTGGTGAAATTTATGTTCGTAGTAGTGGATTATCAGAAGGTTATTTAGGTTTGCCTGAAGTTACTAATCAAAAGTTTTTATTAAATTGGTTTACTAAAGATGAAATTAATAATGAAGATAATAATAATAACAAATTAAATTATTATAAAGGTAAAAGAGATAGAATGTATAAAAGTGGTGATTTAGGTAGATATTTACCAGATGGTACTGTGGAATGTATTGGACGTGCAGATGATCAAGTTAAAATAAGAGGTTTTAGAATCGAATTAGGCGAAATTGATACACATCTTTCTCAACATCCAAGAGTAAGAGAAAATGTTACTTTAGTTAGAAGAGATCAAAATGAAGAACAAACTTTAGTTACTTATTTTGTTATTGAAAATGATAATAATAATAATAATGAAGATCAATTTCAAATAATTAATGAATTGAAAGATTATTTAAGACAAAAGTTACCTAATTATTCAATACCTAAAGTGATGGTACCCTTAATTAAAATGCCCTTAACGCCCAATGGTAAAGTAGATAAAAATGCATTACCCTTCCCAGATACATTAAAATCGTCCAATATTAATCAACATCAACCTAATGAAGAAATGAATCGTAATGAAACTGCTATTTATGAATTATTTGTTGAAGTATTAAGTCCACAGCAACCAGTTAAATTAGAAGATAATTTCTTTGAATTAGGAGGTCATTCTATATTAGCTACAAGATTAATATTTAAAATAAGACAAAAATTTGGTGTTAATGTACCTTTAAATTTATTATTTCAATCTCCAACTATTAAAGGGTTAGCTAATTCTATTCAAGAATTACAAGAATTAGATTTAAATATTGCAATGAATTCTAATGTTAAACAAGAAAATCAAAATGATCAAAATTCAATTGAAGACGAATTCTATCAAAGAGATTATTTGGAGTTATTAAATCAAACTCAATTTACTAAAGACATTAAAATTAAACAACTAGATTATAGTAATTTAAATATATTATTAACGGGTGCTACTGGATTTTTAGGTGCTTTTATATTAAGAGGATTATTAATTAAATATCCAACAGCTAATGTTTATTGTTTATCACGTGGCAAAGATAAAGACGATGTTAAGTTAAGAATCATTAATAATTTAAAATCACATCAAATTTATCAACCGAATTATGAACAACAAATTATTCCAATTAAAGGAGATTTAGGTTTAACAAATAATTTTAGTATTGAAGACAATGAATTTAATTTATTAAAACAAAACATAGATTTAGTTATACATAATGGTGCTTGGGTACATTGGGTTTATCCTTATAATAAATTAAGGGATAGTAATGTCTTATCAACTGTACAATTATTAAATTTTTGTTTAAATGATAAATCAAATGTTAAGCCCTTTTATTTTGTATCTTCAACTTCAGTATTAGATACGAATCATTATTTAAAAGTAGCTGAAGATAATATTAATAATAATAAATTAAAAGGAGTAAGTGAATTAGATGATTTAGAAGGAAGTAGCAACGGATTAAGAACAGGATATGGACAAAGTAAATGGGTTAGTGAAAAATTAATTATGGATTATTCAAAGAATGGATTACCTTGTTTTATCTTAAGGCCAGGTTATATTGTTGGTGATAGTTTAAGTGGAGTATCAATAACAGATGATTTCTTATGGCGTTTAGTTAAAGGATGTATACAAATTAGTAAGATACCTAAAATGATTAATGATTTAAATATGTGTCCAGTTAATTATGTTGCTGATGTAGTTGTAGAATCAATTAATGATTTAACTAATTTTAATAATCAATGTAAAGTATATCATTTGACCAATCCAACTACATTTAAATTTGATGAATTATTTCAAAGTCTATTAGATCATGGCTATGACTTACAATGGCTAGATTATGTTGAATGGCGTAATGAATTAATGGAAGTGACTTTAAAGTCAAGTGATAATGCTTTGTATCCTTTATTACATTTTGTTTTAGATGATTTACCTACATCTACTAAAGCTCCTTCTTTAGATGATACACAATGTTTAAAATTAATTCAAAATACATCAATTCAATGTGATAAAATTCAAAATTTAATGAGTTTATATTTAACTTATTTAGTTAAAGTAAGTTTCCTTCCTCAACCTACAACCGATGGGAAACTTAAATTAGTAGAGTTACAAGGTGATAAAGTTAATTTAATTTCTCGTTCAGGGCGTAGTTAAATGAGATTGTTTTCAATAAAGTTTATATCATTATTGTATTAAGATAAATTAAGATAATGTTATCTTTATTTGTTTATTTTTAAACTATAATTTATTTAAAAAATCTATTTTATTAAATAATATCAAGAGTTATAACTAACGATTCTATAGATCCTAATATATTCCATCAGCAATCGGAAGGATTCTCTTTTACAAGGACTGATCAACAGCCAACGTATGATTAAATAACAAATATTTGACTTTAACTCGATTCTTTATGAGCACAAACTCACATTATTACCGTTACTTTCTTTAACATATTATATAAAATTTAACAACACCTTATTATACATCCTATAAAGCCCAACTTGATACCAACCTTGAGACTGACAGTGATAAAATTTTTAATAAAATTTTTAAACAAAAAAATACATCCTCATATATTGTAAATAAATTTTAACAAATAACATTTAATTTTAAATTTTAATATAATTAATATATGGGGATGTTTTTTTTGGTTTCATTACTTTTTCCATTTTTTAAGCACTATTTGAGCGAAAAGATTGTTAGTAAAATTCTTAAACAAAAAAATACATCCCCATATGAGGGTTTTTTATTTGATAATTTCATTAATAATTTTTTTAATAATTTTTTTATTTAAATAACATTTAGAAAATGAAAAAAGTGATGAAATTAAAAAAAGACCTCTATATATTTATATTTAATTCCTGTTTATTTCATTTTGTTATTTTTTTATGAATTTATTTAATATTAAGTTTTTTTTTTAAATTATAAACAATTTTTTATTATTTTATGAATATTAAGTTAATAAAAAAAAACTTTATAAAAATGAACTACTATTTTTTAAAACAAAATATATTCAAGTTTTAAATTATAAAATAATATTTTTTATTTTATTCTATTTTTCTGCATTATAATGCTTAAATACAAAGTTTAAAAAGATTGTTTTAAATTATTTTTTTAGTATTAATAAATTTAATATTTTTGATATTGTTAATATAGAAATTAAATATAATAAATCATAAACTACTTTAAACTGTATTTATTTATTTTTATTATTTTATTTATTTTTATTATTTAAATTATAATAAGTTAAAAATATTTATAAAAATTTCAAGCATTTTATAATTAGTTAATCGTTAATTTATAATGATATTTATATAAATAAAACTATTTTAAAAAAAAATGTTTTAAGTGATTATTGAATCATTTTAGTCCCTAACCATAAATTTTGACAGTGAAATAAAATAAAAAAACTGAGACAACTTTCAAAGAGTGTAATCAGTTTTCGGAATTTGGTGTGACTATTTGGATTTAAGATTGAATACATCTACGGCTGTTACAGCTGTTTTGTGACGTCTTTAATAATAATTTTTATAATTAATTTTTTGATCTAACCTATTTCTTCAAGCTTTTAGTTTTTATATTTTGGCGAGTTCAGTATTTTTTTCCCAAATGAACAATTAAAAATGTTGAAAAAGAGTTGTAATAGCTGTAAACAAACATGAAATCAAATTTTTATTTTAATCACAATTACTCTAAACATATTTAAAGTTAACAACAAAACAGTGATTTATTGTCAACAAATTTTATAAAAGATAATTTGGATATAGTTAATTTGGTACCAGGTAACAAAACAAAATTAGCACCAACCACTGTTTTTTTAAATCATACAATTTATATCGCTATAACTAAATTCCTTAATTAAATAATCTTTTTGTCAATCAGTAAAACGCTAACTTTTAATTTTTTAAATCTAATTGTTTTTGTTTTAGGTTCCAATTTTAAAAGAAATAGGTTTTCAAGCTAAAGTATAGCAAGCAATAATAGTAAAAAAGTTGAATTTATGGCAACAAGTGAAGACTATACTACAGTACCCCAAAGTCAGTTCTACAAGAATATCTAATAGAATAAGCAATGAAGATAAGAAGACTTTGGTTAAGTCATTAAATGAATAACGAATGCGATTAAAAGAAGCAGCAAAAAAGTTGAGTATTAACTATAGTAGCGCAAAAACAGTTTTGTCTCGTGAAAGAAAAAAGTTAAATAAGAGTAGGAGTAAAAAAAAATAAGGGTTCAGACGCAAGATGAAATAGATAAACAAAGAGAATAATTAAAGTTTTTCAACAGCCTTTAAAAGAAAAATAAATGAAACCAAAAGCGTATTAATTATATTTGTAAATAATCAAGGGATATCAACAACTGAGGCAGGTTGAAAGCTATCTATCAACTACAATAGCACAGGAGCAATTATTTTTAGAGGAAAAAACAGATTAGAACAAACAGTGAATGGAAATAAAGGAAGCATGTAAGGGAATGGTGAAATTGATGTACAAAAAGACATTAGTTTTGAAAGTTTAACTGGTAAACTTCGCTTTATAATCAATAGTAAAACTAAAGATGATTTATTAAGCTGACAAATGAGGATGGGAAATCTATAAAAGAAGCAGCAGAAATATTATCTATTGACTTTAGTAGCCCAAGATATATTATCACTCAAATAAGAAATAAAATAGAAGCTATTTCACAAGAAGAGGACGCAATGACTATATATGAAGGTAGAAAGTTGGAAAGCTTTGTTATTCAGCATCATAATATAATGAACAATGGGGTTGAAAAGTTGCAGATATGACAGGAAAAGGTGAGCTAAATAATGACGATGTAGATTATGCAAATACCAAATCTAACAATAAAAGTGGTAATGGAGGTAAAAGTGATTTATTAATTCCAGTATATGAGCAAGAGACTTACAAAAAAAGCAGTACAATTGGTATCTACTGATTATAATCATACAACTAATGTTACTATTTAGAAAGGAGGAGAATTCAAAGGGACAGTGGATGTAAAAAACAACTATTGAGGGAGATAACAGTTTAAATGGCTTGGAACCACAATATATTAATATGATAAGCGATGAAGCTAAAATAAATTGAATCAAGTAAATAGGTGAATAAAGAAAGTCTATATAAGAAGCAGCAAAACATTGTCAATTAACTTTGACAGTGGAATGGATATTATTATTCGAGCAAGAAATAAACTAAAAGAAACGATAAGTATAAAGAAAGCAAGTATATAAGAGAGCAACCAAACAAATTTATAAAAAGGTTATAATTTGAAAAATTTAATCCCAGAAAGTCAAAATGTAATAGTTAATAAAGCTAATGATAGTTCAAATGAGATAGTGGATGATCAGAAAATCTTTATAAAGGAAGTAACAAAGCCATTGACTCCTAGCTGTAACATTATAATGAGTGTTGTTTATAAAATGCAAAAAAAATAAGAACAAAAATGCAAGTTCAAGTAAATAGACAACTAACAGAAGAAGCAAAATCTTCTAGCAGCTTTCAAAAAAAAAAAAAATAAGTAAGAAGGATAAAAGAATTAAACTAGTAAGTGGGAAAAAAACAAGTATAGGTAAAGCAGCCAAACATTTATTTATTAATTGTAATGACATATATACCATTTTGGACAAGAAAGAAAGAGAATAAGAGAAGTAGTGTATACGAAAAAATTAAGGGCGCAGATAGAAGATGAAACTGATACTCAAAAAAGGAAGAAATATAATTTTTTAACAAGTATCGAAAAAGAAACAAAATATGCAAGGAGACTAAAGAAAGTCTAGTTAAGCTAGTAGCTGAGCAAGAAATAAGTATAAAGGAGGCAGGGAAATCTTTGTCTATTAATTGTGGTAGTGCACAGGGCATAAATAATCATGAAAAGGATATAACAAAAAAAGAATTAGAGACAAGAAAACTAAAGACCCGAACTGAAGATGAAATAAATACTCAAAAAGAACAAGTAAAATTGTTCAACTTACAAAGAGTTAATAAAAGGGATAAAGAGATTGTAAAAAATTCAATCAAGCTAGTAGCTGAACGGAAAATGAATATAAGGGAAGCAGCTGAACATTTACCTGTTAGTTATAGTAGCGCACAAAGTATTATTCGTGATGAAAGGCATAAGCTAACCAAGGTTATAAATGTAAAAAAAGTAAGTATTAAGGATGTCAATGGAATAAATATTCAAGAAGTTAATGAATTGAAGAAAATTCCTAAAAAAAATCGAAGCGTAATAACTGACGAGGTTAAAAAAGGTTTGTTTACATTGGTGAGCGAACAAGGAAAGTCTATAAAAGAAGTAACTGAACTGCTGTCCATTGAATATGATAATGCAATGCAATTAATTCGTCGAAGTAAAATTAAATTAAAAGAGGCTGAGAGTGAAGAAAAATTAGTATACAAAAAGATGACTGAAGTAATATTTGAGAATTTAATAGTATTGGGATATGAAAGAATGATGAAATCAAATATACCAAATGCTATTGAGCGTTTATTAAAATGGGTATTAATGTTAAATTTTGTTTGTACTAAAGGTGATCAAAAAATCCCGACAATCAATCAATCAGAATATTTTGCTTTAACTTTCATATTGTAAAAGTTGATGAATGAATGGAAGTCTCACTATAAGAAATTAGTTTATTGTAGTAGAATTTAATGGAATAAATAGCTTTTCTAATTGAAAGAATTATAAAGAGATAGTACGCATATTTTAAATTATATATAAAGGATAGAATTCCTAAGCTCAAAGACCCAATTATAACTTGTTTATCCTCGGAAGGCATTAAAATAGCATTCAGGATTGCAGTATCTCAAAAGCTAGGTTTATTTTTGCTTTATTTAATTGATAAATATCGGCGAAAAACCCTATATTAACATAAGGCTGATTACTATCCTTTATCAATATCAAAATATGCGTAGTTACTGACTCACTATTGATAGAAGGATTTATAAAGTTCTATAGGTAAAAAGTTAACGAACACATTTGATTTTAATTTAAATCATTATCATGCTATTCTTATATCTCAAAGTTAAAAGATATACCTTTTTAAAACTAATCTCCTTAAAAATATTAGTTACTATTGAGTTGAAATAAGTTTTCTAATATAAAAATTAGTACAATGTCATCGAATATATGATTTCGATATTAAGTCATTTATACTGATAAACTAGTTCATAACATAACAAAAAGACACTTCCTAAAGGCTATCAAATACCATTCAAAGTAACCATAATATAAATAAATAACTAAAATAGTATTATAGTGCACGTAAATGACATTTTACTTTTCAACTATATGTTTATTTTTCCAACGTAATACTCAAATAATACTAGTAAACCCTTTAATAAAAAACATGATCAAACCGAAACTAAACAGCAAAGTTTTTTTAAATTAGAAAACACGCTTCCCACTTAAAAAGGTAGCACGTACTCTTGAATTGTCATGTAATAGTTCTTTAGCTGGAATATCTAGCCATGATTTCTTAACTATGATAAAATCTGCTAATTTTCCTACCTCAATAGATCCAATCTAAATAAAAGTTAGCTAAAATCATTATTGTTTGAAATTATTTAGTTTACTTCGTTCTCTTTAAATGCTGAAAAGGCAGCATCAATTGTAAACCCTTTTAGAGCCTGATATGGAGATACAGCTTCATTTTTATACCAACCATTCGATCCTGATGGCTAATTAAATACATATTAATAGTAGTAAATAGATAGCCTTATGTTATTACTGAATTCCCATTCTTATCTAATCTAGTAATAGCAGCATACAACCCTAATCTTGGATCCACCAATTCCACTGGGAAATCTGATGAAAATGGTAAAGCCTGTACTCTAGCTTATTTTAGTATTATTCTAAGCTATAATAGCATAACTATTACCCTGATTTTAATAAGGATTTCCATGCATAAGCATATTTGATTCTTTCTGGTCCTATTCTTTTTTCAGCATATAGCATATCTGATGTAGCTAATAAGATAATTAAACAATTATCATATAAATTTTTATACTATTACCATGAGTAGGTTGCATAGAAGGAATGATTCCTAATTCAGCAAATCTTGGAAGGTCTTTAGCAGTCTAATAAATAGACAAAATAAGTATAGTTTATAAGAATAAACATCATAATTTACCAATAGTTGAGAATGTTCAATTCTATGACGTTGCTTTTTAAGTTCCTTTTTTGTTATATTGTTTAGCAAATATTCATAATTATCTAAAGCCATGCGATTAGCTAAATCTCCAATAGCATGTGAATTTATTTGAAATCCCATCTTGGACCAAATACTCATCCTTTTACGTAATATATCCAGATCATAGGTAATTAAACCAGTACTATTCTTATCCGAATAAGGTTCAATCATAGCTGCACCCCAAGACCCTAAAGCGCCATCCAATACCACTTTAATACCTCTTACAAAAAGCCTGTTCTTATTTAAGTAATTTTTGTCAGGAAGATTAAGACTTTTAAAATTTTCCTTGCTACAATGTGTATCTTTTTCCATACACATAATCATAGAATGAACGCGTATTGACAAGCTATCTTCTTTCAACGCTTTTTCAAACACTCTAAGTTCTTTTATACTTATCCCTGCATCATGAGCACCCGTTAATCCGAAGCTTAACATCTCTTGGGTGATACTATTTAGCGCATCCATTTCCATTTCTTCTGAAGGCTCAGGTATCAAGCCCATTACAAGGCTACGTGCATTATCAATAAATACACCAGTTGGATGGCCATTACTATCTCGGATTATATCTCCACCAGGGACTGAAAATTTTGGATCAAGTAGATTAGGAGTCGCTTTTATGGCTAAATCCAAGGCTGCTTTATTAACCCAAGTACCATGGAAATCCACTCTAGTTAAAGAAATAGGTATTTTGTTTAATTGATCGTAGTCGCTAGAGTAAAATACTAAGTCTTTGTAAGTAGGAAATTTTTGCTCTTTAAATAAATTTTGATCCCAGCCGTATCCTTCTAAAAAGGGAGCCTGTTTCCATGTTTTTGAGTAAACTATGATTTTACTTTGTATTTCTGATATGCTTTTTGAGCCCGTTAGATCCACTTGAAGATTCTGTCTTCCTCTTCCTAATAAATGAGCATGTGCATCAATTAGTCCTGGCAATACTGTATGTCTTTTTAAGTCATATTTTTTTACTTTAGGGTATAATTTTTTCACTGCTTTATGGTCCCCTATATATTCAAATTTTCCATTGGCTATTACAGCTGCTTCTTTATAATATGGCTTATCCTTGTAAATCAATATTTTAGCATTATATATCCCATAAACATTCTCATCTGGCTTTGGTAATCTAGGTAAACATTTAAGTATAAAAAGCGCAAAATATGAACTTGGGCTTTTTTTATTTAAACAGTAAAGGTTTGTATCACTTACTTTATATCATTTACATCTACGTTCCAAAATAAATACCAAAATCCCATCAGTACTACAAGAATTGACCACAGTGTATACCCTCTGATATCAAACGGTGGTGTTGAACTATTTTGGCTCGCTTTCTCAATATCTTGTTCGTTTAGTTGGATACCTTGCTTTAATTCGGATTCCATTTTTTAAATTTTATTAAACCAAATGAACCCACTTGTTCATTTGATACGCTTTTATAATTTTAATTTAATCCCTTCTTTTTAATGTTATTTTTTTATACTGGATGGTTCTAACTTGTGACTAGACTGTGACGATTATTCAAATTTTATGCTTCAAACAAATTGAAAGAATTATCTAATTAAGATAAAATAAAAGTTTTTTAGGGTTTTTACTAAATAATAAAATCTTTAAACATGAAACCTAAAAAAATACTAGATCATTCAAGTTTTATTTAAAAAACACGCTTCCCACTTAAAAAAGTAGCACGTACTCTTGAATTATCATGTAATAGTTCTTTAGCTGGAATATCCAGCCATGATTTCTTAACTATGATAAAATCTGCTAATTTTCCTACCTCAATAGATCCAATCTAAATAAAAGTTAGCTAAAATCATTATTGTTTGAAATTATTTAGTTTACTTCGTTCTCTTTAAATGCTGAAAAGGCAGCATCAATTGTAAACCCTTTTAGAGCCTGATATGGAGATACAGCTTCATTTTTATACCAACCATTCGATCCTGATGGCTAATTAAATACATATTAATAGTAGTAAATAGATAGCCTTATGTTATTACTGAATTCCCATTCTTATCTAATCTAGTAATAGCAGCATACAACCCTAATCTTGGATCCACCAATTCCACTGGGAAATCTGATGAAAATGGTAAAGCCTGTACTCTAGCTTATTTTAGTATTATTCTAAGCTATAATAGCATAATTATTACCCTGATTTTAATAAGGATTTCCATGCATAAGCATATTTGATTCTTTCTGGTCCTATTCTTTTTTCAGCATATAGCATATCTGATGTAGCTAATAAGATAATTAAACAATTATCATATAAATTTTTATACTATTACCATGAGTAGGTTGCATAGAAGGAATGATTCCTAATTCAGCAAATCTTGGAAGGTCTTTAGCAGTCTAATAAATAGACAAAATAAGTATAGTTTATAAGAACAAACATCATAATTTACCAATAGTTGAGAATGTTCAATTCTATGACGTTGCTTTTTAAGTTCCTTTTTTGTTATATTGTTTAGCAAATATTCATAATTATCTAAAGCCATGCGATTAGCTAAATCTCCAATAGCATGTGAATTTATTTGAAATCCCATCTTGGACCAAATACTCATCCTTTTACGTAATATATCCAGATCATAGGTAATTAAACCAGTACTATTCTTATCCGAATAAGGTTCAATCATAGCTGCACCCCAAGACCCTAAAGCACCGTCTAATACCACTTTAATACCTCTTACAAAAAGCCTGTTCTTATTTAAGTAATTTTTGTCAGGAAGATTAAGACTTTTGAAACTCTTTTGCTCACAAAACTCTACGCTTTGAGCACATTTTATCATAGAATGGATACGAACTGGTAAATTATCCTGTTTTAAAGCTTTTTGGAACACCGCCAATTCATCAAGATTCACTCCAGCATCATGAGCTCCAGTCAAACCATAGCTTAGCATTTCTCTGATGATATTATCTAAGGCTAATAGCTCCATTTTTTCAGTGGGTTTCGGAATTAATTTTGTTACTAACGTTTGTGCGTTATCAATAAACACACCAGTAGGATAGCCATTACTATCTCGAATGACATCTCCACCAGGAACTGAAAACTTAGGATCAATTATACCTGGATTTGCTTTTATTACTAAATTCAAAGCAGCTTTATTAACCCAAACACCATGTGCATCTACACGAGATAAAGAAATTGGGATATCATTTAATCCAGGGTATTTCGTTTCATCAAAAGCTAAATCTTTATAAGTTGGGAATACTTGATTGTTCATTAAGTTTTGGTCCCACCCAAAACCTTGAATAAAAGGGACTTTTTCAGAACTCAAGAAATGTTGTCCAATGCGCTCACATACTATAGAAAGTGAGCTTGAATCTCTTAAATCTACTTGTAACATTTGTCTTCCTCGACGTAATATATGGGTATGGGCATCGATCAATCCAGGTTGTATTGTGTATCCATTAAGATTATATGACTTAATGTTCGGATACTTTTTTCTTAGATCGTGGTGCTTGCCAATAAACTTAAATTTACCATCTGATATTACCATCGAGTCTGCATAACTATAGCTATCAGCTTGATATATTAAAATCTCTGCATTATAGATAGCATAATTTTCTGAATCTGTTTCTGGTAACCTTGGTAAACATCTAATAATCATTAACTTATTAACTGAATAATGTAGTTGCTAATTACTTTTTATTATTTGCATCAACTTTTACGCTTATCAATAATAAAGCAATAATAATCACTGATATTGAAAATAAAATAGGAGATTTAATAGGAGTTCCAGTTGATTTTAACTTATTATTAGATACTTTAGTATTCATATTTTATAATACATTCTTTATCATAACGTTTTTTTTGCGCTTTTTATACTTTTTATTTTTAGTTTTATATGTAGTTATTATTTTTAAAATCATTTGACCTAAATTTTAATCTTGTACTCAATTTTGTGAAGATTACAACATCAATCCTGACCTTTAATATTTGAATGTATTGTGACCATTGATTGATTGCTACATAATAGTATATTTGGATTATATAGTATGGAGTATTAGAACATTATTGATTGATTAAGAAGTTACGTCAATTATTTGAACTTTTTCTAAAGACTTTTTTATACAAAACATACTGACTGTAAAGATGGAAGACAGAAGTAGCTATAAATACTTCTATCATAAAAAGACACAGACAATAGGCTTGTAAAAAGTATGTGTGCTGTTGAAAGTGTATCTATCAATTCTACTGGATTTAAAAAAATTATAAGGCAGCCATATTTAATAATTTTATTTGGATGCTTACGATGTATTTTTTAACATTACAAAGTGAATAATATATATGTATATTTGAAATGTTATGAAGATATTTAATAATAAATTTTGTTTTTATAAATTTAATTGATTCTTCATATAAAATTTAAAAAAGCTTCATGAGAATTTTAAATTAAAATTTTTAATGTGATATTCTGAACTTTTTTTATATTGTGAGCCAGTTTATTTAGCAAAACAATTAAAGATTTAACAAATAAAATATAATATTAAAATTTAAACAAATTTGTTAACAAATTCTAAAAATTATTATTAAATTTAGTTGATTATATAAAATATTTCTTGATAAATATAAATTCAATTGATTTTAATTAAATATATTTTTGATCAACCATTTATAATAATAGATACATAATGACTTAGAGCCATTACTATGATAAATTTACTAATAAAAGTCTATTTTTTATAGATAAGTAATAATTTGTTAGAATCATAAAAATAAACAATTTGATAGTACGAATTACTCTTAGAAAATAAGTAATTAAAGCAATAAAATAGTCACTACTTATAACTGTAAAATTTACTCATCTAAAGGTGATGTAATAGTTCCTAAATAGCCAAGTCGTACGGATTATTATAATTGGATAAAAATCTAACGCTACCAAATTTTTGAGTTTCATCCTACAATTGTTTGCCAACACGTCAAGGAGATTTTGATTTCTGGGCAGAAAAAATGTTACAAAAATAATCTACAAATTAAACCCCATCAAGCCATGAAAGTGTACATTTAATTGGACTAGGGCTGAATCACTCGAAGGATTTCCTCCACTTTTTTAGTGGCATTAGCCAATCACTTTCGACCATCCTTGGCTTTTATTAGCGAATGAATCGCCAAGGAAGATGCCATTTCGGGATAAGTATGAACTTAAGGTAGGTAATAAGTAAGTTGAAAATTTTTATAGCTTTTTTATAAGTTGATAAGTAAGATATTTTAGCTTCGATAGTAAACATATTAAATAATTTAACTATAGTTAGCTTTAGAAGAACAAAAATAGTAAAATGGTAAGTTAAAATTAATACATAAACTGATAGAAAACAAAGCTGATATTTTTTTGTAATAGTCAAGTGGAATAGCAGTTAACCCAGAGTGTATTTCTTTATTTCAAGATCTCAAACTTAAACATAAAATCAAATACATTGTTTATAAGATCTCTGATGACTTTAAGGAGATTGTAGTTGATAAAACATCTGAAGATGAAGATTATGAAAGTTTTGTAGCTGAACTTCCAGAAACTGATTGTCGATTCGCTGTTTATGACTTTTCTTACGAAACAGAAGACGCTGGTAAAAGAACTAAAATTTGCTTTTATATTTGGTAAGTTACTTTATATCTTTTGCTTTGATTAAAATTTATTGCTTTTTTATAAAAAGGGCTCCAGATACTGCTAGAGTTAAGTCGAAGATGTTATACTCTTCCAGCAAAGACGCTTTAAAGAAAGCTCTTAATGGTATTGCTGTTGATATTCAAGGTACTGATTTCAGTGAAGTTGAACACTCTTATGTTCTCGATAAAGTTAGCCGCGGTAAATATTAAGTTAAGAACCGAGCTTAATCCGACTTAAGACTGGTCAAATTTAATAGGTTTTTTTTATAAAACGTGTTTGACCTAATATAAAATTTAAAGAACTTCTTTGATTATTCTTACCGCTTTTTTTGTTTTTCTTTTTGTTGATTTGTATGTGGTAATGCATTTCTTGTTTTATATCCATTTTTATCTGTGTATAATTTAACAATGTTATGTACTAGAACAAAGAAGACATTCTTGTATGTACGAGATTAAGTTACCTTTATTTAATATTATAGTATAAAATTTTATTTTGGCTAATAGTTGCTGTTTTAAATAAACTCATTTAAAGCTCATTGATATAGTAAACCCTCTTTATATGACCTTTTTTATAAATAATTGTTCTTTAATCTATATAAATTGAATTTGCTGGTATACTTTAACTTTTTATTATTTTGAACATTTCTAATCGATGTACATATTTTATTATTATAAAGAGTAATAATCATTTTACAATTATTCAATGTAATAACAATGTCTTAGAAACGTAGCACAAGCGTATATTGCTCACAATTAATAGCTACAGCCATTCATACAAACTCGTTATTCATAGACTCAATATAAATATAAATATACATTTGTATACATAAATTAGTCATAAATAAAGCTGATAGCATTTATTTTTAAAAATTTATTTTATTGTTAAAATTAGTTTTCAAAAAGTAAGCTGAATCCTACTTTATGGGATGGTTCGTCAAGTTTAGTAGTGTCAAATGATCCACCAACAGCAACTTTGATTCCTGGTTTAACCTTTTGAGTGTAAGCTAATCCAAGTTTACCGAGGTTGCTGATTTTAGCCTAAATCGTTATTAAATATCATAATAAATATAAATAAAATAAAAGTTACCTTAACAAAAGTATCACGATCAATGAAATATTTAGTACCAACTTCAAGACCAACTGCATTAACAGTGGCTTTGCTATCCCAAGAAGCTTTGGCACCAACTTCAATATCTGGATTTACACGTTGGTAATAAGTAGCAGCGAAGTTACCGAATGAGTCAGTCCTATTTCATGTTAGTTAAGATAGTAAAGACATTTGTAAACTTACGAGTGAATAGCAGCGTTGAAATCATGGTGGAAATAAGCTAATGAAGCATTGGTTTTAGTTACAACACCTTTTTCAATATCATAACCGGTTTCACCACCAACAAAAATACCATCTTGTCTGTAAATATGTTAGGATAATTTTTAAAATATATACTAATATTAGTACCCTGCAACAAAGTCAAGATTTAAAAGAGGACCTTTGAAAACATCAGCAGAGGTACGAACATGGGCAAGGTTATGTTTGTAGTAAACGTTAGCCTTGAGATTTTTAGTACTAAAATAGTTTAATAACAAATTTTTAAATACAAACAATAGTTACCCAGTAGTTGGTAAATAGCTGGCTAAAAGATCAAGTTTGACACCTTTGGCAGATTTGTTTTCTAATTCAGCCTGAAGAGTCAAGTTGTTAGTGGTGGTGATTCCTTCAGTAAGGACAAAACCGTTGGCAAAGTCATTATATTTAAATTTAGCTTCACCAAAAACATGACCAGTTTTGTTATCTTGATGACCGTTAACAGTTAAGTTCTAATACGTTAAATTAATTAATAAACTATCTTTTAATATTACTTTTAATTTGTATTTCAAACCTAGTTTAGGCTTTGGGTAAAACTTATAAGAGAAAACACTTACAACACCGTTTGAAGTGGTAGTTTTAACTTCAAGTTTGGCTTGACCGACTGGATAGTCTTTAGTGAGGAGGTCTTTGACGGCTTTTGAGAGATCTGAGAAAGCAACTGGGGCCATTTGATTTACTTTAGCGTTTATGATATGAGAAAAATTACTTATTTCTACTACCAAAACTTGTATTTAAATGCTCAATTTAAGTTATTTCAATGATTGGTGCAGACTTACTCTTCGTGCTGCTTAATACTTCATTGGTTAAATTGCAAAACTTTATCAATCGATACTTCTAGATTTCGTCATCAGGAAGGATAATTATTTTTATTTTAGCGCTAGCTATTTCTAGGTTAGCTCATGATCGCATCATTTTCGTCCAATCAGCTTCGATTCTCTGTTACAGATGATTAGAATAACTACTTCTTTAATCCAATAAAAGTTACCATAAACATGTTTAAAATGTTGGTTGGCTGAATCGCATGTGTAATAATTAGGGAATTTTTCAAATTTAGACAAGTAATTTTCCAAGTGCAATAATTTAACTTTGAAAATTCGCAAGCAAAGCAAAAATTGCTTAAAACATAAAACTTAATATTATTGGTTGGCCTCGAAAAAATTTTCATTTATAAAAAATATCGAAATTTTTTTGAAACAACGTTTTAATTTCCTTAATGTAAGTTCAGTTATAATAATAAAACTATACAATATGATGAGCCTAAAAAGACATTTGCACGTCAGTCTTAATCTCTATGTAGACTAATATATCTATACCCAAATTGCTGATACATTGGTGTTAAATGCAAAACCTTTGCTGTTCAAATACTAATTATTATTTTATAGATCTTTACCCATTCCTTGTGATGGACTTTATAGTCGCTTATCAAATTTAATGCTTCAATTTGATTTATATGATGTCAAAGCGCTACTCAATTCGGCGCTGCTCGTATATATCAAGTTAACGTTATTTTTTAAATGCAAACATTATTGTACATAATTATTTTAATAAAATTCAGATATCTTATTATTTTCTAATAAAAATTGAACTACTTTTTTGTCAACCTGTTCCTTCTTGTTAATGGTAAAGACTTTAAATAATAACATTTTTTCAAGGTTCTCATTGATTTTAATTTGTAATATAAACCAACATTAATCTAAAGATATTAGCACGACTGATATGAGCTATTTTGTTATTGTACAAAACACACTATTGTGATCTTGAAAATTTACTTGACACCCCAAGCTTCAATTTAAAACTGGGATATGGGGGTGTTTTTTTTGGTTTCATCACTTTTCCGTTTTTTAAGCGCTATTTAAGTGGAAAAACTGCCAGTAAAATTATTCTACTCAATAGCGCTTGAAAAATGGAAAAAGTAGTGAAATAAAAAAAAACACTGCCATATATTTGTCAAAATTAGTTTATTGTATAAAATCAAACATTACATAATTCTCAATATAAATATAAATATATTGACTTGTAAGCAACAATTATTATTTGAAAATATTTTTTTAATCTATTTTGCTTTTATTACACTTTTAATGTAACTTTTAAAACAATATAGCTGATAATAAGCTCAAGTAATATTTGAGTATTTAATAACTGGCCTAACAAATAATAAATATATTTTTTGTTTAGCATAAATTAATATTTCATTACAATAAATTATATACTAACAATACTAAGTATAGTAGCCTATAGCTATTTTTATTTTGTATATTTAAAAGTAAAATCTAAAGTAAAATAATATAAAAATAGATCACTAGCTATTACTAAAAAATATAAATTAAACGTAACAATAATAGTATCGGCTTTCATACAACTAACATATACAAAATAACAAATAAATATAATAAACCTTTAATTATTTCTCAACTCTCACCTTGCGCATAAGTTAAAATTTTATCCAAACGATCCTGTACAATACTTAAAGTAGTATTTATTGAGCTTAATCTCCTCCTAGCATTTATTAATTTATCAATATCATTCTGTAACTTGGGAGGATGGGCCATAGCAGAATATGTACTTAATTCTATTTCAAATATAAAACACAACTATTTTAATAATAAACTAAATCCTACCTTCTAATAATCTATTAATTACCATCTGTAATTTAACTTGACTATCTTTTACACCTAATATTCTGTTATCCAAATCTAATATTACCGGCGACATCACTTCAATCAATTGCTGGCTCAAATCATCCATTGATTTAGTATCCGCTTCATTGATATTTTCATTAGTACTTAGCGGCTCACTTTTCATACTTTCATCTGGATTAATTTCACTTTGAGTGTTCATACTAGACCCTTTAACTTCTTTTACTTGATCTAAATCAGATTCCAAACTAACTTCCACAGATTCTTTTTTTTCTTTTTCTAAACTTTTTGTTAATAAACTTGAAGTTGGGTCTTCTAAATTGGAAGGTGTTAATTCTGGTGATTTTTCTTTTTTAAATAATTTGGAAAATTTCGATAGCTTCGATCCGCCAGCCGAAGCTTCGTTAGCCTTATTCTCTTTATTGACTTCTTTCATTTCTTTTTAATAAAAAAACAGCTTTCTAGATTTAACTTGTTTTTTTACTATGTTTAATTTTGGTGAGAACCATTGGCCAAAATAAATCACACCACTACGCCTTTTTCTTGCTGCACTATATTATCACTTGTAAGGGATATTTGATCTTTTACATAAAGACAGTTGGTCTATAGATAGTAATACTGTAATAACCTGGTGAGTTTACTTACTAATTTATTAGTTTTAACAAATAACATTTTTTAACACAGTGTTTTATAGAAACGCTGTGGTTTTCATCTTTAACTGACAAGTAATGATTTTAAAAAATCATATTCACTTAAAAATTACAAACTGCAAGGTAGTTTTAAAAAGCCTTCTCAAGTTAAAATATAACATTTTATCTAAGTCTATAAAAACCATGTCTTTTATATTTTTTGGTTGACACCATTTCTTATGTTTATTATCTACTTTATTGCTCCTTTATTGCTTATAATTAGTAATGGTAGAAGATTATCACCTTTGACTTTAAAGATATGGGGATGTATTTTTTGTTTAAGATTTTTACTGATAACCTTTCTACTCAAATAGTGCTTAAAAAATAAAAAGGTGATGAAACCTAGAAAACACCCCCATATTAAAAAAATAAAGATTCACTTTAAAATTGCATAACCTTTAAAAAAAGAATATTGGCATTTTAGAAAGAGAGTATTGGCGTTTCAAAAGGGTGTCCTTGAAATAACTGTAAGCATTTTAGTGAATATTAAAGTATAATTACAGATCTATAAATTAAAAAGTCACAACACCGACATTCTAATTACAAAAGTGGAAATATGAAATGAGTAAGTGATTTGGAAAGACTATGAATTATAGTTTTATTTAATATTTAAATTAGATCGCTTATGGAGAAGTAAATGGTTAGAGGAGATTTGATATAGACTTGGAAGTTGATGTTTTCTATATATATATTCCTAAATGAAATATAATAAATTGTAGTTTTTTTTACTTTAATTGACGACTTTTTAATACTTTCTTAATAGTTATGTAATTTTTATTATCTTAGATAAGCTCTATCTTAGTTTGCGGGTATTTTTAAATTAAAATGAAGTTAAATCATTGGCTAATCAAATTAAAGTGTAAATTTAAATTAGTTAATTGTATACATAATCAGAATATGAAAAATAAATAATAGTATTAATATAGATGATGTATTGATATAAACAATATATATAGGAACCTAATAAATATATAGCAGTTCAATATTAGTTTATATTATTTGTGAAATATAATAGGCGTAATAAAATAAAAAGACAAGAAAAGTTGGAAGAAAAGGATAAGTATGATCTTATTGAGACGACATATTTCAAAACTAAGCAGTAAAAACCTTAGACTTTAGTATGTTTATAGTAATATGACAGCTATTTCAATTAGAGTATAACAGTTTTTTCTTATAAAAGACAAAAGAGCCAAAACCCCAAAAATAAAGTAATAGAGGTAGATAGGTAAGTATTTACCTAGCAGAGGTAATAAATGCTACAATAAATAACTAAGTTTATCTTTTATTGAATTCATATGATATTTGCTTAGTTTTAAGGCAATGGCTATTATATTAGATAAATTTTAAAGAGTATAAAAGGTAGTAAAATTAATATTTCATAGAATCAAACCTGTTTTTATTCTAATAGTTTATAGTAGGTATATACAGCATATAAGTGTAGTTCGATTATTGATTAGTTAGAACAAAGATGAAAGCAAATAAGAGGATAAGTAATGTTAATATGAGAAGTGTATACCAAAAAGACCGAGAATACAAACAACAGATTTTGGAATTAATTGAGCGTAAGGAAAGTGAGAGTACTATCGAAAGTCAGATCATTGAATACATAAGATTTAGTTATACCAATACTATTCAATCTTCAATCAAAAAAGTCCATTTCCAAGCAGTAAATGTAATTCGTAGTTTGATTAAAGGTCTCATTAAACATTCAATTAAAAATAACAGTGGGAAGCACTCGATGTATTTAATTAAATTGATAATGATATATTTAAATCCCTTTTTTAATCCCTTTTTAAACTTAACTTTAATTCACTTTTTTATCAATAATATCTTAGTCCATTGTTATAATATTACTGAAGATGAACCAGATATCATTGTAGCTAACAATTTAAAGTTACCAATATTGAATTATGACAGCCTATCATTTTTAGATTTTAGGTTTAATTTTATGGATTATTTAAAGGATAATTATACTACTGCTGTTTGTGCTAAACCTGACAATAACAATTTATTAGTGAATTTAGATTTATTACTATCAACCTTAAATCTCAAATTAAGTAGCGATAATATAATTTATTTTATTAATACAAAGATCGATAGCTTAAACGATTTAATGTTTATGGGGTATGATAAAGTTAATAGGGATTATAAAATAGGTAAATATCATATGATAGTATTGTATAGTATTTATTTAATAACATTATTATTAGAACATTTATTTATAAACCCAAGTATCAAACCAATTATTGTTACCAATAAAGTGCAAAGCAATACTATCACTATCAAAATAATTGACCAGTTTTATACGGATTCAATGATTCATAGTTTAAAATTTAAGATATTAAACAATAGTGCTATTATGTGTTATACTATTGACAATAATTTTTATAACAATCACAATTTAACACACAATTTTGAAGGAAATAAGGAATTTGATTTAGAAGTGAAGGACAACAATAATAAAGTAATAAGTTGTACATTAAAGCTTGAGAAGAAAATAGGACAGGGAAGTTTTGGTAAAATTTACAAATTGAAAGATCAGGCTATGGTAATCAAAAATCAAAAACAGAAGTATAGTGTAATTGAATATCACTTACTAAAAGGCCTAAATTATAAAGATTATTTCCCAAACGTATCAACAATCTATTTTTATAACATGGATTTTTCTTTATTATTTTTAGATTATTATTCCTGTCCTACATTATTACAATATTTAAATACTTTTATCGTTAAGAAGAACAACATATCAAGCAATGTTATTGAAGTTATTTTACATCAATTAATAGATGCCATACAATATCTACATATGAATTGGATCTTACATAATGACATAAAGATGGATAATATATTAATAGATCCTTATTCTCGCTATTCAATTAAAGTTATTGATTTCGGTAAAGCAATTGATCTAAAGCATTCATCTTCATTTACAAGCATTCAAAGTAATAGTACCACATTGTTATTTAGATCAAGGTTTATTACTGATACTCCTTTACGCAAAAACATCCAACGTAGCTCCCCGCATCAACAAGAACTAAAAAAAGAATGGCTATATCATGAAGATTTATTTGGTATCGCTGCTATCTTATATACATTAAAAATGCAGCAACATTTAAAATGGTTTGAATATAGCAAACGTAACGAATTATTCAAAGCAAAACCCAACTTTGATATGAATTTGAAATGTAACTATATTTTTAATCTTTTAACTAATTCGGATTATTTTATTAAGTCGCATTTACTTTTACATAAGAAGAGTTTTGTTATTTGTATGAAGTATTTGTTTGAATATTTTTATCCTTTGTTAACTGATGTCTTGAATACTGAGCCGGAATCAAATTAAAATTTACTCAATTTTGACTAAATTATTTAAAAAAAATCGCATTTTATTGGTTAAAAGATATAGAATTTAATCGCATTTTATTGGTTAATATAGCATTAATAAAATTAATACATATCTATACAAACTTTCTAGTATTTTTTATTTTGTTTTTTAATTCACTAAAGTTCAAAATGAGCTCTTTAATATACATGATAACATTTCAAATGCATCACATCTATTCGGAAAAAAAGAAAGAAAAGATCCTCAAATTAGCCAAAAGATTAAATATAACTGGAGTTTATAAGTTTGGTAAACCTGGGAGGCTAATTTTATTTGAGCCGGAAGAAGACAAAAATTTATCTATATTTGAAAAAGAAATTAAAAGCTTAAATTGGCAAACCTGTACAGTCACTTTAAGAAGGGTATTTCATCCTTCCCAGTTTGTCCTTTTTAATCAATTTGTTTCTGTGGAATCAGATGTAGAGCTAAGAGAATTGTTGATTCAACATGAGTTGAAAGATATATGGCATGAGTTAACTGGATTCAAAAATTAACAAGAATAAATAGTAATAGTGATGTAATATGTTATTTTAATTTTAAATTATAATAAAATAAAGATGAGGTAATCAATTGATTTAAATTAGTTTATATCTTCTACATATAAAAAAGCCAATGATCGCAAAAATCAAAGAAAATACCGCTATACCAGTAAACTTGTAGATGGTACCCGCTTCATCTTCTGTATATCTATCTGGGGTATAGCAATTCATTCCAAAAATACCTCCAATAACAGTAATTGGGACTAAAATAAGAGTAATGGCAGTTAATTTGGATATTTTTTCACTAAGGCCTGTATCCAAAGTATAAAATCTCATTGAAATTTGAGATAAATAATTCATGTGAGAAGTAGCTAATACTTTATCGTAGTGAGATAAATTCAGCTTTAAATTCAAATATTGATTATTTAATTCATTATAGTTAAATTGGTTATTATTCAAAGTTTGATTGTTTGACATTTTTTTGATCAAATTTAATTTGAAGTGAACGATTCTTATTAACAAAGTTACTTGATTTTGTACATTAGTGATCCTCTTTAACAACTCACTTTGGTCTTGCTTATTTTGAATCAATAGTACAATCCTCCCGATAGAATCTACTTCTTGTTCAATTTTATCACTGTATTGTATTAATTTAACGGAATGGTATTTTAATAATATGTAATTGATAAAATTAGGCGTGATATTGTTAATATTGTCATCTATATTATTACCAATCAAATCATTGATATACAACGTATTAAAAGCAACTGCTTCCTTAGAAAAGGTGAAGACAAACTTATTAAAAATAAGATGATAAATTAAGGTAGGTTGTTGAAAGCTATTGGATTGAGTATCAAAGTTGATACTTTTAAAAGCAAAAAAAGAGTATTGTTGGAACTGATAAACCTTTTGAGTGATCTCTTGGTTCGATAGCAACTCTCTAATAATCGGGTGTAATTGAAATAACTGACTAATTAACTCTATTTGTTTTGAAGTTATGTTATTAATATGAAGCCAATACATCGATAACTTTGACTTTTCTTTTTCTGATAACTGCAATTCACTAAACCCATTACTTGTTATAAATCCTGTCGCTGGAGAGTAAAACTGTAACTTGGTATCCGAAGTATACTATATCAGTGTTTATTAGTACTTAAAATTTTAGTATTATATAGCTACTTACTATACTTTCTTTCTCGTTCTCAATTGAGTTTTTATTTAGTTCAATACTATTATTATTATCATCTGCTGCTGTAGAGGTCAATAGATTTTGTAATAATTTCAAATCTACAATGGAAGTGACAGTTCCTGAGTTGATGTTGTTATTTTCCATTTCTATAGTCTCGTATTGAAAATATCAAAAGAGAAAAAGAAAAATATTTAACTTTTAATTTAAAATCTGATGAATAAGGCTATTGTTTTCTAAAAAGAAATAATTGTAATTTAATTTTGATTAAATGCAACTTTTAATTGGGTAGGCTTAACACTAGCTAAATTAACTAATACCTCTATATAGTTTTAAAACTACTATGAGGTTATTTCTTCTGGGTGTTATTATATATTTGTATTTCAAAAAGTGATAAAATCGATTTAATAGTCCTCTTTTATTCATTTTATATTGTTTAGTGTAGTTATTTCAAAAAAGTAAACATCTATATTTTAATATTATTTGTTGTTTTGATATTTTGCTCATTTTTCGCACGATATAAAATTGAAAATCTATCAGCCAAACCATTAAAAACATACCTATATGTTTTTTTAATGAAATAAAAACTGTATTTTGAGAGTGTATACCTTAAAGAAATTAGCTCACTTTGTAATAAAAGACTTAAAGGTTGAGGGTAACGAACAGGTAGGTAGAGCTGCCTTTCTACAAAAAATTCCAAATTTTAGATAAAGCTCAATCTTTATCAAAATATAAACAACTGTATTGAAAAAGTAGCTAGAGTTAAAAGTTAATAGAGTTAGGTCGCGTTAGGTTAAAGCTAGCTTAAGGTTAGCTTAAGGTTTGGGATCTAGGTTTTTATTTTGTCAAACTTTATTAGCGCTTTAGTCCACAAAAGCTTACATCTTTTTTGGAAAAACCAAATACCTGTCTAGTTGCCATCCCCTACCGAAGTGTTTTATTCAATTAAAGGTTATTTATGTAGCTTAAAAGACGAGTCCTTATACTATTTATTGTTAAATAGCTTAAGCCGAGATGTTTATACCTGGGGATATTTTTTTTGGTTTCATCACTTTTTCGATTTTTTAAGTGCTATTTGAGCGGAAAGATTATTAATAAAATTCTTAAACAAAAAAATACATCCCCATGTATACTTTTCCAAAAAAACTCTATCGTCATATTTTTCACATTTACTCTGGTTTTATAAGTCACACAGCTAAGTTATTATTTAATTTAACAAATTTAAGTAACATTTAATAATGAATAGGAGTATTTGATATTGCAAATAAACTTTTATAAATCATTGAGCTATTTAACAATTCCAAATAATAGAGCTACAAATACATACAAGATTACTCTTTTTTTATTCTTAAATGTTACCACCGCTAATTCTTATTAGTTTTTATTTTATAGAGTTAATGCCAAACTACCAAGAGTTGATAATGGGAGATGAATAGCAATTGAAGATAAATTGTACTACTTGGGAGGGATTACGTTTACGCCAAATACAAACAAAACTTTGATGTTAAATAATGAAGTATTTGTGCTTGATTTGAGAAAAGGATTTAAATTAGCTGGGGATGTGGCGCCGTGGGAAAGGAAGATAGCCATTAATGGCCCTAAAGAATCATTTGGCCCATACCTCTTTTACATTGAAAATGAAGATAGAACTAAAACAACAATAAATTTCTATGATCACATTAATGCATTTGGGCCTATTGTTAAATACTTTAATATCAAAAAAGGTAAATAGTATGATGAAAGTATAATAAAGGATTTGTTCATTGGGTCTAATAGAACAAGCACTAATGGAAATGATTACTCTCAAAGGTGTTATGTGCTACAAGATATCAATGATATAAATAAATTTACACGTTAAGTTTTCTCAACGTTTTATACTGAATCGATCAACATCACTGCAGCTAAGCTCATTTAATATCAAAATGGGGATGTATTTTTGTGTTTAAGAATTTTACTAACAATTTTTCTGCTCAAATAGCACTTAAAAGATAGGAAATGTGATGAAGCCACAAAAACACCCCCAGATAAAGCAATCAAAAAGGGCACAGGGAATAAATGATAAAGTTTCTATTGAATTACTATTTATCTTAAATAATAAACTATATCATTTTGAAATTCCAACTACAAAGGTCAAACCTACCGAGGCTAATAAAGTATTGTACGAATTAGTATTCAAAAATACATATTATAAATTCATATAATATGGATTTAAAAGCGAATCTAGCCTTTGGCCGAGTATTCATGAAAATCAGTGAGTTAGTTTACTATATTGAATTATAGAAAATGATTAAAAAGTTAATAGAGCTTTATGAGGTAAAATTCAATCCATTCTCTTTTGAAAAAGCCAATAGAAATTGTATTTAATCACTGGGGTGCTTTACTAATTATCAAAATTACATAACAAATTCATTTAACCTACTATTTATGATACAATGAGTGATGCAAATAAGATAAAAAGCACGAATAAAACAATAGTGTTAGATACGAAAACTTGGGAAACCGTTGATGGCTTACCTTTATTGATTGGCGGTAAAAAATATGACAGTAAAAATAATACGCAGGGTAATATAACAAGGAAGAGATAGCCAATAGCTCATTAATAGGGGGCTTGTAGGGAGGATAGGTGGATCCATTTTAATAACAGCGGTTATAGTAGGTTTATTTTATAAATATAAATATATATAAACAGACATCCAGGCGTGGTAGGCGTGGTTTTGGAACCTATTACAATTAAACCCATTAATCCGTTAGATACTAATATTGACTACTTTAATCCTGAAATATTCAATCACTCTCAAGAAATCGACATTGATAGCATTATTCTACTTTTAAAGACCCATCTTAAAGCGAGTACAAATAATTATAATTGAAGGTGAGAATTTTAAGTAAATTTTTAATTTTGAATGAACGTAATAAACACAATATCTTATTATATTTATATTTTCTAAAATAAATTAATATTTATTCTCATTATATTGTATTTTAAATTTAGGATATTAAATTATAGCCAAATTTTAAGAATACGTTTTTTTTACAAGTTTATTTATTTTTAAACTTTTTATAATGAATGTCCATACAAAAAATGAACCATTACTTTATAAATCAATACCCAAGATCAGAAGTTTTATTTCTTAAATAGTAGTAAAGTAAATGGTGATATAAAGTAGATAAAAAAGTACCGAAGAAAAGAACATGTAATATAACACAAGGCTCATATAACCTTAGATAAAATGAGACTCCGAATTTTAAAAAAATATTTTTTAAGTTTAGCTATGAATTTTTAAAGCAAAATTTTTTTTATTAAAAATTCGGAAAATAAAACCAATCAAAATTCAACAAAAGAGAATTTCAACTTTGAATACATTGAAAAATTTCAAATTGAACGGCATAAATAATTAAAAGCAAATATAGAATAAATAGTATCTAAATCACGTCAATTATAACCAATGAAGTAAAAGAACGAAATAGACCAAGTTGAAATTAAAAAGTGAAATAAGATGATGAAGAATTTTTAATAAATTAAATATAACAAATGAATCCGAATGAACAGTTAGCACATGAATATACGATTATGAATAAGTTGATCTATCAAGCTGGTAATAATGAAATTAATAAAAGGGAATCGAGCAGTAGTGTTAATATATTTTACTTAAGGGGTTGATTTCGAGTCAAAGCCAATTTTGGTATTTGCGGCAGCTAATTTACCAGATCCAAAACAAATGAATTATGACCAGTTGTTAGAGTAAGCTTATTACACTATTATTTAGAAATATATTTAGAAATGTATTTAGTTTAATTATGAATAAGTTAGACGAGTTTGCCGAAAATGATTATACTTTAGTATTATTTGTTGGAGGAGCCAAAAATAAACCTAGTTGGACTTGGTTGATCAGAGCTTATCGTCGCCTTGGCTATAAGTAATTTTAATGTTTATTTGTTATTCCTTAATTGACACAAAATTATTATAAAATAGATACAAGAAGAATTTAAAAAATCTATACATTGTCCATCCTGCTCCTTGGTTCCAAATTCTATTCGATATTATGAACAAAATCATCAGGTAAGCTTCAATGCCTAATCACAAATTTATCCAAACTTATTATTTAGTCCTAAATTTTCTCGTAAAGTAAGCTGGATCAATACTTTATCTCAATTAGCCTTAAGTGTTCCATTAACTCATATGAATATACCAAATGTAATTTATGAGTAAGTATATTAGATTATAATATATATTAGATATTAAAGCTAGATGAATAGACATAACAGAAAGTTTGAAGAATCAGTAGTAATAGACCCAAAAAACAATAATGAAATGATAACAAGAAAGTTGTTTTCATTACCATTATCTGTTGTTATGGGGACCAATGGGGAAAAGGGGATTCCATTAATGGTTATTCAATGTATGGAATATATTTTAAAGAAAGGTGATTCATTATTAAATTTTGTTAATTCATTATTTAAATTTAAATTTCAAGGAATTGACGAAGAAGGTGTATTTCGTAGATCTCCTAGCTCTCTTTTACTTAAAGAAGCTAAAAATGCTTATGATGAGGGTAGATCTATATTAATAACTAATTTTATATAAATTAATAGTTTTATAGAAAGAAGAGTGGATTTGGATGATTATGGAGTTCATGTAGCAGCAGTACTTTTAAAGGTATTTATAAGAGAATTACCAGAGCCATTAATACCACCTACATTATACGATGCTGTTAAAGATATGAACCCAATATTAAATGACGAAATCAAACTAAAGGAATATATAAAGGAGAATATTATAAATCAATTAAATGTACAAACTCAACAATTACTACAGTATTTAAGTTATGGTTTGAACAAAATAAGTAAAAACCAATCGAGTAACAAAATGACCAGTAATAATTTGGCTATTGTTTGGACCCCAAATTTGCTTAAATCTGGGAATCCTATGTTAGATGTTTCTCTATGCTCAACCAATGGAGCTACCGTGGGCTTCTTTTTTAAATTTATTATTGATCATTTTGATGAGTTGTTTTCTAATGCTAACATCAGAACTGCTTCCAACCCTCCCCCTGTGCCTCCTAAACCGGTTTTAAACCATTAGTTTATAAATTGATATAAATAAAGCATAGCATTTGGAACTCAAATAAGCTGTAGTATAAACTATTTTATTATTTTACATTTTACTTTATTTTTAAACTGCAATGTCCATCTCAATTTTAGGGTAAGGTGAATAACCTTCAATAACAAAATTTTCATATTGAAATTGTTCAATATGGGTAATTGGTTGATTATCAATTAGTTGGATTTTAATTTTAGGAAATTGTCTAGGCTCCCTTTCCAATTGAATCTTTAAACTATCAATATGATTTTTATAAATATGACAATCTCCCATGACATGAGTAAATACTCCAGGTTCTAAATTAGTTAAATGAGCGATCATAATCGCTAATAAAGAATAACTAGCAATATTAAATGGGACCCCTAATCCCATATCACAGCTTCTTTGATACAATTGACAGTGTAATTTGCCTTTTTTACCTCGCTGTTGACTAGGTTCAACATAGAATTGACAAAACATGTGACAAGGCGGTAACACCATTTGGTTTAAATCTAAAAACGTTATAACCTTATATTACTATAATAGTGATCTCTATTACCTTTTGGATTCCAAGCAGATAAAATAATCCTACGGTCATTAGGTTTATTTTTAATTGTATCAATAACATTTTGTAACTGGTCGACACCTTGTCCAGTATAATCAGTAAAGCAATCGATATATTTAGCCCCGAAGTGACGCCATTGAAAACCATAAACTGGGCCAAGGTCTCCCTCTTTTCTATCCTTGAATCCCAAGTTATCTAAAAACTCTCTAGAACCATTAGGTTCCCAAATATTAACGCCTTTTGCTTTTAATTTTTTGCTATTTGTATCTCCTTTTATGAACCATAATAATTCCTCAATCACTCCTCGTACAAACACTCGTTTCGTCGTTAATAATGGAAACTGCCCATTTGATAAATCAAACTTTAAAGGTGTTGGAGCAAACACGGATACTGTTCCTACCCCTGTTCTATCCCCTTTTTCTAAACCTTTTTTTAAGATTTCCTTTACTAGGTTTAAATATTGCAATTCTTCTTCATTTCTTTGCTGAGATTGTTCGATTTTTTCTCCGTTGTCTTTGGAAGTCATTTTTATATTAAAACAAGCAGTAAGATGTTAGGAGTATAAACTTCTCATTTACCTTTTTTGGTTGAGTTTTATGAGTAAACATAAATTACATTTGTTTTTATTGGACAACTTTCCATCACTGACTAAATTCCATTTGCCAGTCTTTATTGATCGATCCCATAATATTTCTAGGAGTTCATAGCTTTGGTTTTCATTTGAAATAAGTAATTTTTTAAAGTTAGAGAAATGTCCAATTTTATACGCCATTTATTAAAAAGTAATAACATCGCAACCTACCAATTTATTAGAAGGGATAAAAATTTATTTGAATTGTTGTCGGTCCAACCTAATAATGGAGTCGGTTTAAGAGTGGTAAGTTTATAATATATATTTATAGAACTTAATTATTTTAGCTTATCAACGCGATTTTGACTATTGATCGTAGAATAGGAATTAATTTATTGTTGATTAGGCAGCTAAAGAATGGTTAAATAAAGGAAAAGATAACTTATATTACACAATTACAAAATCACAGATTAAAAAAGTAACTAAACTTATAAATTCACCTAAAAAAGAGAACTAATTTAAATAGGACTTAAAACACGGTAAAGCATGGGGAGAATTATATGTCAATGGTATAGCTTATCAATTAAATGAACCATCATAATTTTAATTTTATTCAAAATAGGTAAATTAGTACCTAATAAGCGTATCCGTCATGGACTTAAATTAAACTGGCTATTACACCCTGGGCCTCAGCCTGCTTTAGAAGCTAACAAGTTTAGTAAGGAAACAGAATCAAAAATGGAATAAGAATAGAAAATAAAAAGTGCCATATAATTTTATAAATAAGTGCCGTTTTTAATGGATAATGACAATAATTTATACATTTCATTTAGCTATTTTTATATTCATAAGGGTTTAAATTATACGTTAAATGTTATAAAATGAAAGAGGTCAGATTGTGTATAACTTTTATCTTATGAATTACGTCGCCATTTCATACTATGAGTGAAGATTAGGAATGTTATTTTTAATTCACTAAAGCAATATTATATAGTAAACTTTGAGGTTACTTATATCCTGTCTAAAATGTAAAAATAAGCTACTAAACAAATAGGAAATGGTCTATTATAAACAATATTGTCGATGGTTTTTTCTGAAGTTGACAAGACCATCGGTTTATTAGATTATAAATTATAAATTATAAACTATATAAAAATTTTATTAGGTCTAAAGCTAGTTGCTAATAATGCTATTAGCTGATGTAAATTTGTTATTTGGTTAAATAAAAAAGAAACTGATTGAATTTTCTAATGCTAATCCTAACTATAACTCTATAAGAGTATTTTTTATTATTTTGGAAAAATATTTGTAGAATAAAAATAAAAATGTCTAATATGATATAAAAGTAGTAAAATTTGGTTGATTATAAGTAATCATTAGATTAGATAATAAATATTCATTTTGATTTTATGATCATTCATTTTTAAGTTTAATAACATTAATTCTTTTTAACTACTTTGTTCCTAATCCTTTTAATATTTAAATACTGTATAACGTATAACGAAAATCTAAAATTGAACACTACCATTTTCCTTCATTAAACTCCTTTAAAAATAGGTAATAAACTATTTAATTATATAGTATAATATTAACAATTAAACGGACACTAAAAACTTTATCATTAGGTAAGAAAATTACTATATAGTCATTTACACTACATTAAATCTATCTATTTTAATTTTTTAATACTTTGGAACTGTAAAACACAATATCTGCTGTTTTTTTACTATCATTTTAAAATTCATACTATGATCCGAAATAAATAAAAGCTTAATAACAATTTATTTAGTTATAGAATATTGCTACTCGTATGTTTATGTAATCCAATATATTGTTCAATGTCTTTCAAATTATAGTTTTCTACTTAAATCAACACCCAGTATAAGATTGACAATGAACTCAAAAAAATGTTGGTAACTAACAGATAACCATAAGCTAGAGAAACTCGAAAATAAAATTATCAGTAATTAAAGCTTTTAAAAACCCCAAACATAAAGACCTCTAGCTTAACTCATAGTGTACTAATAACACCTTCGTATACTTAGCTTAAGAGCCGTACTATTATATGTATTTAATAGATAATAAAGGTCATTATGAGGGGATGTATTTTTTTGTTTAAGAGTTTTACCACCAATTTTTCCACTTAAATAGCGCTTAAAAAATGGAAAGTCATGAAACCAAAAAAAACACCCCTATGATCTAGATATTTAGCAAACGGATAGAAACAATTAGATGGATCGAATTCTGTTAAGAGTTTTTGATGTTGAAAGTGAATACAATGTCTCATCTTAAAAATATTAAACTTTTCAGTAAACTTTGTCATGGTGAAACTAAACAAGCTCAATTTCCTACTGCCGAGAATGACAATACAATATAACTGAGATAACAAACTATTGGTAGTGATGGTCAATTAGGGGTTGCCCTTTGAGAAGTCCTGACAGGGCTTTTGATCATTGATTTTTGCATACTTTTTATACTTTTTCGATGGTGGACCTACCCTAGGGGTTAAAATAGTTTAATAGCAATTATAAGCAACTTTAAAGAGTTTCTAATATTTTATAATTTTCTTTCTCTATCCATTTAATAGACTGCTTTTATTAGGTTATTCGAAATGTTCCAATACAAATTCATGCGCATAAAAAACTACTAATCTTTGGTTACAATAGCAAATTTCTTTTAACAGTAAAAATAAAAGTATTTCAATGTAGATTCTTTAATGGTGTCGCAACCAATAACTGCTCATATTCTAATATGCATGAATTTATACTGGAACATTTTGAGCGGACCCAATAGTCCCAATTACTTTATTACTTAGAAATCCAATTTTGGTAATTTCTATTGCAATGAAACAGTAATATCATATTATTTATGGCGTATTATTTAAAATTCAAAATAACTTTAAATTAGACGAAAACTTCTCTGGAATTTTTAAGCCAACTTCTAGATTTTGTCAAAAAAAATACCAATTTAAACCCCAGCATTTTATGATAAAAAAGCCAAAAACTTAAATTTAGGATTCAAGAGTCAAAATTAAAACTTGGGTTAAATTAAAAAAAATATTTATTTTTAAAAAAGACATAATAATACGAAAAAATAATTAAATTAAATAACGCTCTTTAAATAGCGTTGTATAACAGCCTCTAATTCAGATTGAGAAGTTTTTAAAACCCTTAATACATTCTTATCAAACGTATTATTATCAACCAAAAGGATAGCTGAAGACTTAGCTTTAGCTACTTGAACTAATTCAACCTCGGCTTCAATAGCATGAACATGCTCATTTTCGATCGCTAACTTAGAAATAGGTATCAACACCTTAAAAAAGAAAGCGGTCTCAAGCCAATCATATTCGATATCACGCTCACTCAACATATCCAAAAATTGATCACATAACTCGGAGATATCCACTTTAGCAATTTTTATTACTTTGGATTTCAAGCATTCCGTTATTGAAACTTGTCTTACACCTGGTATGACATCAACTTCTTCCTTCTTTTTAATGGAATTAAATGAAGGTAATGTAGCTTTTGATTTTAATAAACTATCGATGGCTGTATTAATATCTTGATTTTCAATTTCTACTCGATTGATAGTTAATTCCATGGCTTTAGGAGATTTACCAGTCGTAGCTGCAATCATAGCTTTTGCCTCATAAGTGGCCAAATCATCAACAATTTCTTTTGTATTTTGCTTGGGTGATTTGAAAATACCGACTTTACCATCTTTAGAAAAATCTTTAGTGTACTTGTCTTCAGGTTCCGAATCACTAGTTTCATTATCGTAGACTTGTTTAGCTAATTTATTATAGATATCCTGTGCTTTATTTTCTACTATGACCTTTTCGTTAACAGACACTTTTGAATCAGTAATTGTGGTATCTGATTCATTCTCATACTCTTCTTCATTAGAGTCTTTAAAGGTAACTTTTTTCTTTGGCTTATTATCCTCTCCTTTAGTAAGATCTTGACTGGCTCTGTTACGATAATCACTTAATAATTTGTCTAAATATTTCTTTTGGTTTGAAATAATTGGTAGTACCATAGGCTCTTCACCATTTTCATCTACTTTCTTATTCATCATGGCTTTCACTTTTTCAGACATATTGGTTCGATTACCAGAGATAGGACTAACTAACAATGGACTTGTGGTTAAGAAAGGACTCCTTAATCCATTTTGTGCTGGACTACTCATTTTGTTTGGAGTCAAACTACCATTGGATTCTTTAACTGCATCTGAAACATCCTTCTTTAACCTAGCAGTTTCGATTGGACCTTCTTTTAATCCCTTAAATATCATAGCAGCTTGTGAATCAGGTTCAATTGTATTTTCATCTTTATCTTTTAAGGATGATTCTCTTTCATAAACAGGCATTGGTTCAGCTTCTTGTTTATTTATCATTTCCTTTTCTTTTAAATGATTGCGAATCCTTTCCTTAACTGATTCAGTTTCACTTTCAGTGTTCTGAACCTCGCTTTCTGTGACTTCAGGTTTAGAACTTTTCTTTTTTAAAGTGGGTTTACGTCCTAACTTATAAATAGTAATCCTTCTCTTTACAGAATTTCTACGTCCGCCATTTACTTTAGTCATTTCATCTTCAATCTTGATCTGTATATCACCACTTTCATCTACTTTTTTATCATGATTTTTTGTAATTGATTCAACTACTTCTTTGTTTTCTTTTGATTCTTGTTTAGAGTAAAATCCTTCATATAAACTGGCTCTTTTACTTTTATAAATCTCTTTACGTCTTTGACTATTTAATAGTGAATCATCTCGATCTTTTTGTTCTAATTCTAATCTCAAATCTTCATTCATTTTACGATAGGTTTCATACATCGATGCTCTCTTAGCTTTATATGTTTCTTTATCCCAAGTTCCATTTTCAGATCCTGAATTATATCCTTTATCATTGGTAGAACGAACTCTTTCCATAGTGTTTGAAAAGTTGGTACTATTTGTAGATGGTTCACTACTATTAGTCGACTCATCTAACTCTTCACCACCACCGATGGTATAAGCTCTACGCCTTCTACCTTCAGTAACGGCAGCCCTTCTACTCAATGAAGGTATTGGCTTTTCATTTTTAATTACTTCAGCCTCATAAGGTTCAATATTTTCAGGTTTAGGTTTAGGTGATTCAACATTGATAGCTCCATTTTCACTATACACACGTTTGAATTGATTTTCTTCTTCGACAACAACACCTGGATGGTTATCAGTGGCATTACGACGCATTTCATTTTCAACTGGTTTAACTGGCGCCACTTCTTCATTTTGTTCTTTTGGCTGAGGAACTATACGTGGAATAGGATTAGGTGCTACTTTTTTAGTTTCAGTGACTGCTGGTTTATCAGCTTGTAGTTGAGTAGTTTCAACTTTAGTCTTTTCACGCGTATTTGCTATAAGATGATATACTGCTACCAATGGCGAATTACTTACTGTGATGTATCCATCCTGCTCTTTCCCTTTTTTCATTTCTTCCTCCAATTGTTGTAAGATGGAATATTCGCTCTGAAACATACATGCTGTCATTTCGGATATTATGCTACGATCTAACTTAGCCGGTAAAGTACGATGATTAGTAGGACGATAAATGGTGTTTGGATTAGAGCTAGCTCTTTTAGCTATAAATGGATGTTTTGCTATTTCTGGCATAGTAATACGACGTTTTGGATTAGGATCTAATAAACGAGTAATAATTGATTTTGGAGTTGGGTGCATGTTTGGTGTCCATTTTATTTTGCCATTCATTACACATTCCCATGCGCCTGGGTTACGTGGATCATCAAATGGTAAAGTACCAGTTAACATAGCAAATAATACAACACCTATTGACCAGATATCTACTTCTGGGCCAATATAGGGGTCTCCTCTCATAATTTCAGGAGCCGAATATTGTAATGAGCCACAAAATGTTTTTAAAGCATTTTTTTGATCAAAAAAATTAGCTAAACCAAAATCAATAATTTTTACATTATCATCTTTATCGATCATTATATTCTAAAAAACTATTTAATATTTTATAATAAAATAGAGTAAATTAGATTACTTCTACTTTGATATCTCTATGTACTACAAAATTGGAATGACAATACCCAATAGCATCAATAATTTGTTCAAAATAATGAGCAGCTACTTCCACTTTTAAGCCATTTCTACCAATTTTATCCGTAAGTTGACAACCACTTATATATTCATGAAACAAATAAAAATGAGATTTTGTAATTCTACAGTCTTTTAAAGGCACAATATGAGGATGTCTTAAAAATCGAGTGAGATTAGCCTCCCTTAATATCCTTTGTTCAAATGTTTTCCCTCCTCTACCCTTATTCCCAGTTTCTGGATCTGGAGGCACAAATCTTCGTATAATCTTTACTGCTAGCTAAAAAAATAAAAGAAATTAATAAATGTTGGGCTAATTAATAATATGTTTACTTTATCTCCATTTTTGACATTGACAATGAGTTTGACTTTACCATAGGAACCTTCTCCTAAAGTTTTTCCAATTTGAAACTCTCCTAAGGGCGTCTTCATTATACCAGGCCCTTTGCTGGTCACTGATAAAGCAGTGGGATCATTGCGATTGGCCATTAATTAAATTGATATGTTATTAGTATTAAGTCTAAAAGGTTGATGGAAATCTACAATAAATAAAAGCTTTATTTTTATTTATCTAATTTTAATGAATAAACAGAAAAGAAAAGTAAAAAATCAATTAGATTAATAAAGTAGTTTTTTTTTAAAGTGGCTCTGAATGATAAAGATAAACTGTACTTTAAGAGTAAATTTTGGTATTTCAAACGATTGAGATCATTCTATTATTGATATCATTGGAATCTCTATTTTCAAAATTACTTAGACTTTTTGGTTATTATTTTAACTTTTACAAAAATTTACTCACTTTGGCCTTTTTTACATTGCCTATAATTTTAGGGAAATTTACTAATTAATGACTTCCGAATGGCTTAACAGAGCTTTTATTGGCCTATTTTTAAATTTAACGTAACTCAAGGTGACCGTTAAAAAAAGGCTATTTCTATTTTCGCTTTAATCAAAATTTTCATCTATTTCCAAAGTTAAACTTGAATTTATCAATATTATCAAAATAAAATTCTCAATACAAATATCATCCTCTATTTCATAGCCTCTTTTTTTTTTCTTTTTTTATATACAAACTTGAAATATTTAATATGTCAAAATTCAAACGGTTGAATTTAATATTAAAGTTAAAGTTAATTAGAAATACAAGTTTATTTTTAATCTTTGTTTAAAAAAGGGTGATAAAATAGTAAGGTTTCATCCCTCAATAATGGCAACCAGATATGCTTGATATACTGTTTATAAAAAGCTTTTATACGATGTAAAATCAACCGAAGTAGCGTTCTCACATAGCTATATTGAAATTTCACTCGAGACTATAATGCTGATGGTGTTACACTACATTAGGTATAAAGCAACTTTATAAAAATATTTAGCGTTTGGTTATGAATAAAATATAATAAATGTTAGCTTACTTTATTCAATTGTTCTAACTGATACTGAGCGATTCAAATCTTATTTTGAACCTTTATATCGTCTATGCGTTTATGATAAAATAGTAATATAATAATAAGTGATGTTTATATAAGCTTTGGCTTATACATAAACAAATGAAACTAATAGCTAGTAAGTATTTTTAGTAAATCTAACTGATAAAGATATTTATTATTGCTATATTATATCCCTTTGTAAATAGAAAATTTACTTAGAAATTACCGTATACCACGACTACCACTTAAAGTTATATAGTACAATATTTTGACTTAAACAGTAGAAATAAAAAACGTTTATAAATTCGCAGTATAAAAACAAGCACGCTAAGAAATCAACTTTAACAATGTAGTATTAAAATCAAATGGAAAAAATAGAACTATTTTATTTAAAATACAGAACCAACTTCAACACATTACCCTACAAAACGCTTTTTTTAAACACGAAGTTTGAACTTCTTCAGCAACCCCAGAATCTCCCAACACCTCCACCCTTTTATTTTCAATCGATATTTTTAAACCTAATTCACTTGGGTATTTTTCACCATCAATTTCTTTTTAGGAAGGCCATTATAAAGTTTATTCAAATACTCCTCTTGAATTTCAGTAGAATAAAAACAAAATTGATCACTAATAACACGTACATCCATGATAATTTTTAGACAAAGTTCATCCACTATAGCCTAATTTGTTTAAATTGCTACTATCATATAAGTTATTATTTGTGTTATCTCCTTTTTGATAATGATAGGAAGCTTTGTGTTTATCCTCACATAATACTCATCGAATTTCGTATCCATTTTTAACTTCTTTATCAGCACATGTGATTACAACTTCTTTATGGATTTTCATCTTTAAACTATTTGGTCCCATAGTTATATCTTCGCCATCATCAATGTATCTTTTGGAGCTAAAATCTTGGTTATTCATTTTGTTATTAAAAATTATTTTTAAGTTTATTTAAGAATTACTTTTAATATTTATTTAAGTCCTTGGAGGGTGGACTAGTGGGATCAAATGTAAGAATTTCTGCTTTGTTATGGCCTAGTAAAATAAAAGTTTGGAGCACTTTTAGAACACCACATGGGGTATCTTTTTTAGCTTCGCCACTTTTCCCATCTTTAAGTGCTATTTGAGCGGAGAACTTGTTAGTAAAATTCTTAAACACAAAAATACATCCGCACATGCTTATTCTGAAAATATAAGATTATCTGAATAAACTTCATCCCCTACAATATTATAGCTATATTCTTTTGTTTGATTTAAAGCAGAGCAACTATCAGAATATTTCTCGCCTTCTTCTACATTGGCAAAATTATTTTGAAGCTGATTTTTATGTAAACAACTAGAACAATTGATTTTATTTATTTTTGCTTTGTTAACATTGTCTTTGTCTGTTGTTATTTTAAGATGATCATATTTGGATTTGTCTGAAAATAAATGATTGATAGGATTAACGTTTGGTTACTATCATCTTTAAAGCATTCTCCTATTTTAATGTAAATCGAGAAGCGGAATTAGCTAGCCCAAGAACTAGCATGTTTTAATACTAATCTGCGTTCTTAATTTTGAAGATATAAATGAACTATTTTATTCAATTTATACTTTTGAGTAAATGGGGTATTATAATTTTAATATTTTAATTAATATACGAAAGTGTCTTTTTTGGTTTCATCGCTTTTTCCATCTTTTAAGCGCTATTTGAGCGGAAAAATTGTTAGTAAAATTCTTAAACAAAAAAATATACCCCCATACTCAATTTAATTGTTTTTTTGTATAATATTATAAACTGGGAAAAAACATATTTAAAAAATAACAAAATTAATCATTTTTTAATAATTTAAAATAATATTATTAAACAAGTTTGATATGTTTTATAAAAAAGTTAGAAATATTGTTTAATATAATAAAATACTTTATACTTTAAGATATCTGATTGATTACTGAAATAAAATTCAAATTATTAAAGCTTTATAAAAATAGAGTACACATTACAAGTTAATTATATGCTGTATATGTATAATAAAATGCTAGTTGCATTCATTAATATTGCTCAGTTCTTATAAAAAATACTTTTAAAATAATAAATTAAATTAAATGCTGCTAAATGGTAGAAAATAAGAAAATTATAATATAATTAATAAAATATTATTGTATTAAATATATATTATATTACTAAATTATTGATTTTTACTAAATAATATTTAATAATGATATTATTTCCATAAAAACAATAAAGTATAACTCAAATATAACTAAATAGCTATTTAAAAGTTTAAAACTTTTTGAACTAAAAAGTCAACTTTTTATTTTCAATTTGTTTCAAAAGCATTCAATTATTATTGTAACTTATAATAAAGCCTAAATCTATCTATATCACATTTCAAAGCACCTTAAAAAGCAGCATATTATTACAATGGTAGCATGTAACCGATTTCAAATAATATTGTTACTCACAAAATAATATTCCCACTCCTTTACTAAAAAAAACCCAAACAATTTATTTTCTCGAAAATCCAGTTTTGAAGTCAACTTCATTTGGAATCCTGCCTTCCAATTATAGTCAAACAAGGATTAATATTAAGCTACGTCATTTAAAATCTTCAATTGTTCCTATTTAAGCAAATAGCAAAGTAAAAGTAATCAATTTTTATTAAAAAAATAATGAGAATAAAAATGTCGTTCATCTTTTGAACTTTGAATTGAATTTATTTATATTAAAAAATACATTCTTCATTAAACTATAAAAAGCCAGCAATTCACATTAAAAATTCTATTGAATATCTAAAACATTAAAAAAAGGATCAAAAAGAATCAAACATGAGTGTTATTAAAGCAGTTGCAAAACCCAGTCAAATTGTACGTAAAGTCATGACTTGTGTAATCCATGGTTCAGGTGGATGTCCATGTCATGGAGGTACTATTAGAAACACTGTGAGTCGATTAGCTACTACTAAACCAGTAGAGAAAGAATATGCTTTTGAAATGGCTAGTTCCAATATTCGATATGGTCTTGGGGTAACTAAGTAAGAGAAATGAAGTTAAAGAATTGTATTTTTTTGGATATTAATAAGTCTTATTTTAGAGAAGTTGGGCTTGATGCAATTAATTTAGGAGCTAAAAAAGTAGCTGTGGTAACTGACGCTAATGTAAGGAGGTTTTATAGTGTTTTTTTTATAGTCAAAGTTTATTAATAATATTTTACTTTATTTAGTTAAGTGAATTAAGTCCAGTTAAAAACGTTATCAAATCCTTAGAAGAAAATAATGTGAATTATGTTTTATTCAATCAAGTTACTATTGAGCCAACAGATAAAAGGTAATAATTATAATTCATCACTGTTGTAAAATCATTAAACTAATATTATCCTTATTTTTAAACAAAAGTTTCCAAAAAGCAATTGATTTTGCTAAACAGAATCAACCAGATCTTTTTATTGCTGTTGGTGGTGGATCTGTTATTGATACTGCTAAAGCAGCTAATTTATATTCTTGTTATCCTGATGCTGATTTATTAGACTTTGTCAATACACCTATTGGAAAAGGTTTACCAATTACAAGAACTTTAAAGCCATTGATTGCTGGTATGTTTATTTATTTAATTAATAAGAATAATAAACAAATAAATAATTTGTTCATTTTATTAATTTCATTTTATAGTCCCAACTACCGCTGGTACTGGAAGTGAAACAACTGGAACAGCTATTTTTGATTATACCCCATTACAAACTAAGACTGGTATTGCCCATCGCAATCTAAAACCATTATTAGGTATTGTAGATCCACTAAATACTCGTAGTATGCCTGCAAATGTAATAGCAGCCTCAGGTTTAGATGTATTGTGTCATTCTTTAGAATCATATACTGCTATACCTTATAATCAACGTAGTCCAAGGCCTAAGAATCCAATTGAAAGACCAGCTTATCAAGGAGCCAATCCAATTTCAGATATTTGGTAAAATAATATTTAATTGGATAAATGAATGATATATGAATGGGAATGATAATAATATTTCTATTTATTTTAGGTCATTAAAAGCATTACAAATGTGTATTAAATATTTACCAAGAGCTTTTAAAGATCCTAATGATATTGAAGCTAGTGAAAATATGTTATTAGCAGCTACTTATGCTGGTAAATTTAATTTAAATTAATTATTAAATTAATTATTAAATTAATTATTATTTTTATATTAGGTATTGGTTTCGGCAATGCTGGAGTTCATTTATGCCATGGGTAATTAAGTTATTAATATTTTATTAAATTGATCATTAATCATTTTAATTTAATTTATTATAGTATGTCTTACCCAATTTCTGGATTAAATAAAAAATACTTACATCCTCAATATGAAATGGCTGGAAAACCTATTATTGTATGATTTAATTAATTAATTAATTAATTATTAAAATTCATTTTTTAATTTTAATTTATTTAGCCTCATGGTATTTCTGTAGCTATTACTTCTCCTTCAGTATTTGAATTTACTGCTGATTCCAATCCAGAAAGACATTTAATTGCTGCTAAAGCATTTGGTAAGTTTAATCATTTTAAAATAATTAATTTTTATTTTATAATATTAATACTAATTATTAATAGGTATTAATACAGACACTGTAAAATCCGATGATGCTGGTAAAGCATTAGGTGAAGGTTTAAGAAAATTTTTAAATGATTTAAAAGTACCCAATGGATTAAATGAGTTAGGTTATAATTCATCTAATATTCAAGAATTAGTAAAAGGTACTTTACCTCAACATAGGGTAACCAAATTAGCTCCAATTACTGTAGAAGAAGAAGTATTATCTAAAATTTTTGAAGCTTCAATGAAACTTTATTAATAAAAATAAAATAAATTGTTAATGAAATTTTAAATATTACTTTGTTTATTATTACATTATTATATTATTTTATTATTATATTATTCTAAACATTTTAAGCATAAACCATAAACCCCAAAAGTTACTGCCGAGGTAGGTATTGATTTCAATAAACCTGGTAATAAACCTTTATAAAAAGCAGTAACACCTTCATGTCGTAACATGTTTTTAATTAATTTACTTAGTTTTCTTGGTGTATTTGTTGTATTTGTTTTTGTTGAGATTACTACCTAAAACAAGAAAAATAAAAAATTAAATTAATAACACTATTTTTTTAAACTTACTTGTAATCTCTTCCTTAAAACATCCATTGGAAATACAATTATTTTTGATATAAAACCAGCTATGGAACCAGCTATACTATGACTGGAATTATAAAACATAGAATCTTTGGGCTATAAAAAAGGATTAATTAATAAATTAAAATATATTAATAAAATAATTAATTACGATTATTTCTCTTAATTTTTGATTAGATACTTCATAAGTAAAAAACATTAATCCCATGTACGGAAAAATTTGTAGTAAAGCTGGATTTAAACCATGATAATAACCTTTAATGCCTTCTGATTTATAGATCTTCTTTATAGCGTGATGGATACTTTTATAATTCTATTTGTGTGTTATTATTATATTATTAAATATTCTTTTTAATTTTTTATAATAATAATAATAATCTTAACTTACATTATTAGATTCTTTAACTTGTAAAGCAAATCGCGTTCTTAATAAATCAAATGGATATGTTAAAAAAGTTGCTAAAAAGCCAGCAGAAGAACCAGATAAAAAATAAGTTAAATTTTTATCATGTATTGATAACTAAATGATAAATTATTAGAATTAATTAATTATTCTATTAAATCATTATTAAATATAATATAATAATGATACTTACTTTATTAATTGAAGTTTCTATTTTATTATAAAAGAAAAATTGGGTGGCTCCATAAAATACATATAAATAAGATGCACTCCAATTACCTTTCCAAAAGGCCTAAGGATTATTATTATTATTATTATTATTATTATTATTATTATTATTGTTATAATAAAAAAAGAGAATATTTTTTAATTTTACTTACCCTAATTCCTTCTTCTTTATAAATCGTTTGAAATGTACCTATAATACCTTTATATTTTATTGGTTTTAATTTTATTTTTTCAATATCCCATAGTTTCGATTGAGACCTTTGTACCTAATTGAGTTGCTTTGTTATAAATTTATAGTTAATTTATGAACATAATTAGTTTACTTGTAATCGTATTTTTATTACATCTAAGGGTGAGATAACAAACCTATTAGATAAAGGGAAATGATAAAAATTAAGAAATAGAAAAACTAATTATTTTATTTTCATTTTTATAATTATAATTATAATTCTATTTACCTTGATATTAACCCAGCCACCCCCCCACACATAGCATGGATACTTGGACTAGATTCTTTACTTTTACTCATTTTAAATATAAAACTTAATCTTTATTTGATTTTAGATTGAATTTAATAATTGATATAAATATCAATATATTTACTACTCAACCAATCATTTAAAGTTATAGTTCTAATTGTTGAAATTTATTTGCTAAATGATTTTTAAATTTTCCAGTGAACTATTTTTACTGACTTTAAATTTATTAAGAAAATAATAATAATAATAATAATAATAAATAAAGATATAAGTATTTTTATTGGTTTAATAAAATCATCCCTTAGTGTACCCTTATCTATTTAAAAAAACAATTAATTAATCTTTATTTTCATAATTCCATTAATTAAAGATGACTACTATATTACTAAAATAAAACAATAACATAAAACATTAAGAAAATCACAATCTATATTTAATTTAATAAAAATCCCACTTTATAAAGTTAATAAAATACTAGTTAAATAATTAATTTAAATTTTTAACAAATTTTCTATTCAACTTCAAATAGAAGTTTACCACCCGCTTAATAGGTTCCATTGAAAAATCAAAATTGCCCTTGAAACCAATCTTTATTAAATAACAAATCAAATTAAGGAATAAAATTCAAAATAGCCAATAAAATTTCAATGTTTTTAAATCTTAACTCTCTAATCGGAAAATTTCAAAAAAAGAGAATTGAGTAGTTAGCAAAATAATTTCAAATTGAATTTCAACTTTATTAAAAAATTCAATTACAAAAATATAACAAAATTTACAATCTTTATTTCTTTATTATTCAAATTTTTAATTAATTAATACGATTCTATTTTTATATATATGGATGTAGATACGATTACTCCGAATATGAATTCAACTAATTCGGAATTAACTTCCAATGATACTTTAAATGAAAGACCTTTAACTACTCATCCATTACAATCTCAACCATTTTATACAATAACACAAAACAATAATAGTAGAAACAATATACCTAATTACATAATTGAAACATTACCACCAAATCCATCTGTTTCACAAACCTTACCCATACGTAGTAGTTCCACTATTATTAATAAATTCTTGGATATTAACAAAGAAGAACGTACATTAAATCATAAAAATAGTTTTAGTAATTCGATTCATACTTCTATTTCTGATTTTAGTCAGCATAGTAGTAATTTAAGCTTATTATCTACAGACGAATATAATGCTAATATTAATGTTGCTATTGATCAATTTATTAATTTATCTATGGTATCTCCAGTCCCTTTTAAACCTAAAGATATTCGAGAAAAAGTTAGTCAAGGATTTTTAAGAAAACCAAGTAAGTTGAAAGTTAAGAGAGATGAAAAATCAAATAGAGGAAATAGTATTTATTTTGATACGGATACTTCATTAAAGATACAACAAATACCAAAGAAAAGAGTATTAGTTGAAGAAGGTTTCTATTATTCTGATACTACTAATATTAACGATAAAAATCATCAAGTGAATAATTATATGAAACAAGATAATGGTATCAAAGAAAAAATAGGTCAATTAGCTAATATTCCTTTTGGAGCTAAAATGTTTTGTGGAGGAGTTTTGTTTTTTCCATTATTTTATGTAGGTTCTTTTTATAAAATTCAACCTGGAGATAGAAATGAATTACAATGGAGAGGGTATAATAGAGTATTAGCTTGTTTCGTTACAGTTGTAATCATTGTGGCAATCGTATTGTTAGTGCATGGATTAACGGCGATATAAAGGTATAACAGAGATAAGGGATAAGATGTGATAAGATTTGGATAAAAAAGAAAATGTTTAATTTAATAACTTTAATTTTATTTTCTGGTTTAAAATAATATAATTATTAGTGTATAAGTTTCAAAAAAAAAACAAATTTAATAAAAAACTTTTAAATTTTTTTAAAAAGAATGTTTTTTGTTTTTATTTCATTTTTTAACTCAACACTTTAAAGTTTTGTTCTATTTTGTTCTATTTATCAATTTATAAAGACAAAAAGATTTCATAAATGAACCCAATAACTACGTCAATTAAACATATAGAAACAGAGCAATTACTTAAACGTAAAGCTCAATTAATAACTGAATTTTTTGAGTTTGTACCATTACATTTTGTTGATGAAGTGATTAATTCTGTTAATGATAAAATGTATTTATGTTTAAGTAAATTTGAAAATATATTATATGATACTATGTTAAATCCAAAAGATATTGAAGAGGTAAAATAAATTCAATAAACTATTAATAAAAGAGAAGTAAAATAAGTAATATTAATTATTATTAATTACTTTTAGTCTATGAACCAGATTGATACATTATTAGAAGGAGCAGTTGATACTACTTTTGATGTATTTGAATTATATTGTATTGATACTGTATTTAATTTCACTAAAGATGAACCTATTTCTTTACTTCATTATAATGTAATTTTAACTACTTTTAATATCATTAGTTTTTATTTTAACTAATATTATTCATTGTTTTAGGGTTTAGATTTCAATCTGACTGCTGAAGATGAAGAAAACTTAATAAAAGAAATAGAAGAAGAAAAGAAAAAATTAGTTGAGGTAAATGATAATAATAATAATAATAATAATTAAAAAATAATACACATTAAACTTTGTCATTAGGCTAAATTAAAAAATATCAAATTAAAAATCATTCAACATCATATTGATCAATACATAACTTTAGTAACTTATTATGCTTCAGCAGTTAATCAAATTTATTTAGAATTTTCAAAAAATTCAGGTAATTTCAATATTATTTTATTAATTATTATTAATACAGTTTAAAATTCATTCTTAATATTATATTAGATTTACCAATCTCCGAATTAATTCAAACGATTATAACTGAATTTCTCACTACTAAAACGGAACATCAAAAAACATCCAAATTATTAAGATTAAATTATGAAAACTTACCTACTTTAAGGGATCTTTATTTACAAAAGACATTAATCAGTACATTAACGGAAACATTACCGATGTATAAACAAAATCCATTTTCAAATTTTAGTATTGAATTAGAATTTAATAATATAAATAAAGGAAAGGACTGGAAGGTAAAATAGAAACATTAAATTTATTAATATTAAATATTAATTCTTTGTTTTATTTTAGAGAATTCATGAAGTATTAGGATTAAGTAAAGAGGATAAGAATTAAACCTAGTTTATTAATGAAATTTATTTAACAAAAGAGTGAAAGAAATGGTGTGTGTGTTTATTTTTCATTGCTTAACACTAAATATAATTATTAATATGAATAATTAAATTAAGTAAAGTATATTTAATTGTAAAATAATTTTTTTAGTTGAATTTTTTTATTTATTCAATTTTATTTTATATTTTATATTTAATATTTTATTTTATTTTAGAATATTATTAAATCAGATATGACTGTTAAATATTTTTAACAAAACTTACTGTATATGATATAAAAATCAAATTAATATATATTAATACTTTATTATTTAACTACATAAATATACCATAATCTTAGCCTATCTTTCCTTTTATTTTCCTTTTAACCATTTCCATCCTATCTAATAATTTTAACTTTGTATCTTCTATTGTTTCATATTGTGGCGCATAACTAACCCATAATGGTTGACTATAAAATATAGCATCATCTAATTTATTTTTAGCTAATCTAAGAATCTCTATAATTAATATACAACAAGTTATGAACTTTATAAAATAAATAAGTTACCTAGCTTGTTCAAAAGTCTCATATTTGAACCAAAACATTTCAGTAAAAGGTTCCATATCGGGAAGAGTTAGTTGACACCAACTGGAAACAATTTGATTAGTGTTTATTATTATTATTATTATTAATTAAATTACAATTGATATTAAAACTTACTTAATAATATTACCATACTGTTGTAATAATTGTAATAATTCTTCAATAACTCCAAGTTTTGGTACATTAGTTATTAGTAAATATCTTAGTTTATTGAAATTGTCATTCAAATTTGATAGTTAATTATTTTCATTTTTACCTCGATTCATCATTAATAGTATATGCTCTTATTAACTTTGGTTGGTCCTGCTTTTTATACTTTTTTAAAATGATGGCTGAATTGTTAGTTAATGAATGATTTGAATTAGTTCTGTTATTTTTTTTACCTGGGTTTAAATCCATGATTCTATTGCTAATTAATAATTAGTTTGATATCTTTGTAATTGTTTTAAATTAATACTTTAAATAGGGCTCTGTTTGATTTTTTAAAATTGAAATAAATGACTAATTTGTAAACTTTAAATAGCAGATATAAGATAAATATTAATTTGGTATCCTTTTTTACTTTTATTTAACTAAAATAACTTCAACAATTGTAATAAGTGACAGCTCACAATCAACGAAATTTCAAGTTCTTAAATTAAGAAAAATCCCATAAAATTCTCCTTTGGATTTCCATCAATAATATTAATTTAACAAAAAATTAATCTAACAAAAAAATAACTTTGATTTTATAATTCAAAAAAAAAGTTAAAAATGGATCCATTAAATACTGTATTTGTAGAAGGAACAAAAGAAGATCAGGTATTGTAATTACCTCTTAATATACGTTCTATTACCAACCTTCGTCATTACCCTTTCATTAACCTATTTTTATAGGCTTTAGAGTTTGCCACACTTATTGACCAACTTAAAGAAGTAACTGAAGATAGTGAAATTAGTTTAACTTCCACTACAAAAAGTTTAATTTCAAGTGAAAATTGGTCTGAAATTTATACCAAATTTGCTTTCGAAACCGCTACTTTATTAAATGTAGAATCTCATAGTAAGGATATTGTTATTATTATTTAACTGTTTTTATTTTTATTTTTATTTTTATTATTAGATATTGTAGCTGCTTTCAATTTATTATTATCACAAATTAAGTTAGCGGATAGTAGTATATTGGCTGAATTAATTCAAAAAGTAGTTAACTCATTAATTGAGTCTTCTCATGAGAATGGGTATTCTAAATTAGCTATGTAAGTAGACACATTCGCTATACAAATAATTAAAAAAAACTAACCTTTCATTTCTAAATAGGTTAGAAATCCTTTATAATTCCATCGAAAAGAACAATAGTTTACGTTGTACCGCTTTTGAAGGAATAATTAAATTATCAGCAAAACATAAAATTGTTAAAAGTTTGACACCTTCTTTATCAAGTATTAAAACTTGGGTCCATCAATGGGGTATTGATGCTACCCATTCTAGAGCTTTTTATTTGTTACTTTCAAATACTCTTAAGGATTTTGATTATAGGTAAGAGGTTTATTTACTATTTCAATAATTTATTTATTTCGATTTTTAAAAAATAGAAAAGAAGCATTTGAATTTTTATTATGCTACTTATATACTTTTGAAACCGAAACTGAAGTAACTGAAGAAATATTAAAAATTGGAGAACTTGGAATAGTTGAAGCTTTACAAATACCTGAAGTATTAAACTTTGAGTCCTTATTATTATCTCAACCCATCAAAAAATTGAATGGAAGTCCATTATACCAATTAGCTGAAATTTTTTTATCTAAAGATGTAGCTAGTTATAAAGAATTTATCTCAAACCATCAAGATTTAGTTTCCACTCATCAATTAGATCAAGATAGTTTATTAAACAAAATTAGAGTACTTACTGTAGCTTCTTTAGGAACTCAATATTTAGGCCAACCTATTACTTATTCTAAACTAGCCGATTGTATGTTTATTGAAAAATTAGAAGGATATGAAACTGAAATTGAAATTTACATAATTGATGTTATTCGTGCAGGATTAATTGAAGCTAAACTGAATCAATTAGAAGCTAGTGTAACTATTACTCGTTCTACTTATCGTCAATTTGAACAAGATCATTGGAATAAGTTACTTTTAGAGTTAAGTAATTGGAAAGTTTCTTTAGAGCATGTGATTAAAACTGTGAATAATGCAACTAGTAATATCAATTCCACTTTAAATCAACGTACTTTAAATGAACAAACTGAAACAAGTGCAGCTGCTGAATCTTCTTAATGGTGTGAGATGAGAATTTATAAAATAAAAATTGGGTAGATAGGATATATTAAATGAAGTTAAGATTAATATATAGATTTTATAATTATTTTATTTGATATATTTTGAATTTGAGTAAAGATACAAAATTTTAAAAAAGTTGTCATTTTAATATATTAAACTTATTAAATTAAAATTATGTTTTATAATTCAATATAAATCTTTTCTATTTTGTATACTATCATTAATGCTAAACACTATTTTATTATAATGATACTATCACTATACTATAAAAAATGATAAAAAATGATAAAAAATGATAAAAAATGATAAAAAATGATAAAAAATAATAAAAAATAATAAAAAATAATAAAAAATAATAAAAAATGAAAAATTCAATAATTATATTTAATATAATAACTTATAACAATAACCTAAAATATCACTAAATAGCTTTATTGTTATAATCAAGAAGCTTTCCCCAATTCCATTTTCTTTTTCATTGAACGTTGAGCATTATAGAGAGCAGAATCAATAATACCAGCAATAGTTAAAATACCACCCACAATAGCACATAAAGAAGTAAGAAATGAAGTAAATGTTTTTTTGGTTTCATGAGCACTTACTAACATAGGAGAGATTTCAAATTTAAAAAATACACCTAAATCAATTCAATTAATATTCTTTTTCTATCTTTTTAATACATTAACATATCAAAAATTACCAGGTATTCCAGCAATATCTTCTCCACTCATATCTTCTTCATGTTGTGTTACTGAATATTGATTTGTTTCAATTTTTCTTCCATCGTAATAATTTAGATGAGTAGCTACTACATTTAAAAAGTATTGAAATTTTATAGGACCTTTTAAATATTTAGTAAATAAATAAATAAATTTAATTTGTATAAATTTTTCTTACCAATTTCTCTTTTGTTAACTTCCCCATCCAATGGATTTTTAACATCGTTAATCAATTCACCAAAAGATAATTGATTAATAGTATGTGAATAATCATAAGCTGAAGAACCATATGTACTATGCATATGCATACCCATAAAATTAAAAGATTCTCCTAAGGCAATATGAAATATACCCGGTATTTTTTTAACTTTAAGTTCTCCATGAATATTACATCCTTCCCCTTGTTGTTGTTTCATTTTAGATGTAATACCTTCAAATACACACTTAAATTAAATTATTTATTAAATTAAATTTTGATTAAAATCGAAATTTTAAACAACTTACTTGCTCAAAATCTTCAAATTTAGTCATTTCCCATCCTTTTTTAGTATAAGCGGATTTGATCTCATCACATGTATTACAGCACTGTTTTTCAGCACCAGCTCCATAGCAAGAACCACAATAATCGGGTCCTCTTTTTTTAGTAACTGCATCCCTTTGTACATCTGAATTTGATTTATCTGAGTTGATATCTTTTTATATAAATTCAATATTTTAAATAAAAAAAGGAATAAATTTAAAAAATTACCGAAAGCTTCTTTATCTACTTCTTTACCCTCCTTATCTAAACGTACTTTATAAATATTCGATTCAAGATTGGTTTGATATTCACCACTCGCTTGAACGGAGTCTAATGATAATACTATAGAAAATAGATATTAATATAATATAAATAATGGCCTACTCACTTACAATAACAAGGTACCCTTGGAAAAGTAATATTAAAATGAATGGGTAATGTTTTTGTACGAGATTTATCTACAGATAACTCCCATTTCCAAGTAAGTGTATTATAATCAATAAACTCATATAATGACAAAAGCATAATAATACCAAAGGATAATAAAGTAACTGGAGATAATATTGATTAGTATTTTAACTTTTTATTATTCTTTTAAATTAATAATCACTTACCTGTACCACCGGTACTTGTCTTTATACGAAAATCATCTAGTGTTTTAGCATAAGCATCAAAGCTACTTAATCCCTTAAATTTTGTTCGAGTTCCCATTTTCTTTTAAATGAATATTTTATTTAAAATAATAGAACAGTTGAAATCAATTGTTTTTAAATTTTTTTAAAATTTATTGATTATTTTAAGTTAATTGTTTAATAAACCAATCAATAGTATTTACGTAAAACTTGTGACTATTATAGATTGGATCAGGTTGAGGTTATGTTTAATTGTGGAGTCAATAATGGATTTGCTTTATTATGAAATCAATAAATCAAATAAGAACTAATGCATACTATTATGAACTATGGAAATTATTCAACATGATTAATAATAAAATATTAGAAATAAAATAACAAACTATTTAAAATTTTATTTAGTAAATGTACAATGTAATTAAATCCAAATTACAGTTTATGTATTTAATATAATCAAAAATGTTTTTTATATAAACAGCTAATAGTCCGATAAATAACTACCATTCATTAATTCTGAATTGTTTGAAAAAGGGATATATTGATTTTAAATAAAAAGTAATATGTCAATATACACGAATAGAGTTAATAATATATGCTCAAAAGGTTAAAAATACTATTTTATTAATTTAAGAATTAAGAAGCATTTTAACAAAATCTAAAAATTTACATTAAAATAAAAATAAAAAATATTGATATAAAATCTACCTTCATAGTTAATATGACCCTCTTTTGTAACCTCTACACCCTTTAAAAGTTCATCAACTTCAGCATCGGTAAGTTTATCACCCAATGAAGTAAGAACTAAAAAAACATAAGCCAAAATATTATAAAAAAAGAAATTCCATTACCATATCTAAGTTCACCAACAGAAATAAAACCGGTACGATCTTTATCGAATACTTGAAAAGCTTGAACAAAGTCTTCAACTTCACCAGCCGGTTTAAAACCACCAGGTCTTTGTAAAATAGTTAAAAATGTTTCAAAATCAACCATACCACTGTTATCTGGTAAACCAGTAATAATTTCTCTAAGTTCAGATTCGGTTGGATTTTGACATAAAGCACGTAAAAGTTCTCCTACTGAAGAGGTGGAAATGGTGCCATTTCCTGTTTTATCAAATAATGAAAAGGCTTCGCGGATTTCTATAATTGGATTAGCTTTTTAACTTTTAAATTTTCTCTTTTTAATTTACCTCCTATATGTTCTTCGCTTAAATTGGCCTATTCATTTATGTTAGGTTCAAGTTAAAGGTCACGTATAACTAAATTTACCATTTTTTAATAAATATTAAAAAGATAACTCAAGTAATTTAATTCTAAAGTTTATTGCTGGGGAAAAATAGGTGGACAAATTACAATCGATTTCATTGGATATTTAAATATGCTTCGAAAAAATAGGGAACTCTTGTTTTCTAAATTTATGACTTAAGAATTAGGATCAAAATAGTAGTGGATGATTGGTTCCACCATAGCTGAGCATTAACATGGTTGGTTTAAATAGTTGAAAACAAATTTGAATTTGATCTTATCTTTGATCAAGAAATCAAAAAATTTAAAGATATAAAAGAATAAAGATGAGTACACCACCACCAGCCTGTCCAATGCATAAAAAGGAAGAAGTTAAAAATGTAGATGCATCAAAATGTCCCATGTCAAAAACCGAATTAGGAATGAATCCTGCCAATAATATGCCCTATCTACCTAATAGAAGACTCAATGAAAATGAAGAAAAATTATCAACAGAGAGAGAAATATCCAGTATTCCAATGAGTGTAGAAGGAAATAACGGAAATGTCAATCGTTGGGAATACCCTTCACCACAACAATTTTATAACGCTTTATTAAGAAAGGGCATGGAAACTCCAGTTGAACATATTGATACTATGGTTGATATACATAACTTCTTAAACGAAGGGGCTTGGAATGAAGTGTTAAAATGGGAGAAATTAAGTAACTGGTAATGCTAATTTATTTAGTGATTATAGTATATTTATGTAATGTTTTTTAGCGACTGTTCAGATCCTAAGTTATTAAGGTTTAGTGGTAGACCGAAAGAAATGTCACCAAAAGCTTGGTTTTATACCACTTTCTTTGGGTATTCACTATTTACTATTTACTTATAAAATACAATAACTAATTTTTTTAGTGCTCCAAAACCATTTGATAGACATGATTGGATTGTAGATAGATGTGGTAAAGAAGTTAGATATGTAATCGACTATTACGCAGGAGATGAAAACCCACATGAAGATGCTCCAGAGTTTGTTTTGGATGTTCGTCCAGCTGTTGACTCCCTTGGTGCTGTTAAATCTAGATTGGCTGTAGCTTTTACTGAATTTTTTCAGAGATTTAATAGTTCTTCATAGATCACTTATTTTTATAGATTAAAGTAGTTTTTATTATTATTGATTGGTAACTATAAATAAATTTGAATTACAATCACAGTCTTTAATAGCAATATCGTGAAGTATATTCCTATTTAAACTAAAATAATTTATTGGTTTAGAATGTATAGTAATTTTGTTAAATTTTATTTCGATATTAACAGTTAAAGTAAAAACTTATCAGGCTTAACAATATTATTCAGGATTAACTCAGCATTCTTTAGATCGTTATTCGTTGCTCTACTCAAAGCATTTTCGTAGGTATTTTCTAGTTTGCCTTATTAACTATATCTACAATTAGTAAGTGAATTACCTATACCAGCTTCTATATGTCTTTTAATTAAACGTTCTTTTGCTAATTCAAGTGGACAGTTTAAAAATAAGGTGAATTTGGCTAATAAACCTAAGTCTTTCCATATGGGATAATCATAAAGTAAATAGTTTCCTTCAACGATTATAAGCTTATGACTTTTAAAATAGTTAAAAATTAATCAAAAGTAAGAAGGATATTACCTTGATAATATTTTTATACCCATATCTACAGGATCACCAACAGAGTGGTCAAAGGAAGGAAAATAAAAAATATCTTTAGACTGCTTTAATCCTTGTAAGCGCATGTAAAAGCCTATATATTAGTAAAATAAATAAAATCAAATATAGTAAACTACTCTTAGCATCAAAAGTCCAAGGGGCTCCTCTTCTTTTGAATGCTTCTTCGGGATCCTTAATCTAAATTAATTTTACCCAATGAAAATTTAAAAGTATTACTTCAAAACGAGACAATTGTTCTTTAGTTAAATGAAAACCATCCATAGGTAAGGCCACACTGACTTCTTCTTGGAGAATCTGGTTGATTTGATTGGCCAAATTGTTAGCTAAAGTCGTTTTTCCAGAACCCGGAATTCCTTTATTTATAAAACAAATGTTAAATGTTTGTAAAAAATTTACCAGCAAGCAAAACTATGTATTTATCATCGTCATTAGAGCTAGATGAATATTAAAGTAAAATCAAAATAAAGCTACTAGAATTACTTATAGCGTTTTAAAACCTCTTTAGCCAAGCTTTCAATATTATTTAAATCCATAAAGAACAAAAAAAGTAAAAAAAGTAAAAAAAGTAAAAAAAGAGTATAGTCAAATACAATGATTTTTTTATTGAAAAAGCTTGTGGTTAATACAAAAAGTGTTTAGTTTCCTTTTTGACTAATTTTCTTTTCAAGGTCTTCAACTTCTTTTTGGGTCTTTTCAAGTTGTTCTCTCAACTTTTTAAGTTGCTCTTGTTCGTGTTGACGAACATATTGATCTTCAGCAGCCTTTTCTCTTTTACCAAAAGAGTCGCTTCCGGCACGAGCTTCACTATAAAGACGTCTACCACTGACCATTGGGACTTGTACGATACGACGGATTGATGATTTAAACATTGTTGATATTACTAAGTTAAAAGTTTTTGAGGGAAATTTTGACTCTGAGGTCATTTTATATGACGTAAATCTTAGTGTATTGGGCTTGAGTGGTCAGATCTAGTTTATCCAATTAAATGATGGATAATAGTTTCTAACTTTTTCGCTCCCATCAAATTCGTGGATCAGTTTGGATATTCTTAAGCTAATTCTTAGTAAAATTAGTTTTGTGTAAATAAGATACTTTTATAAAAATATTAGTAAACATAAATTTTAATTGTTCAATATTATTACTATTTTAGACACATCTAAATGTTTTCATCTGAACAGTTTGTTTATTTATATAAAGGTGTACAGACGAGCTTTTTTTCAAAATTTACCTAATATTTTGGATTTTAAGTTGCATAGAAAATGGGCAAAACGCCGAAAAAAGAGATTCCTCACATTTTTATAAAAAATAGTTTTTTAAACTGAGTTTAAGAAGTGATTAATTGAAATGTTATAGAGGTAATAAAAAGTAGCATTTTTTAACTGCAGTATCCTATATTAAAAATATTTTTATAAAGTAACATTTTATTCAAATGATTTATTAACCTTGAAAAATAAAAAGTTTGAATAAAATAGACTGTTTTATCGATCATGTATATGAATAATTAAATTCTATTTTTGTGAGAATGAACACTCAAAATACTTTTAGTATAATAAAAGCAATCATCCACTAAGGGTATAAAACATAAGACTGAATGTTGGTTTACTTCAACATGATTATCTCATCCTTTATAATTGAAAGTATAAAAATAAAAAGTTAAATTTAATACTATTAAGTTTATAATCTATATTTATAATTATATATGTTAGAAGAACATTTTGGTGTACGAAGAATATACTAAAACATAAAAGGTACAATAAAAAGGGCGATTTAAATTAAAACCTTTCCTTAAGACGAGAAGAAATAGTTCTTAATGTTGAATATACTTTGCCTGGTGGAGAACCTAGAATTAAGGAGCAGACAGCATCTTTGGCAATTCTAATGTTTTGGAATGAGCCAAGAATGTGAATTTTACTATTAAATTAAATTAATAAATTTTAAACCGATAAACTATTAATTATCATTACGTGTCTGCTAATACAATACGTGTTTTGGTAGTATTTTCAATAGTAAATTTGGTTTTTCCATCCTTTCCTGCAATACGACCAATAGCTCTTGAAAGATGGTCTCCTTGAAGTGTTTTAACTAGATTTATAGTTAGTCAATGCTTTTTTATTATTTTTTATAAATCTATTACCATCTTTAATTTCAAAACTGTCAATATATAATTCATCTAATCGAAGTAAAGCAATTGAATCCTAAAAAATAGTTAAAACCATTTTTGATAAATATCACATAAGTCATACATCTAAGTTAAACCCTAAAGCAAAAGCCTTGACAAAGTCAGCGCCTTTTTGTAAAGCACTCTGTTCTTCAGTGAGTTCTGAAGTCTATAAAAGTAAATTTAATAACGTCAAAAAATACCAATAAAAATTTTACAGCAAGCTCCACAGTTTTACTTTTAACATTCATTCTAATATTTAGCTTTAAATGTTCAACAACGGGGGTATAAAGCTTCATCCATTCCTTTCTCAAAGGGGCCATACGATGTTGTGGGATAGGTACTTTACGGCGTTCATTTCTGTTGATCTAAAAAATAAGTTATTTTCTACTCTGGACTGAAATTTAGAGCTAGATAATTGATTTTCACTTACCGTTTTTTTCTCTTCAAAAGGTTTAAATTGGGGTTTGGGAGCAACTGAGTTGTCTTCCATGTCGTATTCTGCAGTTTGTGCTTGATGGGCACCAGAATTTCCAGTGAAATTGGCATCGATCATAATATCTTGTTCATCCATTTTTTTAGTTTATTAGCAAAAGAGTTCAAATTAAGTAGATTAGTTTTTAATCTCGAAATAAAATTGAAGAGTTTTATTAGCCAATTAGAACCCTGCTTAATTTTGGGGACTAGAACAAATTGCAAAACATTTAGGAAGAAATTTATGAATAATTTAAATGCACTTAGATAGAGCTATACTGGTAAGCTTTAAGCTATATGTATTAGTTTATCTATAGACACTTATTTCTTTTGTTGAAAAAAATACATATTTAAAATTTAAATATTAAATATTATAATACGGCTAAATAAGAAAATCAATTATTAAAAAATAGGTATAATTTTAATCATTAGATAAAATAAGACACTTCCCGCTTATGAGAAACAATGATAATGAATTAACAGCTACAACAAACTATTTATACAATACTAAAAATATTTAATAATTTTTTACGAAAGCCTTGCATCTTCTTCCTTTGTTTTAGTTTGAACTTCAACCACATTATCCTTCTTACGTTGTTTCAATATATTAGATATATAGAACTCTCCTGCTTTATACGAAGATCTTACTAGTGGTCCACTAGCAACATATTTAAACCCTAAAGAGTCTCCCATCTTTTGCCAATGTGCAAATTTTTCTGGTGTCACGTACTCACTAACCTTCATATGTTTCTTAGTTGGGCGCATATACTGCCCTAAAGTTAAGCAATCTACATTGGCTGCACGTAAATCTAAAATATATTAATTAGTCATCTATTTAAGTAGTCTCATAAATTTTAACATACCCTTCATAGTCTGTAAGACCTCCTCATCACGCTCACCACAACCTAACATGATAGAAGTCTTTGTTATTAAACTTGGAACTGTTTTTTTGGCATGCTCTAAAACAGCTAAAGATTGACGGTATTTAGCACGACGGTCACGAACATAGGGTGTAAGGTCTTCTACTGTCTCTAAATTATGAGCATATACATCAAGTCCAGAGCGTGCGACTCGTGCCACATCATCCAAATTTCCTTGGAAATCTCCCGTTAAGCATTCAACTAAGATCTGTGGTGCTCTTGATATCTATGTTAGAATATAACTCAAAAAAGCAACAAATTGCTTACTTTTGTTTGATTTTCATGATAGTTGAGGCAAAATGGTTTGATCCACCATCGCTTAAATCTATGAATAAAGTTAACGAGTTGCTCTATATATTATATTAAATTTTATAATTACCATCGCGATCAACAGAAGTTAAAACAACATAATCGAGACCCCATCTTGAAATAGCTTCAGCAGTATGTTCAGGTTCGTGAGGATCTAAAGGTTTTGGGGTTCGATTTGTTTTAACTGAACAAAACCTGCAGCCTCTAGTACATTCATCTCCCATTAACTTATAAAATAAGATCAAATTTTAATCTAAATAAATAAAAATTACCATAATAGTAGCAGTGGCTGTTTGGTGTTCACCACCACCCCAACAGTCCGAGATGTTTGGACATTTAGCTTCTTCACAGACCTAAAAATTTAGTTTAACTCTATTCTTTAGTTTGAATTGATTTATTACTGTATGTAGCTTTAATTCTCTTAAGTTTTCCTTTATCTTAGTAAAGTTTTTTCCCATTGGTATATCCGTTTTAAGCCATTGTGGTAAACGTACACTATTATATTTAATATCCGTTTTTATTATCAATATTATGCCTTACTGTTTTGATTTCCCTTTCCTGCTTTGTGCTTTGATAGGGTTAACTGGCTCTTTAAGCTCTAAAGCTTCTTCTGGTGTCAAAGGTTTTTCTTTGGTACTAACAAAATCAGCAAAACTTGGTCCTTCTTTTAATTTTTTTGAAAAATCGATGTCCTTCTTTTGTTTGTTCTTGGTTGGTTCTAATTTAATATTGGATATGTTGGCCAAAGTACGTAGAGGAGTTTTTTGAAACTAATTCAATGTTATTGGCATTAAATTAAAGAAAATATTGCCTACCTTGGAGATATGTTTCGCAAATACCATTGTTTGTGCTATTGTTCCTTTCATTTTAAAAAATTAGAATAGCAAAAAATGATTTTGAATTTTAGCTTTCGAAAATTTCCTAAAACTTTTTTTCCATTTTTGAACTATGCAATTTTTTAAATTTGCTATTGATCGCTGATTTGTTGTCACACTAAAGTAAATAATTTTTAGACTAATCTTAGATTAGGGTGAGCTAAATCAAAAATAGCAAAATAATTGCAAATTATTACTTGTCTATATTTTGAATATATAAATAACTCAATCAAAAGTTTCAATAATAATTTCAAAAAAATATCAATGTATAATTTTATTTGTGGCCATTTTTTCATAGGCTTATTTGGTTGTTAGGCTATAAATTTTTAATTTGAGTTAGCTTCTATACCCTATAAAAAACAGTCTTTATGATTGGTCAAAATAAATCCCACCAAAAATAAGTTTGAATTTTTGGGATTCTATAAACTAAGCTTGTTGAATTAAAATGATTGTACCAGTAAGATGTTTTTCATGTGGTAAAGTAGTTGGAAATGTATGGGAACATTACAAATCAAGGATGGCCAATGATGGGCTCAGTAAAAAGTAACCGAATCTAATTTTTCATTAAAAAGTGTACTGAAATTTCTATTACTAGAGAAGCCTTGGATGATTGTGGTTTGACTCGCTATTGTTGTAGAAGAATGATTTTGACCCATGTTGACTTGATTGAAAAATTACTTTTATACAATCGTAAGCTATTATTTATCTTTTTTTTTGTTTATATGTTTACCATATTTTATAGCAAATGAGTTCGATCAGCAATATAAAAACAACTTGGTTAAACAGCATAAAAACCAACACTAAAAATATTTTAAGTATTTTTATTGTATATTTGCCTAAAGAATTGAGCCTTTAAGTTAAACTTGCTTCTCTTATTTTATTAGTGGAAAGGATAAAGTAGATAGATTAAAATTATTTTCTAGAATTAAAAATAAATCTTGAAAAATACAAATTTAACTATATTAAGCACGATTCTAACTTTAAATAGATGTTAAAATAAACTCTCACGGTAATTAAATTAAAATAACTTGGCGTTTATAGTAAGAAGTAATACAATATAATGAGATACAATTGTAAGCATAGTGGGCAATAGTTTTTATCATTTCATAAACGCACCATTGAATTAGGCTGTGTTTATTTTGATTAGAGGAATAACCCATTGGATATAAACAAACTTATATTTACATTTGATCACTAATATTTTAGAGAATTTTATTGTTAGTCGGTTTATTCACCTTTATTCACTTCTAAATAAAGTTAAACTTAAATTTAATATACACTACTCCTTATCATATATATGTAGATTACTAATCAATATCTACCTTAGCTTATTAACAAGGTGTAGTAAAAGCAACCTTATTTCTTATACTAGATAATATGAAAACTCTTAGGTTTAACATATAGCTTTTACCAAAAAACACATGCCTAATAAGGCGGCGTCTTTTTAAAAAAAGAATTAAAAGCATTAGATAAGATAGAGCATATAAGGGTGTTTTTTTGGCTTCATTACTTTTTCCATTTTTAAGCGCTATTTGAGTGGAAAAATTGTTAGTAAAATTGTTAAACACAAAAATACATCCTCATATCGATAAAAAAACTATAAGATGGAAGGGATTTTTGAATCAATGATATTAGCTAAATGTAGAGTTCTAGTTAAAACTTATGATTTTGCTAAACAATCTAGTGTATGAAAAACTACAGCATCTAACAGAAAATAAACCTTTATTTAAAATATTGCATTTTAATGTATGATAGCAAATATTTAACAAAATATATAAATCTTTTATAACTATAAGGATTTTATTTGATTCTTATATCCTTCTAATGTGTAAATACCATTATACTCATATTGATCATTTGCCTTTATATTTAAATAAAATTTATTTATAAACTTAAATTAGGCTTTTAAACTTATCCATACAAATTAGACCATGAGTACTTTTAAATACTGTTGGCTCTTCTATAAATAACCATACGTTAAGTGAACATCTTTTTAAAATTGGCTTCTTTTTTTTCAAATATTTCGTACGCTATATCCAAAAAATATAAAACAACTGTTTTTCATGGATTATAAATCCAGCAATATAAATTTTATTAACATATATCTTTTAGTAAAAATGTAAATCAAATTATTTATCTATTGTGGTGCGGCTACTTCTTCAGCAACAACATTACGCCTTTCTCTAGCTTTAATTATAACGTCATCCAAGATTAATTTGGATTCCGGGTCAACCCCTGAAATTAATGCTTGGAAGGCGGATGGATCTCTGGCTTCCACTTCATTTAATGAATCTTGGAAATAAATATAAGCATCTAACTCTTCAATTGGTGATTTAGATGGTTCTGCATCTATGATATCTTCATACATATATGAGTCATCATCTGAATCGTCGGTTTCTCCATCTTCATTATCTTCTCCTTGTGCTTCGTCAATCATATGCTGGATATGGTTTCTATCCTCAATGCTTAAATCATCCGAATCGTTATCGTCATCATCTAATAAAGAATAAATTAAAATTAAAGTAAAGTCAATTAAAATCACCTTCTTCTACAGTCCCACCATCTGCTGTAGCGCTTATATTATCTGGGTCAGTATTATCATAGTTATTGCTAATTTCATTGAGAGCTTCTTGGCGCCCTAAAATAAAATAAAAAATGAACAATTAAAAACAAAAAGTAAAACTTACTCTTTTCAGCATCTGGAAGTCCTTTGAAGTTTGATGAAACACCATTTAATATATGAGTCCAGCCTCCTTTAAGAGTTTCTGGCAATTGGCTGTATGGGAACTTAATTACATTACATAAAGCAACAATACATAGTTTTTTATCATGTACTCTAAGTCCATTATTAGTTTATCTTATTAATTCTAAATTTGATTTACTTACATGCTTAACTCTTCAAATTGTTGGAACCAAATAGTAAAGAATCCAGATGTCCATCCATTCTCCTCGATGATGCGTAAAGCACTTGAAAAGTCAATAGCTAAGCAGGATACAACAAGTAATACTAAAGTTGAAGTTAATCTTTTTAACCCAATATCATCATGATTGACTAAACGTTGGAAAGCATATTTAAGCACTGGCTCAAATAAAAGTTGAGAACATTGTTGTAAATTAAGTATCATTAAAATCAAAAGTCGGGTAGCTTTAAGTTTATCGTATTCTGAGGTATCGTTATCATTGCAAATATGTGAAATAGTTAAATATACTTTTTCGAGTAAAACGCGATTTTGAGCTATCTCTGTGTTTCCCTTGATGATTATACTATCGAGGTATTGATGTGCATGTGAAAAATAATCTAAGACATTGTTGGTGATCAAACTATGGACAATATCAAATATTTCCCAGAGTCCAGGTGTAACCGTTTGAAGAGAATAAATTAATCCATCAGCTAACTCAAACGCTTCTTCAAATAATAAATCCACGTTATTTGTAAAGATGTGGTGGACTACATGTACAAGCATAGGCTCAATCGGGAATAAAATATCTTTCTTTCCTTCCAAGCCATATAATAAAGACACGATAGTACGAATGATACCTGATGCTGAATAGATCTTGTCATTTTTTTCGGTATAGGCTTGTTCAGTTTCATCACCTAACGAAGCGATTTCATTGAATAAACGTTTAAGGGTCATAACTAACGATTCACATAAAGAACTGGTGTAAGGTACCAATTTTTCATTGAAAGCTTCAACTAAGACCTCGATGACTAAAGACAAAGGCTCAACGTCTACTTGACTTGTTAAAAATAAAAGTTGCTCCATGATTTGAGGTACTTGATTTTCTACTACACTGATTACAGTTTCGTATTGTAATAACTGTCCGATTGTAAGTGCAGCAATAACACGGTTTTGTATTTGAGATTCACTTAATAAAGGCAATACATTTTCGTAACACAATGTAGCAGTAGATTCATTTGAGAACTGAAGCTCTGATAAGCGGTGGACTATTGAGCAGGCACGATATCTAACAAACTGATTTGGATTTTTCAACTCTGGAAGGACAAGTTGAACTAAACATTGTTCAGTTTGAAGACGAATTTTAGAATTGGATTCAATTAACCAGTGATCAATACATTCTAAGATAGCCAATGCTGCATCTTTTTCATGGTCTGTTTGTGGATTGGATGGGATGTCTTTATTCTTACTTAATACCCCAATAACAAAATCCAATAACCCATTAAGCGTATACTTCTTTTTAGATTCTACCATTTCTTCTAATAAGTACAAACAAGCATCTGTAAGTGAATTCTTTTCCTTTTGGATTTCAATGCGTTGATTAATAAATTGAGAAGGGTTATCTTCCCAGCTTGCTTCATCAGTAGCAGTATAGCCAAGGTTTGGGTAGATAAGATCTTTAATAAGTCTTTCAGTATGTGGCTTAATAACATCCCAAGTAACTCGGTGAGTGAAACAAACACCAAAATAATCGATCAACTTAATGAGTACCTTTTTGCTAACCCAGGCCTTGTTATCTAAATAATTATAAAGTTGCTTAAGATAAACATTGCAAATGTTAGGTGCGAAATGGGAAACAAATTGTTTTGCAAATTTATAATATTTGCCCTTTGTACTCATACCAGATGGATTACCGTACCTATATTAAATCAATTAATAAGCGATAGTTATTGATATTATATGTTAGTTTACCTATTGAATAATAAGTTTAAACATACAGCAGCCCATTTTTGAGCTAATACCCAGGGTACATCTTCTCTTTCTTCTAAATCATTTGGCAACAACTGAGGAGGAAGCTCTTTTTCAATTATTCTGATAAATAAATTTCCCCATGCAATCAATGTATTTGGCTCTTGTTGAGATTTAGTAAGAACGACCTATGGATTTAACTTAAATATTGAATTACTATTTTTTTTAAAATGATTACTTTTGTTCCATCTCTATATATCTTCAATGAAAGACGAATGAGTAAAGCAGCTTCATTTGTATTATCAGCTACCAATGTATTACAGATGGATAATATTTGAGGGAAAGTGGTATCAGCAAGTATTGCGATAAGTTCAGCACCCCCTTTTGAAGTTCTATAACTAAAAAGGAGGTTAAATAAAATAAAAGAATAAAAATGCTAAACTTACCCAGCAACTTTAAATAATTGGCGAAGTGAAAGAAGACCACAGTGGATAAGGTTATAGTCTTCGGAATTAATTAATTCGCTAACTGTTGGTATAAATTCTGTCCATTTGTCTGGAAATTCATCATCAAGTATAAAACAGATGGCCTCAGAAAGAATTTCTCTATAGTAAAATTATTAAAACAAGTTATTTTCTATCTCTTTTTTGTTACCTGATGTTCTCCTTTAAAGTAGGTAAAGCCTTCAAAATATTGGCCTTTATAAATAGTTTATCTTGGTTATCTATTAGAATAGTATCAGCAGGTAAGCTAGGATAGTTAGCCCAAGCCTTTTTTATCCTGTTTTTTATGTAGACGGAAGCTGAATAATAATAAAATAAGGTAAGACATAATAAGTTTGTTTTCTTAATTTACCTGAAAGTTTGATTTCATCTGGGGTTTCCTTTGAGCTAATTAGTTCCAATATATGGGATAATAAGTTGGCTTGGCCTTCATACTATAAAAACCTATATAAGAAACAGTATAAAAATGATAACTGAATTTTACACTTTTGAGAGTTTGTTCTCCCTCCTTACGAATATTCGGGTCCGCTTGAAGCGTTTTACTAAATACTTCAAGTATGTTTTCCATCCTTTATGTTGAATATCTAGTAAACAAATTAATAAATTAGCTAAAATATCAATTAAGCTTCTTACACTAATTATTTAAAAATAAAGTATTGAAATCAAAATTTAAAATATAGTAAATAGTATATTTTATCTATAAATTAAAGTTATTATCTATCAACTTTAATTTATTTAAAAAAATTAATGGAACACCAAATTTTTAATTCTTGTTTCGATTTCCTTATCCAATCCTTTTTAGAATTAGTTTTTATTGGGGGTTTTTAGAATTTAAAATTTTCCCTATTAAGGCTTTTTAGGTAAAGATTTATAATATTAATAACAACTTAATAACTTTTTAAATTCAGTTAACTGTTTAAGTTATTATATTAAATTAAAACTCCAAAGTATCAACTTTTAATAAATTAAATTCATTGTCAGCATTCGAAAACTATGTGCAAAGGTTGTAAAATGGTGAAATAACATCTCTAAACTGAAAATTGTAATACCTATATCTAGAAATTGTAATAAAAAAACTAATATTTTACAACTCGTATAAATCAAATATTAAAAACCAATTATATTGGATATCAACAAGGTTACTTAAGACTTGAACAAAAGATTTAGTCATGTAGGTTACTTTTTATATAGTCGCTTTATAACTTATTTAATAGTATTTTTACAAAAGCATTTATAACTTTATTTTATACAGTTTATTTAGGTTACGAAATTTTATCTGTAAAAGTTTATTAATTATAGTGGATAAATGTCTAGGTAAAAAACATAGTTGAAATATTTAATAAATTGATTTTCAAAGTAAAAAGCCTTCTAGTTGCTTTGAAAAAACAATAAACTCTCTTATACATATATTTGAATTTTGACAAATAACAACATCCTTTTTGGACTTTCTTATTTTTAAAAGGTTACAGCTTTTTTATAATAAAAAATATGAGGATGTGTTTTTTTGTTTAAGAATTTTACTAACAACCTTTCCGCTCAAATAGCGCTTAAAAAATGGAAAAAGTGATGAAACCAAAAAAAACATCCGCATATATATTTTATTCAAACAATTAAGATTAATTTCTTACTATTATTTAATTGGCTAATTTTAAAATTCTGGGATAAAGACAAAAAATCAAGTTTAATTTTAATTGTCTTTGTCTCTAAATCTTCCCCCACCGCCTACCCTACCTTATGCCGATTTCTCGGGCATGCTAGATACATTGTCCTCCATTAACACCATCTCCAAAGTGTTAATCCTCTCTACTAGTCTATAGACTCTACATAAAAGCTATATAGCTTTACAGTTTAATCTATCCAGTGAGAACAATCTTTCCTTTAATCCCCTCTCTCTCACCATTATGTGGGACCCCACCTGGAGGTTGGAAGTGAAATGGATATCATTTGGTATTCCTGACTATTCCAAAGGTAAGTGAGTATTGGACTCGCTTCATACTTTACTAGGCGGTTCCCCTTCATAGCTCAATTCCTCAAGCTTACTGACCTGAGTATTCATGTTTTATTTTAGTTGATAAGACAGTTGGGGCCCTGGCCTTTCAAGAGCGCAAAAAAAATAACTCTTTTAAAATAAAATTAATATATATTAAATATAGTAAATTTGATTAAGAAAACATTGATACTGATAAATATACTGTTGATCCCTTTACTATTTTTTAATACTTAAACAATGATATTAAACTATAAATAAATTACTTTATTCTTCAATATCTTATTTCAGTGCAGTAGTTAAAGCTATTAAAACGGATAACTTGATATTGAGCTAAAAATATACTCCTTCAAATAAAAATCTAAATTTGGCTATTATAGCCATTAAGCTGCTACACCTTATTTTAGTTTAATTTATTATTTGTTAACTCACATCATTCATAATAAAGCTGATTTACCAAACGTATAATAAAGTAACATAATATTTTATGCATTATTTAAAATTCCACTATAAAAGTAATAAATAATAGCGAATTTAAGAGAAAGAGATTACTATCTTGTCAAAATTCAAATTCAGTTTACATAATAAAACATTAACATTTAAGATATCTCTGGAAATCCATAATTTAAAAGTGGAGCAGAAACAGTATTAATTATGATAGCTGGGATGTCATATAATGCCATGTCATTAAAATTGCAATGAATTAAAATTATTTTCCATAAGAAGTCTTGAAATAGATATTAAAGCCATTAGGGGACCTTAACAAATTCAATGAATCTTTTTCCAGATCTAAAGAGATAAACTGATCTATTAGGCTTTTTTTTGCCAATTACTGTGGTACCCAACTCAATTACTAAAAAATAAAAGTTTACCTGGATAAATCTGGGGCTTTTCAGAACAGCTGAAACATAAAGATAATAGAATTAACTTGGTTAATTTAAATTACTTTTGCTGACTTTCTGCCACCCTCTGTCTCATGAACTCCAATGATTCCGCAGAGTAAAGTAATATCTTTTGCAAAGATGGTTTTCATATCAAAAAATGACTTCAAGCATTCAACATTTTAAAAATTCATGACAAAGTTTAAATCAAAGCAGACACTATTTGGAGTGTTAATATTAAGCATTGTAGTTTTATTTTAAAAATTCGGATTTGATCCTCTACTCAAGGGAAAGTAAACATACTAAGTATTGGAAGGAATGGTCCTGTGGCTTAAATGAAGCCAGATGACTGAGAATTATATCAACAAAGCTGAATATTATTAATCACATTGACCATATAGTATGCTAAAAATCTCTGAAAATTATTTTATCATAGATTTTAGTTGAGCTCATGGATGAAAAAAACATTGATTATTTATTTGATTTTCTTATTCATTTTTCATTGGCCCAATTAGAAAGAATAAAGCTGATGCTTTTATTTTTATGAATAGCAATTTTTATATCAAAAATGGAAGTCAACAAAAAAGAAAGGCAAGAAACATCAGTCAAAGTAGGACAAAAGGAAAATGAAGCCAATAAAGATTATGAAGCTAAATTTCTCGAAGAAAAGGAAAAGCTAGAGGCAGTGAATCTGATGAAGAGACTGGAAGAGAGTTTGAGTAAAGAACACATGACCGAATGTACTAGGATGATTGAGCAGTGTGAACATAGTAGCGGCGAAAACCAAAAAAAAATTTTAAGAGAGTTTAAGTTTCATTTAGCAATGCCTCCTTTTGCTCAAAAAAGTCATTTGAAAATATTGGTCCAAAATGTGCATAGCATTTACTTTGAATTGGATAAAGAAAAAAAGGAGGAGATTGATAGTGGTGAAGTCCAAATTATTGAAGATAAAGGTGCATATAAAAATAAAGAGGGGAGCGATGTCGGTACTGAAGGCAATAATAATATAAATAAAAATGACTTAGATATTGATGAGGGTATAGAGGCAGATTCAGTAGCAGCTAATAATAAGGATTCAACGGTGTTATATGAAATTAAAAAAGAAAGAGTATGTATCTATCAACCAAAAGTTGTAATTTATTCATCAAAGCATTCAAGGTAAAACAAAAACTACTATTATTATTATCATTACTTATGATCAATTTATAGAGGTTTTGATGATAAAATCATTGCTTACAAAGGAAAAGTAAGAAAAAATGGTAAAATTTTTTATAAAGTTATTGATGAAAAGAAAAATGAAAGGATGGTAAATCGAAATTGTATAGTGTAATAATCAAATAGTAATAAAACAACATAGATAAATATAAGGCAAATAGGTGATAGTCATAAAATATGTAACGCGTTTGAGCATTTTGTATGTTATAATAATAGGGGTAAAATAAAAAACGGAAGGGAAGAGGAGGTAGACGAGGAAGTGGAAGTTATGTTATCGGATCCAATTATAGACAGATCTGAAGAGTACGTTAAAAAGGAAATAAATCTAAAAAAGATAGAAGAGAGTATCAAAAAATATGAAAAAAATGGTTATACCTCTTATACATTTCAACCTATATCGGATGAAAACAGAAAAAAGATATTTAAAGTAAGATCAATTTATTACTATATTAATAAATTCACTGCTTTCCATTAGAATTTTAGTACATGCTTTTTATGTCAACAAAAATATCAGACCACTTTAGTTATGTGTAGGTCATGTACTCTAGTATGCCATAAGAAATGTACCAAAACTAAGCTACAGAAATATCATTGGAATGAAAATTATACTCATTGTGGTTCGTGTAGATTCTATGATATTTGGGGACCAGTTGGAAAAATAATTGAAAAAAAAGTTCATTTAATTGGTAAGATGTTGATTATTAGCATATATAGTACTAATTGAATTGAAATAGCCGTAAAAGATGGTGCAAACGAGACATCGTATCGAGTTAATACTCTTATATCTACTAATAAGAATGGCAAGTCCATTACTTTACCTAAGATTTGGTATGAAAAAAAGTTACCAGATATGTGTGAGGCATTCTTTAAGAACAATAAGAATAATGTTTAAGTGAGTATAATAAGAATTAATTAAGTGAGAAAGCAAAAATTAAAATTAAACAGCTAAAAAAGATAAGCTGCTATAGTAAAAGTATTTAAGTATATAGTTGTTTTTTGAATCTATTTAATAATTCGATTTGATTTACAGATCAATTAGTTTTTATTTTGTTTTTTATTAAGGTCTTAATTTTAATACATCTGCTACAAGAACTCAACTCCGTAATTTTTTAAATTGTAAAAACAATTTGATTCTACTTTATTAAGTAAAAGCACCAATTAAAATTTAAAATAGTAAAATGATAAGCATTTTTTTTATTGATCTTTAATAAGAAAAATAATAATTCTTAAGAACAATATTATAATTTAATTCTAAAAACAAAAATCTATTTTTATGATCGAACAATTTAGCATACAATATAATATCTCACCCAAGATACGACCATATTTTATGTGATAAAATATTAAATTTTACCATCATCATTTTTAAAAATCAACGATGTTTCCATTTTACTTATAAAAGTTAGATAAAAGTCACTTTTAGCCTGAAAACTTGCCAGAATTACAGAAATTGCAAAGATTGTTCAACAACGAAAAATTGTACTCACCACTAACAAGCTAAACTGCAATTTAAGTTATCCAAAAGCATAATTTCAAAACCGATTTGAATTAAAATGAAATTCAACTTGGTGAATAAGCCAATCGTCAGTTTAAAATGAGTAAAATTTGAAAAAAAGGATTCAAATTTATTGAAAGAACCAATCAAATTTTAAAATTTAAAATTTTAAACGAATAAAGAATGAGGTGATTAAAAAAGGGGGGTGGACAGTCTTGAAAGTTTAGTTATTCCAATTACGTAGCATCTTTTCAGCAACTAAAAAAGGGTTTAACTTTTACTTTTTACAGACGCACCAGTAATTGATTGGGGAAATCAATTAACTACAAAATTTTAACGTTCATTTAAGCTTGTCGTTTCTTTTTTAAACAGAAAATTAGCTTATTAAACTTCCATTATTTTATAATATTTTATCTATTCTATATACCATCTTCTCGCTAGCAATATCAGTATTAATTTATAATTCTATTTATGACTTCGATGTTTTCCAATACTGAAAAGGGGTCCAAATCAATAGGCAATAACGATTTAAAGTTAAGCCCTTCGCGTGCTGCTTCTAACACACTACCTTTTATCCTAAACGATTACCCAGAGTCCGTAAACTTGAGCCAGCAGTCTGGCCATAAAGTAGACACTACGATTTATGAAGAAGAGAATGAATCAAAAAAAGAAGAGATCAAGTTAGGTGATTTTGAAATATTAAGAACTTTGGGGACGGGCTCGTTTGGTCGAGTTCATTTGGTAAAGAGAAAAGTGGATACCAATTTTTATGCGATGAAAGTATTAAAGAAGTCAGAGATCGTACGTTTAAAACAAGTGGAACATGTACACAATGAAAAAGAAGTATTAAAGAATTGTGAGCATCCATTTTTAGTTGGTATGTTAGGTTCGATTGCAGACTCAGTTAACTTGTACGTGTTTATGGAGTTTATTGCGGGCGGAGAGTTATTTTCTTATCTCAGAAAGTTTCAGGTGAGTATATTCTTATGTAATATGAAAAGCATTTAAATAACTTTTTTTAATAGAGATTTCCAGCCCATGTAGCTAGATTCTATGCGGCTGAAGTAGTGCTAGCATTTGAATATTTGCATTCTAAAGATATTATTTATCGTGATTTAAAACCAGAAAATGTATTGCTGGATTCTAGGGGACATATTAAGTTAACAGATTTTGGATTTGCTAAACATGTACCAGATGTTACATGGACATTGTGTGGTACACCAGATTATTTAGCACCTGAAGTGATTCAAAGCAAAGGATATGGAAAAGCCGTAGATTGGTATTCTTTAGGGATTTTGATTTATGAAATGATGCTCGGATGCCCACCATTTTATGATGACGATCAGATGAGACTGTATGAAAAGATATTGGCAGGGGTAGTGAAGTTTCCACCCTTTTTTGATCCATTAGCTAAAGATTTGGTTAAACGATTGTTGGTAGCGGATTTAAGTAGACGCTATGGTAATTTAAAGGGGGGATCAGCGGATATCAAGAGACATCGCTGGTTCCATGATACAGATTGGCAAAGGTTACAAAAAAGACAAGTATTACCACCGATTATACCCATGGTCAATGGGGATGGAGATATGAGTAATTATGATATCTATCCAGAAACAAATGAGATATATGGAAATTGGCATGAACCAGATCCTTATAATGATCTTTTTAAAGATTTTTAAGTGGGTAAATTTTAAGTTTATTGTTTGTTTATTTTAAACAGGGTTTAACTTTAAGTCAATATTTTTCCATATAATTATATACTATGTATAATTGTACTTTAACTAAAAATTCAATTTAATCCCAAATTCAATGGTGTATATTTTATCTAATGAGTTTTAATCTTGTAAAGGTTTGTAAGGTTGAATTGATTTTTCAAATAAAATAAATTTTATTTTCTATTCTATTTTATAAAAAAGTATGTTTATATTAATTGTTAATTTAATATACGTGAACATTGGCATATTTAGTCGTAGACTTTAAAATACGAATAACTAAACTAATATTTGTACAATGTAAAACTTTATAAGGGGATGTATTTTTGCGTTTAAGAATTTTACTGATAGCTTTTCCACTCAAGTAGCACTTAAAAGATGGAAAAAGTAATGAAACCAAAAAAAACACCCCATAATAAGATTGTGGCTATTATTAAACAAGTATAAATTCACTAATAAAACAATAACAAGCATTTTTAAACCATTTTAATTTCATGGCTTATTTTTTAAAATCATATTGCCTTAGACCAAATTTTAAGCTTAAGTTTAACCAATCATAAGCCTAAGTAATCTACCTAAGCTATCTTTATCCAAAATCCACTCTAATATAGCAACTGTAATTTTTATATCAACATGGAAAACAAAGATGACTCTAAAAAAGGATTAACCCAAGATGATTTTCGAAATTTAATAAACACTGAAAGTAAAAAGGATGGAGCAAGAACATTAGGTATTGGAAAGGTGGATAGAAATAGTCGAGGTTCTAAGTATGGAGATGGGAAAACACCAAATCCTTATCTACCAAATTATAAAGAAAAGAAAACAAATGACAGAAAAAGGTATAAAAAAATTGATTAAACATGTATAAAGGCATATATTAATACTTTGATAGTTATAATAAACACGAAAACTCCAACTCGGTTCATCCACAAAAAAAGAGTAAAAAAGAAAGGTAATTTGTCTTATTTTGAATTTTATCTATAATTTTAAATATCCAATTTGCAGCGAAACAAGTCAATATCGAGACCGAGCAGCCGAAAGAAGACGAGGCGAAAACCCGGATTACATCAATAGCGAACAGATCTTAACTAATTTAAATCATACTTCTGCTGAAATAGATAAGGAACTCGCTTATCAACAATCAAAATATCTTGGTGGTGACGTTGAGCATACTCATTTAGTAAAGGGGTTGGATTATGCTTTATTGGCTAAGGTGAGGGCGAATCAGAATAGAGAAGCGAGTGAGGAAGAAGAAGAAGGTTTGAACTCGGATGATGAGTTGGAAGAAATATATCAAAGGAAACAGGAAGGTAAGGAAATCGGGGATAATATTACAGAACCTGAACCTGCTACGTTTTTAACTGGGTTAGGGGAGAGAATTGTTAGAGAGGGATTAAAGAAAAAAGATCATGTATCTAATAATAAAAATTTATTGTTTTTACCTGGTAAAATGGCATATAACTTTGAGTTGATAGGGGATAAATCAGAGTATACAAATCCTTTTTTTGTACCTACAATGGTTGTTAGAAGTGCTATTGAGACAGAGAGATTCAATGAAATGGAAGCGGAGGGTAAATTATCAAAGTTGGCGGTACAAAAAGTGGCTTCTATATTTCAAAAGAAAAGATTAGGGACAGAAAAGAAACTGGAGGAAGTGGTTGAACAAGTTAAAGGGAAAAAGGAGGAAAAAAAAGAAAATACTGGATTTTTAGTGGAGGCAGATAGTGATGATAATATATTTAGTGATGTTGAAAGTGAATATTCATTGGATTTGGATGAAGTGGCGAAAAATAGAGGAATTAACTTGGAAGGTATACCATCAGATGGGGAAAATGAAGCGGATAAAGTATCCGATGAAAATGATAAAGAATTACCTGAAACTCAAGAAAATGAAATTGAAAAAGAAGATAATGATATTATGAATGATTTATCAAATTCAGATTCTGAAAAAGAAGAAGAACATATTGAGTTAAGAAGACTATTCGAATCAAGTAAAAACAAACGATTAGGTCCCTTGTTAGCCTCTAAACATAGTACAGAACTTGAAATCAACTATGGTGGGGATGATAGCGGCTCAGATATCAATGAAGAAGAAGATGAATTGATGATGGATCAAGGTACAAATAAGAATAAAAAGCGACAAATGGGCCGAAATGAATTTGAAAATGAAGAAGAGTTTCAAAAATATAAAGAAAAACAAGTATTTATGCCAAAAGCTGCTTATACTTTTGGGGTTAAAAGCAAAGATCGTAAAGGTAAAAAAGGGAAGGGCGGTAAGGTTGATGATAAGGAGGGGAAGCTCGATAAAGAATTTCAAAGGTTGGAGTCCTATATGAAAAAACGGGGAATGAAAAAAGGGTAAATGATATAGTAGGTTTTTTAATTTAAATAAAATTGCCTATTTGAGTTTTGACAATAGTGGATTATAATAATTTTTGTTTTAAAAAGATAATTAACAATAATATTTTATTTTATTGAATAAAATATAAGTCTATAAGTTTTAAAAAAAGAGAGTGAGACTCATTGTTAACTTTGAAATACTAGAGAACCAAATAAATCCCAACTCAATAAGAATAATGAAATAGTTAGCTTTAAATTAAAATATTCAATTAATTCCTCTTTAAGATTTTAACCTTTTCTGCCTTTTTACCTCTTTAAGAAAGAAAAAAAATGTTAATGTTAATCCAATTAAGTGTAACAAAAAAAACTTACTTGCTAGGTACCATTTTAGGGTTTAATGGAATATAAGCGAAAGGATCCAATTTTCCTTTCTTTTTAACATCACCTTGAGCATGCTAATAAAAAATCATGTTAATTATTCATATAAAATAAGTTGTTAAAGTCTTACCTTAGCTTTATATTCTGTACCTGCCATCTTTTTATTTCTATTATTATTATTATCATAATTTTTCTTTCTATTATCTTGTGCACCGCCTTCTTCTATTTCTATTTCTTCTTGTCCTCTACCACGTTGTTTTTTAAATTTAATACGGTTATTTACACGCTCAAATCCTTCTTTGGATTCTAATGATTCTTTATAATAATCATTATTTACTCTTATACTATTTGGATTATCTTTGGGGTCAGCTTTATTTTCTCCTTCATTCTCACTATCTCCTTCATCAGCAATAACGAGTCTTCCTGATTTATCGGTTTTAAATGCACTGGTTAAGGCTTTTCTTGCTTCCAATGGTCTATTCGTTGGTTTATTGGCTATTAGGTTAAATTAGTAATAATACATTTGATACATTAATTAATTTATTACTTGTGATTCTTGAAATAGCTTTACGATCCAAGAAATCGATAGGAGTATCTCCAAGATTATCATCTTTAATATAAGCATCGGATGATTTCATTTTACGCTAAAAATAATCATAAGTTTGTAATTACTATAAATTGTTATTATAAATTACTTTAAGTCCGCTTGAAGCAGCAGGAGCTTTATCTTCATCATCATCTTCCAATTCACTTTCACTACCATACAAAGCGTCTTCAAAAGCATTTCCAAGGGTAGGTTTATTGATTGGTTGATCTTCAACGTCCTGATAAATATTTAGAATCATAATTAATATAGTTACATAAATAAAATTTTACTTCTTCAGTAGTAGTTTTGCCTCTACGTTTAGCTCTAAGTTTACGTTTACGAATATTATTAATCAATTTCATATGTTCATCAGGGAAGCTTTGTTGAACTAAATCAAGTCCAAATCGACGAATTAAACGTTCAATAATATGACGTACTTTGACTTTAAATCGATTACTATTATCATTACTCCATTTTAAGATACTTTTAATAAGCATTTCAAGATGAGGTTTTAATGATACTACGTCTAAGGAGACTGAAATAACTTTAACGAATCCAAGAGCAGATTTTACAATCTCTCGATTCGTGTTGCTTACAAACATTTCCATGGTTTGAATGAGTTGGTAAATTAATTCATCTTCGATTTGATCTTTAGAAATTAAAAGGTTAGTAACTATTAAATAATTGTATTTATTAAGCTTACTATGGAACTCAAAGATAATCCTGGAAAGAGCAGAAATAGTAGCGGATATCATATGAGAAGTAGTACCAGTAAGACCAGCAATTACCATCATAATATATTCTCTTAAATTAGCTTCTACTACACCTAAAATAGTATAAGTATATTGTTTATACAAATTATTAGTTATTATTACCAGTTCTACCACCATTTAATTTAGTAGCATCAATGGTACCACCTTTAGTCATTTTATTTGCCATAATAATCAATAAATCGTATGAAGCTTCACGTGATTTTTCATTAATTTCTTTGGTTCCAAGGATAGCTTCAGAAGTTAATGAAGAAATAATATGGAGATGAGTGTTTGGCAAAATATCGATATAAATCTTTAAAAAGTTTAATCTTTCCTATAAATAATTATTAGTCTAATATAAATCATAGGTATTATTAAATTTACTTTAATAGCAGCACTACCAATATTTAATCCTGATTCAATAATTTCATTTTCAATATCAGCTAATCCTTCACAAGCTACAGTATATGGATAAGAAGTGACTGGTTCAAATAGCATTTTATTTAATATTTTATAAGCTCTCTTTTGAATTCCACCTTTACTTGTATTAGATATTCTTTGTACACCTAAATTAAATAATACTTTGGAATTATCATAAGTTAAATAAGGTGTCATTATTGAAGCAAAATCAAGCATCATAATTTCATTTTGTGCTTCTTGTTCCGTTTTATTAGGATTGGAATTACTTTCATCATTAATCATTGATACAATTTTAACAAAAGTAGCATTAATTTGCTAAATCAGTTATTAATATTTAAATACTATATAATATGACAATAAATTTACCTCATTTGGAGTGATGTTTAAGAAAGTAAGAATCACTTTAAGTAATAAACCACGAATATTTTGAGGTACATTTGGATAAAGATTAAAGAATAACATTAAATAATCTGTAGCAAATTGAGCAATATGAATCAAATTTTGTTGACAAGTAGCTGCATCTAATTGATTTTCATTTAATAATTTGTTGATTTCTTCAACATCTAAAACTTCATTTTCGGGTATTAATCTACGATTATATTCAATGATCAATGCAAGTCCATTTAAAAGAGCTGGTTGTAATTCAGCGCAATTTTGAATTTTATCAGCTACTTTAGTAGCAAATCCTGAACTAAATCCCTAAAAGAATAAAAAGTTAAAAATATTAATTGTATAAATAGTATTAAATTTACGGCTTGTAAATCTTGAGGATAAATAGCAAAACTTGGGAATAAAGACCAAATTTGATGACTTAAAGTTTGGTATACTTTAGCTTCAATGGATCTTCCATTTTGTTCAAATTCATTAGCTTTATTCTCAAGTCGATCAGCCAAATTTAAAAATTCATTAGTAAAGAAAGTGAAATCAGCATTGGCTATATGTTCTTTCAATAATGGCACTAACCATCCTCTTCCTACTGTTTTTTGACTAAATTTATTATTATTATTATTATTATTATTATTATTATTATTATTATTATTATTATTATTATTATTTTATAATATGTATGAAAATCAATTACCCTGGATTTTCCAAATTCAATGGCAAAATAGATAAAAATCTTTTCGGTCCCATTTTATAAATAGCAGTTCCAATTGTATTCTGTAACTCTATTTTAAACTCAAAATTATCTTCATTTCTCATAGAATCTAATATTCTCAAACTAGAAGTTAATAATTCTGGATGATTTCTACCGAAAACCTAAAAAAGATAAGGGTTTATTATTAAATTTAAATTCCTGATATTAATAACTTACAGAGTATAAAGATTCTAAAATAGTTAAAATACTACCCCATGAATTTCTGAATCTATAAGAAAGAGCACCTTGTACAAATTCAAACAAATTTTGTACAATATCAAGTTTCTCAGAAGATAAAAACTCATTCTCATTAAACGGATAAGATTTAATTAAATTTGAAATTGATTTTCCAGTTTGAGTTACAACTTGGACACTTGTTTCTTCAAATTCTTTAAATAAAGTTTGAGAAATGGTTGGAATAATAACAAAAAATTGATCTGGGTTATTTCTAATAAAGTTTTAAATTATTATTATTTAATTATAAAGGAAATATATAGTTATTAATATTACTTAATAATTTCTGAAAATCCAGTACTAATTGAAATCAACCAAGCTGTCATACTTTTAATTTCATTGGAATTTGGCTTACTTAATAAAAGTTTCTATAAAAGAAGTTAATTAAAAGAAAAACAAACAGTTAGATTTAAGATTACCTTCATAATAGCATCAAGGTTAGTTACATCGATATGAATAATAATCTCAGTAAAAATCTCATATACTAAGGTAGTAACAAAAGCGTTATTCAATTTAGGGAAAGCAATTAATTGTTCATTAAGTTTAATAAGATTCTATAAAAATGAATAAAATCTAAATAAAGTTACTGATAAAATGAGTTTACCTCTGAAGACCATTTATCTGCAATACTTTTAATAAACATTAAAAATGGAGCCACCTCATTAGAGACTGAGTTATTGGAAACTTTTCTAAATTTTCTTAATGTTTCGATACAATATTCAGAAGTAATAGTAGATGCAATTGTAGGAGCATCTTTAAGTATTAAAGCAACTGCTTCATGTGCTTTTCTTCTAACTTTTGGTCTTTGATCAATACAAAAGCTTAACAATGCTTGAAAACTACGTTGAACCAAAGGTTGAGACCAATTTGTTTGAGTTTGTACTTTAAATACAATTTCAAAACAGCCTAAAACCTAAATAAATATATATCGATTAAAATGAAAACTTGGGAAAATAAATAATATGGATTACTGATTTCATTGTTGGGGCTACTTCTCTATCTTCATCTATAACTAGTAATAAAATCTTGGATACTTCTGGGAATTTGGCTCTTAATACGTTTTCTGGTACTCTATAACTGTTACTATTTTATTCTATTTATAAATGAATATAATTACTCTGAAATAACTACATTCAAAAGATAAAGAATAGATGGTCTATTTTTTCCATCGTCTTGTTCAAGTAAAGTAAGCTATAAAATTTATTATTAATATTAGCATATTTTTAAAATGAAATGTACTTACTAATAATGCTAAATAAGCAGAAGGTATCTTTTCTTGTTTACTAGCCTCAAGGGTCTATTAAAAAATATAAGTTTTAAAATTTCATTAAAGAATAGATAAAAATAACCTCTTCAACCACTTGTAAAGTAACAGCAATCTAATCAAATTATCATCAGTTCTTAATTGAATACCCTTTCAAAATACAACCATTTACCTGTTTTTGATTATTGAGCTTGGAGTTGATTTGACTTCTTATTCTAATTAATGTTTCTTCCATTTTGTCTAGTTTTTAGTTTATTTTTTGAAATAAATTTTTCTATTCAAAACTTCAAGACCCCAAAATGTTGAAATTCTCGAAATTTAAATTGCAACACTTGAATGGATCAATTGGACTTCTGAAAGAAAGTGGGTTAAATTGCAATTTTTGCAACTAAAGCTATCAATTTTGAATCTTTGTTTTTAGTAGCTTTGTAATATATAGTGAATATATTTGTATTTTTACAGAAGAGATAGATATAAATTAATAAATAGTATAGATTAGATGAAACTTTATACTTTCATTTCTATTTTTCTTACTTTTTACATAACGCCAAGCTGCAAAAAACTATCAATAAATATGAAAGCAAAAGAAAACGCTTTTATATAGATTGAAAATGATCTTTAGCAAATTTTATTGTTTTATAATAAGATTTATTAAATATAAATATGAATTTAAAATATCAGATTTATGATTATGATTTTTATACTTATCATTTATCTTATTGTTTGATTATTATTATAATGGCTAGCGTTGTAAGTTATACTAGTAGCTTCTAAATAAATTTGGATATTTTATTTTAAAAAAATACATTGTATTCGTAAATACTAATTCTTTATGATAATTTTTAATAAATAAATGAGATATATATCCCATGCTATAAATATCTTATTTAACTATTAACTATAGCTAACACTTAAAGATGATATTTTTTAAATTATTAATTTTTTGATTATTTGTTTTATTAAAAATAAATTTCAAAATTTACCATATTAATAACTTGATTTTTTATTCCTTACTTAAAAACTATAGATTTATCATTACTATTGAATAAATAGTTAAATTTTATTTATTTATTTATTTATTTATTTATTTAAAATATAGTTTAAGGTTTAGTCATATTCAAAATAAGTATTATAATTCAAATAAAAAACAAGTATTGGGCTAATTTGAAAAAGAGTATTATAAATCAGTTAGTAAATGTATTAAAAAATAAACATAATACAATTCTTGAATAAAACTTTATACTGGATTATTAAAATTATAACGGGTTTTTATACACTTTGTTACTTTATAGTTTTTATGAATAAAAAAAATATAAAAATGCAATTCTATAAATTTTTATTTAAAAACATAAAGTAGAACACTTCAATATATTATAATAAATTCACTATTATTTTTTATTAGTAAAAAAAACGAAATACGATAGATAATGAACAAATTCTATTTTTAATTGAGTAAATTAAACCCCAGAATAATCAAAAGTTTCCAAAATTTGAATTGAACCAATAAATTTAACTTTTAAATAGTTATGAACCTGCAGACTAAATAAGATTTAAAAATATAACTTATTCCTCTGCAGGTCAAAATTTTAATTAGAATAGTTTTTATGATAATATCAATTTTTTTGGTTTTTGTACTATTTTATGTTTAGACAAAAAAGTGGATAGGTTTGGTGATAAAGAGGTATGAGGGGTAAGAAATTATAGTAGACGTGATATAACATATAAATATAGCATGATATGGATGTATACTATATTGAATAAAATAGAAAGTTAATATAAAAGTTTGTTTTAATTGTTACGTAAATAATTCTATAATAAACATATTCAAAATTTGTTATTCTTTAATATATATTAATAGTATAAAGGATCGAATTATGATAACATTATTTTTTTCGTTAACTATGTCAAATATTTGTAACTTAGATATCTATAAATACAGTATATACCGTAAGCTAAGCTTATCATATTAACCTAAAGTACCAATACGCCCCTTAGAGGGGGTTACATTATGACATGTAGGTTAAAAGTAAGCTTATGAATCTAAAAATAACACAATAAAGGCAATGTAGCATAAAAAAGAAGAAGTAAATTATTCTAACGGTCAGGACTAAATATTAAATTACTATTTCTACATTTATAAACACTGTCATAAATACTTATAACAGTCTGGAGATTGAGTGCACAGTTAAGATGGTTATATAAGTCATAAAACTACAATGCTTATAACAATCTGGAGACCAAGTGCACAGTTAAGGTATTTACTTATGTTATAAAAATATGAAATTATTTTGAAATAATACACATGTCTCCAGATCAACTTATAACTAATCAAAAATGAGTTTGGTTACCAGTGTAGGTTAATAAATTGGAACATAATTTAAGCATTGGTCTGCAGGTTTAATGAGGTGAAAATTTGGTTATTGAAATAGATATTCGAATAAAAATGAGGTAGTTGAGTTAATGGGTAGTAAGGATGAATACTTGTTAATGAGTTTAAAAAATAAAAATAAGATTATAAGCTTAAGTTACTTGAGAGTATTTTTTATATTAGTTTATAGAAAATGTGACGGATACAATACACGAATTTCAATTTTTTGATTTTTTAAATTTAATTTTGAACCACACTATTATTGAACAAAAACGAATTTCAATTAATGAATAAATGTCTGCAGGTCAGATTGAAAAAGGCGCATAAAACGGAATAACTTTTTTCGTTTAATTGATAACATCAATAATTAACCTTAGGGAAAGGGTACCATTAGCTTTTGTCTTAAGCTCTTGTAGGTATAGTATGGTAAGTATATAGCGTTTTTTATCCTGCTATCATAATATGTTAGTAAAAACCGAATATGACATTTAAAAAGCAATTACACCAAATATATCCTTTGAAAATTCAACTTTTAGGTTAATTACCATTTATATTTAGGGATTAATTAAGTGATATCATTCTTTGAAATTTTGGGGTAAATAGATACGAACAAATCAATTTTTGAAGTAAATTATATTTGAGCTAATTGATTTGTTTATGGCTCAAAACTGGAAATTTATAGAAAAATAGAATAGATGTTTGTTTATCATAAGAAAGATAAGATTCATCTATAAAAAATCTAAAATCAAATAATAACCAATCAATATTCAAGTTTAAAAATCTAAGCCAATTATAAGTTCAGGGTTTCATATTGTGCAAATAAAAATCAAGTATGATGATAATTTAATTTTGATGAAAATTTGGGGTTTGACAAGTATTTAAACACCAGATACGATTGCATTTCCCTTTATCATTTATAATAATTATAAAAGACTTTTCATATAATTTTATTGTTATTGAGATAGTCAAAGATGCTTGCTAAAAGATGTGCACTTAAGGTAATTAATCTTAATAAAGTTTTATTTTCTTTTTTGTTAACTCTTAGTATTAGTATTTGCCTTCTAGCTATTTAACTAGAAGAGGCTATGCCAACATTGCTGCTGTTCCTCAAAATGTTCGCATGTCTAATATTGAAACCGAAACTATCAATTATCAACGTATTGAAGATAACTTGGCTATTATTAGAAAAAGGTAAGGAATCTGTTTTTTACTTTTATAACTTTTGTTAAATATCAACTTAGATTAAACCAACCATTAACTTTGGCTGAGAAAATTGTTTATGGTCATTTAGATGATGCTAAAAACCAAGAAATTGCCCGTGGTGCCTCTTATCTTAAACTTAGACCTGACCGTGTTGCCTTCCAAGATGCTACTGCTCAAATGGCTTTACTTCAATTTATGACTGCTGGTCTTCCAAAAGTAGCTGTCCCATCCACTGTCCATTGTGATCATTTAATTCAAGCTCAAGTTGGTTCTGAAAAGGATCTTGCCCGTGCTAAAGATATTAACAAGGAAGTTTATGATTTCTTAGCTTCTACTTGTGCTAAGCATGGACTTGGTTTCTGGAAACCAGGATCTGGTATCATTCATCAAATTGTATTAGAAAATTATGCTTTCCCAGGTGGTCTTATGATTGGTACTGATTCCCATACTCCAAATGCTGGTGGTCTTGGTATGGTTGCTATTGGTGTTGGAGGTGCCGATGGTGTTGATGTATTAGCTGATATTCCATGGGAACTTAAATGTCCTAAAGTTATTGGTGTTAAACTTACTGGTCAATTAAAAGGATGGACTTCACCAAAAGATATTATTCTTAAAGTAGCTGGTATTCTTACTGTTAAAGGTGGAACTGGTGCTATTGTTGAATATTTTGGTTCAGGTGTTGATTCTATTTCATGTACTGGTATGGCTACTATCTGTAATATGGGTGCTGAAATTGGAGCTACTACTTCCCTTTTCCCATTCAATTCTCGTATGGGTGATTATCTTCGTGCCACTAAACGTGATTACATTGCTAAATCATCTGAGCAATTCTCTCATAACTTACGTGCCGATGAAGGTGCTATCTATGATCAAATCATTGAAATCAACCTTGATGAATTAGAGCCACATATCAATGGTCCATTCACCCCGGATCTTGCTACTCCTCTCTCTAAATTTAAGGCTGCTGTTGAAGCTAATAACTGGCCAGCTGATCTTAAAGTAGGTCTTATTGGTTCTTGTACTAACTCTTCTTATGAAGATATGACTCGTTCTGCTTCTATTGTTGAAGAAGCTAAGAGCCATGGTCTTAAATTTAAATCTAATTACACTGTTACCCCAGGATCTGAACAAGTTCGTGCTACTATTGAACGTGATGGATTAATTGATACTTTCTCTAGTGCTGGTGGTATTGTACTTGCCAATGCTTGCGGTCCATGTATTGGGCAATGGGATCGTCAAGATGTACCAAAAGGTGAAAAAAATTCTATTATTACTTCTTATAACCGTAACTTCACTGGACGTAATGATGGTAACCCAGCCACCCATGCCTTTGTTGCTAGTCCAGAAATTGTAACGGCTCTTTCTATTGCTGGTGATTTACGTTTCAACCCAGAAACTGATACTCTTAAAGGTGCTGATGGTAAAGAATTTAAACTTTCATCTCCTCATGGTCATGAACTTCCACCAAAAGGATTTAATCCAGGAGAAGAAACTTATCAAGCCCCACCAGCTGATTCGTCTTCAGTACAAGTACAAGTATCTCCATCTTCAGATCGTCTTCAATTACTTACTCCATTTGCTAAATGGGATGGTAAGAATCCAAAAGATTTACCAATCTTAATTAAAGTTAAGGGTAAATGTACTACTGATCATATTTCTATGGCTGGGCCTTGGTTAAAATACCGTGGTCATTTAGATAATATTTCTAATAATATGTTAATTGGTGGTATTAACTATGTCAATGGAGAAGCTAATAATATTCAGAATGTATTTACTAAAGAATGGGATCAAGTACCAAATATAGCTCGTCAATATAAAGCTGATGGTGTTCAATGGGTAGTTGTTGGTGATGAAAATTATGGTGAAGGTTCCTCTCGAGAACATGCTGCTCTTGAAGTACGTCACTTAGGTGGTATTGCTGTCATCGTTAAATCATTCGCTCGTATCCATGAAACTAATCTTAAGAAACAAGGTGTATTACCACTTACCTTTGCTGATCCAGCTGATTATGATAAATTATCTGCTACTGATAGAATTTCTATTGAAGGTTTAGAATCTTTTACTCCAGGTGTACCATTAAACTTAAAAGTTACCAGAGAAGATGGTAGTCAATTTGATATCAAAGTTAATCAAACTTTCAATGATAATCAAATTACTTGGTTTAAGGCTGGTTCAGCTCTTAATAAGATGTCCGAAAGCAATTAGAATTATTACTATATAATTAAATTATCTTCTTCTTTATTGTATTTGAACTAACTTTATTAAAAAAAAATAAGAATTTAATTTAATATGTCAATTAAGAGAGTTTCATATAAACTTTATTAGTCATTTTAACAAAAAAAAATAAAAATGCTAACTTATTTTTGAATTTTATGTTTTTGAATTTTTGTTTATATTTTATTGTTTAAATAATATAAATAAATATGTTAGTTTTGTCAATGTTTTAATTCAGAACCAAATTTTCTAGATCTTTTAACTTTAACATAACCATTTTGATCTCGGAATGTAGGTCTTGGTATGTTATGTAATTTTTCACTAAAATTTAATAAAATTTAATAAAATTTAATATAATAAATAAATATATTAATAAGTAATAAAATAGAACTAACTTACTACAATCCACAAGCATTACATAATAATCTTTCCCCTTTAGGACATCGTCGCCAACTTGGGGTTTCAATACATAAACAATTACTACATTGTTTTTTAGGCTCTAATAATTTGGGTTTATAACTAGAAACATAAGGTAAACTAGAAGTTACAGGTAAATGAATTGTTGGCATTAATTCCAAATGTTCAGTAGTAAGTGAGTCTATTTGAAGAGGAAAGAGAAGAGAATGGGTTAGTTTAACCTTGTTTTATTATATGTTAATTTATTGAATACTTACCATAGCCTTGAGTTAAATTTAAACTATGTTGTTGACATTGACTAAAATATTCCATTCTGTTATTATCTTGTTGTTGTTGTTGTTGATTATTATTATTATTATTATTATTATTATTAAATGTGTCCATTGGATATAATGTATCTAATAAATAATTGGGAGTATATAAATGATTATAATATTCTTCTTGTAATAAATAATTATTATTATTAGTATTATGATGAATATTGTAACTTATATCTTGTGAAAAAGGAGGGTCATAATTGATATAATGAGGATGACGATGGTGATCATCTGATTCGTAGTCTGGCTGGGGATGATGGGTGGTGGAAGAGGTATCTTTATTCATTTGATAAATAATAGTAAATAGAAAGTGACAGGTGATGTTTATGTTTAATAGGAGTTTAAAATTGTAAAAAAGCTTAATAAAATTCTATTATGAAAAGTTGATGATTTGAAATATTGATTTGTTTGTAAACTTAATATTCTATTGATATCAAATTATTATTTTACTTTTACTTATAATTCATATTTTAAATTTATTCTTTATTTTATATATTCAATTTGATTAATTTTTAATTTATCAATAAAATCAATTTATTCATTTTATATTAAACAACCTTCTAATATTTAATCAGTATTTATTTTTTAATTTCGCATTTAATCACATTAAATATTATTTTAATTATTAATCTAAATTAATAAAATGAAGTAATAATAATAATAAAATAATAAAATAAATTTATTTCCTAACTTCTCTTTGAGAATAAAAATAGTACCTTAAACTCTATTATATACTTTCACTTATAATTATATTACAAATCATTTTATAGAAAATCATTTATAATACAACACTTATAACCCATTTACTTGTAAAAATCTTTCTTTTCTTTTTTCATAACAATTAAAATCATACTTCTTTTGCTTATTAATTCTATTGATGACATTTCTGAGCATGTTTCCACCAATAAATTTCTTCAACATTGACTGGTTTATTTCTTGGTGACTCTGAATTGATCCAATTAAGACATTTATGACACAATGCTTCTTTTTGATCAGTACCTTTATTGATTCGATATTCTAATGGAGCTCGGAATTTTTTCCCTGTAATTGAAGAAATACCATGTTGATAATTAAGATGATACCTAAAATAATATAAAAATTATTATTTAATATAAAAATTATTATTTAATATTATATTATTATTTTAACTATATTATTTTACTTACCAATAAGCACTAATTTTAATTTTTAACCAAACTTCTTTATCATTACAATGAGGACATAACCCTTCTTTAGATTTACCAACACCTCTTACCCATCTTGGTGTATATCTAATAAAAATAAAAATAAATTAATAAACAACCACATAATATACTCTTATAAAAATATTACTCATCACCAGGAAATCTAGGAGATTGTTGATATGGTGCGGGTGGTTTATCTTCTGTAGCTTTTGTATCTAAAATAGAAGAAATTTAAAATTAAAATTTATAAATTAATTTAAATTGAATACTACCTTGTTTATTAGAAATAGCTGGTGATGCCACACTAGGTTCAACTGAAGAATTCAAGCGTGTATTCTTTTGATTTTGTATGTTTAACTAAAATAAGAATCAAAGTTAACTCATTTAAAATATTAAATAAATAAAAATAAATTTACATTATTAGTATCATTAGCTCTTTTTTTGGCTGGTTGAGCACCAATATAAGGGGAAGCGGAATTATGAGATTTAGCTCTTAAATTAGTATTATTACTATCTGGTTGAGTAATAGAAAGCTGTAATTGTTTTGAATCTTGAATTTGATTATTGTTAGATTTACTTAAATCACTATTATGACAAGGAAGACACATAAAAACGCTAGCGCAATCATTTGGACGATTATTTAATGGTAAACAAGGTATATGATACCAACTACCACATACTGAACAAGCAATAGTACTTACTGAAAAATCAACAATATAAGAACATATACCACATATACAGGATCTAGGTAATAATGTATTTTTATCTTCTTTATTCAATTGATTAATTTGTTGACTAACTTCTAAGAAATAATCTAAAATCATATCTTGATGTGGATAAAATTCTAAACCATGTCGTGGTCGTCCCATTAATTTTTGAATCATTCTTAATCCTTTGAGGCTACATAAATTTAATAATCCATATTTCAACTCAGACACCTCTAATTGTAGATTGCGGTTTTCTTGCTCTAAATCTTGTTGTTCTTTTTGTAATTTACTTGCTTTTTGAGCAGATAAAAATGCTTTTTGATTTAAATTATCAACTAAAAATAATTGCCTTGAATGTACTTGTTCTGTGGCTTTCATAAATTCACTACGTTCTTTAAAATAAATAGTCATTTAACTATTGTTATTATTAATTTATTATTAAAATTACCTTGATTATAAATATTATAAGTCTTTTCAAATTTAGTGATTAAACTAGTTGGATCAATAGAATTGCCATTTTTTTCTTGTTGAGAAGTTTCAAGCATAAGATTATTAAATTCATTAAAGGAAGTAATAGGGGGTAAAGTAAACCCATTAAATTGAATACTTTTTCTCCTATCTCTAGTAAAATTTAATGGCCTTTCTCTAGCTTGAACTGATTCTACCAATTGCATATTACTTTGACATAAAGTTTCATAATAGATATCCTTTTTACGTGACCAAAGGGTCCATGCATTCATACTTGGTACTGAATTATGACTGTGTTCTTTACAATAAACATAATATGGTTCTTGGCCTGGGCTAAGTTTAGTATTATCTGTGGATTCAACAAGCAAATCCCAATCTTGAGCACATGTAATATGAAACATTTTATTACAACCTGGTTTATCACATTTCTAATAAATTTAAAATTAATTTATAATAATGATAAAATATAAAACTAATGAAGCTTACAACACAAGCGCCTACAGTAGCTACATTACTATTTTCACAAAGGTCACATCTTTTTTGAAAACTCTCTGGTGGTATATCATTAATTGATATAATTTGTAAACCATTACTATCATCCACTTTAACTTGTGGCCACCAAAGCGCACAAACTACATGAACCCAAGCAGAACCATCTACTAGTCTTTTCAATGCTCCTCTTTTTACCGGACATAATTTACATGTCTTTTAAATATAAATATTTGATTATTATTAAATAGAAATTAATATCAATTTACCGCAGTAAGTGCATCAACACTTGAACAGCGATCACAATACCAAGCTTCATCCGAAGCAGGTGAGGTTTTTACTCCATAGCATTCTGAGCGATTGATTAATTAAATGAATGAAAATTAAGAAGAATAACAATAGTTACCTTGATGAATACAAACGTCACAACTCGGAGAAGCACAAAAGATTAAATCATTATTAATACCAGGATAACTATCTAAACATATGCAACAGTTATCAGGTTGGGATTTTTTCTATATAAATTTTGAATTTTATAATTAGTATTTGGCCTTGTTATTCTGGCTCTTTAAAGATAGCTTACCCAATCAATTAAAAATTCTTCAAAATGTTTATTATGAGGGTCATAAAAGCTACGATTTGATTGCATTGTATCCATACCCATATAATTATAGTTAGAATTAGTACTCTCTTGAGGGTAGTTATTAAAACTCATTCTCTGTAGTCAAAATTGCTATAAAAGATAGAGTCTAAGCTTAAAAAAATGAATGCTTTTAAGAATTTTTTTAGTTATACTACTAGTTATTCTTTTTTATGCAAATCAAAATATAACAAAACTTAGATACTTTTATGCAACCTTTCGCTCTATGCCTATCAAATCAGAAACCATTTGATCCTTTTTTTGTTGATATAAGGTAGAAATGACATCATTTTAAGTTTTTGTTTGCTTTAATTGATTTTGTTCCTTATTATTCTTATTGAACATATTTTGAAAAAATCATACACTCAAATGACTTTGAAAAAAACCGGTATCCTTGATAACTGGCTATTGTATAGTATCACAGGTTTTGTTTGAACGTCGAGTAAAGTTTTTTATTTTTTTATTTTTTTATTCTTTGTTGATATACAGCGTTTTGTTTTTAAAAAGCAGATATTTAGTTGATAATGGTTATATAAAATTTCATAGTAATCTATTAATGTGACTATTTAAAATGAGAAGCTTAAAATTTAAGAAATAAGCGGAAATTAAAAATATTTTTTATTCATAAAATATGGTGAATTCTTCTTCAGTTTTAAAGACCGATAAGTATAGCAAGATCAACTTCTCAAAAAAAGGTTCACCAATATGTTTTTCTATTCTTTTAACTGTATAAATTCTATAAAAGTGGTTAGATAAATACTGAAAACATACAAAGTGCTTTTATTTATTTTATAAATATTATCATCTTTTAATAAACTCTATTTGTTTACTTATTTACTGTTAATCACATCAAATGACAAACTATTATTGAGCTTTTTCTTAGTTTACATAGTGGTTTAAAGTAGGCCTCTAATTAAAAAAGAACTACTGTAGAAATTCGCTATAGTTTTATTGCTTTTTTATTATTTATAATACTTACTACACTTAAACTAAATCTAGATTACTACGATAAAGTTAAAGGTGTATTAACGCTGAACTGAATAATATATTATAATTTCTTTATTAAACTTATTATAGTTATGTATAATAAACTACCTTAATACTTTATTTATTTGTTTTTTATTATTGTTATTTATTATGCATTTGTTATTTTTTATTGATTATTCATATGGTACATTAATAGAAAAATTAATACAAAGTCCTTAAACAATTAAATCTATAAATAATTATTATAAATATCATTTAAGTATAATCCTAAATCAATTGACTTTATAAACGAACAAATATTATCCATTAGATAATTTTATGTATCTTATTTATTTCATTAACTATTAAATCAAAATAATTAAATATTAGTATTTTAACATAAGGTTAAAAAATATTAAAAAAAGTTTAAAGACAGTCATTTTTGCAGTAAACATTAGAAAAGCTTAAACAATATAGAAAATGGACTATTTTGTATATATCCATAATGTATTTTATTAGTTTCTAAAATTATTAAACAAATTTTAAGACTTTAAACACTCAGAGTAATTGAGTATTCCTTTTAATGTTTTGACAAATGATCAGTGAATTTTCGATATGGGGATATGTACATTCATCATCATTATTTAATAATTATTTGAATCAACTTGAAGTGTTCCAAATTAATGGAAATAGACTGATTATTGAAGACAATATCAAAAATTTAAACCTAGGTAAATTGAAGTCACTTAAGTTAAATACAGACGATAGCTGCTTACTAAATCTTTATGGGTTAGATACTATTAAAACAAGGTTTAATAAATTACAAGTATTGCAGTTAAAGGCTGGAGGGTATACTGACTATATAAGAATCAACTCGGAAATAAATCTCATTTCTAAGTTAGAGTCAAAAGCTATAAGTGTGTATAACTTTAAGTCACCAAAACATTTAATGTTAAAATCAAAGTATTTGAAAAGAGTAGTGTTTTTAGATAGCTCTGAGGAATTTTTCAATTCTAAAAATAAATGTGCCAACATAGAGTCTATAAAAAAATGTAAAAATATTGTTTTAGGTTTTTCTAACTCATTCATTCCATTTAATTAATTATGATTATTTAAGACTGTCTAATTTAAAACAAATTTGTGTATTTAATCTAACAAATGAATTGTTAAATTCAGTGTTATTTTTATTAAATATTCAAGCTATTTATGTTTATTTTGAAGACATAAATTCCAATCAATTAAAGATATAAATTTTTATGATAGAATATGTTGTTGGTATTCTAGATATAAAAAGGACTCTTACTAAAAAACAAAGTGTAATTAAACGTACACTTGTAAAGCAAATTGAAACCAAATATTTTATAAATACATTTGAAAATTTCCTTCTTTTTTTATCTTTTTTTCAAACCTTAAGATGCTTAAAATCGGAACTTTTATATTAAAGCATATTGATACAACAGTTAAATATAAACTTACTACCCCATTATTGTTATTTGTGGCTATTCCACCTAAAAAAAATCTAACTTATTATGGTGAAGTTGAAAAAATTCCAATGTTAAATTAGATAAAACTATGGAATCAAAAAACAATTTATTACAGCTATTGTAATAAACTATCGTAAAGCTTTATTTCAATTTTATTACTTAATTTTAACTTATTTATCATTTATACTTTATAGATTATTGACACAAATAAAATCAACAAATTCAAATGTTTAGTTTAAATATAAAGCAATAATTTAATATGCTATATGAGGGTGTTTTTTTTATTTCATCACTTTTTCCATTTTTCAAGCGCTATTTGAGTAGAATAGCTGCTAGTAAAATTCTTGAACAAAAAAACACATCCACATATAATGTAGCTTTTTACTGTTAAATTATAAATTTAGGAAGAGAATTAAGCGTGTAGAAATTAGTTTCGTATCAATTTTTGGATTTTAATTTATAAGAACATTAAGACATTTAGCATACACTTAAACAATAAGGTATCTGTAAGTTTGTATTAGATAAAGGTTTAAGTAGAGGATATATATTAAAAACCACAAAGAAGTATATAATTAAATATATTTGTCTTTAAAGCAATTAAAATTATACTTTTATATAATTAGTTTAAATTAATTTAATATTTGGGATGAGTTGATTAAATATTATTAAATCGCAATTTGACAAAAATAATAAAACTCTAAGTCTAAACAAATTATAAAGTTTATTTACTAAACTATAAAATACTATAATGACAAACATCTTTGGCTCAATGTATTATTATTAAAATACTATATGGTATAAAAAATAGAATACCTTGAAATTATAATTTTGAGAATATATTTATTAAAGTAGAATAGTGTTGGGTATTATAAGAAAATAATTTATCAAAAACCGGGTATCTATAATATTGCATCATTTAAATAAATAATCAATGATAGTATAAATAACAAAGTAAAAAATATACCATGTATTAAATAAATAATTCAATACTACAGTACAACAAACACCATAAAAACAATGCATTATTCAAGTCTCTTACTTTTTGCCCTTTCCATCGTCAATGCACAAGACATTGCTCGTCAATTGGTGGATGCACTAAACGAAGAGCGTCGAATGATGGGTTTAAGTAAAATCCCTTTTTCGCCCAAGTTAACTAAAGTAGCTCAGACTCATTGTGATAACATGGCACAATATGCACCCCAAACTAATGATATTCATTCTTGGTTTGGTCCATTAGCCTGTGATTTCAACAGTAACCCAGATTGTATGTGGTCTAAAGCCAAATCGGTTGGTGGATATAATGGAAAAGGATACGAAATTTCATTAAAAGGGAATGTAGGTGGTGGTGCTAAAGGAATGATTCAAGGATGGTTAAGTAGCAATGGACATCGTGAGGTTATGTTGAATACTGGTACATGGCAAAGTATGAAATGGTCTGCTGTTGGTGGTGGTCAAAAAGGGGATTTCGCTACTATGTGGTTTGGTGTTGAAGCTGATGAAGGTGGCGATAATAACCCTCAACAACCTCAAAGTCAATCCCAACCGGAACAAATCCCTCAAGGCCAGTTTCAAGGTCAACCCCAACCCGAGAAAATCCCACAACAACTTCAAGGTAAATTCAAAGCTAAGAAAATGAGTAAGTGTCAATTCAAAAGAACAAACTAAAGTCGATCTGGAAAAAAATTAAATTCGAACTGAAGAAATCAATCAATCAGATAGTACTTTAAAACAAAACTTGTCATTTTAATAAAAAAAAATTGTATTTCAAAATTTTAGTTTATTTTTATAAATAATAATTTTGAATTAAAAAGCAAAAGTCTGATAAGAAGCTCTGTTAGCTCAGTTGGCAGAGCGTGGTGCTAATAACGCTAAGGTCATAGGTTCAAGCCCTATACGGAGCATATCTTCATTTTTCCTTGAATGTTATTTGACAGCAATTTATTATTTTAATTACTTGTAATACAACATAAAATTGTAGGGGATACTGACTGGATAGATATGTAGTAGTTTTTTTTGGTAAAGTATAGATTTTTATCAAACAAATCCCCAATTAAATATAGCTGAATATAAACACCAACCCTAACCTCCCCAACCTAACTTTGTTAAAAGTTTATAATAGCTATATTTCAATTATAAATAATTATTTTTTATTTCGAATAAAACTTTATTTAAAATAGTAAGTTTTTCTGTAGTGAAAAGAAAACTACCTACCCAGTCAGGACCCCCTTATCTATAAAATTTTTAGATTGAAGGTAGATGTGATATGCTTTGAAAATTATAAAAATATGAAATTTAATAGCAAAAAATTAAAACTTAGTTATAAAGTCAAAATAAGAATATCGAATATTATTTGTTGATAAACTCAAACCCTTTTATTATCAGTTTTTATTTATATTTATTAAAACAAGCTTTGGATGATTGGCTTTGAAACTTAAAAGCATAAATCCCTAAAAGCAGGATTTTGTTTAAAATAACAATATTTTTAAAAAGACAAAATAAGAACATAAACTAATTTTATTCACACTAAGCAGTAAAACGCAATAGATTAGGTTAGTTGGTGAATTTATGGGCATAAAGAATAACTGAAGAATAAATTAATGAGAGGTATTAGATTAATTTGGAGTAAATTAGCTGGGGGTATGAATAGTATTATTTATATAAATTAAATAGTATAAATAGTAGAAGTATAATCTTCTAAATGATTATCATAAGATCATTTAAAATTGCTGTGCAATAAAATAAACAAAAACAATGCGTTATTCAAGTCTCTTACTTTTTGCCCTTTCCATCGTCAATGCTCAAGACATTGGTCGCCAATTGGTGGATGCTATGAACGAAGAGCGTGTGAAGGCAGGTTTAAGTAAAATTGCCTACTCACCAAAATTAACTAAAGTAGCTCAGACTCATTGTGAAAATATGGCACAATATGCACCTGGAACTGGTGATATTCATTCTTGGTTTGGTCCATTAGCCTGTGATTTCAACAGTAACCCAGATTGTATGTGGTCTAAAGCCAAATCGGTTGGTGGATATAATGGAAAAGGATACGAAATTTCATTAAAAGGGAATGTAGGTGGTGGTGCTAAAGGAATGATTCAAGGATGGTTAGGTAGTGAAGCTCATCGTGCAGTTATTTTAAGTACTGGTACATGGCAAAGTATGAAATGGTCTGCTGTTGGTGGTGGTCAAAAAGGGGATTTCGCTACTATGTGGTTTGGTAGTGAGGCTGATGAAGGTGGCGATAATAACCCTCAACAACCTCAAAGTCAATCCCAACCGGAACAAACCCCTCAAGGACAACCTCAGGGACAGCCCCAACCTGAGCAAATTCCACAACAGCAATCTCAAGGACAATCTCAGCCACAACAAGTTCCACAACATCAATCTCAACCACAACAAGTTCCACAAAAGCAACCTCAAGAACAATCTCACCCAGAGCAAATTCCTCAGCAGCAACCTCAAGGGCAATCCAGACCAAATTCTATTACTCCACCAGGAAATGATTTTGGATCTTTTAAACCAATATTTGATTCAATTTCAAATAATATGGGCAGACCATCGATGCCAAATTTTAGACCAAATAGCCCAAACTTTGGTCAGAGTGGTCAACAGAATATTCCAGATATGAATCAATTTTTCGATAGTCCCTCTTTTAATAAGTTCCAACAGGTTGGTAGCAATATGCCTAATCAAGTTAGCCCTTCTTTTAATGGCAACGGTCAAGGTTTTAACAACTTTCAACGAAATTCTTTCTTTAGCCCTTAAATGGATTGCCTTGAAGTACAAATAAAATTGTTTATTAATATTTTAATTGTTAAGAATGTGTAGTGTTTTAACGTATTGTTCTTATTACCTTTATAACATAAATTTCATTTTTGTATTATAATATAGTTTTGCTACTTAATAAATTATTTACAGTATTTGAGCTATTGATTAATTCCATTCTTTAATTAATTATTACAGTAAACAATAATGGTACTATTTATCATTTTATAAATATTATTTTCTTTACAAAATAAATAAAGTTTAAGGTTTTAAACTAAATTTTACTAAAGTTGAATTCCAACGGTAATTTAAATTTAAGGACAATTATCAAAAAGGCCAACTCAATCGTTGATCAAAGAGAAGCTAAAATTTAAAAAAAAGAGTGTCAAACAACTCAAGTAACTAATTTTACGCTTTAAAATTGAAATTACTATTGAACAGTAAACTCGGAAATTAATTGAATCTCAAAAGCTAGGATCATTTTTTTAATTGATTAATATTTTATATCTTTTGCTTTCTATCTTTTTCTTATTTGCTTTCTTTTCCTATTCCACTTTATTTTATTAAATGGAGATTGATAAACCAGTTATCATTTCGTTTATAATTGGTATCCTAGTTTACTTCTTAACTGGTGTTTCTTTACTTGCTTTAGCCATTTATTATTTGACTATTAATGACTATATCCATCCATTAATTGTTACCAAAGATATTTCAGTAGGTAGGTTATTTATTATTATTTACTATGTTATATATTCGTAACTTTTACATTATCCTATATATCTAATTGTATTGTTATTATACTATTCCTACATCATGTTAATTACATAGCTTTTTACTTATTTATTTTTTTATAGCCCTTCTTGTCCTTGGTCTATTTATATTACTTACTTCACTATTCGGTGTGGTTGGAGCATGGCGGCCAATTAAATATAAAAATTTGGTAACTCTATTAGGCTGGAGCCTACTGGTAGCCATTATATATGAGTTAGTACTTGGACTATGTATATGGATGTTGACTATGACACCACAAGCACATTTTACAAACAAATGGCGTCAATGGAGTATTGAAGAAAGGGCTGTTATACAATACAAAGTATGATTTGTTATTATAATCAAAATTAATTATATCAAATATTAATGTTTTTTAGGGTAAATGTTGTGGATTAAGTAGTTCAACAGATAATATAGTGCCAATGAAACAATGTCATACAAATAATGGGTCTTCAGGGTGCCTCATATATTTAACTAAGTTATCAAATTCAATTTATGTAGATATTTATACCACGTTATTTGTATTTATACTGTTAAATTTTTTTGTTTTATTAAGCTCAGCTATTCTTTCTCAAGTTCGAAGTGACGTTGAACGGTATGAAAAAGCTATGGAAAAATCGAATGGAAAATAGGTGTAAATGAATCTTCCTTTGTTTTTATAACAGTCATTACAATTGATTTTTTTATGCCCAAAAATACTCACAATTTGGTTTTGTTTTTAGTTCTTCCACCCCTCACTTATCTATTTTATTTCTATACTAAACAACCCAACTTATAATATTATCAATAAAAACAAAACTTAATTAAACCAATGATTATTAAATATTAATAAAATCAAAACAATTATAAAAAACAATAGATAATAATAAATAATACAATGATTAAAATGCCTACAATTAAATTAATCTATTTCATAATTAAAAAATCAATAGAAGGTGGATGGATAGGGATTTTTCCTTTTTCAAATTCTTCACATTGAAAAGCTTCAACCTCCCAATCATGCAATGCTTCTCTACGTGTATAACTTGAAGGAGCGGCAAGAAGCGATGGGTTTAGATATTCTCTATTTTTTGATAATGGGGGTAACTTTTTATAGTCTGGGTTTTTACTTGGAGTTGCTTCAAATGGTATCGGTGTTGAAATACTTTCTGCTATTTCTGGCTCTGAATTCGATGTATAATTTTGATTAAAGATTAAATCATCTAATTGTTTGGTAATATCTTCTAAAGACATATCCGCCAATTCCTTTTCATAATTATAAAACGAATCGAATTCTTTAATAAGCTGTCTTTCTTTGGCACCGAGTGTTGCTTTTGGTATCTTTAATGATTGACTTTCTTTACCAAATATATTTTCACTTGTTGAATTATTTCCTTTAGAAAATATGTTTTTACCTGAGAATAAGTCAGTTTTGGTTTGAAATTCCTTAGGAAGCGAAGGAGTTTTGTCATTTTTGAATAAATCTTCACTTTTATTACCCAACGGTTGGACCTTATTGATAGCTGCTTTACCATGTTGTCTGCTTTTGCCAGATGAAGACACTTTAGTTGGAGCAGGACCGAAGGAGCCAAAATTCAACGGTACAGCTGTACTATTTGAATCTTCTTTAGTTTCTTTATTACTTGTATCAAGTGTAGAGGCTTTAGGTAAGGTAGCATCAAGTGATCCAAAGCTGAATGGTTTAGCTGCAATGCTTGAACTTTCTTTGTTTTGATTGTTTTCTTTGACCTCTTGCTTAGTTGTCTCAGATGTAGATACTTTAGGCAAAGTAGTACCAAATGACCCAAAACTGAATGGTTTAGTAGCATTTTTATTTTCTTCATTTTGATCTTGATCGATTTTTGTGCTTTCAGTTGCAGGTGGAGTAGGTTTGTTATCGGTTTGGGGTATAGCCTTACTTTCTTCTTTTTTAGCCATATCAAAACCAGGAGTTACTTGTTGGTTAAATCCACTGCTACTGTTGATTTGTTTGGGTGTACCGTTAGCAGTAGGCTTAATTTGGTTGTTCATAGTAAAACCAAAACTCTGTGGTGCTTCGCTAGAACTAACTGATGATGGATTCAAAAATGAAAAACTGGAGGAATCATTATTATTAGAACTACTATTAGCTGCTGGCTTACTGGGTGTAAGAAAACTAAACTCTTCGACAGGTGGCTTAGCTTGATTCAATGCATTATTTCCAAGAGAATTAAATTGATTTACTGCAGTATTTGGAATAGAACTAAATTGATTTACTGCAGTATTCGGAGTAGAACTAAATTGATTCAATGCAGTATTACTGGAAGAGTTAAACTGGTTCAATGTAGTATTTGCAGCGGAGTTAAATTGATTTGCTGTAGTATTTGGATTCTGAGCAGCTAATTGGTCCAACCCAACTCGTTGAGGCTGACCGAAACCGAAAGACTGAACTGGATTTGAGCCAGGAAAACCTCCCATAAGTTGAGAAGGGTTTGAAAAAGAATTGAAATCTGCATTTTGGCCTGCATTTTGAACTGGTAATGCATAAGCTGGTACAGCGTCTTTAGAAGTGGGTGCGAAGGAAGCAAAGGTTAGCATTTCTTCATTCGCAAACTTTGATCCACTCCCGAATAATTTATCTGTTTTTATTGGAGCTGCTCTGGGATCCACTTCTCTTTTTTGCAAAGGATCTGAAATGGAATTAAAAAATTGCCCCTGTTGTTGTGCTATTGTAGCACCAAAGTTTGGCTTCAAATTCTTTAGCATTTCTTTGGCTTTTTGCTTTTCATTGGGAGCAATATCATATAAATTTTGAGCAATAGCTTCGTGCTGTATTTTTTCACTGTGTAACTTTTGCATAATGAAATTTGGGTCCATATTTTGAGCATTATTAACTAATTGAAAAGCTCCACTCATTAGCGAATTATAACCTCGATTCTAAATAAAACATTAATACCGATCGAAAAATGGGTCGAAATAAATTTACAAATTCATCAATTTTTCCAGTAGTATAGAACTCTTCTAAGCATAACATTTTCAACTTCTCTGGGCTAAAATCATTCCCAACAACAACATTTTGTTGTTCCATCACAGGCCCATAACTAGTTAATCCATAACCAAGAAAATTTGCAAAGTCATCTTTTATTGATTGAACACTAAATATTAAGACAAAAGTTTAAAGCATTAAATAATTATGGATTACCTTAAAGCTTCCCAAGTAGCTGGTTTTGGAGGTGGTCCGTTTGTTTGAGTTAAAGCTATAAGATTTCAATTATTTGTTATAAAATAAACTATTAATGCATACCATGAGAAAAAGGGCACGAGTTTCCTTTATGACATTTCCCTTGAGGGAAATATCTGCATAGTTGCTGATTTCCTGACATTTTATTAAAAAAAGTTTGAATTGTTTTTGAGCTTTTCTAACTAAACAGTTCAAATTATTGGTCAAATTGCGACTAAGGTGATAAATATGAAAGTATAATTATAGAATAAAAGTAGGATATAAAAATGAATATCTTTCAATCACAAAACTATTAATCATAAAACAGATTTTTAGCTATTTTAAATAGTATTTTACGTATAAAGCATAGCAGCTATACAACTTTAAATTTAGTGTTTTTATAGTTATTTACTATATGGTGATGCATTTTTTGTTTAATAATTTTACTAACAATCTTTCCGCTGAAATAACGCTTAAAAATGGAAAAAATAATAAAGCCAAAAACACCCCCATATAAAACTTAATTTAAAAACAATTGAAACCTTTAGTTGACAGGAGTTCTCACCTTAGCTCAGTTGGAAGAGCGATGGACTGTAAATAAATAGCAATCCATCGGTCCCTGGTTCGATCCCGGGAGGTGAGATTTTTTTACAATTTCGCATTGTTTAAATATAAACGCAAGTATTCGTTAAGTACAAAGGTCCTTTTAATATTTACTGTTGATTTTTAAAATTCAATATTGTATTAGGTCATTCGAAACGTTCCGGTACAAATTCATCCATATTAAAAACTCGTCAACTATTAGTAGTTGCAGCGTCATCAAAGAATTCATACTAAAACATTCTCGTTTTTAGTGTTAAGAAGAATTCACTGTTGCAATCAAAATTTTATGGTTTTTGTGCATGGATCTGTACTGGAACATTTCGAACGACCTAATATAAAGCATGTCCAAAGTAACGATAAGGCTTAACAATAATAAGTATAAACTGGAAATGAAAAATTCAACAAAGATTAATATTTTATACAAAAAAAATAACAGAAACATTATTAGGAATGCGATGTGAGTGCCTTATTCAAGGCGTCTAAATTATCTTCATAAGACCTAGGCGAATGATCTGCAAACATAGATTTAGAAAAGGTAATTTCAGAAAATCGAGTTTTAACGTCCATACATTTAGACAAAGTAACTTTAAGGCAAGAGATGGGAGTAGAGGATCCATTGTTAGATTCGGAAAAAGAATACCCACTTGGCGTAGAATTAGATCGTACCGGGTTATTTTTTTGATAATGGATAAATGGATTATGAAGGATACTAGACTCAGCTGCTACAGTTTGATAGTTAATAATATATACTTCACCTGGTGGGTACAGTTTTTCTGATTGCATATCAGCGCGCATTGTTTTGATTAAAGACCAAAACCAATTTTCCAATTGTTCGCCACCCAGCTGTTCACTTTCATTTACAGATAGTTGGCTTTGGGCATTAGTTAATAACTTACCATTAAGTCCCAATATACGTTGAAGGATAAGTTGAGGTAGCCCTTCCTCATTCATTAAACTAGTAGTAATATTCTTGAAATCTCTTAATATCCCTAATGAAAGGCAAGCTACAATATCATCTTGATTTATCAAGGAAGTGACCAAGCCATTACAATAATTAGCGCCATCTAAAGTCAAAGCTGGTGGAACCCCATAAGTAAAACAATGCATGAATCTTCCATTTGGAAGTTGCGAAGCTTTAGAGGTTACAAACAATGTTTCTCCATTTTCGGTTTCGGTTTTTTCACTCCATAATGCTGATAATAAAGAGACAACCCCGCCACCTAAAGAATGTCCACACAAAACTAATCCATAACCTGGATATTGGGTCAAAGCTTTAGCAATGATGGAGTGTACTTCTGATTTTTCAGACGCTAATGCGAGAGCGGAATTCAACATACCTGAATGTGCTTTATAAATATTACCTCCCAATTTAATAGGCATATAATCGCAAGTAAGGTCAGTTAATGCATCTGAAATACCCAAAGTACCTCTGCAAGTTAATACAATTGCATTGACAGCATGATCTACAGCAACATAATGAACTAAAGGATGTAGTTTTGCCGGGCTTAATAAATGGCCATGGCTTGAATTAAAGGTAGAAGATACTGAAGAGTAAGATGAGAATAAAATTGATTCTAGCGGAGTTGAAGTGTGTCTGGCAAAGGCGTAATGGTTTATATGAATGTTATTCAAATTTTGAAAATCGTTTTCTTCCCAAGTACCAATACCTAAAATCCTCATAAAATGAGAGCCATAGGCTGCCGATGAATATCGCATAAATCGATAAATTAAGGATAATAAGTTTGTTGGATTTGGTATAAATAGTTTAGAATTGCTATTTAGCTGTTCGCTATTTTCAATTTCTTTGTTATTTAATAGTTTTGAGTTTTTTCGATTTAATTTATCGAGATTTCTCAAATTTGGGTTAACTAATTGACTATTTCTCATTTCGAACGGCCTTGAACCTGATTCAACTATCGCTTTTTCTCCAACTTGATTTTGCATATTTTTATCAATGCTATTCTCGGATTGATCCAAAAGTTCTACCATTCCACTAGAGTATCCATTGGTATTTAAAGAGTGGAGTTTTCGAGAAATAGAAGAAAAGGATTTTGATCTTCTAGCTCTGCTTCTTTCCCTAATAACGTTGTTAATTAACTTACTTGTCGCCCCTTTACTATCTATTTTATCTACATTTTTGACATGCAAATCTTTACAGGATTCTGAATTGGATTTAACCATACCTGAAGGTGAAGCAGTAATCAATTTAGGCTTATCATTAGTTTTTATTAACGATGCTAGCGAAACATGACCTTGAAATAAACAAACTAATTGTAATTCTCTTCCAGATTTCGAAGTAGTAATATTCTGAAGACAAGCGAAAGCTGTCAATGCCTTAGTCAAGGCAGCGATTAAGTTGGTATTCTTGAGTCTTCCAGCTAAAAATTCATCATCTTCATAAATTTCTCGTTTAACTAGCATAACAATAGATGCTAATGCTCTAGAAGTTTCAGTTGAGCCAAATAAGCCATCTAAGACCCTTACAGATTCTTCAGCTAACTATACAACATTAAGAAAATAAACTAAAAAAAGCAGATATTTGAGGCTTACCCATAACCCAGATTTAAAACTATTGGAAAAAAAGTGAAAGGAGGACATAGCAAACAATTCAACTAAAGTGAAAGACTGATGGACAATATAAATCCCAAGATCTGTAAAGTGATCTAAGGAACGAGTAAACTCAATATCAGATATTTCTTTGATCTTATCGTTGATTGGACTAAGATGATAGTTTCTGGCAGCAGCTAAAGCATTGATAATAACTCTTCTGCTTAATTGGATCGAAACTGATGTAGAATACTTTGCACTTTCCATAAGGATTTCGGATATTAATGCGGTAACTCTTATCGATAGCCTAGTGCAAGTAGATACGTTTGAAACTAATTGAGCCGTATTTTCATTTAATAGTGTAGGCTGTTTAACGATTATACTCTCAACACTTAATTCATTTTCCATCTCAATTTAAAAAAAAATAACAATTCGAACTTATTTATGCTAGCAATGCAAATAAAGAAATAATAGTTAACTACTTTTTATTCCTTTTATTATTTTCATCCTTTATAAAATTGGCAATACTCTTTAATTTGGTTTCATAATTTTCAACTTTAAGGGGGGTTTAATTGTATTTTAAGTTTGGCTGATTTATCTTGTTCCCAATAATGACAAACTTTAAACCTTTAATTCTTGTTCATTGGTTTGAGTTATGCTAACCCTCTCCCCTTTCTAATTGATTATATTAGAAAGGTTGGGTGGATAATTGAGAAATATAATGATTTATATTAATTTTCTTCTTTACCCTTTTGAGCTTCTTTGGCGCAGCTGGCAGCGCGTGAGTCTCATAATCTCAAGGTCGTGGGTTCGATCCCCACAGGGAGCATTTTTATATAAATTAATTTGAAACTAAAATCATAGATAAAATATTAAATAACTTTATTAACTTAATCACAATCTTCATCATGTTTATAACCATAGCTATAGTTATGTTTTCTATTGTGTCGATTTTTCCTTTTATTATACTTAGGTTTATGGTCATAACTTGAATCGTAATCATCATCCCTATTTTTGTCGTATTTGTAACTATCGTAACCGTCGTTGTCATTGTATTCGTCTACATTGTAGCTATCGTATCTATTGTAAGGGTCCTCTTTTTCATCACCATAGGCACTAGGTTTTTTAGGAGTATAACTATCAATGTTGTAACTATCGTATCTACCGTAAGTGTCTTTTTCATCATCATAGACAATAGGTTTTTTAGGAGTATAGGAATCCATATTAAGCTCATTTTCTGCACCCTTGCTACTCAACTTAGCATCGGAAGTAATAGGTACTCTTTGGGTATTAGAGAGTAAAGGCTTGTTAGCTGTTGGTACTATTGGATTTAAGCTTAAAGCGCTTGGATTCATGTTTAATTGTGACATTTCAGTTTTAGCTTTAGTTTTATCTATAACATCTAATTCGCCTAAGTTGGTATTTAAACTATCCCCATTGGTTTTGTTTTTAATATTTTCAATGGTAATGCTTCCATCTTTTTCTACTTTGTGTACCTCTTCGTTTTTGGTCAATTCACTGGATTCATCTGCTTTATCAGCATTTAATGTAGCTGTTAAATTTTTAACTGATCCAGCAGCGGCATCCTTTCCATTATTCAATTGAATAGTTGAGTTTGTATTAGATTCCACGGTTTCTGGTTGTACTGTTGGTAAATTATTAAGTGGGGCAGGTCTGACTGGTAACCATAAACCAAGGATTACGAGAATAAGCAAAGATCTAGTATTAATCATATTGTATGTTGTGTATTGTATTTTTGTATTATATTATATTATATTATATTGTTAATTTGATTTATTATTTAAAATGTATATTAAATGGATCTATTTTTCTTCTTTTATATACCATATTTTACCTATTATGTTTTTTTAAAAATAATATTTTTGTGCTATTTTTATTTTTTTGATTATCTTACACTTGATCTTTCATGGCATGTTATTGCTTTGTTACTTTTAGGTTTTTATCTCAATCAGCAATTTTTATTTTGAAATTCCTTTTTAAATTATTTAACGTTTAATAAGCATAATGATAACAAAAAATAAAACCCAAACATTATTATGTCAAAATGATGTATTGTAATAGCAGTAATAGATTATTATTAAATAGATTATTAAAAATAGGGCTATAAGCTCGTTATTTGTATGTCTCAATTTTCAATTCAAATAATGTAGGCTCGACTAAGAATTAATTTTCTAAATGCTACCCTATGACTTTTAAATTGAGAATTATAGATAAGCCTACTCAACTAAAATATTTATTAAATTGCAATACAGGTAATCTATAAAATAAATTTTCAAAGCAAGCATATTAGCTTATACTGTATTGTATTAACATTTTACTATACTAGTACTGTATAGTACGTTTTAAAATCGATTTAACATTAAAAGAAGTTAAAATTTCTCAATCTATTACTTTTGTTCAATAAAACCATTATAATGCTATTTACTCATTTTTAAATTAACGATTTAGAATACACTATTTTATAACATAATATATGTAAAAGAAAGATAACAAAAACATTGTCATTGGGGGGAATCGAACCCCCGCTATCGCGGCCACAACGCGGCGTACTACCACTATACTACAATGACTTACTTCTTATACAGTTAATTAATAATAGTATTATAAATACCATTTTAATTCCTTGTTTCTTACAATGAATACCGATTTTATGAAATTAGAACTAATATAATATAGATATCAAAATGAGGTCAGTTTTATCGATTTGGTTGTAACTAAATAAAATATTTCATTAATATTATTCAATTATAAAATCCATTATTAAGGTATAAGTAGCGTTTATTTATCTTATTTTTTACATGAATCTGATAAAATTAATGATATACCCTTACATGTAGGTTAGTTTAAAAGCTCAGTTCAAAGTGTCCAATTTAAATTTTATGAAAAATTCTGTTATAAAATAAATTAAATGAAAATCAAATGAATTTACTATAAAATTGAGCAGAGTCAGAAATAGTTATTATAACTATTAAAATTATATTTTAAGTAAAACACCTATTAAAAATTGATAACTTTAAAAGTTTACAAGGTTTTATAATAATATAAATTTAAAAAACTAATGAAACCTTTATTTTAAGTTAAGTTAATAGTATACCAATCTAATAAATAGGGATATATTTTTGTGTTTAAGAATTCTACTAGCAATTTTTCCGCTCAAATAGCGCTTAAAAGAGGAAAAGTGATAAAGCCAAAAAAGACACCCCCAAATAATAGCTATAAAATTAATATTAAAATTACCAAAGTGGGAGCATTTTTGCTTTAGTATTTAATTGCCATATTTTCATAATTTATGCTACACAAAAGTGAACACTAATCAAAATTGAAAAAACATTCCAAAATATTAATATTATAAACTACTAAAATTACTATATTGTAAAATATTAACTTTAATTATTTCATGTAATACACACCACAATTAATATATTAATAATGTCATTGAATTCGCATATAATATCAACTAAAAGCTATAAACAACTTAATATTACCAATGTGAAAGTTGGTACTCAGTGGTATGAGTTAAAAGCAGCTCTTGCTTAATTAACTTGCCTTGAGTCGAATGTTCTTAGTTTATATAACTAAGATAGACTTAAATGAATAAGAATAATACGTAATAAGTTACGAACTGTGTAAAACAAATAGAATAGACAATACTACTGTAAAATCTACGTAAGGCGCTGTCAGAAAGACTTAGTGGCTTTATTAATGGTACGATATCAGGGAGTAATTCAGTTAAAAGCCTCGAGTTAGTATGAAGAATCTCTTTTATACTCCAATAAGTATGGATATCAAAACGAGAGGATACTATTCCCTGCAATATGAAGTTAGAAATTCTCGCAGCAAATCAAAATAAGCGACTCTGACTTGATTGTGTTTGAACTTGAGAACACAGCAACTTAAGTGATTGTTGTGTTATAATCAATCTGAGAGCTAATAAACCAATATTTCACACTAAAGAGAGAGAAATTAACTTATCCTTAAACAGTAACTAGCTAATTCCTTGTAATACTAAATCAAATTATAACAATAAATAGCACCTATGAATTATAGTATTAAAGATAATACTATAATTATAATTATATTATATTAAATAGTTAAAATTAACATCTATACTAGTTCATAATATTAACCTTTAGTTCTTTAATAATAATATTATAATAATTATTTAAAAAACTAATATAAAATTAAAATGAAAAATACTTATTATAATTTAAAGCCTCCTTGCTACTTTAAACAATAAAAAATAACAATTCACCTCACCTATTAACACTTTGTAAATAAACCATTCACTTAATCATTTAGTTACATAATTTTAGTAACCCTAACTTAAAGTCTAAGTTTAAATAATCTAAACTATTATTTAATAAAGGTTCTGATATATAAATTTGAGATTAAGCTTATAAGTGTAAATACAAATATTGTGGCTTATTGTTACCTACCTTCTAGGTGTTAATTTATTTTTAATACCTGTTTTTATTTTATAAACATTTTTACTAGGTAAATAATTACTGGATTCTTTTACAAATTTTATTATTATTAATAATTTTAATAGTATAATCTATTTTTATTTATTTTTGTTTTTTTAACTAATTCTATTTTATTTTATATAATTTTTATAATATCGTTAACTAAATTAAATGATGAGTTTGATTGTATTCATTTACTTAATAAACTAAAGTATAAATCAACTCAATCTTTTTAATATATGTGGGTGTTTTTTTTGACTTCATCACTTTTTCCATCTTTTAAGCGCTATTTGAGCGGAAAAACTGTTAGTAAAATTCTTAAACAAAAAAATACATCCCCATTTATTGTAATTAATTATAATTAAGTAAGATGGCCAATCCTAAAGGCAATAAGGAATAAGATAGTGAGCTGGCACTGGAAGGAGCTTGACGACGAGAATCAATAATTTTAGTATTAGATTCCTCCTCCTTTAATGTACTTTTAACAATATCAAACATCTTTTCATCACCTAATTCACCCCCACCTTGCATATCTTTTGAAGTTTTTGATTCTTCTTTATCGCCTTTTTTAACTAGACCTAGTTTTTCATCAACTTCAAAATCATCATCTTTAGATAAAGGCTCTCCATAACATTCTACTTTGAAATTTCTTACACGTACAGAATAGTAACCATCTTTCTTCATATCTTCTGATTCCCAGTCAATGTAACCACCAGCCCAATCTCTAGTACCTTCTCCATTAGAACCACCATCCCAAATACCAAATGAAAATTGAGCTGGTTCCAAAGGAAATTCATCACCTGATCTCTTAACTTCCCGGATCATATTACCATCAACATACCATTGAACTCTATCAGCATTAAAATCAATAGCATAATTATGGAAATCTTCAAAGGAGTTTTTGATTTTATCAGCTTTAAAATGGGTTTGTTCTGGTGGTGGTACAATACCTTTATGATACCAATTGGTTTGTACTTCTTCAATTTTATGGCCAACCCATTCAAGATCAATTTCATCTTTACCTCTAGACATAGTAATAAAAGCGGAAACAACACCACCACCACGACTAGTTTTAATATCTGCAGATATACGACCATAATTAACAAAACGAGTAGATTGTAAAGTAGATCCAGCATTAGCTTTACTCATTTTTAGTACAACTTCATTGCCTTGAACTTCATAATCACCAGCAATAGTGAAATCATATTTAGTATACTCCCCTTTATAATCACTAAGTTTAATGATTTTGTCTTTACTAAAACTACTTTCCATATTTTTACATGCTGGTAATGGTAAACATTTTTTTCCTTTAGCATTACCCTCTTCAACACATGCGGAACCACAATATTCAAATGTTTTACCACAGAAACCTTCCTTGTTACAACATGGGCTATGTCTATTGCAAAGTCCTTTAACGTCAAAACATTTTCCTTTTGGTTCTTCTGATATTACTTGGGAAATTAGATTTAGTAATATACAGACTAGTAATATACTTTGGAAATTAAGAGTAACCATTTTGGGTTATTTATAAAAATTAGAGCAGTATTAAAAGAGTGAAGTAGTTTATGTGTTCTACCTTTGAGCAAAACGAAAAAAATAAAAGCTCTTTTATCCTAATGAGGTGCTATTTATACGGAATTCATGATATGGAACTAGGTGAAATATTTGTACAATAAATAATAAGGATACAAAAATTTAAAAATGGTCTTAATTTAGAAATCAACCTTGAATCTTAATCACAAAATTCAATAACACATTAAGAACTAATAGTACAAGGATTAAATTAGAATGTTCTAAATATTTTATTATAGTGAACTGTCATTTAAAAATGTTGATATATGTGTAGTTTCTATACTTTTGGCCTTGTATAGAACTTTATATGCACTTTACATGTACATTATGTCAATTACAAGTCAATCTTTATTTAAGTGTTTAATCAAAGCAACTTTAAATAAGATAATGAAATAAATTTTTACTTTATTAAAATGTTATACAGTATGCCAAGATTTAGATTTCTTTTTAATTACTCCTTATTTAAAAACTCTCAAAGGAGCAAAGCTCCAAAATGTTTTATTAATAAGGCTAAGAAAATTTATAATATAAACTTATTGATATAATGTATAAAGTTAACTGCTCTCTTTGATTCCATTTTTCTAAAGACCTTGAAGGAGTAAGCTTTTAAATAGTTTATTGTCAGAAGATATTAAAGTTTTAATAAACCTAAAAGGTAAGGAGATAAAGGGTAAGTAAAAGACGGTAAAATTTTCAGATTTTTATTGCTATAATTATCAGGTGTTATTATTTGTAAAAAAGCTTACAATAAATAATTTAAATAGTTTTATTTTTATTTTTTGTAAAATTTATAAATATCAACTTATGAAAAATTAAATACAAAATCAAGCGAATCTATTTTTATATTTTTTCATAATAGGAACACCTTGCGGTTGATTGCCGTAGCCAATCATTATAAACCCAAATAAATCTTATAAAATTCCAAATTTGGACAAAGATTTTTATATAGGGATGTATTTTTGTGTTTAAGAAATTTACTAACAATTTTTCCGCTCAAATAGCGCTTAAAAGATGGAAAAAGTAATGAAGCCAAAAAAAACACCCACATATATTAAAAATAAAACATCACTTTTAAATAAGATTTCGTAATATCTGTGAGTCATTTTATTGACTTTTTACATTTTTTAAATATAGCTTTTACAATTGGAAATCACATTTGAATCCGTAAAGCTGCAATCTTTGTCATTTTCAAATGACAGCTTTGCAGTAGAATCTTATGACATATAATACAAATATATAATATAGTTTTTGATATATAAAAAAACATGGGAATAAAAAAATAAATATAAAAATAAAAATATTTACCATCATCATTATTATATTCTTCATAACATCTATTAAAAAAAACATCAGATTCATCTATTAAAAAAACATCACCATATAGTATTCTGTTTTTACAAAAATAAATAGTTTTTAATTTTTCAAAAAAATAAACTAATAGTAATTCTGGTTTATTTTTTTATGCTGTTAAATATTTTCAACTATATGGGGATGTATTTTTTTGTTTAAGAATTTTGTTGACAATCTTTCCACTAAATGGTGTTTAAAAGATGGAAAAAGTGATGAAGCCAAAAAAACACCCACATATTTTTATTTGAAAAATAGTTCATATTATGAAATATTAATATTTTTTAATTTAAAATATTTGTGTTTATTTTTAAACTAAATTATTTGTTATTAACTTATTTAAATCAGTGTATTTATTATAGTTGTGAAATATCGCTTTGTCAGTCCCATGGTTAATTATTTTGATTTGTTATGAGAATTTCTAGTTCCACCCAAAAGAATATTATCTTCTCATTTTGATACTTATACTTTTCAGAGTATAAAAGAGTTTACAGAATATAATAGTTCGAGGCTTTTTAACTGAATTAATCCCTGATATCTCGAACATTTAATAAAGCCACTAAGTTTTCTTAATAGTATTTTACATAGATTTTACATTAGTATTGTCTATTCTATTTGTCTTATATAGCTTGTAACCTATTACGTGCTATTCCTCATAACCCAAGTCTATCTTAGTCACATAAACTAAGACCTTTCGACTTATAGTGTAGTCAACCCAGCAATAGCTGTTCTTGACTCCAAACCCTGAGTACCAGATTTCACATTTGGCGCTCATAACTGGGAAAGCTCTTATAACTATTTTAGATAGCCTTTATAATCTTTCCTTTACGGTCCTTACCGCGTAACCACCCCAAACAAAGAAAAACCCCCTTAACCTCCTTAATTCTCAACTATGGTCGACAATGGTCTTGCACCTTATTTTGCGGACTCAAAATACCTTCTTGATAACCGTCAACAGTTGATCATCACTGAATACGACATGGGTAGTAGTGATGAAGAGGAAGCTAGTGTTCTGACCCCAGAAATAGAAACTGCTGCTTTAAATCAAGCTGCACTACCTCCTCACGTTGTAAACTCAGTCGTTACCTACGGAGCTGTCCCTATGCACGTCCTTGATGGTGACCTCTCCGCTTGGAGACAATACCAAAATAGTGGCTCCAGTACTCAAATCAATTTTCGTGCCCAGTACCAAACGGTACCTACCCTTTCCCACGTTCAACAATATCTAGTAGAGTTCCTGCACAACAAACTCATCCAGATGGTTGGTGAACTCGACCGTCTTTCAATTCATAACAATGAATTGTCTACCTCTTTGAGCTCACTTTTAGCTACGGTTAACAACCTTTCCATGATCAGTAACCAAAAGAGTGGTGTCATCGCCCCTTCAAATGAACTCCATGTTAGTAAGTTAAATGAGCTCAATCAAAGACTTAATAACACCGTTACCTATGAAGCCCACAGAGAATTAGTAAGAGAAGTAGGAGATCTCAAAGCTGAATTACGTCAGCTCGATACTGCTCTACATTCTGAACTTGTTAAAATCTCCGATGAGATCAACCTTTCCCTCACTGAGATCAATGACCATACTACTGAAAGAATCTCAGATATCGACGGAAAAACAAAAGCCACTTTCGCAGAACTCCATAGATCGCTAATGAATAAATTCAAAGAGTATAATCACCGCTTATCCTGTATTGAACAATCCCCTCCATCTACTTCAACCAAAGATGCTAGAATCTTGGCTTTAGAACAAGATTTAGCTGTTTGTAATGAACAAATGGCTCAACAAGTGACTACCATTAGCCAGCTTATCACCTCCAATAATAATTTGAAGGAACAAATTAGACTGGACAAAGAACAAACAGTAGTTGACTGGGAGGAAATCTCGCGTAACATACAGAGTACCAGAGAAGAGCTCATTCTTCTTCAGACTAAGGTAGCTTCCAATACTAACCAAATCAAGGCATCTTCTTGCAATTGTAGAAAGGAGCGTATTGCTGTTTCAGCACCTCCCTCCAGACTCTCGAGTTACAGAGACGTTCCAAGATACAATATATATGATCTGGGTGATAGTGCCACAGAATCTATCTTTGGTACTGAATATCAAATAAACCATAAGTATCATGGTTCTGTTCACTTGGTACAACCGGATGATCAAACAAAGAAAGAAGAGAACTCTCCTCAAGTTTCCACATACCTACCCCAATCAAATCCTAGAATGACTGCTGTACCTACTGATGGTATTTACTCAAGAAATCCTGCTACAGGATCTAACGCTGATCCAATACGACCTCGTGTACAATCTTATGCTGAAGTCAACTTAGCCAATCCTTTTAACAAAAATAAGTCATCACATATTGCTCCTCAAATCGCTCAACATATATCCTATGAGAAATCTTCACCTCACTATGTACAAGCCGATCCGATTACTGTTCAACATGATCATGGTATATCACACAATACCCATGACGCTTATTTTAGTCATCCTGGACCTTCTGGTAACGATCCAAAATCACATAGCTTCTCAACACACCGCCACAACTACCCAAGAAGCTCCCAACCTGTTAACACAAAGTTTAATTTTAGTCTTTTATTCAATCCAAGTGAAATTACTGCTACTACCTTCATTAAAGCTCTAGAAGTTCATCTCGATGCCAACAACTGGACCTATGAATGTCGTCCTCAATGCCTTTTAGGTCAACTACAAACAAATGAACTTTCTTGGTGCATGACTTTACCTGACGACTTACGCAGTAATTGGGATTCCTTCAAAAAGGCGTTTATAGACCATTATGATTCCGATGTAAAAATGGAAGCAAAAAAGGCAGCCCTCTTATCTTTACGTTTAGACGACGAAAGTAAACTTGAGAGTTTCATTACAAACGTAAGAAATCGTGCTAATGCCTTAATTTCCTGTGGAAAGTTAAGCGTTACAGACCTCCGCCTGGCCTTCCAGCGAAACCTTCCAAGTCATATCGCATGCCTTTTTCTAGATCCTCATCATAACATCACCAACGTTACACAGATGATAGAGATTTTAGAATTATACCTTGGAAGTCCAAAAAGTGAAGTTAGACCCAAGAAATTATATGTTAATCACATAGATAAAGGGATGGACAACAACGAATACCTTCATTGTTTTACCATCACTCAACAACACTACTCCAACCATCGTAAATCTCGAGTATTTACTGGATGCTGGAACTGTGGTGAATATGGACACATTACCGTTAACTGCACTGAACCAAAGCCAGAAAATGGTATTTTTAAATATTATTTCGAAAAGAATGTTCGCAACAATGAACGTTTCAATAAAAATAAACAAATAAATCACCTCAATTATAACGATACTGAAGGCGATGATACTGAGAAGTTTGTCGACTCCGATAACGAGTCAAAAAACTTCTAAGTGGGAGGATAAATGAGGATCCCCCTTCCACGAAGTTAAAAATTCCTCCTGATCCAGATGAAAGCACTGGATTAGACCTTAAATTTAATACGCTTTCAAAATTTGACCCCTCTACCCTCATCCTAGCACTTCCTTCGCGAATTCGTGGTAGACCTAAAAAGAAAAAAGTCCCTGTTGTGGAAATCCCTAAAGTCATTCCACCTCGAATTTTCAAGCTACCTGATAACTCTATTAATGCTCCTGATTCGATTCCAATGAACGAGATCTCCAAACCTTACATCTCACAATTATCTGATTTATCTAAACTATCCCTCACACAAAGCGAACTAGATAACACGCATCAGTGGTTAACCAATGTTACGATCCCAATCCCGCTAGACAAGATCTTAACTGGAGAATCAGACTTAGCAATTGCATTTAGAAAAATTATTAGAGAATACCAGAATCCAAATAAACAGATTCTTTTAGTAAACCTCGATGACAAAGCTAACTCCATCGATTGTACTTACATCAATGCGTCAATTTATAAAAAGAATGTACGCATCATATTAGATAGTGGAGCTCCTATCAATTTCATATCGAGTCGTCTGGTAAAACGATTATCCTTTAAACCAGATATAGATTGCTCAGACACCTTTGGTACAGCTGGAACTGGAACTACTACAGCACTAGGAGCATACTCATCAATACCAATCAAATTTGGAAAACTAACCTTAGCCTTTCCAGCAATAGTATTAGAAAGTGAAGGTTATGACTTCCTCCTAGGCACCGAATTCTTTGTGAAACACGGTTGTCAATTGTTGTACGATCAAAATATCTTAAAAATATTAGATCAATCCATCCCAATGTACTACAATAAACCAAGAGACCTATCTATCAATATGATAAACAATAAATCTCCTGGCTGCCGTATAATGAACTATCGGACCAACAATAAATTAATTGATGTCACTCTCTGCGGATCAGAATCCGTAATTCATCAATATCCGGAGATAGCATATAAACAGTCTGGAATTCCCGTTATTTCTCCTAAGAACTTATTAATACCGCCTAAGTCACAGATAGTATTAGATACTGAGATCTCACTATGGATACCTAAGGAATTCCATTTATCTATATATAGTATAGAAGGTGTCTCACAATTAGAACCACTAACTATGCCCGGAATTTTAGGCAACAACATGAATGAGACTATCAAGTTATTACTTGCAAACATTACCAAAAAAGAAATCAATATCTCTAGAGGCCAACAGATTGGCACGATATACGTAGAAAACAACGCCTTGATTAATACTTTCAGTAAATTTGCAACACTAGAAGAATTTCAAATTCACGAAGAGGCCCCAAATAACCAAGCCCTTTTTGTGGAAAAAGACACTATTAACCATCTAAACCAAGATGAACAACTCCAATTTTATAAATTGCTGGAGGAATATAAAGACATATTCGCAACTTCAGAAGAAGATATTGGTTGCGCTCGCAATACTAAACATAAAGTATATACATGTGATTCATTACCCGTCGCAACTAAAGCATATCGTAAATCTCAATCTGAACTCAAAGCAGAACGAGAAGAAGTTCAAAAACTCTTAAGGCTAGGTTTAATCATTCCTTCAAATAGTCCATGGGCCTCCCCCCTTATGATCGTTAAGAAAAAAGATGGAACTAATAGAGTAGTTATGGACTATAGAAAGCTTAACAAAATCACAAAGAAAGATGTATACCCTCTACCCAGAATAGACGATGCGGTTGACCGATTACAAGGTGCTAAATACTTTTCAGCAATGGATTTAATCTCAGGATACTGGCAGGTAGAAATGGATCCAGAAGACCAAGAAAAGTGCGCTTTAATAACTTCTGAAGGACTATTTCAACCAACTAGGATGCCACAAGGCCTTTCGAACGCTCCCGCTACATTCCAGCGTCTTATGGATAATACACTAGGTGACCTTAAACTTTCGTGCGTATTAATTTACTTAGATGACTTGAATGTGTTTTCAAGAACTTTTATAGATCACTTAACTCATCTTAAAGCAGTATTTGAGCGCCTCCGTCAAGCCAATCTAAAGTTAAAACCAAAGAAGTGTTCATTCTTCCAAACTAGTTTGGAATTTCTAGGCTATAAAGTCTCTGACAAAGGACTAGCCCCTATTCCAAATAAACTAGATGCAGTGAAGGAGCTTCTCCCCCCAACTACGATGCGGGAGGTACAAGTATTCCTTGGATTAATGAATTATTATCGAAGGTTTATAAAAGACTTTTCGAATTTAGCTACCCCACTGTTCCAATTACTAAAGAAAGAAGTCAAGTTTCAATGGAAGGAAGAACACCAACAAGCTTTTGAAGAGCTTCGCAACAAGCTGCTTAACGCCCCAGTATTGATGTTTCCAAATTTCTCAAAGCCCTTCTCACTACATACTGACGCTAGTCTAACTGCAGTTGGAGGTGTTTTAAGTCAACTCGATGATAACAATTGTGAACACCCAATAGCCTATACCTCTAGGACCTTGTCGAAACACGAAAGGAACTACACTACAACAGAGAAAGAATGCCTTGCAATTATTCATGCTATAAAGGCATTTAGACCGTATATCTACGGCACTCACTTTACTGTTATTACTGATCATGTTTCCCTAAAATGGTTGTATTCAATCACTAATCCTGAAGGACGTTTAGCTAGGTGGGCTCTAAAACTACAATCGTATAGTTTTGATATAGTATATAAACCAGGTAAAGATCATCAAAATGCAGATGGGCTTAGCAGGTTACCCAGAATTTGTCTAGCTACCCCCATAGATGATGATTTGTACAATCTATTGGGTAATAAAGATAAATGGCCGCAGCAGCAGCCTGAACTCAAACAATGGCTTGAGAAAAACGCTCAAAATATCATTGTAAGAGATAATGCCTTGTATAAAAAGATTAAGGGAACATATATTCCATATATTAGGCCTTCTTCACGACTATCTGCATGCCAACAATTCCATGATGTAATCTGTGGACATTCAGCCTTCCAAAAAACATACGATACTATGAAAGTCTCCTGCTATTGGGAATCAATGATACCAGATTTGGAAGACTTTATAAATAATTGCGATGTTTGCAAGAGGGAACAAAGTAAAATAAAAGCTACAGCCTATAAGTTTATTTTACCTAAACATGCATTTCACACGGTAAGTATAGATGTAATAGGTCCTCTCTGTGAGGCCTCCTCGGTAAGAGGGAACAAATTTATTGTTGTAGCTATCGACCATCTAACTAAGTGGGTTGAAGCAAAAGCAATACCAAATCAGACTTCCTTTCACATATCTAAATTTATATACGAGGATATTATTTGTAGGCATGGAAGCCCTCAGGTGATACTTACTGATAACGCTGCCAATTTTGTTAACCTGGTTCTCCCGAAATTAGCTAGACTAATGGCCATAAAGCATTCTACTGCAGCTCCATATCATCCTGAAACTAACGGAATGGTTGAGAGAGTAAACGGTACACTAGTACGTATATTAAGGAAGCTGGCTTTCGATAAAACTAGCTCTTGGGATGAATATCTACATTCTGCTATTTTAGCATATAGATATTCAGTACATAGTATTACCAAAAAATCCCCTTTTGTTATGCTTTATGGGAGACATCCGGGACTCCCCATATCATTCGCTCCTTTGATAGTTAGACAAGAAGAGATGAGTCCTGACATGTACTTGCTTAAGCTAACAAAAAAACTAATAGCTATCCAAGTTGACGCCTTTAATGCATTGACAGACTCGAAAACAAGGAGGTATCGACAAGACATTTCTCGACTTCCTCGTCTAGCTGTCTTCAAAGTAGGTGATATCGTTCATCTGTACCCTTCCTATAATCAATCTAGAAAAAATAAACTAGCATTGAAATGGGATGGACCATATGAAGTCATACATAAACACTTGTATGATAGCTATTCAATTAAACATAAACGAACAAGCGTTATATATAACCGAGTCCATGCCAAGTTTCTCAAATCAGCAATGTGATTCAATGAATACAATTTGTAACTAGTCAAATTCCATCTCATAGGTTCTCGGTAAGTAAGCCATAAAAATTCACTATATCAAATCATAGGGAGGGAAATGTGAAATATCGCTTTGTCAGTCCCATGGTTAATTATTTTGATTTGTTATGAGAATTTCTAGTTCCACCCAAAAGAATATTATCTTCTCATTTTGATACTTATACTTTTCAGAGTATAAAAGAGTTTACAGAATATAATAGTTCGAGGCTTTTTAACTGAATTAATCCCTGATATCTCGAACATTTAATAAAGCCACTAAGTTTTCTTAATAGTATTTTACATAGATTTTACATTAGTATTGTCTATTCTATTTGTCTTATATAGCTTGTAACCTATTACGTGCTATTCCTCATAACCCAAGTCTATCTTAGTCACATAAACTAAGACCTTTCGACTTATAGTGTAGTCAACCCAGCAATAGCTGTTCTTGACTCCAAACCCTGAGTACCAGATTTCACATAGTATTATAATACAAACTTATAAGTACAAAAGTCATTATCTCTAGAATTATTATATTTTAATTAAAAACACAATGAATAAAATAGCACCGTTTTGTAAAATTAGTCTAAATAAAAAAGTTTCAAGTTGATTTAAATTTTTAATAACTCTAAATAGTTTAGCAAAGCAATGGAAACTATAAAAACCTATTTTATAGTTTATGTTTTAACTATTTAAATATTATTACTAATATAATAATATAATATACTATAATATAATCATATTAATAGTAAGATTTAATTATAAAATTGCTAATTTTCAGAAATTTAAATCTTAGTTTTACATTTTTGGATATGGGGATGTATTTTTTTGTTTAAGAATTTTATTGATAATCTTTCTGCTCAAATGGTGCTTAAAAAACGGAAAAAGTAATAAAACTAAAAAAACATCCTTGTATGGTCTTAAAATAACCCAAAAGAAAAAATATATAATTTAATTAAAATACTCTACTGCATATATGAGTGACTTGCTTCGGTAGTGTAGTTGGTTATCACGTCACCCTTACAAGGTGAAGGTCTCCAGTTCGAACCTGGGCTGAAGCATATTATGAAAAACTCATCTATTACTTTTTTCTAAATTGATTTTATTTTGACTAACTACTAAACTTTATTTCCATATATTTATCATTATTATTTTTAAATGTAGCCCATTACTCGTTCAGGTTAGAATTAAATTAAAAAATAAAATAATTAATAAAGTTAAATAAAGCCAATAGACTTCAAATTAAAATAAAAACATTTGTTTTTTATTTTTAAACTTATTCTCACTATTATCAAACAATCCCTTTAAACTCCCAAGTTTCAATCTATTGACATAGATATTTTCAAATTGATTTGAAAATAATGGGTCTTTTCCCATAATTTCCAACAATTCATTATACATATTCACCCTCTCTAACAAACTATTTTCTTTATACCATTTAGTCATCCAAAAACCAGTTAAACTGATTTGATGAAATATTAAATAACTAGAGGATAATGAAATGGGCTGTTTGGACATAGCTCCATAAGTTATAACACTGCTTTTTTCTCCCATTTGTTTGAGCATATCATTGACCAATTTTCCTCCAACACAATTAAAGCCGAGTTTAATGTTGTGGTTTTTAAGCTTGGATTTTTTAAATTCGGAGTAAGTTAAGACAATGTCTGCTCCCAAAGTATATAATTCTTGTTTTAAGGCTTCTGTTTCAGATTCGTTTTCCCTAATTAAAATATTATAAAATTTACCATGATAATTTATAATCGATTGTTACCTTTCCCTAATCAAATTAATACTCTTAATTTTCCAATGTTTAGATAATATAATAACTGCTTTTCCCACTTCAGAATTAGCACCATTTTGGAGGATATAATCACCTTCACTTAAATTTTGATAATCTTTTAATAATCGGTAAGCTGTGGAGGGGTTGACATTGATCGATGCTAATTGTTGGATAGTTATATTGGTAAATTTCGAAGGTAGTTTTAGTACTTTGTTGCTATCAGTGATTACATGGGAGCGCCAAGTACCTATAGGCAGAATAGTTAGGATTAAGATTAAGATTGATAGTTTTGAGTTTATTTTTTAATTTCTAATAAATAAAATAAAATACTTACCAAATCCAGAATTTAGAGGCATAACTTTATCCCCAATTTTTAAATCTTTAATATTCAAACCTACCTTTGTCACTTCGGCTATCCCTTCATTACCTGGAATGGAACCTAAATTTTCGACTTCTTTTGCAAGTATTGGATAGACACCTTCAATTTGATTGATATCACTTGGGTTGATATTACTAGCTAGAAATTTTATTTCAATTTCATCTGATTTTGGCGAGGTTAATGGGTATTCTTTTAAGCTTTAAAAATGGGAGTTAGAGTTAAAAGTTTATGTTGATTATAAAGAGAGTAGATTATTTACTGTAATACTTCATTGATATTACCAGTTTCATTGAAGATGATGGCTCGCCCTGTGGTGTAAAAGTAAGTATTTAGTATTGAGAAGTTGGTCAATGCCTTTGAAATTGTGATCGTAGTTTGTAAAGATTTTAACATTGTTGTAGAAAATAAATAAATGAGCTTGTTTATTGATTTTTAATTTTAATTTTGATGCTTACTTCATCTAAATTTTAACCAATAATAAACTCAATTTAATATTTAAGTTTATTGGATAATAACTAAGAATACTATTTTATTCAAAATAAGCTAAAATAGAATCTCTTTCAATATAAATATAGATATAAATGGAAGAAGAAGGAGTGAATGTTATTAATGAAGATTATATATCCTATAAAATAGTCCTAAAAAAAGGAATTGAAATTGAAACTATTAAAGAATCCTTTTTTAAATTAATCAATCAAATTCAATTCTTTAACAAAGTTCGTTATATTTGGCATCAACAAGGGATTGAGTTTAATTTGTTAGAATTAGAAGGTAAAGGAATGTTACAATATTTGAAGTAGCGAATTTAATAATTTCAATAGATTATAATATATTATCTGGAAAAACAATATTTTCGGATAATATAATAGATGAATGGTTGATTACTTGGGCTTTTTATGAGCTATCAAAAGAATACAAAGAGATTTTTATAAGGTAATAATAATTCTATTTCATCTCATAAATAACTGAGTAAAGATGATTAGCTTAACAGATAATGAAGGTCAATTTTTATTAATTGAAACGGCAGACTATTTAGAAAATTGGATGTTACCAGAAATTATGGACAATAGAGTAAATCTAATAATATTCGATTTTGATAATAATAAAATATTAACAGCTCATTAAGGTGTATTTAAAGAATGGGAAAATAAATATAATTAATAAAAATAAAGGAGAAAAGATACTGGAAAAAGAAAGTATTTCTATGATAATGAAAAATGAGTTTATTGCCAATGAATCAATTCAATCAGCTTTTAAACAAAGAATTAAAGAGTAAGTTGAATAATTTAATAAAATATTAAAGACAACTAATTGATTGTTTTTATTACTAGTTTCCCAAAATTAGCTCAAGAACAAGAACATTTAGCTTATGCCTATTTACCATTAGCCATAGCAAAATTATTAACGATTGAACCACAATTGATCTCCAAATGTTTAAATCAATATTATTTAAGAGATCCTATTTTATTCAAAGTAAGTTTTGTTACCTAGCAGAATCTAATAATAATAATAATGTTAATATACTTTAATTTAATTAGAAATGTAATGAGTTAAAACACTTTCAATTAAAAGATAAAGTATTATATAAAATCCCAATGACGAGGACATTATATGCTCAAACATTATTTCAAAAAGTACCTAATCCGTTACCAAAATCCTTTTTAAGTTGGGAGCTAGAAAATAAGAATGATAATGACAAAAAATGGTTTGAATTAGGATTTAAAATAGTAAGTTTATATATATATAATATTATAATAATTTTAATATAATATAATTATTAGATTTGTGGCTTTGAAATGTTAAGTTATGATTTCCAATATCCAATAGAAAAAGATAGCAAATGGAATTTGATTCTTAATGAATTAATTATTAATAATTATTTTCAAGGGGAACAAGAAGGAAGTGAAAAATATTTGATATTATTAAATCAAGCTAAAAATTATTATTCTTTATTAAAAGACAATAATAATAATAATAAATTAGATTTAAATCAATTTCAATTAGATAATATTAATATATTAAATATAAATTTAAAAGAATCGGATATAGATTGGTTAAATATATCTAATGAAGAATTGGAAAGAATGTTATCAAATTATCAAAATCAATCAGTAGTTTTTATTATATTACTTATTTAATATTTAATTAACAATAAAACTTATAGGATAATAAAGACAATGATGATTTACTAAACAATACTTCCGATGAAGAAGAAGATACAAAAGATACTATGAATAAAGTGGATGAATTAATATCCAATTTGAATTTATTTTTAAATAGTGAATCGGGTATTAAAGGTGTAGAACGTCATGAGTAAGTTATATTAAATAACATCAATAATAAATTAAAATTAATTAATTAATTAATTAATATTATTTAGAGATTTAAATAATAATAATAATAATAATAGTAATAATAATAATAATAATAATGAAGAGGATTCCGATGATGAAATTGAAATCGATTCCAATCTCTTTTTTAAATCTGTTAATGAATTATTAGGTAAATTACACAATTCCATTTTATTTTAACTTATATAGTTAATCTCTACATATACTAGACAATGCAATAGAAACAAAGAACACTAACAGCACTAACACCAACGACAATGAAGAAGAAATAGATGTAGTCAAACAAGAATTAAACGATACTAAAGTATTTGAAAATGAAAATGAAATGGATTTAGATTTAAGTATTGTTAATAGTTTATTAAAAGCTTATCAATTAGATCCCAATTCCAATCCAGTTAATGGGTTATTATAAAAAAATTATTTATGTAATAGAAATAAAATGTCTAATTTTATAAAATTGAATATTTAAATGAATTTTTTTATTAGTTAAATTTAATTTAAAATTAACATATAATAAATTAAATAATATTTGTTAGCATTTAGTAGTCAAATTCTTACTTGAAATGAATTTCAATTATAGAAACTTCAAATTTCTTTATTTACTGCTTTAGGATCCCTTAGTTTGTTATTCATTAACACTCAATGCCATTATTCAAAATGTAAGATTAAACTCTATAAATATGTATTTTTTATTTAGCTAATTAATTAATTAATTAAACGAAAGCGGCTATAGCTCAGTTGGGAGAGCGTCAGACTGAAGATCTGAAGGTCCCGCGTTCAATCCGCGGTGGGCGCATATAACTACGTTTATTTATCTTTATCCTTTTTAAATTCTTATTAATAATTTAACGAACAATATCTTAATTTATTATTTTTTACTTTAAATTCTAAAATTAATATCAAAATTTCAAATTGTAATAAACAATTATTTTAACAAAATCAATTAAAAATTCATCAGTTTTATTCTTAATTTTAATAGCTTTCCATTTCTTCTTAATATTTAACACACCTTCTACACCCTCCTTCCTCCGTACATTTTGCATGACTCAAATGTCCACATGGAAATACCACCACTTTTTCCCCATCCTCTTGCCCTCTCCTCTCCACAGTAACTTTCAACCCACATTTAACACATCTTGGAGCAAAAGCTCTTAAACCTTTAATTCGATTTTTAAATTCCAATTTTAATACTTTAAAACAATCTTTAGCTACAATCTGTTTAGTTATTTGTAACATCTTTTTTTCATTTGAACAAGTATTAATTACAGATATTAATAAATCTTGAAATTCAATTAAAATAGCATTGGAAGTGGAGTTTGATAAAGTCTCATTTTTTGGTATTGATTCTAATAATTTAGTTAATAATTTAGGTACTGATAATTTAGTATTGATTTTATTGTTATTATTATTATTTACCATCGATGGATTAATAATTATAGTAAATAGATCTTGTATTAATTGTTGAATTATTAATTTACATTCTTCTTTCATTTGTTTTTCAAATTCCATTATCTCTTGAATTTCATATATCTTTTGATTAGCCATTAATAAACATGAAATTAATTGATAGTTTAATTCTAAGCTTAATTCCATATCATTATCATTAAATAGATTCACTTGGGATCGATCACATAATCCCATACCAATAGCTGTCATTGTTTGAATCTTCATTAACTCAGATTCTATTTTATTTTTGATTTCGAATTTGGATTGTTTTTCTACTTTTAAAGTATCTTGTTTCTCTCTATTACTTTTCAATAAGATTTCAATTGATTCAAATGATATTTTTATAATTTTTAATATTTCTTCCATTGCTTCCATTAACTTTCCTTGCAGTTCCAATAAATAAACAATTCCATTTGTAATTCTATACTTCTTTACAATTTCCATCATCTCGTTAATGATCTTTTCATTACAATTGAATTTTAAATAATTAATTACTTGGTTACTATTAAATTGACATAATAAATTTAAATAATTTAATTTTAATTCATTATTAAATTCGTATTCTTCATTAACCAATTCCTTTAAATAATTATATTGTAATTCAGGTTCTTTATCTAACAAAGGAATAACTTTGAATTCATTATCTTTATACCAAAGTTGAATAATATTTTTAGTTTCTTTAGCATCAATTTTAGTTAATTGAATAAAATTTAATTCAATTTGATATTTAAATTCCTTCCATTTTTCATCTTTTAATAGTGCATGTGCTTTAATTAAAATTTCAAATATATCTTTGAATAATTCCTTATCTAATAAACAAACTAAAAGCATATTTATATAATCTTCTTCTTTTTCATAAACCCATTTTAATACCTTAAAAAATCTAGCATTCAATAATATCTCCTTATCTCTTGGTTGATATATTTTAATTAAACTTAACATAACTTGTTGTCTTTCAATAAATGTAATATTAAAATCTTTGTCATTTATATTAATCAATTCCATAAATATTTTATCCAGAGTATTGAATTCCAATTTAATCTTTTGATTTACCGCCAATTTAATAAAAAATTCCATCAATTTATATCGATTTTTTCCTATTAATTGAATCTTCTCATTTTCCCATAAACATTGTAAAAAGGGGTTTATTGATTCTTGAAATAAATTCACATTGAATTTCAATTCTAAATTATTAATACTTTGTTCTAAATTATTTAATATATCTAATAATCCTTTACTATCTAACCAACATAAGAATTTAAAATATGGATACTCAACACTCTCCTCTTCCTTAAATAATTCACCTACTTTTGGTAATTTTATCTCTTTATTATCACCCCAACACATTTTATTTTGACTTAGAATCCATTTGGATATTTGTTGAACTGCCAATTCATGAGATTGAGGGGATAAAGGTAATAAAGTGGGAAAGGATTTACCTTTAGTAATTATAATTAAATAATCTAATAATTTATTAAATTGTAATTGATTTTGATTTAATTGAATATTATTATTTAATTCTTCATTCATTATAATTTCTAAATTAAAACTATTATTATTATTATTTGAATTATTTTGTTGTTGTAATTCTAATTGAATTAATAGTTCTTTAATTGGTGTAATAAAATCTAACATAGCTGTAGAATATAAAAATAATAAACCATCTAATAATTGATATTGTTTACAAATCTTAGTACATAAATTTAAATCTAATTTTAATGGATTTAAATGAAATAATATAGATTCTATTCGACTTATATAATTTTTTTCTTTAGAATAACAAATCAACCATTCTTTAATAAAATCCATTGGTAATTCTTCCAAAAAATCGATAATTATTGGGGTTGGAAACATAACATAAGGTTCAATAGCTAAATATAAATATAAATTTAAATTCATTAATTTGAGTTTTTCATAAATATTAATAAATAACAAATCCAATTCTCCCAACTCAAAACATGCTTGCACTACTGCTTTACAAAAGGCATCAACTTCTAATAAATATTCTTGTCCTTCTTGTCTATTACTTTCCCATTTTAATGTAAGATGATTTAATGAAGCTAATAATAATGCTGATATTTTGTTTTTCATAATTTTTTTTCTTAAATTGATATTCTCAGATAACATTGAAAAGTAATAAATAGAACCTTCTTTTAAATAATGAGATGCTAATAAAATAGCTTCAATAGCTTCTCCTTTATTAATTAAATTCATTACATGATCTGACCAACTTAATGGTAATCCAATTGTAAAATTCAAATTTCCTAATAAAAATAATTTATTTTTATAACTTATTAATCCATATTTATAATCTGAAATTATTTCATAATAATGTTGATTATTATTATTATTATTATTATTATTATTATTTAAATTATTATTTAAATTAAATTCCTTTTTAGGATAATTTAATATTGGCTGATATTGACTTAATGAACCAATTGTCGTTGAATTATTTTTATTTTGAGTATCTAATAAATGTAAGATTTCTCTTTGATCTAATATTAATAAATTTCGATGATTAACCCAATTTAAACTCAATATAGAATAATCACAATAAATTTCATTTAATTTAATAATATTAATAATATTATTGTTACTATTATTCTCATTATTTAAACTAATTTTTAATATTATTAATATATTATTAAAACTAATAGCTAATAATGGATCATATAATATCCCATCTACTTTACTACTTGAATAAAATTTCATCATTGCATTTAATTGATTATTGTTATTCTCTAATTCCATGTCCATTAAATTATATTTAAATTTCAAACTATTTATTATTTCTTTCTTAGTAATTGTATAAATTATTTCCATTTTAGGTTTTAATCTCATAATAATCACTTCTTTATAACTTAAAATGGCCACTAAATTCATATCTTCCATACTTTTATTCAATCCAGTATATGATAATGTTTGTATATCCACTAATACATCCTCAATACTTTTGCTTTTACTTTTATTAATATAAATCAATTTTAATTTATTACTTGTGCCCATAATACTAATTGATATATGATGATAAAATACATTACCCATTTCATCTGCTGATAAAAACCTTTTAGATTTTCCTAAAAATTGAACATTTCTAATTTGATTTCCTTTAATATGTCCTAATTTTTTAATACTTAATAAACTCTTTTTCTTTTCCAATATTGGTAATATTGTTGTTATAATTTGTCCTTTAATTAAATCCCAAATCGCTATTAATCCTTGACTATAACCTACTAATAACCAATTACCATCTTTGGAAATATCTAAACTGGTGATACTACCATGTTCTAAAGCTAATAAAATATATTAATAAAATGTATTAAATTAAATTCTTTTTTTAAAATATTAATTAATTTCTTACCAACTGCTGTATTCCCCAAAACAAATTTTAATTTTTGATGAAAATCAAATACAACTAACAAACCTTTTGAAGTAGCGAATACAATCCATTTATTGACACAAAATAATAATGATCTACCTAAACTTTCGATTGTCTGTTCATTAAATAACTGTTTAGTAATATGTGTTAATTGAATCCATTGAATCATACTATCTTCTTCATTATCTAACATTAATTCTTTATTTAATTCCAATAAACTTTGTATTATTAAATTTTCATTTTCATTCATTGAATAATTCGTCATATCATCTCGAGTGTAAGTCATCGTTGTCATTGTGGGTGATAAGGGACTTAAGATCTATTATTAAAATAATATTAAAAAATTCAAAATAATTAGGATAATTTAACTTACCCCTTTAATTGATTGAGAATAATTCGAATCTAAATCTTCTTGATATTCTGTATCAATATCGAATGCTCCTTCAGTATTTAATATGGTATCTAAAATTAAATCTTGACCTAAAAAATAATAATAAATTCAATTTATTAAATAACTTGAAATCAAAATTACCTCCTTTAACAAACTCTTGATACAAACTAACTTCCATTTCAATCCTTTCCAGTAATTCCCACCCTTTTTGTCTTGTCGCTTCATCAAATCCAAATTTCCCACTTCCATCTAACTTCAATCTTAAACTCCTCATTATCAATTCTAATTCCTTGATATGTTCTAATAATATGTTATCGGTTACATCGCCTAGGAACTCTTCTTTTATGCACCAATAATCAAAACTTTTTTTATATTGTAGTAATAATTGAGAAGTTAATCGTTGATTAGATTCATTTTGTTGAGTGAAAAAGTGTAAATTCTTAGAAGAAGGTTTAAGTCCATTAGAGCGTGGATGGGAAGAGATGGAAGTGGCATTGGTGTATATGTTGTCGAGCATTAAATTTATGTTTTGCTTTTTAGATAAAATAATATAGAATAAAATAAAAAATAATATTGGTCCAATTTTTGAATGATTTGTAATTTATCTTTATCAATTTACGTTTTTATTCTTTTTGAAAAGGTTTATAAAATTTTTCAACCAAGTTGAAGCCTGGAATTTCTTAGTGATTTTATAGTGTGAGAAGTTTTCAACTTCATTTTAATAATCTTATTAATTTGAAAATTAAAATAGAAATAATTAAAAATATAAGTTTAAAATTATTAAACTAATAAAATCTATTAGTATTACATCAACTAACCTTCACCTTATTGACTCACCCTTCTTTTCAATTCAGTTAAATTCCCTTAAGAATTCATTTCAACCCAACTTCATAGCAAATTTTAATTTCCATTTTAAAAAAAAAATAGAAATTAGAATTCGAACCAATAATAACTTACAAGGTAATAGTCCAGCCTCAGCATTTTCAGTAAAAGGATTGCAAAAGAACTGTTTTAGAGGAAACTAATTGCATAAATTGAAAATGAGCATTCAATGATGATGCTTTTTAGAAAGTAAATTATTAACCTAAGTTCCAAGGTTGAATTTTTAATTAAGAGTATTGACACCAATTTTTAAAAGTAGAAAATTCATATTTTTATAATATAAGGTACATTTTAATTATTTGATATTTTCTATTTCTTAACACTTTTAACGTAAAAACTTTTACTAAAAAAATAGTCCACTTTCTATTTTCTATTATCTTTTTTACCTTCAACATTAACTAACTTCTAATTTTCAACACCTTTTTAGTAACTAAAAAAGAATTTGAAAGAATAAATACAATGTTTGAGTTATCTTCAGAATATAGTAATCTTGATGGTTGGATTGAGCAATTAACTGAGTGTAAACCGTTGGCTGAATCAGATGTTAAAAAATTATGTGAAATTGTAAATCTATTTTTTTCTATATTTTCTATTTTAAAATGATAATAACCAGCATCTTATCCACTTATCTTTTAATCTCAATTAACAAAACCTATTAACTAACCCCTTTCTTTTTTCGATTTTTTTAGGCGCGTGAAATATTAAGCCTTGAATCCAATGTGCAACCAGTTAAATGTCCCGTCACTGTGTGCGGTGATATCCATGGACAATTCCACGATCTAGCTGAGTTGTTTAAAATTGGAGGTAATGCACCGGATACGAATTACTTATTTATGGGGGATTATGTCGATCGTGGTTATCATAGTGTTGAAACAGTCACTTTATTGATGGCTTATAAATGCAGATATAAAGAAAGAATTACTATATTAAGAGGGAATCATGAATCCAGACAAATTACTCAAGTTTATGGGTTTTATGATGAATGTTTGAGAAAATATGGTAACGCCAATGTGTGGAAAATGTTTACTGATTTGTTCGATTATTTACCTTTAACTGCTTTGATTGAAAACCAAGTAAGTTGTATTAAATAATTTAATATTTAATTTAATTTAATTTAATTTAATTTAATATTTGAATTAGGTATTTTGTTTACATGGTGGATTATCACCAGTTATTGATAATTTAGATCAAATTCGATCTTTAGATCGTATTCAAGAAGTACCCCATGAAGGACCTATGTGTGATTTATTATGGTCAGATCCAGAAGATCGTACTGGTTGGGGTATTTCTCCTCGTGGCGCTGGTTATACTTTTGGTCAAGATATTTCAGAAGCGTTTAATCATACCAACGGTTTAACTTTAATTGCTAGAGCTCATCAATTGGTTATGGAAGTAAGCTAAATTATTTTAGTTATAAAAAGAAGAAAGAAGAAGAAAGAAGAATGTTATTATGAAAATCAATTGAAATTAGGATAAAATTTACTAACATTTATTTATTATTAGGGTTATAATTGGTCCCAAGAAGGTAATGTAGTGACTATATTTTCAGCACCTAACTATTGTTATCGTTGTGGTAATCAAGCTGCAATTATGGAATTAGATGAAAATTTAAAACATTCTTTGTAAGTTTTTTTTTATTTTTTTTAAACTTTTTTGAATTATATTATAAATTCCATGGTTTATTAATTGTATATTTTAAATATTTAATTAGCCTTCAATATGATCCTGCTCCTCGTAAAGGTGAACCTCAAGTTACTCGTCGTACTCCCGATTATTTCTTATAATTGAAAGAGGGGTTCTATATGATTTTATCTTTTTTCTTGTAAAAAAAGTGGTGATAGTGGTGATATTGTGGCCGATAAATTTTATTATTATCCAATTTTCAATTTACTTTATTGATTTTTATAATTTTATAATTTTTTTATAATTTGAAATAAGATTATTATTTCAAACCAAATATTGATAACTTTATATTATTATTAATTAAATAAGTAATATCATTAGAGAAATGGAAATTTATTATTAATTTTTACATAAATTAATAAAACAAAATTCAAATCCAATGTTAAAAAGCAATCAAAAATTTATTGTTCTTTATTCTCCTCCTCGCCTTCATTCACTATTATTAAAACCAAAGTCTTTCAGCCATGGAAATAAAATATAAATCTAATAATAAAGTTTGTTTATCAGCCCCCAAAAAAGCAGCAATATTATTAATAGCTGAAATAGGTAAATTAAGAAATTGATTTAATAAATCTCCATCCAAAAAACCTTTTAAGGGATTTCTTTTTAATCGATAATTATTGGAAATTAATCTAATATAAAATTAAAGTGTAAATAAAAATTGGATTAAAAAATATTGAATTAATTAATTAATGTTAATATTAATATTAATATTATTACCTATAAGCTCTTGTATTTAACCCAGCTAAATTTTGTATATTACTAATTAAACTATTTTGTAATAATTGTAATCTTCGAAATCTTAATTCATCGATAGGTAATATCATTATAATAGATCCATCTAAAGAACCTATATAAAAATAGAATTAATTTGTATTCTTATGTTGTATTAAGATATGTTATTATACTATCATATTATTATAGTAATAGTTTATTCTATTATTATCAGTTACCTCCTAAATTAAAGTAAGTTTGTTGTTCTACATTAAATGGTAATATAATCCAATTATTGACCGATTTGTGTAAATTAATATCACATTGATAAATTAATTTTTGTCCATTAAATGATTGTAAATCTAAATTAAACATCAAACATTATTATTATATTATTATAATTATAAATTATAAATTATAAATTATTAATTAATTCAAATAAAACTTACCATTTGGTGAATAAGTCATAATGAATGTATTACCCCCTTGATCATTTAATAAAAATGATAAATTGTTTTGATAAATTAAAAATTGAGTAGAAATGGATGGTACTGCATTAAAATCTTTGCCTAATAATTTTAAAATTGGGGTTCTTCCTATTAAAATTAAAAATATTAATATTATATATTATATTATTATTACATATTATTATTATCATGTGTTATTATTATTAAATTATTCTACTTTATATTCTATTTTACTTACTTGAAATCCAATAAACCAAATGGATTTATAAGCATCTCCAACCAATATAAAATTTTTAATAGTAGTAATTGTATTCACATAAATTTGAACATCTAAAAACGCAACACCATCTAAAGAATCCCCTTCTTTTAAAGATCGAATAATTACCTAAAATAATTAAAAAATAAATAAATAAAATTATATTATATTATATTATATTATATTATATTATATTATATTATATTATATTATATTATATTATATTATATTATATTAATAAAATAACTTTTTTTATTAAATATTACCTTACTTCCTATACAAGTAACTAAATATCCATTTAATCCATGAATAGCTGACACAGTTCCTTTGACTTCTTCCATAATTAATAATTTTAATTTATGATTAGTAAATGGATTATCAATTTCTGGTACTACTTCAATAATATCAAACAAATAAATTCTCCCTTTAATACTTGTTTCTTCCCCATGATAAAAAGAAGTAGTAATAGCAACAAACGTTTTTCTAGCTTGAAATTGAGTATCCATATCTACAATTTTACAATCTGTAACATGTTCATCTAATTCAAATTTATAATCATCAATGAATTCCCATTTAACGGTGAAATTAATTCTAATTTAAATTGTTCTACTTTGGGCATAATTGGTGGGGGGAATAAAGAATAAGGATTAGGTTCTTCATTTTCATTTAAAGATTTTAAATAATTTTCATAATCTTTTGTATAATCTCTTAAATTAGATTGAATTAACACATACTGTTTTGATATGGAATGATATTCTATAAAATGAGGTGTTGTTGATATTTCTTTTTTTATTAATCCCCATTCTAATTCAAAGTTATAATTTAAATCCATTTGATTTAATTTCAATTCATTATTCTCGTTAAAATAAATTAATCCATATTCACAATTACGATGATGAAATGGTATTATACTTTGTAATTTATTATCTAACTCAATATTATATGTTTGTAAAATATTATGTTCATTATTAATCACAATTTTACTTTTTTCTCCTGAAATCAATATACCTGAATAATTATTAATATTTTCAAAATATCTTAATTTAGAATAAATTGTATCTGCAATTTCATCATCATTTTCGATTTTTCTTCTCTTATTTTGATTATTCGTTCTCTTTTTTTCTTCTTTTTCTAATTGATTATTATTATTATTCATTTGTTTATAACTAACATCCTTTAATAAAACTCTATTAAATTTAATGGCTAATCGATTATTATTTAAATTTTCCTTATTATTGATAATATTATAATCTAATAATATTTCATAAATTATAATTTCTTCAATATCATTTAATAATATTAAATAAATATTATTAAATACTTTATCTTGTCCAAAATGATAAATCCCAATTTCTTGAATTTTTGTTTCATAATTTTCAATTTCTTGTAAATTATTATTATTATTATTATTGTCTTCTATTATTTCTTCAATAAATCCATTTTGATATTGATTATTATTATTATTATTATTATTATTATTATTATTTTGGTGTTGAATATTAATTTGATTTCTACCATGACTATTAATTAAATTAAAATGTTTTTCTTCATCAGCTAAATCATCTGAAAACAACCAATTAAAATTATCCATTTTTTTAATAGAATAAACCATAGTTAATTTTGGTAATAAATAAATTTCCAAATCACCTGAAACTCTTAACAATACTAATAGATATTTGATTTCACTTTTTTTCTTTAACTTATTAAATTTCAATTCATTTTCTCTTTCTTCTTTATCTTCTAAATTTAAATTTTCTTCTTGTAATAAATCCTTTTCTTTTTCCCCATATAAATCTTCATCATTTTCAAAGTTTTCACTCACTTCTTCAATTGTTTCCATAATAACTTCTTTACTTTTATAAATTTCATTCAAATCTTCCATTTCATTTCCAAATTTAAATCCATTTCTTTCATCTTTATAAATAAAACTACTTGCAATTTTAGCAATCTAAATAAAATAAAATTATGTTAGATAATTAACTTATAACTACTTGATCATTATCTTAATACTTACATTAATTTCTTCTTCATTATCTTCAATTGAAATAATATCAATTTTATTTGATTGTTTTTGAATCTCAAATAAACTAATACTATCATCTCCTCTTCTTAACAATAAATAAGGTTCAGTAACTAAAGCCCAAGTAACCCATTGGGATGTTCTTCTATTTGTTGCTAATGTTCGACTAAATAATTGTTTACCATCTAATAAAAGAAACATTAGTTGATATTGATATAAAACATAGAATACATTATTATTATTATTACTATTATTATTATTATTATTATTATTATTATTATTATTATTATTATTTATTATTATTATTATTATTATTATTATTATTATTATTATTATTATTATTATTATTATTATTATTATTATTATTATTATTATTATTATTATTCTATTCATTTTCTTACCTCCATCTACAATTCTAACACCAGTTTTATAAACTTGAATATAAGCATTCAATTGTTTTAATGTACCAATATAAATTGTTGGTCCAGTTGTAAAAAAACTAGTATTTTCTACTTGTTGCAATTCATTTCCTGCTTTTAAAATCTAAATTAAATTAAATTAAACAAATAAAAAACAAATATAAATGTAAATAGTTTGATATTTTAATATTATATTGGCGTTATGTCAATATTGTAATGAGTTAAACTTACCAACGTTGAATTTTGTTTGGATATAATTAAAAATTGATCAAATGAATGTGAATTTAATTTTAAACTCCATAAATTATCACAATTTTCCATCGAATAGGTTAATAATTGTTTAAATCTTAAATTTTTCTATATACAAAAAAAAAGAAATTAAAATTAAAATAAATTAAATTAGATTAATTAAATAAATAATGAAACTTACATGAAGTATTGAAATAGAACCATAAGGTTCATGTCCTGAGCAAATTACTAAATCATTATGTTTTAGTTTGGTAGTAGGATTATCTTGTTGCTAATAATTATACAAATAATTAATAAAACAAAAATAATAAATAGAATAAAATAATTTAATATTCAACTTACTTCATATTCCCAATTATATTCGGAAGAACCAAAACATAATTTAGTAATTGGTGATATATTAATAAATGTATGTAATAATTCCAATTTATAATGTTGACTTTGTATATTAATTAATGGGTTTTTCTTTTTCAAATTTTCATTCTTCTTTTTCTTTTCATTCTCATTTAAGTCCTCATTTTCAATTTCATTTTCCTCCTGTTGATAAAAATCAGGAATAATATCAAACACATCCGATTGATAAGGGGGCAACATATTTTCTTGTAAGTTAACTTTAAGTAATATTGAATCATTAAACAAAGAACCAAGAAATAAAGTATATTGATTTAATTTTGTAATATTATTAGTTAATATAGAATTCCCAATTAACATCAAATTAACAAAATTAATTCTCTTTCCATCTAACTTCCAATATAAAATAGCCAATTTCCCATTTTTTAAACTCATTAATATTTCTTGAGAATTAATAAAGCAATAATAACTTTTTTCTAATGTTATTAATAAACTCATGTTTTTATGATATTCAATATCTGATACTCTTGATGACAATGTATTAATACTTATATTATATTGATTACTTCCTTGATTTCCGTAAATAATAGAAGTACTATTAATGATTAAAAATCCATATGTTGGTTTGGGTAAACTTATTAAATATAAACTATCACTTGGTAAATTTTCCATTCGATAAATGATTGGATAAGTTTGATGACTTATATCTAAAGATAATACCATTATACTTATATTATCTGGTTTATATGGGTTTCTATAGAAGTTATTAATATCATATATTATTATATATTATTATATATTGTTATTATTATTATTACCCACTATAAGTTACACTTGATTCATACAATACAGCTAATGTAGGTGAAAAATAACCATGTAAAAAAGTAGTATCAATAACTGATTTTAATTTCGGCTCTACTTTAGCTAAATCTATAATAAAACTTGGAAGATAAGGTTGTTGACTAAAGAATAATAAAACAATTAATATATTAATTAAAATAATATTATAATATTGTATAATATTATTAATTTACATGTTTTGTTCCATTTCAGTCAAAAATAATTCTTCTTTTTGTCTCATTGGTAAGATGGCTAATTGTGTATCATAAAAATTTAAGGCTACACAACGTTGCCCTGGATCCACTCGAATTACACTTTTATAGTGATTATTGATAAAATTTTTCTATGAAATTTAATTAATCCTTATTTTTATTTTTAATTTATTAATAGAAACTTACCTTTAATTCATCACGTTCATAATAATGAATGGAAACAGTAATAAATCTATTATAATTTAAATGATATTCTAAAATGGATAACTAAATAATTGTGTTATTATTTTTAATATTAATTTTATTAATTTTATTATTAAATATTACTTTGGCATCTTTAAAAGAGATTAATAAATAATCCAAATTATTGGAGTTAGTTGGTATTTTGATTGTATCTATTGAGTCTACTTCACCAACTAATATAGTTTGATAGATTAACTTCACTTTTTCAATACCCTAACAAAATAAATAAAAAATAAAAATATTAGTAACTATTAATAAAACATATAGTGCCATAATATATATTAATATTATTCTATTTTAGTATTCTAAATAGTTAAGTCAACTTACCATTTCGTTTTTCCTTACATTAAATAATTGTAAATAATTTTTACGAATCAAAACCAAATCATTACCATAAAATGCAGTAAATTTACCACTACAACTATGAGTAACACAGCTTGGCTTTATTATTTCTTTCGTTATTGGATACATTTATTTTATTTTATTTTATTTTATTTTATTTTATTTTATTTTATTTTATAATTATTTAAAAAATAATTTTTATCTTTTTAATAAAAACAAAATAAAAAATTAATGATTTGGTCTACTTTTTTTAACTATTAGAAGTAGCCAATAAAATAGCCAAGTTGAACAATATGGGGATGTATTTTTTTGTTTAAGAATTTTACTAACAATTACTCTACTCAAATAGCGCTTAAAAAATAGAAAAAGTGATGAAATCAAAAAAAACGCCCTCATATGACAATTGAAAGCTATTGTTGAGGTGTCAATTGAAAAAATAAAAAATGGTAAAAATCAAGTTACTTTTTTTAATAATATAATAATCCCATTTGAAATATACCAATATATTAATTCAAAAATGGAAAATTATGAAACTGTATTATTAGTAATCTCCCAATGTTTTGGTAACTTAATACATTCTCAATCTTACTATTTGATCCAAAAATTAACCATTTTATTCTCATAGTTTATCAAATCCCTCCATTGATCCGAAGTGAAGGACATCGGTAAAAAATTGATTTTCAGCTCTCATAACTATTAACAAAAAACTAATTAAACTATTTAATTACTAATAATATCTAGAGCCAGCAATTGGAATGTGGAAAATTTTTTATGGAAAGGACGATTAAGGATTTGTAATATCAACGAACAATTAACTATTAAATTAGAAGATAGTATTACTGGTAAGTTTATACTCGATTTATTTAAATCTTATAAAAAAAACAAATACAAAAAATAAACCGTTAGTACTAGCTAACGTTCTATAATTTTCTAGGTGATTTATTCGCTGCATGCCCTTATGATGACAAAGGTTTGGCTGTTGAACAAGTATTAGATTCCAGTCGATATTTTGTTATTCGAGTCGAAGACCAAGGAAGACATGCTTATTTAGGCCTTGGATTTGAAGATCGATCTGAAGCTTTTGATTTCAACGTTACTTTACAAGATTTTATTAGGTAATATTATTTTGAATTTATTTTTAAATATTTTTACAGAGTTTATAAAAGTATAAAACTGGAATAATAATGTTAATTAATTAATGTTTTCTTTTCAGACATAAAACTAATGAAATTGAAGATAAAGCTTCAAATCTACCTGCTGTGGATTATTCTTTAAAAGAAGGGCAGACGATCTCCTTGAATTTATCAGGGAAGGTAAGTGCCATTTATATTAATAATAGGCCATTTTATTTTTTATTTATTCTATTTTTTATCTGCTAGTTAGCTAAAGGCAAACCAAGTACTACAAGTAAGTCCATATATAACAAATAATCCACCACTTTTAACAAAAAGTTTTACATTTACATTTATTTTTATTAGATAATGAAGACTTTTGTGATGTTGATACCAATAATTTTACTATACCCCCACCACCTAAATCAACAGTAGCTAAACCTAGTACAAATAATAATACTAATGAGGATTTTGGTAATTTTCAAGAAGCTGATGAGAATGGAAATGATTTAAAACAAGATTCCTTTGAAGGTTGGGCTAAGTTTTAAAACAGACTTGGAAGAGACTATTTTTGATTATTAAAGTTCTAATTTAACATTGTATTATATTGAAGAAATTGATTTTTGTTACTATTGAAAATTTTTAGTTGATAATAATAAAACCTACATTAATTAAGTTGTATTTAATTAGTAATTTTAGTTGGGTTTTTATAAATTTATTATAATACAGATTACAAGGAGTTCCATTTTATTCAATATAGTCTTTAAGTATCAATATAAATTTAACTAAAATAGTTAATTTATATTTCTAAACACTGAGTTTTTATCATTACAATTGATATTATCTATTAATATTAATTGATGAAAAATTCAACAGCTAGACTTGAGAATCAATAATTTATTATATTGTTGATTAATATACATGTCTACAATTTATTTTTATTTAGTAAAAATTTAGTCTATAAAATTAACTTAAAAATTTAGAAAAGTAAGAAGCATTTAATGAGTTTGATTTATCAACAAAATTTGAAAAGAAAAATCAAATAAATTGAAGTTAATTAAAAAATTTCTTATATTAAACCAACTAAAACTGAACAAAATTATTCAAAATTTTACTAAACCTTTAAGCCCTTGTAACGTTAAAGAACAGAATAAAAGTAAGTCTAATGAAGCCTATATAAATAAATCAAATAAGTAAATAAATAAAGTCCCTTCAATGATTCAATTGACTACCTTTTTAGTATTACTAATTCAAAGTTTGAAGAATCAAACTAGAATCAAGGGAATAGTGATAAGCATTTGCTTAACATTACAAATAACCTTAATCAAACTGTTTTTACTAAAGACTTAAAGATAGTTGATAGTACCTATATGGACAAAAAACTGTTCAATGACATTGGTTTTATATGTTCCAATTTCAAGTTGAACTTCAGAAAAGGTCAAAAAGGTGTATAAATTCACTAAAGCGACACCTTGTTTTAGTCTTTCATTAAGTGATTAAAAGCAAATTCTAATACCCAAATTAAAGTTCCATTGAAGAGCCTTTTTACTGAAGGTACAAGATTTTGAACTCTAAGTGAAGCCAAAAAATTAACTTATTCTAACATTTAGAGCTAGCTAGAATAGACGAAATTGAGTTCTTAATTTAAATATCCATCAGTTAGAATATTTGGTTGAAAATGGTGTTACTGGCATTTACATCCATTTTGGTTATGAAAGAACAGTTGATACTTTGTTATCAAAAGTTGCAATTAAGTTCAAAGCTTTATTAAAAGAGTAGAATGATTTGAAAACCTTTATGAAGATCACTTAAAGAGTAATGCACTTGCTACATTAGCTTCGATCGAAGTCAGAAAAGCTATTAATTTAAGCAAAGATAGAATCAAGCTATCCACCTAACGTGAGTCAAGAGTAGGGAACGTTACTTTTATCGAATTGTTTAATTCTCGGACATTGATAATATCTTGTGTTATCAATGATAGAAATATTTAACACTATTCCCACTTTGCAGTTTTGGCCATCCTCAACATCATAATGAGATACTTTTAAAAAATGATACTACAACCACCATTTGTAAACCTAATGCTTTATAAGACTCTGATTGCCCTTTGTCTAATGAATCTTTACTAAATTATTTTGATCGCTTACCTTATTACAATGACGAAGTTAACATAATATGGGGATGTATTTTTGTGCTTAAGAATTTTACTAAGAATTTCACTGTTTAAATAGCGCTTAAAAGATGGAAAAAGTGATGAAGCCAAGAAAAACACCTACATATATAATTTATAATTAACTTAGTCCAAAATATTTTATTATAGCACTATATAAATTTATAAGTTGAATAAAGTAAAAAATTGTAGAATGTAAATATTCTTATTTTTATCTACAAAGCTTGATTAGTTGTTGATTTGTTTTTATTTAAAACATAATCATATATATATTCTATTACTATAGATCATTTAAACAGTAGAGTTAGATGTTTTTATTTTAACTATAAAAAATTAATTAAAAATAAGATTAATGAAGTAGAGAATAAAAATAAATTATTATAAATTATTATTATTTTTTTGTTCAATGAATTGTGACAACATATTATATATTATAGGATTCACAAAAAATTTTACTAATTGAATTTTAACAAACTAATGAAAATTGATATTTATAATTGTAAATAAATAATTATATAGGGACATCTTTTTTCAATTAGAAAATTTAATATCATTTCCCCCCCTCAATAGCCTTAAAAGATGGAAAAAAGTGATGAAACTGTAAAAAATACTCCCATATGTTCTTTTCTCTTTATTTTCTTCTCTTGATATTCAAAGACCATAGAGACTTTATGTTTTTATTGACATATATTAGAAATCAAACAATGCAAAGAAGTTTATGGAGACTTGAAGTCAATCAACAGATGTTATCCAGAAAAAGTACTAACTTGTCCACCATTGAATGCTTAAAATCAGATGAAATTCTAGGCTTAGGAGTGTAATAAAGTTTATTGTTATTGGTCATTCTGGTTAAGGAGAATCTGATTTTGGTAGGGACAAGGTTAAATCCTTTTTTTTTATTTTTGATATAAAAATATTTATAAGCTTAGCTCTAATTTTAAAAATTATGAATTATTATTACTTAGCTGAAATTAGCCATAAGAATCAAACTGGTAGCTATTAGTACATTATTAAAGTACAAATGTTTAGTGATTAGCTGCTCATTTTAAAACAAAAATTTAAGCATTCAGCTGTAAATTACCATAGTGAACAAATTATTGGCTATAAAAAGTACCATTAGCCATTGCACGTTTGTAACAGTTATACTGACTGGGCCTTTAACTTTACCCTTATCAATTTTAAATGTTAATGTTAGTCAATGCTTTGTCAATATTTGTCTAATAAAGTTATAATAAAGTACAATAAAACTTAAAACCTAAAACAAAATATTAAACAAAGCAGTGTTTTTATTCAACATTACCCAAGTTATTATAAAAAATAAACTATCTTGCTATCAAGCATGAAATTCAAATAGTAGTCATATAGCTGTTGTAATTCTATTGTGACTTAATTAGCTATTGATTTTAGAATAAATCCTACCAAACTCAATTCAAACATAAAATTAGGCTTGAAAAAAACCAAACAAACAAATGGATGTATTTTTATGTTTAAGAATTTTACTAACAATTACTCTACTCAAATAGCGCTTAAAAAATGGAAAAAGTGATGAAACCAAAAAACACCCCCAAATAGCTGGCACTAAAAATTATCGCAACTTAAGTCATAAGAGAGTTGTAACATTTGAAATAAAATTAAGTTGCTCTAATCGAAATAGAGCTGTAGTTCCAATTATTTTTGTTTATAAATAGATTTGAAATTAAAAAATAATTAATTATTTAACTCGATCAAAATCTAAGAATATTTTTTTTGTCCGGGGATGTAACCAGGGAACTTATGATAACATCACATCATGAATTATTAAGGTAAATAAAAGTGCCACTAAAATTTATATAAAAATTGAAAATTGATTAAAAATTTGTTTTATAAAGTTAATATTTTTAGTTAATGTTTTTAAAGTTAATTTAAACTTAAAGTATTTACTGCTTTTTTGTTTAGATACTTCATTAAAAAAAGTTCATAAAGTCTGTATATTATTATTAATAAGTTTTACTTACATTTGTCCTAAAGAACTTTTCATTATATTGTACTGGATATTTAAAGTCTATTTTTATCTAATTCTATTCATTAATAATCATAATTATTAAAAATACAAGTGTCAAATTACTTCATTATTTATTATTACTTTAAAAAAAGTTGATAAATAAAAAGAAGTTTGCTTATTCAAAAACAAAATCTTTATAGTAGTATTAGTATATGAAGAAATAAAGTTAAATATAAGTGACAGACTTAAAGTTAATTCTGTTTCATTTTATAGCTTTGTATGTAGTCTTTCCCAAAAATGAACTTATAATGTTAAGTTATCAGTATTGTTATCATTATCAAAATTTTTCCTATTTGTGGTTGGCTGTAACAAGTGGAATAATTTCTACTATTTAATGGGCTGAGAACCCTGTTTTAAAAGATCCTTGTATCTCAGTTTTAGAACAATTTACTTAAATACTGTATAATGATTTACAAATATGATTTTATTATGAAAATCGGAAAAACAAAAGAATAAAATAAAGATAATAAGAGTTAATACTTTCGACCTTTACTATCTATTGTAATATCACAAAGTAAATTATTTATAGACAGATTTACTTGGTAAACCCATATTATCCTCTTATCTTATTAATTTTCATAACTGAAATATTATTGGATTGGAAAGAATTCTAGTAACACACAATTAATTAAAGCAGAGTCTCTTTGAACATTAATTAGCCCATATTTCCCATAAGTTCACGTGTAATAAGTTCAATTTTTCAGACCCTAATTTTAAAGAAAATTTCATAAGCAATATTCCATGATTAATTTTGAGTTAAAATGATTAATATTAAAATAACTAATATTAAATTAAAATGATTAATATAGAGTTAGATTAAATAAATATATTAATCAATTTATAATATATGAAAATATCAATGATTAATGTTATATTTTTTTAATATGCTCATTTTATTCTTTTATCGGTGATTTTAAGACTTAAAATATTGATTAAGGAGTGGTTCGAAAGTTATGCACATTCTTTAAATTTCCATCTTCATGATTTTTATTTTGGAATCTGAGCATACATTATTGGCTTAAAGCTTAAATCATGATTAAATTCTAACCGAGCTTAAAAAATTAATGGAATTACCCTCTATAGACATTTCTTGGTGCCCCATTTCTCCGCAGTTTGATTAGAATTTATTTGGCTTTATAAACCACACCAAATAAACAAAAGTTTTCTTTTTTATCTTTCTTCAACTCATTAATTTGATCCATTTTCTATCTTTTAACTAATCCAGTAGAAACTAATTTTAATTTTATTATTTAAGCGATGTCATCTAATCAAGAAACTGCTCAACCTGCTGAGTCTACACTCGCTCCTGAGCCTGTTACTATCTCTGAAGACTTAGAGCAAACCTTACCACAAGAATCTGTTGTTGAAGCAGTAGAAAAAGAGTCAGAAGCTAAAGAAGCACCAGCTGAAGAAGCACCAGTTGAAGAAACCCAAGCTGAAGCCAAACCAGAAGAAAAGGTAGAGCCTTCCATTATAGAAGAAGGTATTGTACATAAAAGGGGTCCTCTCCCTCTTCGTTTATGGCAGAAACGTATAATGACTTTTACTGTTAGCAAGCAGAATTTCTCATTATATGATCTTCGTATTGTATATCGTAAAAATGTTAAGAAATCTCAATCCCCTAAAGAAGAGTTTGAGAAGATTAATAAGCTCCTTTTTGAAACTATTGCTACCGCCACTGTAAACGCTAGTGATATTATCGTTTACTATAAACCAAATGTCAAAGATATTCCTCAAGGTTTGATCAACCTTAAGCAAGTTCAATCTATAGAAGCAGCCCCAAAAGTCAAACCATTCGCTTTCTTGGTTAAAACTGAAGCCCGTGACTATATATTTAATGCACCTAACAAGAAAGAATTAGATTCTTGGATTCATACCATTTCTTCTAAGCTTGGTAATGAAATTCCTGACTACTCTGATACCCAAGGTTATAAATTCAGCTATGAGCATCTTGGTAAGTGTATATTTAAGTTAAGTTAAATTAATATATCTAATAATACTTTAGTCAATCGCAAAGGATTTACACCACCTGCTGCCTCAAACAATCAAGATGAAGAAGTATTCTCTGCTTCTGAAGCCGAATTTGTAGGTGATGAAGTTGTACAAAAATCTAGTGAGGAGCCAGCACAGCCAGAGCAGGCTAATACTGAGCCTCAACCCATAGCTACAGCTACTGAAGGATCTCAACCTTCTGGAAAATCCTTCCTCAATGAAGTATTAGGAATCTTCTACCAAAAGAGTTCTGAGCATGATGCTACTAATGCTGCTAAAGCAAACCCAGAAGCTGAACTCAAAGCTGAAGAAGCAGTTGCAAAATCCGAAGAAGCAGAATCCGCTCCCGTCGCTCAAAACACTGAGGAAGCAACAGCTGAAAATGTTGAAGCTAAACCTGAAGCTGAAGCAGTAGTCGAATCAACTTCCAACCCAGTTGACCACCAAACTCCTAAGTCTCCTCGTACAAAGACATTCTCTTTCTCTGGTTTCCAAGGAAGCAAGTTCTTGTCCCTTTTCGGAAAATCCAAAGAAGAACAAAAAGAAGAATCCAAAGTTGAACCTGCTGAAAATGCTGAACAAGAACCTGAAACAAAAGAAGTTATATCAGAAGCTGAGGTTAAACAAGAAGTTGCCGAAACCGCAGAAAACATCGAAGCTCCAGTTGAAGCTGCTCAAGAAACTTCAGCTCCTATAGAAGAGGAAGCCAGTACTGCCGCTGCTCCAGCTGTAGAAGAAGCCAAAGGAAAACCTGCCAACTTTTTGAGCCGTGTATTTTCTTTAGCTAAACCTAAAAACGCAAACACTGCCAAGCCTGAAGAAGTTGCTGGAGCCAAACCTGAAGAAGCACCCAAAGAAGCCGAAGCTGAGGTCCCTGCTGCTACTGAAGAGGCTCAAGTGGAGGCTGCTCCAGAGGCTCAAGTAGAAGCTATACCAGAAACTATTCCAGAAGCTGCTGAACCTGAAGAGACTAAAGTCGAAACTGAAGAAGTAGTTGCACCTGTACAACCTGAAGTTGTTGAACTTGTTGCTGAAAAGAAAGGAAACTTTTTTTCAAGAATCTTATCAAAGCGTAAACCTAATGGCGCCGCTCCAGCTCTAGTTGACGAAGTAAAGGAAGTACCTATTCCAGAAGCTGCTGAAGAAACTAGTGAACCTATCCCAGAAGTACAAACTACCGAAGAAAATAAAGAGGACTTACCTGAAATTGAGCCAGAAGTCAAAGAAGTAGTTGTCGTTACTGTTACTGAACCAGTACCTGAACCTGAAGTAAAGACTATTGAGGAGGTCCCTGCTGTTGAAACTCTTGCTGAAGCCCCCATTGAAAACAAACCAGAGGAAGTTGCTGAAGTAAAAGAAGAGGAAGTAGCCTCACCTGAACCAGTTGAAAAAGTTGAAGCTCCTGTTTCAGAACTTCAAGAAGATACACGCCCATTTTTAGTCCGTGTTTTATCTGGAAAGCGTAAAGAAAAGCCAGTTCCAGAAACTAAAGAACCTGAAGTAATAGGAGAAGTACCAGCTGAAGTACTAGCTGAAGTTGTTCCTGTAGAGGAAGTTAAAGAAGTTGAAGAGCCTATTGCTGCTGAACCAGTTAAGGAGGTTGAAGCCGAAGCCGAGGCTACTGAAGCTGCCTCAGCCGCTGCTCAAGAAGCTACTCCAGCTCGTCAAGCTTCCTTAATTGCACGTATCGGAGGTTATGCTTACTCTGCAGTTTCACCCACCTCTGGTGCTATCCCAGAAGAGTTAAATGAAGAAATCTCTGAACATTATAAAGCTCTTATTGAAGAAGTCGAAGCCGAACATTACGGATTTGTCTTTAAGCAATCTTACCTCTTACATTCTAACAATCACCGCTTTGCAATCCTTGGTAAAGAAGGTTTATTTGTTTACTACCACGATGCCCAAACTCCATCTGAAGGTAAAAAGATTGTAATCAACGATTCTGTCACTATATTGCCATATGGTGAAAATGCTTTCATCATCAAAACTTCTAGCCAAAGCTATACTTTCTCTGCCCGTACCGCTGAAGATGCCGAGAAATGGATCAAAGCACTTTCTAAGTTTGGAAAACAAGCTGATGTCGAAGTTGTTCCAGAAATCCAACCTGAGGTAGTTGCTGCAGTAACTGCTGAAGAAGAAGCACCAATTACGATTGTTACTGAAGAAGTTGCTACTACCGAAGAACCCAAAGTCACTACTGAAGCCTAAGTTTAGTTTGTTAATTCGATCAACCAGTTGATGTTTGGTTTTTAATTCATATCATTTTGATATTTTATTCTTATTTACCTCTTAATATTATATTCATCATTTTAATAAAGCTAATTACAATTTATATTATTTTTTTGAAATGAGTTATCTATAATTTTTTATAGCTAATCAAAGTTTGAGAGTTAGTTTAATTTAAGATTTTTCGAAATTCTTTCAACAATATGGGGGTGTCTTTTTTGACTTCATTATTTTTTCTATCTTTTAAGCGCTATTTGAGCGGAAAGATTGTTAGTAAAATTCTTAAACACAAAAATACATCCCCATATGTAAGTTTCAGTTATGAACTTTGATTGAAACTTATATGGTATTTCAAAGTTAAATTTATTAATACTTTTAAGATAAAATATTTAAAAATTAATAACTTTGAAATTTTATAATAGTTTTAAAACATTATTAATTAACTTTTTGAAGTAAAATTTATTTTTTAATTTAAACACAATAACTTTTAATTAAAATGACATTAGCAGATCATTTTAACTAAATATAATATAGTGTATTCTAATATTAAGAAGCTATAATTGTAATTCTAAAGCTATAACATGTTAATTAATACCAATCTTTATAATATAGAAATAATAGTAAAGAATAACCTTGAACAATCTATTAAATGGCCGTAATATTTATTATATGAAATTTATAAAAGAAGCTAAATAAAAAGGGAAATAGTAAAAGTATGATGAGATCTTAATAAGAACCACATGCGCTTTATTTCAAGCTGACAATTACCAAATTAACTTAAACCGAGCTTGAAAATAGGCATATTAAGAGAAATGGTTGCCAGTATTCTTAGAAAGCTGTTCATATTAAAAATAAGAACACAATTTCTATTAAATAATTGTTTCGACAAATAATATTCATTGATTTCGAAAAATTGTACTTTTAGCTTAAATAACTTGTTTTTCAAATTGATAACCAAAAGGCACTAAATTTTACCTTTGTTTTTTCACTTAATAAACTTAATTTACTTTATTATGGCTCTTACTAGCAATAAAGTAGTACCTTTAATTAATACAGAAAAGTCTGATATTTCCAATAATATTAGCCTTGAAGCTGCTAAAACTGCTGTTGTCCTTGATTCTGCTTTAGAAAAAAGATCTCCAGAAGTACCAGAGAAAGATGTAACTGAAGCGCCAGTCCTTCCAGTAAAGGATGACCTTAATATTTCAGCGAACCCAAATAGAACAAAAAGTGTAAACATGGCTTCAACTCAGAAGATACTGAAATCTAAAGATGGTGCTATCTCTAAACGTGGTGGATTCCCTCTTTACTTGTGGCATAAACGTTCTATTTCTCTCAGGGCAAGCAACAACCCATATTCTCTATATGACCTTCGTACATTTTATAACAGTAAGGTTGTTAATATCCAAGGTTCTAAAGCTGCGTTTGAAAAATCAAACGCTCAATTATTTAATACCATTGCAACCGCTACTGTTGATCCTTCTAGAGTTATTTCTTATTTCAAACCTGAAGATAATAGCACTCCTCGTAACTTGATTGATGTTAAAGATATTGTATCCATTGAACCAAAGTATAATATTAAGAAAGAAGCTTTTAGTATTATTACCAAGGATAAGAATGAGTTAATCTTTAGTACTAGATCCTTAGAAGAATCTAAGTCTTGGATTAATGAAATAAAAGAAAGGATGTCATATAAGCCTGTTGACCTATCCAAAAATGAGACATACAAAGCTAATTATCAACATTTAGGTAATTTATATACAATTAAACATTTGATAGCTAAAATTTGTTTTTAGTTGGAAGAAAGGGATTCCAAAACCCGGTAGCAGTTAAAAAGGAAGCTAGCCCAGTACCAAAGATAGAAGTCGAAGCTATCAAAAACACCAAAATTGAAGTATTAAGTGACGATAAAAATAACTTAGTAGATAGTGATGAACAACCTAGCGTTCCAAGAAAATCGTTCTCACATGAGGTAATGGCCACTTTAAATTCAAAGCTTGGGAAGGAGGAGCCCAAAAGAGTACCAATTTCAATTGATGCTGAGCCTCAATCTAACCCTGCTAGTGCTAATTCTACTCAAATCGGAACTGGGACAGATCTTAATTTCCAAACAGCCCTTTCTCAACCAGAAGCTGTTGGCTCTACTAACTTAACTAATACAGAGATTTTATTAGATGAACAGGCTCCCATTCAGCCTACGGTTTTTGAAAATGAAGTAGAAACTAAGCAGATTGAGCAACAAGCTCCCAAACCTATTGAAGTAGAGGAAATTAAACCAGGCGTTGATAATCATGCTGAGATTCCGGCTGAGCCTTTAGCCTTGAAAAATGACTCTAATAAGGTTGCTTCAGAACACCAAGAGGCTCCTATTTCTTCATTAAATGCTGAAAATGAGATTGGTTATAAAGGTAAATAATTATATATATTTATATACAGTTAATTAAAAATATAGAATCCGAAGTTAAGAAAGAACAGTTAATTGAGCCACCATTAAAAAATGAACATATCGTAGAAACTATCAACAAAGCTATCAGTGATGTACAAGGAGATGAACAACTTAAGAACGACTCGGATTCTACAACATTACCTAAAACCCCTGAGTCAAAAGATTTAGCGATTGTTGAAACCAATACTATCCCTATCAACGAGTTAGCTAAAACTGAAGAAATTGAACCTATTCAAGATTCTATAAAAGAAGTTAGCAGCAACACTGAAGCTATTAAAGAGGAAGTTGTAAGTTCAAATCCAGGCGTTGATTCTCAGAAATTATCTGAACCTTTAGTGGAAAAGGAGGTCGTTGGCGATTTAAAAGCTAGTGAATATGCTCCAGAGGTCCCAAAGAAGGAAGATGAGGTTCCAGTAGTTCCAGTAAAAGAAGAAAAGGCTCCAGAAGTACCTAAGAAGGAAATTAATAACATTAAGGCATTAAAAAATCATGAGAATTTAGAAGTAAAGAAATCACTACCAAACTTAAAGGATGGTAAAGGTTCGGTAAGTTCTAGCAAGAGCAAGAAGAAAAAGAAGGGAAAGAAACATTAATATTGAATGCGGGCATTTCCTAATTTAGTAAATTACTACTTAATATTAAATTTTACCTTAATATCACAACTTAATTCTTCAATTAATATAATAAAAGCCCCCTCCTTAATTTTAAGTATTTAGTTGCTTTAGCTTTAAGTAATTTAATATTTTTAAAGTTCACTTTTAATAAAATATTTTCGCATTTTTGGTGCCAAAAATTAAAAATCATGTTCATATAATTTATGGTTTATTTAGATAGAATACAATTGATAAAAACCGAAAATGTTTAATTAACTACAGCGATCTCCTCTACCCCTTCATTTAATACTTCTACGGCCTTCTCTAGCCCTTCGACTTCTTGCTTACTTTCAATCACATCTTGGATAGCTTTTACCCAAAGATCCCTTTCTTCAGCAAGTTTAGTCAAGAAGGTATAAGCTTGCCCTTGAGATTTAATATTGAATGAAAGTTCATCCACAGCATCAATTTGAGAATCCTTATCAAGGATAATTTTTTTACCTTCAGATACTACTGCACCCGAACGATAGTATATGAATTCTCCTTCTTTATTTAAGATAGCAAAGCGTTGATTGTTAGAATGAAGTAAATAGGATTGCTTAGTAATATACCCAGATCTTATTGCTTCTTTACTTAACTCTTGATAATGCTCATTTAACTCTTCTTCTTCTTCAATAGCAGCTGGGTAAGCTGGAACGACAGCAGAATAAGCAAGCTCTCCAATACGAGATATCAAAGAAGGTTGACGAGCTGGACCAGATGGAGCCTCTTCAGTGTTTTGAGGTTCTTTCTCAGCTTCAACTTCAGCCACAGCCTCAGGCTCTTCAGAAATTACTTCAGCTTCGACTGGAGCTTCAGTATTTTCTACATCGAGTACTGGTGCCTCATCATTATTTCCTTCTTCTACATTTTCCTCGGCAGGTAAAATGAGCTCTTCTTGAGGCTTAGGAGAAGTTGGTGAACCAAATAAGGATTTACGCTTTCCTGATAAAACTCTAACGATAAATGGACGTTTATCTGTTTCAGGTTCTTCAGGTTCAGAAGTTACTTCAGTAGGTTCAGCTACTTCCTCTTTGGTTGCCTCTTCCAATGGAGCTTCAACTGGTTCTTCAACTTTTGGTGAAATGGGCCCCATAGTAGACTTGCGTCTCCCAGATAAAATTCTTCTGATAAGATTAGGTTCTTCTTTTGGTTCTTCTTTTGGCTCTTCTCTTACTTCAGAAGTTTCGGGCTCTTCAGTTTCTACAAGTGCTTCGGCTTCAGCTTCAGCTTCAACTTCAACTTCAGGCTCAGATTCTTTGCTTACAGGAGCAGGCTCAATGGTTGATTTACGCTTTCCTGATAAAAGTCTAACCAAGAAAGGACGTGCTTCTGGTTCTTCAACTTGAACTTCTTCAGTAGTTTCTTCAACAGCTGCTTCGGCAAGTTGTTCTTGTTCAACTTCTAATTCAGCTTCAATAGGAGCTGCTTCAATAGGAGCTACTTCAACAGGAGCTACCTCGATTCTTGATTTACGCTTCCCAGAGAGAATTCTTTCTAAAAATGGGCGTTTATCCTCTTCATCTTTAGTTTCTGGAATTACAGGTTCAGGTACATCTGGCTGAGTCTCACCTTCAACGAGCGCATCTGCTTGTGCTTCAACTTCAACTGGGGCTTCTGGTGTTATAGGGGTATTTGGAGTCTCAATTTTAGATTTGCGGTTTCCAGATAAAAGTCTAACTAAGAAAGGACGTGTTTCTTCATTAGCAGGCTCTGGTTGAGATTCTGGCTCTGGCTGTGAAACAACTTCTTCTGCCTGTTCTTGAACTTCTACTTCATTTCCAGGAGAGGGTTCTTCTGGATTGTCAGCTTGTGCTTCCTCATCAGCTTTAGCTGTGGCTTCTTTATTCTCGTCTTTTCCGAACATAGCTAAAATACCGGTTTGAATTCCAAGAAGAGAAAATGCCTGAGACTTAGGTCTAGAAGACTCTTCTTCAGCTGTTTCAGGCTGTGCCTCATGTTGGTCCTCTGCTTCAGGGGCTTCAGCTTCTTTAGCCTCTTCAATCTCTTTGGCCTTTTCGATGTTCTCAACCGTATCAGATGTAGCTTCAGCTGAAAGTACTTCGTCAGAAACAAACTCTGCTTCAGAAGCAGAAAAAATTTCTTCTTCATTTTGATTGCTAGCTGGAGGAAAGAAACCTTTACGATTGACTAAATAAAGTTAAATATAATTGTATGAACGTATAAATAATAGTTTACCTAAATGGTCATATGAAAATTTAAAGGCTTCGGTATCACCATAATCAAACATTTCACTGCTTAATCTGTTTTGTATCGAAGTAATCCATAAATCAGTTTCATCTTTACTTGGAGTAGAAAAGACATAATCCCGATTGTTAGAATGGATGATGAAAGCGTTAGATTTTATACGAGGTGCTCTTTCGACTGATTTAACATGCTTTAGATTAATTAAGCCTTGGGGTAAATCCTTTGCATTCACTTTATAATATGCTAAAATGGCGTTAGTATTGACAGTGGCGGTAGCTAAAGTTTCAAACAGGTCTTTATTAGCCTTTTCAAATTCAGCGCGATTAGACTGGGATTTCTTTACATTTTTCTTATATACAGTTCTTAGTTGATAGAGAGAAAACCCTTGATGAGAGCTGGGGAAAGCTAAATAGCGTTTTTGCCATAATCTCAATGGGAAAGGACCTCTTTTGGATATGATACCTTCCTCGATCAAAGTAGGTTCAGGAATGTCCTCGATAGAAGCTTGGTTATGTGGTTCATTTGAAGTATCATTATTTGATGACATTGTATTTTTAGCTATAAATAAGAAAATAAACAAAAATTCTAAGGTTTAAAAAAGTTCACGATATTGATAAAAGCTCAACTTTATAGTGATCCCAATATAAACTCCGGGGATAACAATTATGGTTGCTGAAAAGGAGGTGTATAAATGGCGAATTTAATAAAATGGGTTAGAAGTTTCCATTTTGAGATAGTAAATTAAGGCAAGTTACTAGGAATATTATTTTGTTAACCCTTTTTAATTGTCCATTTTATGATATCTATTCTATTCACATTCTTTTTTGTTAGTTATTTCAGTTGAAAGGAGTTTTTTTTTCAACGGTCATTACCTTAATTTTTATTCCTGCTTTTTTTTCCGGTAAGCTTAATTCTGAGCCACTTTTAAGGGTTATTTGTTAAAATTCGATTACTTTTATTACAAAAAAGTAATTAAAGTGAACTTTACATTAAAATACTAGCTTTGGTATAAGCCTTTGTAATTAGGCACTAGTTTACTTGGATCACTTTGTTATGCTATTCTTTGTTTTATAACGCTACCAAGCTATATTTTGAAGGCCTATGTTTTCATTACGGTTAGTAATGAAATCTTCTGAAGCAAAATATACAATTAAGCGGTTACATTTTGTTATATTAAGCTATAAAAAGCATCTTATGCCTACAATCATCCCAAAGCGTGATGTCATTTAGGCATAAATGTTCAAGTCATTCATCAATATTTAAATACATTTGTCATCCGTAAATATTTGGTTGTATGATTTGGTAAACAGCTGTAAAAAATAAAATCTGATTTTTTAACTTAATTTTTTAAATTTAAAGCCAAAGTTCAATTTAGCATTTAAATGTTTGCAATTGCAATAAAATACTTTAAAAAATAAACAATTCAAAACTTCAAAGTATAATGCTGAATTATTGTGATTATGTAAGTATATTAAATATTTTCTATTTCGCAAACATTCTTTTATTATACTGTATTCCATTTAAAAAAGGGTTAACCAATTGTTTTTTATACTATAAGATTGTTTACTTTTATGTTATAGCTAATGTTTTGAATACAAACTAATGCTATAGTTAAACAAAAAGAAAATAGTATATAAAAGCTAAATAAAGACATATATAAGATTTGTTTTTTTATATAATTTACTATTAATCAATACCCTATATTAGTTTATAGATGATTGTTATTGCTTGATAAATATACACAAAGTGCTGTAATTTTTAAAGCTCAATATCTATACCTCTTATTATAGTTATTCAAAATTTAAATGCTTATATTAAATAAATACGAAAAATTAAGGGTTGATTATTAAAACTTTGTAACTCAATAATGAATTACAATAATTATCAAATATTTTCAATTTGAAAGCGATTATATATTCGAATGGTAGTAATGTAGACTGATGAAACACATGTTATTTTAATTTACTAATAGTATGGCGCTCCATACTTAACTTGCTTTTAATTATGTACTATACAAAATTTAATAAAGAATGGTATTGCTTTATATTTTGTGATTTAGTAGCCCTAGATAGCCTTTCATTATTGATATTCTTAGTTGCCCCATTATCAATAGTTTCTCAAATCATATGATGCCAAGGAAAAATTTCCCAAGTTCAATTTAACACCAAGGTTGAAGAAGGCAATACTAAAATAAATTATTATAACTAAGTTATTTTGATATCTTCTAATATTGAAGCTCTAAATCAAAGTTGCTAAAAGCGAATTAAATTAAGACTAAAGAAAAAATGCTAATTACATTTACTTCTATTTGAAATTCTGGAACATATTATAATACAAATGGCAAATATTGAAATATAGTTTAGAATAAAAATTTATTTTAAGTAAGATCGTGTTTAGAATAAGTTTCTCTTAAAACTAGATTTTAAGAGCGGCATTGATACCTGTAAGGGTAATAAACAAATGATAAGTTACCCAGCAGCCATAATCTGAACAAAGAATTCTGTTTAAGAATTTAAGTAGTTTTAATGACTTTTCCTAATAACTAATACCTATACTCTTTTATCATTAAGGTCTTCCATTTTCTAAGACAATATCTAAAGATATTATATAGGCGTGCCTCTAATGTATTGTACAAAAGCGTAGTCAGGTAATCAGTAATAAAATTCCTTTTTCAAAAACCAATATAAATATGCGATAGTTAATGTAAAGTTTTTGTAACGCTTTAACCCAAATAAAAAACACCCAGATATTTAGCTAATTATTATGGTTATATAGCTATAGTTTTTTAAAAAAGCACTAAACTTGTACTCTTTATATTGATTTTGAAACAATTCGCTGCCATATTTGGTATATTACCTATTATCTATATTTAGATGCGAAAACAATTTCTACTAGGATTCTTAATTAAAATAAGTTTTGGACATAATGTTCTATAAGATATTTCAAAAATATATTTAATTAAAAAAGATATCTATTTGATAAAAGAGAGCTCAGTTCAAATTCAATCGAAAGCAAAAAATTAACCCTTTCTTAAAGCTATATCAAATAGCAATATGATACTAAAAGTTGGATAAAAAGCGGCATTTATCAACTTCACTACTTTGTTGATTTAATACAGAAACCAATTTTTAAATCAAGAGAATGACCGCCAATAATGTATTACAGCTTTTAGGGAATAAACATTTCATTTTAATAAAACTATTCAAATACCGTGTATACGTTCGGTTTATGCCCATTAAATATCCTCTAAAAATAAATTGTTACCATGACTGCTTTAATAAAAAGTTCAAAAAAATCCCACAGTCATCTCATTGATTTATATTTACTAATGTTTAGTTTTTGAGCTTACAACTCGCTATTATCAGTTGATGTTCATGATATAATCCAAGCTGATATCAAAATTCCAGACCAGATGCCTTAGCTATGTATTTGGTTTAATATAAATACATACAGTTTTTTTATATAAAAAAGATTGACCTATAACGAATTGACCTTTTCTAATAACCTTGGTAGAGTTGGAGACTCATGAGAGGTTCATTTACCCATAAAGTTTAAAGAAAACGAGTTTAACTTTATATTCTTTTTAACCAAAATGATTTACTTTCAAATATGGAGTTTTATCATTAAATCTTATAAACAAAAGAATATGTTTAAGCGAAAACTAGCGGAAAATGGACTAGAACATTAAATAACCGAAAAAAACAGTTAGAGTGAAATCTATATAAATCAACCAAATAAATAAAATCAAGAAATAGAAATAACTTTTATTTAAATGCTTCAATTTGTCATCGTTACATTATTATTAGCCCAAAGCTTGATCAGTCAAACTACAATCCAAGGCAATAATGATGAGCGCTTACCTAATGCTACCAATGATCCTAACTTGGCCATTTTTATTGAAGGATTAAAGATAGTTAAATACACCTATCTAGATAAAAAACCAACCAACTTTCGTGGTTTTACAGGCTCAAATTTAAAGTCTAGTACTCTAGGAGAAGCTCAAAGAGTTTCTAGTTTCGCTGGTGCGGCTTATTGCTCTAATCCTACATTAACAAGCTGGAAATGCACACATTGTAAAAAAGCAGGTGGTGGCATTCAAGTTAAACATTTATTTGAAGACTTTTTTACAGGAGGTAGAGGCTTCTTAGCTTTAGATCAAGTTAAAAAGCAAATTATTGTATCATTTAGAGGCAGTTACAATATACAAAATTGGGTTGGTAATGCTAGGTTCTTGCAATCACAATATTCAGTTGAAAACGGTGGTACTGATATTTATATACACACTGGATTTAAAGATGGAATAAATGCTTTATTACCAAAATTCAAAAATGAGTTTGATACTTTATTAAAAGAGTATGGTGATTTCAAAATCATTGTTACAGGTCATTCTTTAGGTGGTGCTATGGCTACTTTAGCTTCAATCGAACTCAAAAAAGCTTTTGGCTTAAGTTGGGATAGAATCGAATTATTTACTTTTGGTGAGCCAAGAGTAGGAAACCTTGCTTTTGCTGAATGGTTTAATTCTCAGACATTAACCGTATCTCGTGTTGTCAATGATAGAGATATCGTACCACATGTACCTCCTCGTAACTTTGGGTATTCTCAACATCATAATGAGATATTTTTGAACGATGGTACTACAACTATTTGTAAAACTAATACTTTGGAAGATCCTAATTGTTCTGTATCTAATGAACCTTTCCTAAACATTTCCGACCACTTACTTTACTATGGTGGTATATTTGGAGGATTATGTTAATTTATACTAACTTGAACCAAAAACATTACACATTTTTATTTATAACTTCATGAGCTTAGATTTGACTTATAAGATTACACGTTACGGATACTTGTTTTTAGCATAAATAAAGTTTATTTGACTATAATTGTATTTTTGTTTCAAGCATAGATTTTTAAATTTCTATAAAAAATAATTGATCGAAAAACAGTTCATTCTTATTACATACATTACTAGTATTTTTTAAAATGCTAATTTTATTAAGCTTTAATATTAAACATTAAACTCAAAGTTATTGTTATATTCAAGAAGGTACAAATTAATTTTTAAATTATTATCTGATTAAAATAAATATTTGCTTCAATAAGTTATAAATTTTTAAAAAATTAACTAAAGTTTTAAAAGCTTTTATTATAGTTTTTTCTATAGCTTATAAAATATAGTTTTTTCATATTTAATTAGTCTCGTCTATCATTACATTTTATTATTTAACTTCAAAACATCCAAATGTTACCAACATTAAAATATTTTAATAAATTATAGTTTTTCCAAAGTTCTATTTTATAAAATGTAAATTTATATGGGGATGTATTTCTTGTTTAAGAATTTTACTAACAGTCTTTCTACTCAAATAGCGCTTAAAAAATGGAAAAAGTGATGAAACCAAAAAAACATCCCCATATCTTCATTGAACATAAACCTTTATTTTAAAAGCAAGTTTAAGTGAATTTTATTAAAAATAATACCAAATGGAAGTGTTTTTTTATTTCATCACTTTTTCCGTTTTCAAGCGTTATTTGAGTAGAATAATTGTTACTAAGGTTCTTAAACAAAAAAAGACATCCCCAAATATTCTCAAGAGCTATATTTAAAAATAGCAATTTCATATCAAAGAATTATCAGAAGCTATATGGGGGTGTTTTTTTTGGTTTCATTATTTTTTCCATTTTTTAAGCGCTATTTGAGCGGAAAGATTGTTAGTAAAATTCTTAAATACAAAAATACATCCCCATATATACTTAAAACCTTATTTTTATACATTTTTTAATTTATTACATAATAAAATATTAATAAACCAAGTTATTTAGGAGTAAATTTCATTAATTGATTAATTAATACAACAACCTTATGGTCCTATAAGTCCAATATAAACTCCATTGTTAATTTACACAAAAACCTAATATTATATTGTATTTTTATATAGAGCTGTTTCATTTTACTAAACTATTCAAATATTACATGTACGCCTAGATTATGGTATTACATCCTAAAAATAAATCGTTACTATGCCAACTTTAATTAAAAAAATTACATAGCTGTCCTAATTCATTTTGACCTTGAGTCCTCAGCCTTTATTAAAGCTTGACATTAATAAACAATGTTCACGCTATGCTTCAAAATGATGTTTAAATTTAATACCAGTTACCTTGTTTGTATTATTAACTTAACACGCGTGTATATAATACACATCTAGATGTCAGCTCTACTTATTACTATTCTTTTGTTGAAACGGTTCACTCAAATATAGAAATTTCATTAAATTTTCTGAATAAATTAGTTAAAAAGGAACAGATGTCAGCACTAAATTTAGTAGGAAATATATTTGAATACAAAGAACAAAGAAAGAACAGCTACAACAAGATTAATATAAATTAATTCAATAAACAAAAAATAAAGTTAAAAAACTTCTTCTAAATGTTTAAATTGATTGGTATTTCATTATTATTGATCCAAAGTTTGACTGGTCAAACTACAATCCAAGGCAATAATGATGAGCGCTTACCTGATGTTACAAATGATCCTAATTTAGCTACAATGATTGCCGGGTTAAAAGAAATCAAAAACAGCTATCTAGATAAAAAACCAACCAACTTTCGTGGTTTTACAGGCTCAAATTTAAAGTCTAGTACTCTAGGAGAAGCTCAAAGAGTTTCTAGTTTCGCTGGTGCGGCTTATTGCTCTAATCCTACATTAACAAGCTGGAAATGCACACATTGTAAAAAAGCAGGTGGTGGCATTCAAGTTAAACATTTATTTGAAGACTTTTTTACAGGAGGTAGAGGCTTCTTAGCTTTAGATCAAGTTAAAAAGCAAATTATTGTATCATTTAGAGGCAGTTACAATATACAAAATTGGGTTGGTAATGCTAGGTTCTTGCAATCACAATATTTAGTTGAAAACGGTGGTACTGATATTTATATACACACTGGATTTAAAGATGGAATAAATGCTTTATTACCAAAATTTAAAAATGAGTTTGATACTTTATTAAAAGAGTATGGTGATTTCAAAATCATTGTTACAGGTCATTCTTTAGGTGGTGCTATGGCTACTTTAGCTTCAATCGAACTCAAAAAAGCTTTTGGCTTAAGTTGGGATAGAATCGAATTATTTACTTTTGGTGAGCCAAGAGTAGGAAACCTTGCTTTTGCTGAATGGTTTAATTCTCAGACATTAACCGTATCTCGTGTTGTCAATGATAGAGATATCGTACCACATGTACCTCCTCGTAACTTTGGGTATTCTCAACATCATAATGAGATATTTTTGAACGATGGTACTACAACTATTTGTAAAACTAATACTTTGGAAGATCCTAACTGCTCCTTGTCCAATGAACCTTTTTTACTTATTTCTGATCACTTACTTTACTATGGTGGTATATTAGGAGGCTTATGTTAGTCAAATAAACATTTTGAAATTTTAAAAAAATTATAATTTATTAGAAAGTTTTTATTATTTATTTTAACAACCAGAACCCATTTCATTTCCAAAATATTTCAAATGATCACCAGCAGATAAGAAAAATAACTGAGATACCGAGCAACTTTTATCCTCAAGTTCATTTGTTTTACAGACAGTAATTTTATCATCCCATAAATAAATTTCGTTATTGATATGATGATATAATGTCACCCTTGCTGGATTATGCGGAACAATATCCCTTTTATTCACTACTCTAGCAACGGTTAATGTTTGAGTATCGAACCATTCGGCAAATTCTTTACTTCCAACTCTAGGTTGTCCATAAGTATATAACTCTATATTATCCCAACTCAAATTAAATTTATCGCGTATTTCAATAGCAGCTAAGTTAGCAATGGCTCCGCCTAATGAATGCCCAGTGACAATAAGTTTATATTCCGGGTGCGTATTTAATAGTTTTTCAAGTTGGGGATTAAAAGAGTTTTGCAAAGTATGAAGAGCATCCAAAAAGCCACCATGGACATGAAATTTAACTGGTGAGCCTTGATTTGGAATACTATACTCTTGTTGAAATATACCAATATTACTAAGCCAATTTTGTATATTAGCTGAACCACGAAACGATATAATAATTTGCTTTTTGACATCATCTAGTGCCAAATAACCTCTCCCTCCTTTATCAGCTTCCTCAAAGATATGAATAAGCTTGATATCACCACCTAATTTTTGACAATGGTTACATTTCCATTGACTTAAATTTTCATGAGAACAATAAGCAGCCCCAGCAAGTAGAGCTATCCTTTTTGCTTCTTCAACGCTAGCAGCCTTCAAATTGGTGGTAACAGCAGAGCGAAAGCTTCTACTAATTGGTTTATCAATTGGTTTATCTTTTAATTCCTCTAAACCTTGAACAAAACTTAACGAATATTGGTCACTTTGGGTAGTTGGCAAATATTCAGAACCTTTTTTGCCTTGAGTAGATTGACCAGCAATATATTGAAGTAATAAAAGTGATAAAGTAAGAAGCTTGTGCATTTTTTCAAAAAATACAGTTTAAGTGTTAATTAATAAATCGCCTTCTTTTATAAAGTTATTGTTCCAATTATGAAATATATTGAAATTGCTACATTAATGTTTTTAGAGTAACTTTACTTATTTAAATCTTTATATTATCTTCTTTGCTTTTAATTTCTTGTAGTATATTTACAATTGTAAATACCATATTTGTATGTTATTTCATACATTCTTAATTAACTCCTTAACCAATAAATAACCCAAAGGTTATTTATAAAATAAAATTTATAAAATGAGTGAAGAAATTAAAGAATGTTTATTTAAATAGTTTATAAAACTTTATTTTAACAAATAAATGTTTATAATTCTTAGTTTTAGTTTATCTGATTATTAATTTTTATAAATTAATGAATTTTTTAAAATAACTTAATATTTCTAATATTAACTACTTCTAAAAATAAAACATCCTACTTGAAAATTTTAAAATTTTAAAACAATGAATTCTTATCTTTAAACTAATCATATAACAATATGGGGATATATTTTTTTGTTTAAGAATTTTACTAACAACCTTTCCGCTCAAATAGCGCTTAAAACATCCTCATATAGCTGATTTGGAGCTAGAAAGTTGCTTTAACATTTACTTGATACACTTAATAAAGAAAAGTGGATATTTTAGTTTATTAATTATTTTATCTAAAACCAAAGAAAATTTAAAGTATAACTTAAAATAATATACATTAGACTAAATTGGATTAACAATAATATTGTTTGTTTAAAAATGATAATTAAATATATGATTGATTAATATATTTAACTGGGGTCTAAAATATACAATAAAATTTTTGATAAAACATTATATTTAATATATATCCTATAGCTTATTATATTAATCAAATTCTTTAAAATATAACTTACTGATATATTAGATTAATGTAATCTGCTTAATCAAATAAAACATTCATATTGGAAACACAATATCAAATAATCTTTTATATCAACTATTTATTATAATTTAAAAAATAAGTAGAAACAAACTATCAATGAATAAATTAATATCATCTTAGTTCATCCGAAACAAGAGAATACTTTGCTAGTCTGTCATTGAGACTAATACTTTTGTCATCCATTGCTTTTAATTTCAATTGGATTTCTGCTATTTTATCATCAAAGTTTTGAATTGAAGTTTGATAAGGGAGAATACTATTTTCTAAATTGGACTTTTCAATTTCAAGTTGATCGCTTATATCATCTAAACTTGGAATTGGCATTGCTTTAATATTATGTTGTTTAGATTTTAATTTTGCTTCTTGAATTTCTTTTAGTTTTTGTTTGATCTATAAAAAATATGAATTTCTTACTATTAACTTTATAATATAGTTTACCTTAGGATCTCCAATTGCTCGATTTAAATGCATCATTTCGAATTCTGTAAACTCCAAATCATCATTATCATTAAAATCCCTATATAAATATTACTTGATTGATAATGATAAGATATTTAAATTACATTTCTTGGATCGCCTGACTAATTTCCTTCTTTTCTTCTTTCAATAATGCTTCTTTCATGTCCCCTTTTCGAAGTTTAATATTTGGACCTAATATAGATTCCAGTTCTATAATAAAATTAGAAATTATCTAAAACTTGTAACCATATTACCTTCTGCTCCATCCCCAAATTCATCTTCTTCTCTTACTAATCCAGATTTTAGCTCTTTATAAATATTATTATTGTCCTTAAAGGTTATAGTTTAAATAAGTTAGATAATTAAAATATTTACCTCCTCTAAACCTATAAATTCCTTAGTTAAAAATGAGTCTTCTTCTTCTTCATCTACAATCTCTGTTCTTTTTTTCTCCCTTTGCCTTTTAGCTAATAATACTTCGTTTTGGTCAGGTATAAAAGTTTCTAAAAGGATAAATAAAAAGATAATTTTAAATATTATTCAATTACCTTTAAATTCCGAGAAGTTTTCGAGCTCATTAATTTTATTTAAATTTTTAATTGCTTCACTATTAAGTTCGTTCTGTTCTTGCTTTAGTTTTTCTAAATTTTCAAGCGAGTAGCTATTTTCAACAATGCGATTGTCAGCTTTACTATTAAAAATTAGAATATAGCTTAATTATTTTAAAAGAAAATTTACTCTTCTAATCCCTCTAATTGACCAAAGTAAAGTTTCTTTATATTTCTACTATTTTTACTTTTCTTTTGTTGAAATTCTGGCTCTGCTGTATCTTCCTAATAAATTTAATAAATTTATTTGATTTAACTAGAAAATTATGTTACATCTTCAAAACTAAAAACAATCTTTGTTTTGTCTTTTTGTCTTTTTTTTGAATCTAAAATAATTAATTAATGTTTTATTAATAAAGCTAAATTACTATTGTCAATTTGGTCAACCTTTACATCATTGATTTCTATTGTTAAATCTTCGAATTTCTCCCTTGTGATTGCATCTTCTGCTTCTATTTCTATATCATTTTTTGACTCTTTGATTTCATTTAGCTCACCATTAGATTCCTCTTTCTTTAGAGCATCTACGTCTACTGATTTTTTTCTTATATTCGTTCGATTTATTGCTCTTTTTTTAAACATGATAATGAAAGTAAAATTGGATAGTTTGAATATTAAGAAAATACAAAAAATGCTTTTAATTCGTTAAATTACAACTCAACTATTTTAAAAAGTGTAGTTGCTTTATCTCAAATCAATTTATTTCATCTTTAGCCAAAAAGATTGAGTTAATTTGTCTTTAAGAGAACACGACATAATGGATATGGATTTAAATAAACACCATGGTAGTGATAACGATGATGATAAAAAATCACATAACCAAGAAAATATGGATGATGATATAAAAATGGAACCTAAGCCTGCTAAAGTGCTATCAGGTGCTGCCAAGCTATTAAGATTTAAACAAGTGTTTACAAAAGTAGGCTTATTTAAAAATTCACTAATATCCAAATAATGATTTATATTAAGCTACAACAAACACGTCAATCTTTCGCCAATTGCGTTGCAGCAGTTACGTCATTTGAAAACTCAAATAGAAATGGTAAAATTATAAACCATATTAACAAATAGCTTATTATTTGATTAGATACTAGAGATTTAAAATCAAAGGTTAGAGAGACCAAAACCGAGTTAAAAGAGTTTAAAAAATTATGTAAACAAAATTCAGGTAAAAAAATTATATTCTAAATGTATCAATTTTAATATTATATAATAGAACTTGTTGCAGAAAGCGAAACAAACTATAACCCACATGGATCTTTATTTATCGGGATTAAGAGGAAAATGTAAAGATTCTTGTACACTTTTCACTTTAAAGTAATATTATTTTTAGACCTTCTCAAGATGAATTTTCCCAAGCTCCATTAAAAGTGCATAGAGATGTGGATGAGATTCTAAAAGAAAGTGATAATAACCACTCTACATTGTAAATATATTAATATAACTTTATATGTTTATTTAAAGTTTTAGGGACACGACTTTAATGCATATTAAGGAAAAGGTGAAATTAGCTAAAATCCTTGAAAAAAGCGTGAAGGAGGAAAGAAAGTACTTATTTATTTATTTATTTATTTATTTATTTATTTATTTATTTATTTATTTATTTATTCACCCAATCTTTATCAGGCCACTTTCTGATTTAAATAGAATCATCGAATCATTTACCAGAAAACATCGAGATTTAGAAATCCCGGCTGGTGCTGTGTTAGCCAGTGACAATATTTCACAGACTTACCAATCGATTGATGTAAATAGCTTAAATAATTATATAGATACATTTAAAACTTTTAGTTTACTATTATTGGAATATTAAAAGCAGTGATTTTATTAAAAGATGTTCCAGGCGTACGTCGCCAAATTTTGAAGATAACTTTCTTTAAACAATTTGAATTTGTAATTATTTTTCCAATAAATTTATATCATACTAATTTTTTAGGCTGGGGAAGAAAATACTTCGGATATGCTACTGTTTCAACAAATGACTAGATTGGCTATTCACCAAGCTCCTTATCCTATTAACGTACCCACCACATTTTCACCAGTTTATTCGGACCCATTACCCTATTTATTTGTATGTTTTTATTTTATTTTATTTTATTTTATGCTAAATGCTAACTGAATTAATAATTAGGAATACCTCCGTAGCTTCTCTGACCTTTATGAAGCTCCTTGTACTGAATGCAAAAAAGTTTTGAGATTTTTCCCAGGGCCTCAGCCTTCCTTTTTCCCACCCTTCGTTAGAGTTTATAATAGAGAAGATGACGTTTTCCTTCCTTATCATCCTACTTGCTGCAAATGATCCCCATTATAGCCTTTAGTATTATAGTTTGCATCAATGAAATATTTAATTTGTCAAATTTCGTAGTCATCTTTATTTTGTAGATTATTGAAATGTTATATTTGCTAACGATAAAATGACTATTATAAATTATCCTATTTTCAATCTAAATGCTTGTAAACTTGCTAATTAGCTAAAAATGGTAAATGAAAAAATCTGATCCAAAATCATACATAATCCCATAATAACAAGCCCTCAAATAGAGTAACTATTACAGAGCAGAAACAAAGTTATTCATAAAGTTTGAAATGAGTGGACAAAACGTTCAAGTTCATCGCTGTCAGTTTACTGATTTAAAAAGTGGGAGTATATCAGCAATAGCTATCAACAATGAGCAAAAAAAGTTAGCTTGCGCAAGAGAAGATGGTAGTATAGAAATTTACAGTTTGGGCAAAAAGAATTATCTAGAAAAAGTAATATAATTTTTTTTAAAAATTGGTATAGATTAATGTCTTATTAGAGGATACCCGGGCAAAGTCAACATCCAATTACAAAATTAGAGTTTTATCTCGATGATGAATTAAGGTTAATCTCAACAACTTTAACTGGATTAGTAGTAGAATATTCATTAAAGGAATTAAGAGTTAAAAGATACATTTATTCTGAAGGAAGCGCAGTTTGGTGCAGCAAAATATATAAAGAAAAAATGGCTATTGGATGTGAAGATGGGAGCATTAAAATTATTGACTTGGAGAATGGGTTAGAAATAGTGAAAAGTTTTCAGATAAGATTGCGTACTAAAGTTATGTTTTAAAATGAACACAAGTTTATTTATTTTTAGGTAGGATATTATCTATTGATTGGTCTAAAGATGGAAGCTTCTTGTTTGTGGGTAACGATGCTAACACAATTGAAAAAGTTGACTCAAATAACGGTAAATGACTTTTTTTTACAAATTGAAATATAATAACGTTTGTAGGTAATATAATGTTAAGTATGAAGGTAGAAATAGGAATCAAATTTAAAGAAAGTTACGTTTGGTGTCTTTCAATGCTAAAGTAAAATACTGAACTTAAATAATTAATAATTAAACTAATTATTTAGTGATAATATGTTAGCAAGTGGTGATTCTAAAGGGAATATAACGATTTTTGAAACTGATTTTGGTACTGTTTTGAATACTTTCCGTTGCCATGAATCTGATGTATTATGCTTGACTAGTAACAAAGTAAGTAGTAGATACTCTAATTTAACCTTTATTAATATTTTTAGAATGGAACAGAGCTTTATTCAGCTGGTGTAGATTCTAAGATCAATAAGTTTATTTGTAACAGAACAAATGGATTAGCAAATTGGGAAATTCAATCTTATCGTAGATTCCATGATCACGATACCAAGGCATTGGCCATATTTGAAAATGAACAATATCAGTTATTTTCAGGAGGTAAAAATAATTCTAATTTAATATTACCATATATTTAATTTTATAGGTTTGGATATGAAATTATCATACGTTAATTTAAACAGTTTTTCATTTACAAAATATCACTCATTTAATCATTTTTCATTCCCTGGCCCAATTCAATTAACTAAAAATGGATTAGTAGCATCAATGTACTCCGACCACATTAAAATTTGGAAATTAGGAAAAGGTATGGTTTAATTTAATGATGTATTACTTTAATTTTAATATTTGTTTACAAAGCCAATAATAGTAATACGAATAATAAAGTAGTAGGCGAAATATTACCATTAGAAGAAGACTACGAAGAGAAAGTTGACTTTTATGTTGAAGTAATATTAATCAATATAATTTATAAATTTCTTATTTTTTTATAATTAGGGGTATCATAATATACTGGCTTATGCTATATCAAATAATGGTAAATATATAGCAATATCAGATGTTAGTAACATAAGACTATGTGAAATAGTTGAAGAAAACAATCAATTAAAAATTAATAAAGTAGAAGCTTTCCCACCAAAAGCATACTTTTCACAAGTCCAAAAAGGATATTCCAGCCCAAAATTAATGATATTATCTAATAATGAACTCATATTATGTAATTTAAAAGACGAAATATTTTTATTTAGATTAAATAGTCTAAATAAATTTATTAAAATTCCAAATAAGCAAACTAATATAACCCGTATGCTATTATCAGATAATAACAATTTATTAGTTATAGTGAATGGAGATCAAAATATAAATGTTTATGATATTAATAAGAATGAATTGATTTTTACACATGAGGAAACAGAGCCAATTAGTTCTTTATTGTTTATAAACAATGAGCTTATCATATGTGATCATAACTGGCAAACAAAAACAATTGATGTTAAACAAGGAACACTATCCACTGAGCAATATATTAATCCCAACATTGCTATTGTTGGCCATAACGAACGATTAAATATACCTCAATTATCAAAATTACCTAATAATAAAGGTGTTTTAATTTATGACTCCAACAACTATTGTACGTTATCAAAAAAGGATAATGCTAAACTCACTAAATTCAACTTTGAGCCATTAACTTTTGCAGGCTTCTTCAATAACCAATTAGTTGTTGTTGAACCAATTTACAAAAATATATTCTCGAGTTTACCGCCAGCATTTAAATCTAAAGTTTATGCTGGAGATCAGAAAAAGAGAGTTAGAGTTTAAATTTAAAATAAATTTTATAGAGATAATTTTATATTTGTTCTTCTTTTAATTTTACTCATTCATCAAATTTATTAAAATAACTATATATCTATTACTACTTTGTTTAAATTTATAATATTAGTCGAATTTTATTAAAATATATATAATAAACAAATATTATTACATTAGATTAATTCCGAACTTTACTATCTGAATTGAAAAATAAATTTAATTCCTATAAAACATTAATATTAATATGCTCCATTTAATTATCTATTTATAAATCAGTCAAGTCATTTGGTTCTAAAACATATTAATGATTAAATTTAATATTAGCTTATTCATAAAAAGAGTTGTTAATTTTTTATGTAGAACTATCATTAGTCTTATACTTTTCTTGAAATGACATAATGAGTTCTGAGGTTTTGAAATTTTATTCAATCAGAAAAATTCTTTAAGAAAAATTATTTCCTAAATAATTGTTCAATTTGTAAAAAGGAATAAAAAAAACTCTGCTGCATTTATAAACCGACATCATCTAGAACCTAAAATAATCAATAGAGCTATTCATACCAATTCCTCATACCATTAATAATAAAATTATAAAATATCAATTGAATCAATAAATAGATCTTGAGTATCTTATTCTTTCATTTGATAACTTCTTATTCATTATAAAGTTAGTATGAAAATACTCTCTACTTTCAGGAATAAAAATTCAGTACTTGTACCATTACGATGTCCAGCTTACATAGTAATTTAGATTGTAGTATGATAAGTTTAAGTTGATTTATATACATTATGGGAGTCTCAAACATTTTAAACTAGTCAATATTAGTTATATTTGATATCTAAAGCTTTTATTTTTATTTTTGCAAAGACCTTGGTAATTCATACTAGTTCAAGCTATCTACCACTCTTTTAGTTCAGAACATATTTAAATAAGATCCAGGGAAGCTTTATAATTCAATACGAAAAAGGCATAATCTTAAAAAATTCAACGAATAACTAACAATAAAACCATCTATTCTGTGAAAAAGCAAAAGGAGATGGTAGCATCAATAAAATGTCTAAGGTGAAGTTATAAATTTTATAAAAAAAATATCAAAGTAATTTGACTCAATATAAAAAATAAAACGATAAATAAAAGTTAAACTCTGGTACTAAATTGTAGATATATTAAATATAAAAAGATGATATTAAGAAGCCAACCCAACACTTCTAAAAATCGAATTAATAAAATGAAAGAAGTAAGATCTACAATGTTGGTGAGAAAATAAGACAAAAAAGCCAGAAACAATACCAGACGAGCAAACCAAAGCATTAACCAAAATAGCTGGACCAACATCGTAATCTGGTGCAATAGTAAGATCAAGAATAGTCAAAATAATATCTGGCATAAAACAAAGGACATAAGCAAAAGTAGCCCCAAGTAATTTAAAAGTAGTTAATGCACGCTTGAGCTTAAATTTCTCCATAGCAGAAATCGAATCAGGTTCTGGTGAAGGTATTTGTACTGATTCACAACTTTTAGTTTCTAAATAAATATTGGATTCTACTCGATTTTGATGATCCATTGATATGGCAATGGATGTTTTTAAGGCTCGGCGATACGCGGTGGTGACTTTAATATAACAAAAAGTAATAATAACTAAAGATAACATTAATCGAGCTACATAAATAGCAAAAAAAGCATAATAATAAACTTGATTTTGTGGCCCTTCATCTTCATTATTTAATACTGGTAAACAAAACATATCAGTAAATGACCATTTATATATACCATAATGTACATTTCCTAAGGCTAATGAGATGGAAGCTATAACTGAAAAACATGCTAAGCCATAATAAAAATAAGGATTGATTTCTTTTTGTTTACATATTTTAATGTATCTCATTAAACTTAATATTGCAACCAATTCGACGGAAGAAGTAAGGCATGCCATAGTAATAGTTTCATCTAATGGACACCACCAAATTGGTGCTGGATTCCAACTATCTCTATTCATTATAATTACATTGGTACTTGTTAATATAACTCTTAATATATTTGTGGTATATAAAACAATATCCACAACACATATCACTGCTATCAATATTAAATCACTGCTAATCAATCGAAGTCCAATACTAACTATACTCCCAACTGTTATATTTAATATTAAACCTAGTAAGGATACTATTAGTAGTGTAATTTGACCAGAAGATAGCATATTTTATTAGATATAAAATGTTTAGTTAAAATGCAGTAAAAGAAAAAGAAAGAAAGAATTAAAATAACAATGATAGAGAATTGATTGTAACTAATAAATATGGCAACTCTTAAATAAATTTAATTAATGGTTTTAATTTGATTAATATTTACTTATCTCTAAAAGGTGCCTCTATTATTTATTCATTGAATAGTAATAAGCTAGTTTTTAAAAGTTAATGTTCTACTGCTTGTTTGACTATATTTTTGATCACTTGGTTATCTAGTTTTTCATCAATAAGTTCGAACATATCATGTGAACGTTGCTATGTTGTTTATGGAGTTATTCTTCTTTGTTACTATTAAGGTGATTTTAATATTACATTAAATTATTATATGGTCACTTACACTTTATTTATTTTATTATGTTGTTATAATAATTAATTTATAAGTTAAAATATTTAAAGCAGTTGATATTAATAAGAGTAGTAAAAGATTGTAATAAATATATTTTTTAAGAAATTGGAATTAATTGAACACTCATAATCTAGATTTTCTTTTAACTTAATAAATACCATATTGTATAATTCATCATAAAAATAAGTCAACAGCTGACCTTACCAATGCTAATTAAAGAATAGATTATTTAACTCAACCCAAATTTAAATGCATTACTTGATAATATTGTATTAATATTATTTCATAAACTAATAACTATACTGTTTATTATTCTTTAGTATAAAATTTAACTGAAGGATAGATGTATTTATCATATATTATAACTTTATTATCTATAAAACTGGATATTCGTTAATAAAATATTAGAACTTTTTTCAAAAAAATTTCTGATCAATTTTAAATTAAACTTTAAATATATATTATTCATTAAAAAAATGGCTACATTGCATGAAATATTGGAGGTTTTAAGCTCTGGTAGGTACCTTAAGCTTATACCATTTTAAGATAGAAGCCGGGACCAGATGATGTTTTTAAAATTGACTTTCAAGTCTTTGGTATTTAAACTATACATTATTATAAATTTTTATATTACTGAAATACTATGTCAATTATTAAATTACAAACACACTGTTGTTTTTAAAAACTTTTAAGTAAATATGATATATAAAAGCTGTAAAACCACTGCTTTTGAAAATAGTAATTTTAGGCTGAAGTATATGTTCTGATTATATTACAAATAAGCTAGAAATCAACGCTTTTTTAAATAACAAGCTTGTTTCTTTAATGCGATAGGTATCTCTATTAGATACTGAACTTTACACTAATAGAACTCTGCTTTTTCAACCAATGCCTTTTACATGTAAACCTTTATTGGTTAAGTAGTGCCCTTACAATTCTATTGCGACATGGTTTGCGATAGTTTTAGAGCTAGTTATTTATTTGTTTAGTTTTTAAAGCCCAATTGTTAAATTTTGACTTGAGTTTACATATATTTATTCATAAATGTACAGCGATTTATGTCACAATAGAGCTGCAATAGCTACAAGAAAAATTTAATTTTCGCCTTTTAGTTAACTTAGGTAGAATGCTTTTACCCATTTTGGTCTGAGCATTTAAATTATACGGGTTAAAGAACAAGGCAGGTAGGCTAGGTAAACAATATATTTTATTACAGTTTTATAATAGATTTTTATTAAGATTTAACTTTTAGCCTTTTCCTTAAAATTCGAAATAAAAATATCATTTTAAAAAGTAGAGTCTTCGAACCATAAATATTGAGATTAAAGATGTAGTTTTAAATCATGCATTAGAATCAAAAGCAATATTAAATTAGGAAAAACTTCTTTAATGTCCAATATTTTTTTAAAATTATATTAATATAATATCATTTTTGATTCTAATCATCTGTGATGTTGATTTTCAACTATTGGTGAGTGATCCAATATCACGAGTTATATAAGCTATATAATATTAGACTTTAAATACAACATGGGTATTTTGACCAACCTACTAGTAAAATTTCGTGACGATTTTTTAAACTCTTGGATTCAAAGATGAATGTTACTTTATAAAGCTAAAGGAGAAATTAGAATAAATAAAGCTCACATAAACTAATTCTACTTTTTATAATATTACTAATTTATCCTAGTCATCAAATAAGATTGATTTATCAATTTATTAAATAGTATCATATTACCATTACTATACTGAAGCTTCCGAAATATTTTTATGTCATCTACTTGAAAACCAAACAGAGTATTTTCAATGTTTGACAATAGCTTTTAAATATATATTTTATAATTTATAAACTAACAGAACTTAACATAATATTCACAAAAATTAAATAAAGTATTTGAAATACCAAGACCAGTACAAAGAAATTAGACTTATTTAGTTTTTTTAAAATAACTAAATGACATTAAACACATCGCTATAATTTTTTTTAAAAATTCTAAATTTATTTATAAAGAATAAGTTGTATTTAACAAGAGTTTTCATGATCTGTTAAAAAAACAATTGTGGTTATTTATATACATATATTAAAAACTAAATGATTATCGATAAAAGTATGAACATCAAAAACTGATGTATTATTCAAAATATTATCTTAGTTTAAAATTTTTTCAAATACCTTTTGCAAAAAGTTTAATAATCTTTTTTCTCAGCTTTTTTCTTAAATGATAAAGTATATTATGCAAATAAACTATTGTAAAAGCATTGAGCATTAAAAAAATTGAAATCAGTTACAATATTTAACTTTTCATTCTATATGGGGATGTATTCTTTTGTTTAAGAATTTTACTACCAATTTTTCCGCTCAAATAGCACCTAAAAAATGGAAAATAATGAAACCAAAAAAAACATCCTCATATTAGATTTAATGTGTTTTTGAAAATATATAATCTTTTAATAAAATAATATTAAAAATATTTCAAATACTTTTCTACCTTTTTTGAACATAACAAAATTATTCAATTATATAATAAAGCAGTAATAATATATAATGTCTTGCTTTTTTAGTTAAACTCAAAATAAAACATTCTAATTGTTATTACAATTAAATTAATATATGAATTTCAAATACTCATTGATATTTTCAAATTTATTAAAATCTTGATATGTAACTACTTCTCATTTCAAAGTTAAAAATATCAAATCATAATTTATTTCAATTATAAAGCTATTTGTAAGTACTATATTATTTATTTTTAGATTCTTAAAAACTCCTAACAAGTAATCAAATTCTCACTTCTAATTATATAGGTCTCGACTTAATTTGGCTATTTATAAATTAGTATAAACTTGAATTACAAAATTTACAAATACATGAAATTGATGTCAAATTTTAATGTTAAAATTAATTATAATTAAGTAAAGCGGCCAATCCTAAAGGCAATAAGGAATAAGATAGTGATCTGGCACTGGAAGGAGCTTGACGACGAGAATCAATAACTTTGGTATTAGAACCTTCTTCTTTAGTTGGATCTTTAGTATTATCAAACATATTTTCATCACCTAATTCACCACCACCTTGCATATCTTTTGAAGTTTTTGATTTTTCTTTATCGCCTTTTTTAACTAGACCTAGTTCTTCATCAACTTCAAAATCATCATCTTTAGATAAAGGCTTTCCATAACATTCTACTTTGAAATTTCTTACACGTACAGAATAGTAACCATCTTTCTTCATATCTTCTGATTCCCAATCAATGTAACCACCAGCCCATTCTCTAGTACCTTCAGGACCAGATCCACCATCCCAAATACCAAAAGAAAATTGAGCTGGTTCGGAAGGATATTCATCGCCAGATCTTTTAAATTCACGAATCATGGCACCATCGACATACCATTGAACTCTATCAGCATTAAAATCGATAGCATAATTATGGAAACCTTCGAAAGAGTTTTTGATCTTTTTACCTTCAAAGTGAGTTTGATCTTGTGGAGGAATAACACCTTTGTGGAACCAATTGGTTTGTACTTCTTCAAGCTTGTGACCAGTCCATTCAATATCGATTTCATCTTTACCTTTGGACATAGTAATAAAAGCGGAAACAACACCACCACCACGACTAGTCTTAATATCAGCAGAAATACGACCATAATTAATAAAACGAGTGGATTGAAGTGTAGAACCTGAATTAGCTTTACTCATTTTTAAAACTACTTCATTGCCTTGGACTTCATAATCACCAACAATAGTGAAATCATACTTGGTATATTCACCCTTATAATCGCTAAGTTTGATAATTTTATCCTTGCTGAAACTACTTTGCATGTTTTTACAAGCGGGTAATGGTAAACATTTTTTTCCTTTAGCATTACCCTCTTCAATACATGCGGAACCACAATATTCAAATGTTTTACCACAGAAACCTTCCTTGTTACAACATGGGTAATCTTTATTGCAAAGTCCTTTAACGTCAAAACATTTTCCTTTTTGTTCATCTGAAAATACTGGGGATAAAATACTTAATAGCATACATGCTATTGATAAAGTATTAAAATTAAGATTAACCATTATGTATTATTTTATATATAAAAAGTATAAACAGAATTAAGTAATTAAAAAAAATTAATTTATATATTCGCCCTTTTAACAAAGTTAAGAGAAGAAATAAAAGCTTTTATTTGAAGTGCCCCTATTTATATAGAACCTGTGAAATAAAGTTACGGTGAAATAGATCATAGCCACTCTTATTCTATGTACCTTAGAATATTAATTGTTCTATGAAAACTAACCAATAGGAGTAAAACCAAGGACCCATTATTTTGAATCTTCGAAATCCTTATGTTTTCCATAGTATAAAAATTTGAAGAATTGACCTAAAAGGGGTAAAAAGAAAGTAAATGAATTCCAGATATATGTTTAATTCTCTATTTTTAGCTCTTTATTAGTCACATTTAAATTTTATTTTTAAATCCAATATTACAAAAAAAACTAAACGTAACGGAAGCTTTTGAAATTGATGCTACTTTCATTTAATTGTTTATTTAATATAAGAAAAATAACAGTAATTGAAAATCTAAAATAAAATAAATGATAAATTAGAAAATAAATTCATATTTAAACTGAGTCAAAAAATCCTTTGATTTTTTCCAATTTTAATTTGCTCCACTTTCTAGTTCAAATCCACCTATCAAATTTGATGATTTAAATTAATATTAATTACACTGGTTATTAATTAATGTTTTAATTCTATAAATTGATATCTAATGTCAAACCTTTAAAATCGGGATGTTTGAAATACCATATGAGAATGTTTTTTTTGGTTTCATTACTTTTTACATTTTTAAGCGCTATTTGAGTGGAAAGATTGTTAGTAAAATTCTTAAACATAAAAATACTTCCTCATATTTAACTTACATTATAATACATAGTTAAATTACAATTATCTTTTATAGTTCTAAAGTTGATTAATGGCTGGATTCTTATACTTTAATCAAACTCAAATATATATTTTATGACTAATGAAAAGTATTACTATTAAAGGCTTAACATAATCTTGGTAGTAAAGTATATAGTATTTTTATTAACTTTGTTTTATTTGCTAAGGCATATCCTTTTTATAACAAAGTATGAAATTTTAGATATTTGAAAGCACCCGAATGTTTAGAATAATACTTATTCAATAAGATATAAAAGAACATAATATTATGGTTTTATCTATTTTAGTCTTATAGTAGATACAAAAATGTTTCTCTAATGTTCATATAAACTATTTTAATAGATTAATTGATATTGTTCAATATATTTCAATTAATTAATTAATTAATGTAATAAGAAGATACTTTGAATAGTTGAACTTAAAGCAATATATTAGCCATTATACCATTTATTTAATTGAATATCAAAATAGAATAATCTACTTTTAACTACTGTACATCCGTCATAAATAAGCCTTGGTAACAATTTATTATTATTTTAAATTTACATATGGGGATGTATTTTTGTATTTAAGAATTCTACTAACGGTTTTTCCGCTCAAATAGCGCTTAAAAAATGTAAAAAGTGATCAAGCCAAAAAAGACACTTTATATCTAAGGCATTGTTTATCATAACAAAAAAAGCTATAAAATAATCATATTAAAAACGTTATCTAATTTATTGACTTTTCAAAATAAAAAATAATCAATAATTAACAATATCATTTATCTATTACACCTAAGCTTAATAGATTTAATAATCGATTTAAACAAAATAATCAGAATCCACTTAGCAAAGCATGCTATTAAATGTATTTTTATATTCTATTGATAAATCAAACAAATTAATAGCTGCTTTATCTTTAACGATAACAAAATCCACATCCATTCTATAGTTAATGCTAATAAGCATTATTCTCAATTTATATTTAATAATTCAATAGCATTTAATTCAATTATATAAATAGTTTCGTTACTAGTACAACTTGAATCAAGGATCAAACGAGACAATAATATGGGGGTGTTTTTTTTTTTGCTTCATTATTTTTTCCATTTTTTAAACGTTATTTCAGTGGAAAGATTGTTAGTAAAATTCTTAAACAAAAAAATACATCATCATATCTTTAATAAAATATAAAAAGCAAAAATGAATATCGAGGTGCTTTTTTAGTTTCGTCACTTTTTTCATTTTTTAAGCGCTATTTGAGTGGAAAGATTGTTAGTAAAATTTTTAAACAAAAAAATACATCCCCATATATAAAAAACATAATGATTATTATTTTTTATAGTTAAATAACATAAATTTTTATAGTAAATCTAAATAATAAACTCTGAATTAACTATACTTGAGTTTAAAAATATGATAATTTTCAGTAATAAATCATTTTTATAATTAGTCGTAAAGCTGGTAAAGCAATATTTTATAATTATAATATTATAATGTAAACTTATTATAAGTATAAAAATTATTATATTTTGATTAAAAACATTATAGATAAAATAATACTATTTATATAAACTAGTTTAAACAAAAAAGTTAAAATTAATTTAAACTTTTAGCAGTTTTAAACAATTTAGTAAATTAATGCAAGTTATAAAAACTAATTTTATAGTTTATATTTTAACTATTTAAATATTTGTTATATTTTATTCATTTATTCCTATTATTTTATATAATTTATTGATAAACATCCTATGTTTAAATATTTTATATTTATAATTTATAATTTATCTGTGAAAGTTGATACTTAGTGGTCGAAGTTAAAAGCTACTCTTGCTTAATTAACTTGCCTTGAGTCAAAGGGTCTTAGTTTATGTAACTAAGATAGACTTAGCTTAATAGAAATAGTACGTAATAAGCTACGAATTATGTAAAATAAATAGAATAGAAAATACTACTGTAAAATCTACGTAAGATATTGCCAGAAAGACTCAGTGGCTTTATTAATGATACGATATCAGGGAGTAATTCAGTTAAAAAGCCTCGAGTTATCATATTGAAGAATCTCTTTTATACTCCAATAAGTATGGATATCAGAGCGAGAAGATGATATTCTTCGCAATATGAAGTTAGAAATCCTCGCAGCAAATCAAAATAAGGAACTTTGAATTGATTATACCACATGGATCACGGTCAAATTGATTAAAGACTACCACTAGTTTTGTAAACAAGCTAAATGATTATTATCTTATAATTAATCCAAGAGCTAATAAACCAATATTTCACACAAGTATACAATTAGAAAAAAGTTATTCAAAAATAAAATAAACATAGCAACAAAAAATAAAACAGAGGTAAAATAATTTTTAATAGAAAAAAAGTTATACAAATTTTGTATTGATATTTAAAAAATATATTTAATAAAACTACTAAAAAATCAAATAATAAAAGTTGTATAATAATTTTAGACTTTAAATAAAATATAAAAATAGGAACAAGATAAATTTAATAAACAAATCATTATAATAAACAAGCTATATGGGGATGTATTTTTTTGTTTAAGAATTTTACTAACAATCTTTCCGCTGAAATAGCGCTTAAAAGATGGAAAAAATAATGAAGCCAAAAAAAAAACCCCATATCAGTATTAAGTTTTGATGTTTTACATTTAGAAAATGATAAAACAATAGGTAAAATTTATTTTGATTATTTATCTGAAATATTGAATCGTAATTCAACATATGGAAGAGACTGTTTGATTAATTTAATATTTAAAAAGCTTACAAAAATTAATATATGGGCAGATATAGGAAACTATTTTAAATCTTAGAAGTTTTTATATTATATATTTAAAAAAATTCATAAAGTAAATAATAGTTTGAAGCATTGAATAAGATAGAAGATACGAATCAATTAATTTTAAAATTTGAAATTTTAATTTGTGAACATAATAAAATTAATAACTCAACTATTAATAATGGGAAAACGGATGTAATTTTTAAAAAGTATGAAAAAAAACAAAAATGTAAATAAAAAAAACACAAAGTATTAAAAATTATTCACATTTTATCAAACGTAATAGTAAACTACACTGTTGTTCAGTATCTGATAGATAAAAAAAAAGTAATACAATTACAATTAAAGTTATAAAGTCTATAGAGAATAGAAAATTTAAAAGATCAGCCCTAGCTTATCTTACAAAAGCAACAGAGAATTTAAAAGTTTCAATATTTAGTAAGAAGTAAGTAGCTTATTAAATGATAGAAATCAATTGTTAGATGTTGATATTCTTAAATTATTAACAAATAAGTTAATAAATAGCCAAAGAGCAAGTAATTGTAATAATAAATAAGAATCATTACTATATTGCTTGTATTATATAGCAATGGTTAATTATAGTTTTGGGGCTAACTACTCCTTTTATAAAGCTATTTATTAAATCAGTAATGTATTAATAATGCAGTTATAATATTAAAATTATTTATTTGTTTATTTAATAGCAAATCTGCAATGTTGACTATAAAGCAGTCAATGACAAATATTTCTCAGTGAAATTTTATAAAAATATGGGGATGTATTTTTATGTTTAAGAATTTTATTAACAATTTTTCCGCTCAAATAGCGCTTAAAAATGGAAAAAATAATGAAGCCAAAAAAAACACCCCCATATAATTATTATAGCTATGTGAAAGTTGATACTTAGTGGTCGAAGTTAAAAGCTACTCTTGCTTAATTAACTTGCCTTGAGTCAAAGGGTCTTAGTTTATGTAACTAAGATAGACTTAAATGAATAAAAATAATACGTAATAAGTTACGAACTATGTAAAACAAATAGAATAGAAGATACTACTGTAAAATCTACGTAAGAAGTTGTCAGAAAGACTTAGTGGCTTTGCTAATAGTACGATATCAGGGAGTAATTCAGTTAAAAAGCCTCGAGTTATCATATTGAAGAATCTCTTTTATACTCCAATAAGTATGGATATCAAAACGAGAAGATAATATTGTTTGCAATATGAAGTTAGAAATTCTCGCAGCAAATCAAAATAAGGGATACTGACTTGATTGTGTTTGAACTTGAGAACACAACTTAAGTGATTGTTGTGTTATAATCAATCCGAGAGCTAAATAAAGCAATATTTCACAGCTAGCAAAGCATTTTTAATGATTAAATAAAATAAATAACTTATAAGCTTTTATAAATATTGAATTACAGTAGATTAAACTATAATCTAGTTTTAATGGTTTTTAAATTTATTTCAATTGCTTAAATATATATATTAATATTTAATAATATAGCTTTTATTTTATTATTTTTACTAAACATTGAAGTATTAACAGGTAAATAAAAAAATTAAATTATTGAAACAAAAAATTGATCCATTTTATGTATTTAATTTATTAAATGAAGGTGTCAAACTTATGTTTTTAAATATACTGAATAAAAACAAAGAAATTAAAATATTTAAATTGAAAAAAAAACTAATACTCTAATAGCTTTCTGTAAAATAAAGTTAATTTTGGTTGATATTAATTTAGGATTTTAAAAGCGATAAGCTTGTTAAAATAATACTAAAAAAAATTGCTAAGAATAACCCGCCAAAATAGAATGCTTAATAAAAAGTTAAAAACTTAAACCTTGTATTTACTTAAATTTTAAAATAAAATTAACACATTATAAGATAAGTGAGTTATTTTGAATGGGCGAGGAGCTTGTCCAAATTGCTTGCAATGTACTAAATAATTAAAAAAATTATCAGTACTTTGGACTGATTCCTCGCTTATTCAAGATAACTCACTCTCTTCAAAGCACGTTATACTATATAAACAAATGAAGATTATTTTACTTGATAAATTATTTGATTTTAATGTATATATTTACTCCACTTTATTTAGCAGCTATTTGCATAACTTCAATATGTTTAATAGCCAATTTATTTTTAATTTATTTTGCAAGTAAATTATCACCAAAAGGATTTGATATAAAATTAGTGCTCATTCTGGCTTTTTTAGAGTTTTTAGCACCAATTGCAGTTTTATCCGATCTTATTTACTATTTTATTAATGGACAAAAAATGATTGAAAATCAATATGGATGTAACTTTTATGGGTTTATTATAATATTTATTTATCATTATGAAATGGTATCGAGTTCTTTATTATTAATGGAAAGATTATCAAAAATTAAAAAATCTTGTTTGTTTAATTATGCTTATTATCCTACAATAATTAATTTAATTATCGTCACACTTTTATTGATTGCCTGCGCTGTTACAAATTCATTTGTAATTGCTTCAACAAAATTAACTTGTCAGTTCAATGCTACGAATGGTATATTAGCTTCAGTCACTTACCACTATTCTTTGTTAAGTGGTTTTGTCGGTGTTAGACTTTTGGTATACTCATATTACTGTTTAGCGGATAAAATTAATGAGTATAGAAATGTTATGCTAATGGGAACGGAATCTACTATCGAAGCATGTAGTAATGTAAGATCTAAGCGTTTAAAAAAAGCATCAATTAAAGTATGCTTAATTTTAATTAGTTATGCAACATGTATGCTAAGTTCAATTATTACTTTGTTTCTTGAACCAACATTGAAATATAAATATGGGGATACTCTTAAATATGCTGGAAACCTTAACGCAGCTGCTGCCCTTTTATTTGTTTTGGTATTATCTTTAATACATTGCTAGTGCTTACTTACATGCTGGAGTTTCAAAAGAAGTAAAATATTCTATGCAAAAGAAGAGAAAAAAGTAATTAAATCAAACTAGATTTTAGACTCCAAAGATTTAAAGTCTAAGTTAGTCCAGATTTTAATAAGAATAAATGGATTTTTGCACCTCAATAATTAAAATGATTGTAATATAAATTTAATACCTGTAACTGTACCTTTTTTAACAAATAAACAAAGTTTTAAAATTACTATTTATAGGCACTTTGATTAATTTCTACAATTCGAAAAAAATCCTGACAGTTTATAGTAAATGGTTTATTTAGACCATTTAAAAATAAAAAACACTATTTTATAATAGAGAAAAAGTCATTTTAATAACTATTATATAATCTTGCAACTATTTGACTTACAAATGTAGTAGTTTTAATCTGAAAGCTTGCTGTTATATTAATACGTCGACTTTTTGTATCCAAAGTTATAACCCCATAAAAATATAAACGCGTCAAGGCATACATCGTGAATAGGATATAAAAGTATGATTGATCAGTTGTAAAACAGGAGGTTGGTTCGTAGTTCTAATCCGTGAGAAATAGAGTTAATGATATATAGAGAGTATAATGAAAAATAACATATGAAAAATAAACTATATCACTTTTTTTTATCAAATTTATTTATATGTTTATTTATGAATAAATCAATGATTATAATATGGTTCTTGGTCCAGATACTTATTTAAGAATAAAGTTGATAAAGAAACTGAACGCTTCTAATTTCTTTATAATAAGGAATATTTCAATTAAAACTGTCAATATTCTCATTTTACATCCCTTGATTTCTGCTTTATGTATTTGGTTTTATTCCTCAATAGCCTAGACATTTAAAACTTTCTTTCTTTAATTAACTTTATTACGCTATTTACGTAATAGTTTACTTATTGTGCCAACTATTAACTTAATAATTTAATAATTTAATAAATAACCTATAGCAAATTAAGCGACTACCTTAGCTCATTAAAATAATATATATTAAAACAATATATTTTAACACATAAAATGATGATGTTAAGAGAAAACTATTTATAACTCTGTATAAAAAATACATTTACCAGTTAAGGTTAATAAATGATCTAAGCTACCATATTTAAATAGAAAATTATGCTAATGGAACATACCAAAGAATAGATTTTTAAGGGAGGAGTCGTGAGAGCTAATTTCTCCCTTCCTCGGCAAATAAACTTACTAAATAAAGTAAAAAAAGAACTCAATTACCAAGTTTCTGCTATATCTATTAAATAGATGGCACAACCATTGTAAATGACCAATTGTATAAAAAAAAGCATGATTTTTCGACTATTGTTTATTGTTATATTTGATGGAGTAAGATAGCTAGTATAAAAAGAACTCGAATATAAACTTAAAAATTATAACATTAAGTTAATATGTTTAGCATCAAATCCACTTTATTGAATTTCATCGTTTATGGTAGTCTTATTAGTAATGCCTTAAGTACTACCACCATTACTGAAGATGAAAAGCTCCCCGATACCTCCAACGATCCTTACTTGAGAGATTTAATTAATGGCTTAAAAGATATCAAATCTAACTTCTCTGATATTCCAGTTAGAAGTGGAAGGTCCTCTGTTATAGTCAATTTAAAAGTGAGCGATGAAGCCGAGTCTAAAAGAATTTCCAAATACGCTGGTGCCGCTTATTGTCTCGATCTAACTTTGAAGCCATGGACTTGTAATCATTGTAAAAAAATTGGTTCTAACATTGTTGTTCGAGATGTTTTTACTGAATTTATTACTGGTGGTCGTGGATTCATTGCTACTGATGCTACTAAAAAACAAATTATCCTTTCCTTCCGTGGTAGTTCCAATATTCAGAATTGGTTAGGAAATCTTAACTTAATACTTACCAATTACAATGTAAATAATGGTGGCAGTAATATTCAAGTACATGCTGGATTTAAAGATGGTATCAATGTCCTTTATCCAAAGTTTAGCCCACTTCTTAAAAGTTTAATAGCTTCACATCCAGATTATAAGCTTATTATTACTGGTCATTCTTTAGGTGGTGCTCTTGCTACTTTGGCATCTATTGAAATTCAAAAGAACTTCAATTTATCATGGGATAGAATGCAGTTATTTACTTACGGTGAACCTCGTGTTGGAAACACTGCCTTTGCAGAATGGTTTAATAGACAAAGTTTAACCTTAACTCGTGTGGTCAACAACAAAGATATTGTTCCTCACGTACCGCCACGTAAATTTGGTTATTCTCAACATCAAAGAGAAATGCATTTAAGGGATAGTAAAGCTAAAATTTGCTCTATCAATGTATTAGAAGATCCTACTTGTGCTTTATCTACCGAACCTTTCTTATCCATTTTAGATCATCTTACTTATTGGGATGGTTTCTTAGGTGGTATTTGTTAAAGGCTCCATTGTTCAAATACTAATAAATGTTTTTTTTTTAAAACTACGAGTTTAATTTAATAATGATTTGTTTTAATTTTTATTATGACGATTATAATATCTTTAATAAGGTTAATTAATATAATAGGATACTAAGGCGACAGAAAATCTACAAAGCTATGGCTCTCAAAAACAAGTTTTAATTAAATTTATTATAAAACTTGAGAATAAATATTTCAGGTTAACCCTTTAAAATTCTTGCTATAATTATTAAGATTTTTAAGACGTAAAAGCATCCAACTGTTTTATCTTAATGTTGTAGAGGGATAAGAATGTTAGTGGAGTATAATGAGAAGAGGTATAATGTGGCTTTTTAACTTTGAATTATAAACTAATATGGTGATTTATATATTTTTTTAACAATGTAAATAACTTCATACTTTTTCAAATGTTCTTATGTGAATTTTAAAAAGTTATAAAAACTAAATACAGTTTTACTTGCTCATATTTGCGTTTAGTGGTGAATTTTTTCAACTATACTCGAAATAAAAGTTACTTTTATCCAAATTAAACAAGCAAATCTCCAATAGTTTAATCAACTTAAGGTAACTTTTATTTTGAGCTAAAAAAAAGATGTTTACCATAAAACGAAATATTGACAAGCAAAGCTGTACTACTGGTACAATTTATATGTGAATTCTATTACATGCAGCTGTTGTAGATCTTTTATGACTTTGTTAGCAGTAATTTTTACAGGTAAACTATTTATATAGCTTATTTTTAAAGCCTAATCCTTATATTTTGATCGAAAATGATACTACTTTTTCTTGAAAAGTAGTTAGTCAAGTCGCAAAAGAGCTGCAGCAATTGTAATTCAATGGCTTCATAAATTATATAGAAGTCGCCTTTAAATTATATCAATAGTAGTTCAATAGATGTACTATAAGCCCAATTCAAACGTGGATTGGGCATCTTTGCTTTTATAGTAATTGAATTTAATCATGTTAACTATTTCGATTTTAAACTTAGCAAACACGTAGTTGAAAATGCCTGTGATTCAGGTTTTTTAAACAAGTAGTATATGAAATATTGTGTTTTAAAGTTTTTACGTAAGATTCAATGATATATTTTAAAATTATAACTACTATATAAAAAACAAACAACATGCATTCAGTTTTAACTTTTAATTAAAAACTTAAGCATATTCGCAATTTGAATCTTTGGTGAGGTTAAAACGGCGAACTTGTTAAGTAATTAAAGTCGGTATTGTCCATTAAAGAACTTTTAAATCTTTTAAATTTTCATATGTTCTTTAGAGTACGAATGAATAATCTAAAAAAAATTATTCATTTATGCCCAATAATCGCTATTCCAGCATTGATTTAAATTTGCAAAATTTCTACTCAATAGATTGCTTTCGATATTAGCAACTGATGGTTTTTAAACCCCTTTTCGCTTTTTTATTAATTCATCCAATAAGGTGTTCCATTTTAGAAGCTTAATTTGACCAAATAAAAAGCGAACATCCATAAAGTTTGATTACGAATTTCAAACCTTCTTCTTTCTTGTTAATTTCCATTTTATTTCCACTTTCTTATTTCAAAAGCCAACGCTATCTAACCATGAATAAAAAAATCAAAATCATTGAATACTCTATTATTGATAATAAAATTCAAAAAAAGAGAGATGAGTCAGAGGAATCAAGACGGGCAAAAAGGTTAGAATCGGGGATAATTAAGCTTGAAGAGCGGATGAAAGAAACAATTCGATTATTAAAGAAATTGGAATCAGTTAGTATAAATAAAGGGCTAAACAAAGATAAAGGATCAACAAACTGTAATAATCCAAACCTAGTTAAATTAAAAAGATATTTGAAATGGGCAGCATCAAAGCTTAAGTCTATTGATAAAACAAATGAAATTGAGAGTATAAATAATATAATCAAAGAATGTAATACTATCAAACCCGAGTTTCTATTTGAGCGACATTATTCAGATACTCAGATATGTATCAGCTTCAATTCTATACCATTCGAAGAAAAATTGGAAAAAGAAGGAAATATGGGAGCTATTTTCAGTCTATCCGAGTACGATATGCGGTTTAATACTATTCTTAAGAGTTTGAATGGGTTTAATGATATTTTCAGGTCCTTTATAGATTATTATAACAGTTCTTTAATAAAGTATTTAACCTTAAAGTTTATGGTAAAATTTTTACTTTTTTTTAAAGATAGTAGTATTTCTTAGGGTAAATTGTAAATGCTTTGTTATTTTTTATAATGTTTTAAACTATTAAATCAACTTTATTTTAGATCAATTTAGATATTGAATATCTGATATTAAATATATAGATTGATCCCCATATGAATTGATTAAGTAATTTTATCGGAATGTTGGGAGAAAAAACAGTACTTTAAAATATACGCCTTAAAATTATCTATTTTTATATAAATAAAGTAATAGATAGCTACACTTAATAATTACTGGGATATTATTAGCTATAATAATTAAGCGTTAATACATTTGGTTATGTATTTGGCATTATTGCTGGTGTTATTATAGAAATTTTAGATTATATATCAATGCTGAACCTTAAAGATTGGAAAGCCACAATAAATGGAAAAAATTTCTCTACAGATAAATTGAATATATGTTCCACATGGTTAATTTAATCCTATATAATGATAGATTTTGCTTCCTGAATTGAGACTTAGTGGCTAAAGCTAACGTCTAAAACCATTGAGAATGCTCCTTTCTTGTACGAATTCTACAATTCAAGATATTACTTCTTTACCTCTTCTAAAGTCTCATTCTTCTTAGCTAAACTAAACCTTCAGTAAGAATGCAAAATCAAAAAAAGAATTGACCAATATTAGTAATAGTTAAGAGCATTGTATATGTTAAATAATTCAATATAAAATTTATCACTTAATTAGGAATTTTGACTAACTATAGTGTAAAAAGGAACACATTATTTTGTTAACTTTTAAATGCTATTGTTGATTGCATTTATTCTTTAATTTTATAAAGTTAATGGACTGTTACTAAGAGTTGACCTTGGGAGATGTATAATAATTGATGACGAATTACATTATTTAGGCGGGTGCACATTTTTACCAAATACAGAAGTCATTACAAAACAGAATTATGAAGTATCTGGACTAAATTTTAAAAAAGGGTTTAAGTTATCCAGTAATATAGCTCCATGGGAAAGGAAAAACACAAGTAATCCACCAATAAATCAATTACGATCAAGTTTTTATATATAGGAAAGGAGAGTAAACAAGGAATATTAATAAGTTTTTGTGACAAGTTTAAGTATTTAGGCTTAAATATCAATTAATTTAATATTGAATTAGACAAATGGTATAATAAAGAAACTGTTGATGAGTTATACAATGGACTTAATATAGTAAACGTAGTCACAGGCGGCTTCTTTCAAGTTTACTATATATTACAAAATGACGAAGATTTGAATCAATTTTATATATGGAGAGCTTTCATCCCATTCAAATAAGAATATATCATTACAATTAAACTTATTTAACATCAAAACAAGACAGTTAAAAGTAATATATAAAACAAATAAGAAAGTTTATTTCGAACAGGTATTTATTTTAAAAAACAAGTTATATTATTATGGATTTCCAACTATAAGAACCAAAACTATTGACTATTATAAAGTGTTATGTGAACTAGATTTAAAATCGTATACTGTAAAACAATATAATTTTAATCTTAATATTATTGAATATTTTTACCGTAAATTTATAAAAATTAATCAATCAATATGGGGGTGTTTTTTTTATTTCAACACTTTTTCTATTTTTTAAGCACTATTTGAGTGCAAAGACTATCAGTAAAATTCTTAAACAAGAAAATATATCCCCATATATTTGTTGGAATGGGACATGAGGAGAAAAAGCCAATAGTAATTTATGAGTTGAAATTTTATCTATTTTGATTTAAAAAAATCAATAAAACAATACCATTTAATCACTGGGGATGCTTTACTAGTTATAAAGATTCTATAATCAATTTATTCGGTTTTCAATTTAATGATGATTGCAACCCTATTTCAAAAAGTTCAGATTACACATTAATATTAAATACAACAAATTGAGAGATTGGATGGTATGCCTTCATTAATTGAAGAGAAAAAAAAGATTAATATTAATAGCGATATTAAAAAAGAAAATAATAATAAGGGCAACAAAAAAGTAGATAACAATAAATTGTTAATAGGAGGGATTATAAGTGGAATAAGCAGAGTTATTTTAATAACAGTAGTTATAGTATTTTATATTATAAATACAAAATGAAGAAAGAAAAGCCAGTAAGCATGATTATTGAACCTATCCTTATTAAACCAATTAATCCATTAAATATTAAATATTAATAATTATTATTATAATACTGAAATATTTAGTCATTTTCATGAAAGTGATGATAGTAGTACTATGTTACCTCTAAAAACATAGGGGGATGTATTTTTTTGCTTAAGAATTCTACTAACAATGTTTCCACTCAAATAGTACTTAATGGAAAAAGTGATGAAACCAAAAAAAACACCCCAATATGTATTTATTTACATACTACAACTAATGAAAACAATTTTTAATAAAAATTATTATTATTATAGATAAAGCTAATGAATTTTATAATTTTATTTTGTAAAAATCAATTTTCACTATAAAAAGTCAACTACAAAAAGTATTTTTATAATAAAGTTATTTATTACAATGATAAAAAATCCCCTATTAATAATTATAATATTTTAAATGTCCAACAATATTATCTTTATATCTCTGATTTCTCTTCGTTAATCTTCTTTCCTTGAATACTTAATACTAATAAATTACTACAAGCTTTACTCCTTTATAGAAATAAGAAAGTAGCTATAGTTTCTTTCCTGTAGCGTTGAGCTAAATTAAATCAATCTTTGTTTTTATATAACCTTGTCGGTGTTCAAATATTCAGTATTATGGATAATTTATTAATGTTACTTTGCTTATGTAATCAAAAACTCAGGAATTTATCTATATTCTCTTAATCTCAACATTAAATGACTAACAATTTAGAATAGTAGACCTTGTTGAATCATTAAACATCTTAACATCAAGGTCACAAGCTATAAACCTTTCCTAAATGACCTAACTATCTTTATTATTTTATGTCAAATAATAAAAGCTTATATGCAAATGTCATGAAGTTCAAAATAAGCAATGTACAAAACTGTTTTCATTTTACATAATTTTTATAAATACTAAGTTTAGTATTTTATAATTATATTTTAATAACTCAACAATAAATACTAAAATGTAATACGATATTTAAAACAAATTATAAAAAAGTTGAAATTAATGATAAATTTATTAAAATACTATAATGAAAAAAAGATGCTTCTTTAAAAGATTTAATAATCTTCATCATAATAGTTTCTACTTCTACCATAATCCTCCTTACCATAACCACTATCATAATGGCCATCATTGTATTCCTTTTTACTATATTTATTATAATACTTATCGTTATATTCTTCATCTCTATCATATTTTTCCTTTTCCTCATATTTATTTGTTTTATCTTCTTTTTTATCTTCTTTTTTATCTTCTTTTGTTGGCTTATTTGTTTCTGGTATAAAAGTAAGATTCGGAATAGTAGCTGTATTTTTTATTTCTTTTTCTGGGCTTGAAGGTTTAGTAATAGGATCAAAGGACTGTGGTTTACCATCTAATAAACTTGTAATATCAAGAGCATCAATAGGAATATTAGATTTGTTATCTTCAGGCAACACGTTGGTATTTAATACTTTTTTTGGACCTAAGACAGCACAGGATACTAAGGAAATAACACTTAATGCAATGAGACTGGTTTTCATGGTTACTTGAAATAAAATAAAATAAAATAAAACTTATTCTTTTTATGTAATATCCTTTTATACTCTATTACCAAGCTTCAGTTAAGTGCTATTATACTATTAATGGCGATCTATTTATACTTTATAGTCATCAAAAGCTTTTAGTTTATTTAATTAAATGAAAATTTATAATTGTTTATTGAGTAAATTTAAGCTCAAAAGTAACTGTTTTGTTGTTTAGCTATTTTGTTAATACTTCCGGTTTAATTTAAACCAATCTGTTTTGTTGATTGTAAATGCTACTGTTAGCTTCATTATTGAAATTATTCGAGTTTCCGTTAGATTAAATATTTTTTACATACAGTTATTTAAATTTAAATGTGATCTGGTTATCTTATATTTGATAATAGAATTTAAGCACTAGGCATCAAATTAGCGCACAACTACATATCACTAGTTATAAAAATCATCACTATTTATCACGCATTTGAACTTAAACAGGCATATTTATTATTATCGAATTTATGTCTTATTTTATATATATGAACCTTGTTTATAAAATAATATTCAAAAAAATATCATTTTAAACTGCTTTTGTCAGTATGTAATATTGATTTAAAAGAATAAGAATGTTATTACTACTACTTTTATTCAAGTAAATATGCTTGAAGCATAACAGTCAATACTTACATAAAGTTTTTTAATCAAATCTTTAAAACTAAATTACAATTCAGTCATTTTTTAAACTAATAAACAAGATAATGTTATGTTAAATATTATGTTACCACATTTACACTATTATAAAATGATTATATTTAAAATGATTATATTTAAAATGATTATATTTAAAATGATTATATTTAAAATGATTATATTTATTTCTAAATGAACAAAAGATGCTACTTAAAACTCTAATACTCTTCATAAGATCCATAGTTATCATATTTACGATGACCATAGGAGTCCCCACCACGTTTGTAACCATCATAATCCCCTTTACCATGGTACTTACGATTACCATATTTATCACCATGGTGCTTACGACCACCATAAGAATCATAATCATCATTATAATGTTTACGACGACTATAATAACCTTCATCATCATCACCATCATAATGTTTACGACGGCCATTGTATTTATCTTCACCATCATAACGTTTCTTAGATTTTTCGTGCTTATCTTTAGGCTTAGGTTCCGAAGTTTGAGGTGGTGTTGGAATAACAAGCATTTTACCTTGAGGAGCAGCAGCAGGTTGTGCTTGTGGTTCACTAGCTAGTTCTGAGATCTTATCAGCTTCAGGTTGAGCTTCAGTTTCAGGAGCTGGGGAAGTTTCAGCTTTTGGTTGAGCTTCAGCTGCTTTTTCAACAATTGGTTCTGGGATCTTATCAGTTTCAGCATCAGCGTCAGGTAATAAATTACCAAGTAATGGAAGTTGCTTTAATGGGCTAGTAGCCTTAGCAGTGATTACAGTAGCGAATAAAATAGCAATAAGAGTGGATTTCATCTTATGTTTAGATTAATGTAGTTATGTTATTATATGATATTAAATAGATGTTTAGTATTTATTGTCAAGTACTTTTCAAATGTTTTTATACCCTTTTTTTAGAGCATTTCGTTAGTTTTTTTTATAAATTTCTCTGTTACCGCTGATCTTAAATTTTCGATATAATTTATACTATCATCTTTAAACTAACTGATGATTAACAACCAACTCCGAAATAGTAATCTAAACAGAATTTGTCTGGAATTACTTTATTATTTAAACATTGAATTTTTATTTAACGTTAAAAATTAATATAACTTAAATTTAGTATCATTTGTTTTATTGATCTAATATCCTCTAACGTATTTAACGGTATATGTTAATTAAATTACTTTAGGAAATAAATAAATTTTTATTTTAATTTGACTACAATAGATACATAAAACAAGTAATTAAAGTAAATACCGTTATTATTGTCAACTGCTTTATAGTTTATCAAATCCCATAAAAAATAAGTCGTTTTATTCAAAAATAGTATACTGCTTTAACAGCAGTTTGTTGAATTTTTGAGAAGTAGAATTAAATAATAGATACTGGTTGGGTATAACTTTAAGTTTAACTAAGATTTAGAAGAAATTGTGATAACTCCTCTAGTCAAACAAGTTTTCAAAACCAATTAATTACTTTATTAATAATAACGATCAATACTAATTCTTTGATTTTGACCCTAGTTCGAATGTTAGCGTAATGTATTTAGACTGTATTTTATCTATTAAAAGGATTTACAGTTATAAAATCAATGTATATATTTATAATCAGAATCTTAATATTAGATCTATAGTGAAATAAAAAGTATAGTTGATAGCGTCAATTTATTTCTACTCTATTATTTCAACTGCTTATAAAATATAGAATCTTACTATGTCTTTTTGCTATTAATTTAGATAATAAACTGTTTAATTTTAAAGCTAAAAACTAAAAAAAGTTTTTTTATAATTGAATTCTAATAATATAAGTAAGAAAAGAATATTCTCATACTAAGAGGATATAATTAGGAATTTGAAATATTCATAATCTATCAGGATAACATATTTATTTAAACAATCAATTTTCTCCTATCAATAGTACTATAATATGCGACTAAATTACCGAATAAAGAGGGATAGATGACCCAAGAAAGGGCAAGATTATGTAGAGAGAATCCCAATTCTAAACCAAAAAAGATATTGATTGTAAAGAGGCCAAGGATAGCATAACCTACTGTACGATGAATTCTAAAAATTTTAGTCAATGGTACCGAGAAATTAGGTATTAATTTATAATGATAAAGAGCACCAACTAAACCAGCGGATAAAAATAAGATTAATATAGTTAAACCTAAGATGGCATGTGGGGATTGAAAATGTGCTTCTCCCCAACTTGATTTTTCAGTATAAATAACAATAAATGAAGTGATAAAACTTAATCCAGCTAACGTTTGAAATACTTGATGTAAACGCTTGGATTTCAAACTGGATTGAACTTTAAGTACTAATATAGCTTGACTCGTAAAATAAAAACATAATATCATTAATGTAGGGTGTAAGTTAAAGGTACTATATCCATCTTTCCATATTAAATATTGAATAGAAGCTAATAAGATAGCTAAATTGATTTGAATAAAATAATAGGCTTTAGTTAACTTTGAACTATTTTGAGTAGTTTGTGTATTTAATAAGTTGCTTTCTTCATTAACACTCATATTCTTTTATTTAATTTTTATTAAATGAAATTAATTAAATGTTCTTTTAGCTTATTTTATATACTTTTGATTTTTTCAATTTTTATCACTGATGGGATTGATTATGGTATCATTTCTAATCGTAATGAATCAATCTAATCTACATCAACTATTCTTCGATTTTATTAAATAATTTGATATCTATTGGCTAATATAGATCATATGGTTGAGTTCCGATTCATTAGCAATTACTTTGAAACTAAGTTATAAAGCTTAAGTTATAGGATTCTTTATATATAAGTATTTATATACACATTATTACTACTTATATTGTAATACTCGCCATAAGTTTAACTTTTATATTCAATGATATCAATGAAATAGCTTTTAAATACCATCATGTAGTAAAGGAATACAAATGTAACTTTACTATTAGAGTAACATCATCAAGTTTCAATTTCAATTTATAATTTTAAGATTATCTCATTTAGTCAATTATATAATATTATAAAGCACAGTTTTAGATCTTACTTTACTACTTCTAATAAAAAGTAAGAAAATCATAAAACAAAAGATGTCTACTTATAGTAAATTCTGATTTTATTTCTTTACAAAACAGTTCTAACCCAAACACTACCAAAAAGTCTATTTAAATAAAATTTGAAAAATAAAAAGCAGTAAACTCAAAGTTTCAAGTCCTCATATAGTTATCAATCTTTATTCTGAAAACTATGAAAACTATAATATCTATAAAAGTACCATTTTTACAAGTTGAAAGTGAACTTTCAACAGCTTAAAGAAAACCCTTCAATTTTAATTATTAATACGACTTTAATTTAAAATTACAACTTCCATTTTATTTTATAAACTTTGAAAATCCCAATTTTGGTCTATTGGTCAAAAATAATATATATAAAATTGTATAAAAAGACTAGTAATTAAGAACATAATTAAGTAAATATATTTTGAAAATAGAGTAATAAAATAATAAAGATTTAATATGATCTAATAGAGAGTAAATAAAAGTTCTACTATAGATTTAAAAATAGATGATATAAAGAAAAGTGCGGATTATAAAGCGTCAAAAAAGCAGCTATAGTAGTCATATTAATCCATGACATTAGGAAGAACCAAAATAGATAACACGGAGTGGTAAAGTATAATAACAATAAATGGAATGTAGATCATAATGTATATGAAATTAAAGAAATATAAGATAAAGTGGTAAAATAATTATTATTTATATATAAATAAAGACTATTTTAATTAAAAAGTATAGTATTTTACATTGTTTTTATACTTCTTTTTATTTAGTTATCTTTAGCATTTTGTTTAGCCTAATTTGCTATAAATTTTTTATTAATAAAAGATTATTACTCATACATGCTTAGAATCAAGTCTATTATATGACTCCTAAGTGACTTCATAATCATATTAATCTAATATTATATTATTTTATATAAATTCATTGACTGGTTAAGGATACCATTGTTTATATTTATTTTTGAATACAAAACTTTTTGTTAGAGAATTAATTTTATACAAGAAAAGCTATTGGAAAAATAAGCAAACTATTTTAGGTTAGAATTTTAAAAAGTCTAATTTTAGCATCATGATGATCTGAGTCTAATTAAAAGTTTTATTGTGAGGTGTGTAATTAGGAAAAAAGTGTAAACTGTAAAATTGATAAAGAAATTAGAGCCAACATAAATTAATAAAATAAGTCATAAATAAAATAAACCAACTGCAAAATGAAGATCTGTAAATAAACAATCTACTGCTTAAACCATAAACATAAACTATTACATAAAACTGTAAACATATATAAGGGAGCAACTTTAGTTAAAAAATATTATTAGACCATCATTTCGATGAAATACCTTTTAGTTCTAGCATTATTAGCATTATATGAGTCTGTCCCATTAACGGGCACCAGTAGCTCAAACAGTCAGGGTGGTGGTGAACAGCTCTTACTTGGGCAGAATAAATTTCCAGTAGTAAATTTTGGAGGAAGTTTATTGAGGGGCGGTAAGGGTGATAAAGGTGGTAACTTAGGGGTCAATAGACTCAATGATGCTAGTCCAAACGGAAATTTAGGAATAAACAAAATTGACGGTAATGGAGATGATTTACTTGATATTGATGTTTCTATTCCAAAAACTGTTAATCGTAAAGTAAGATATAAGAAAGGCAGTTCTAAACCAAGAATTATTGAAGATATTGAAGTGGATGCTGTTAAGGATAGAAAGGGGCCTACTGATGAATTGGATGATTTTATACTTCCAGACGAGCTCGAATTACCTTTGTCTGATTTAATACCTGAGGATAAGGAGAAGAAGTCAAAGGAGGAAGACTCAAACATGGATATTATTAAAGAGCCATTACGTCCAGTTAGGGACAACGAAAATCTAAAACCTATTAAAGATTTGGTTGAAGACCCTTCTCCAATGTCAGAAGCTGTTGACATTAAACAAAAATTCCCAAATCCTATACTTATGTCTGAAGATATGAGTCCGGATTCTAAACCAAAAGAAGATAAATCAAATGAAGATAAATCAAAAGAGGAAGATAAATCAAAAGAGGAAGATAAATCAAAGGAGGGAGATTCAGGCATAGATCTTATTAAAGAACCATTAGCTCCAATTAAGGACAACGAAACTTTAAATCCAATTAAATCTTTAATTGAAGATCCTTCTCCAGCCCCAGAAATTATTAACATCAAACAAAAATTCCCAAATCCTGTACTTATATCTGAAGATATGAATCCAGAAAACAAATCAAAGTCTGAAACCCCTCCACCTACCTCTCAAAACGTTGATACTCCACCTGCTCCTCAAAACGCTACTCCACAAAATACTGATACTCCACCTATTTCTCAGGATAAAGAATCAACCCCCACTTCAGAAAATAGTAATCCAAGTTCTCAAGATTCTTCTTTGATTCCTCCACTACCTATCCTTGAGAAAACTAGAGATACTTCGTTGATACCACCATTTAGTAAAACTTCAGAACCTGAGACTAAACCAAAGGAAGATAAACCAAAGGATCGTAAACTAGAGAAGTCTAATGGCAAGAATTATGGGGATGAAGATAATTATTATTATGAGGAAGATGATTATTATAACTAAAAAGATGATCATTAGAGTTTTAATTAATAAAATGCATTTATTTTTCATAGTTCTTTATTCATTTGGTTGCTTTTCTTATTAATAAGAGTATTGCTAATATTTTCATTATTTTATTATTATTAAACATTCACATTACCCTGAATATGTTACATCTTTAGAAAAGTAATGTCACAACCAAGCCTCAAACTTTAATAGCTAAATATCCTTACCAAATATAAGGATAAATTAATAACCCTTAACTTGACAAAAATTAAATTTTCTCCACATAAGTTTGTTAATTAAAGTTTTATTTAAATTACAACCAATAATAAAGCAATCTTTTATTTCATCCAATGGCTTTATAAACTTAGCTTCCATCCCTGCTTTTTTAATGAGCTAGTTGATTAGATTAAAATTCCATATTTGATGAGATCTATCTTGATCAGTGATAATCAAAGTACCAAAAAGTAAAATCCACGTCATAAAGTATTCTATTGACAATAAGACAACTAGGAATTAGGTATAAATAGAAAAGTGAAATAAGTTAAAATTTCGAGTTGAACATCTTTTAACTTTTAACTATAAATTCATCTCATTTATAACAATAACATTAATCAAAAACAGAAAATGATACAAGTAACATCTGGTTTATTTTTAGTAGCAAGTCAATACCTCTTATTCACTAAAGGCTTTGCTAACTATTATTACTTAAGTTTCCAACTTTTAACTTACTTTTTAATCACTCAAGGTATCCTCGCATTGAAATTTACCCCAAACAAAAAGAAATCCACTCCGACCCATCAACTATTCCAAGTACTATCTATTATAAGCTATATCATTAGTAATTATCTCAATGATAAGCCCCTCACTTCCAGCTACCCTGACTACAGTAAAACTATTTTATATGGTATGATTGGAGCTGCTGTCGTAGCTAACTTAAATATGTATGTCTTATCTAGTTTCATGAAGGATACCAAACTTGCTTGGAAAGGACATGGATCCTTTGGTTATTTAGTTTATGTGGCAGTTTCAATTAATACCATCTTAGGCCTTGAAGCTAATTTTGGTTTAACCCAATCATCTTTAGGTTGGTTTGTTGGTGCCACCTGGGCTGTTTCGCTAGTACTTACTGTCAACCCATTTAGTGGAGCACTAAAAAGTAAGAGTAAATAAAAAGAATTCGATTTTTGATTTTTGATTTTTGATTTTATGATATTTTTTGCTAGTTTCTGTGAATTTAAAACTCATTATATTATAAATATATGACAAAGAAATATTAATAATGATGTTATTAAACAATAGAATTAAGCTTCATTAATATATCAATTATAAAATATTCTTTAAAGCAATTAGAATAGCTGATAGCATTATTTAGATAAAAAATTAACAATCTCCGTAATGTCAAATAAAGATGGAATATTTTTAAATTTACATTTTTATAACATGATCCTATTGATATTTTATTATATTTTAATAATTATTTACTACGGTACTCGTTAATTTCAAAAACTATTTATACTATTAGAACTTCTATATTAAATTTTATAATAGTTAATGATATCCTTTGCATCTTATATTCTTATGATAAATATAACAAGTGGTTTTGCAGCTATTTACTATTAATGCTAAAACAATTAACACATATAATTTATCGTTGACTGTTCTCAATTAACATACGACAACGTAGATCATAAACTGGTTAAAATTATTTATTACTGGTTTTGATATATGACAGCTGGTAATTTAAATCATTTATTTTTTGTTTTATTACATATTTTATAAATTGTAAGCAACTACAGTACTACTTGTAGATACGTGTATTTTCGAAAACCTTTTCCAATTTAATTCAAAAAGCTACTTTTTCACAAGATTAATATGATGTGTATTTTTTGTTTAAGAATTTTACTAGCAATTTTCCCACTCAAATAGCGCTTTAAAATGGAAAAAGTGATGAAACCAAAAAAATACCCTCTATATAATAGCAATACTTACTATAATCGTATTAAAGTCACCTTTCGAATTAAATTCGAAAAGTCTTCAAAAACACAAATACCCGCAAGCAGAGTTGTATTTAAAAAAATCGCTTTGCTACTTAATTTAGTAATTAAACATTTTAATTTGTGCTAAATCAAACTGAAAATAATTTTATATAGTTTTTTTTAACGTGTAAAAAAAAGTTAATTTAAACAAGTAGATATCGTTTATTTATTTTTATGAGTTGGATAGCGACAGAAATAATACAGAAATTTAAGTGGAGAACAAATTTTTTGTATTATTAACCCACTTTTTATTTAATAAGGAATAAGCTTTATTAATGTAATTTGATATTATAAATATTTTTTAAAAAATTCTATATTGACATGCTACTTTGGCTACTAGCTTGGCTAGCACTTTTTTTGTTCAAGTTTTAAGCTTAAAAAGTGAACGGTGGATAGAAAAAATAAAATAAAAAGAAACTTCTACATAAAATATCAATATTAGTTAATCACTTAAAAGGGATAACTATAGAATCATGTTGATATGTCGTTGATAAACATAATGAAGAAGATAGTTAGATATGAAGAATACGTTTTAATGAAATGACTCGTCCACTATTAATTACTAATACTAATAAAAAACAAATTTCCTAAAAATCCCGTGAATCTCAGTTACTTAAAACTTTGCTTCACTTTACACATCAATTTTGATTAGCTAAAAGACTAAAAAAGCAATCAAATATTTGTACGTTATGAAATCAAAATCAACTATCAACAAAGACAATCAAATAAATAGGCATAAAACCGAATCAAAGTCTCTTTCAAATATTATCTTTTTAATTATCAAAAATGCAACTCCTTATCCCCATCTGTTTACTCCTATCTACTATCACGGCAGTCCCTTATGGTCTAGCTATCAACAGCCTTGCCGATTCTATTTTGCAAGGGAATGACGAGGCACAGAATGCCCGTGTGGTCAAAGCACAAGCTGTTGATAACTCACCCGCCCCAAGAGTTTGTAATGGTGGTGATCGTGCTTTTGGATTCTGTACACCCGATAACTAAGAGTTAAAATAATTTTGTGTTTTATTTATTCAGCATCTATTATTTAGCATAATACAAGTATTCGTTAATTTTTTACTTATATTTTTCATTATCTTTTATTTTTCATTCCATTTACAATAATATTGATCCTTCTAACTAATTTTCTACTTTAAAACTTAAAAATTAAATAAATTGCTAGTTTAGATAATAATTCAAAAAGTATACCTGTATAAAAAAATAAAATCCTATTGTTTTATGAATAAAGTGCACATCATCTAAAGCAACCATATAACTATATGTTAGATAAATAGTCAAAAATTACTATTGGAAGCCAGTTAAATTTAAACCGAGATTATTACAAAGATTATTAATCTTAAACTGGCGTTTTAATACTTAAAGTAACTCTCTAAAATAAAGGCTCACTGCTAATGATGATTAAAATTCTGTAAAAAATGCTTTATTATTAACTTAAATCGAAGTATACTGCTCCACATTTTCCCAAACTGGGTACTCTTCTGGCTTTAACTTAGGAAACATAGCATAAGGTAGGGAATTACTATTCTCCTTACAACTAAGTTGATTTTCAAAGGTCGACCCCTTAAATAAATTTGGCTCAATGTTCAGTCCGGACACTTTAACAAATCCAATCTTATTAGCAAACGAAACAATCTCTTCGAAAAGCTTTATTGTATACTTTGACGTAGAGTTACGAAGTATTATAATTTCCTTGTCTTCAATCTTATAATTCCAAATAATAAACTCGTCTCCATACTTTAAGCCATAGGTGTCAAACTTGGGTAACTTGAGATTTTCAAAAGTTGCTTCACTCACAATCCAAAACCTTTGATATGTACAAAAATTTGGCTCAATAACAAATAGCCCAGTAGATGGAATCTCAGATGGTTTCTTGTTATTCAACTCTTTCCTCAAATTATCACAGTCCCACTTACTAAGCTCTTGAATATCCTCCTTTCTCAGATAACTTACCTCCTCATCTTTTTCTTTAGCCTCCCCTTGCACCTGAATCTCTAACTTAAAAGGCGCATACACTTTATATCCAAATCTCTCATAATAACTCCCAACCGTCGAGAACAAGACTATTACTACAAGCCTGTTCTCGTTACTCATCTTATCCATAAGTTTTCTAAACATAGCATCTGCATACCCCTTCCTCCTTTTTACTTCTGGGGTATATACCGCACTGACCGAACGCACCTCAATTGTATTAAAATCTGAAGTGGGACTCAGATAATAACCTGTACGCGTTATCGTTTCTAAGTGAGATAAAATATTAACAGACTCTTTCTCGTCTTGGTTGATCAAAACCCAGGGTTCGATGTATTGAAGGTTTTGGGGTAGTTGGGTTGTCTTTTTGTAGATATCTAAGTAAAAGGCTGGGTCCTTTACCTTTAACCAATAAGAGTGGCGGTCAAGTAGCATCTGATTTAACTGTTTGGTGTTCGCTTTCTTTAATATTTGGTTATTAGTGGTTAGAGGCATTGTTTGAATGTAGTTGGTTTTTATAGTGATTTTTTGAAAGTTGTTGGTCTTTAGTTAAGGGTTTATGTACTTTTTATGATTTCTAAATAGTTCATGAATATAAACTAGAAGGATTGAACAAACTGATTTAATCCTTAGCTATCTTGTGACAGTGCTCTTAAATAACTAATTGGTCTAGAATGCTATAATTTCTATCCCTTTAAATCTTGAATCCGGAACTTACTATTTGCCTTAAGTAAATCTTTATCGCTGTATATTATTAAAGCTATTGTAATTCTTTTAAGACTTTTTTGCGGAAAATTTTGTAATTAAATTATTTTTATGATAGATTATGAAGCCCAATCCCTATGTCGTTCAAATTTTAGTAGAATTTTGTTTCTTATATAATCAGTTAGTAGGCCGCAAAAGAGTTGCAACAGCTGTAAAAATATTTTTTGCCCAGAAGTAATACAGCATAATTTTCGAACTAAATCACTCTATTTAGAAATGGTTCCTTTCAAAAAGGATAGCTTAATTAGCTATTGAACTATTGGTTACCTTAATTAAGTAGCTACTATTGCTATGGTAAAGAAATAAGAATTCATTATAATTCAAAAATAATTGTATGGATAAAAATACTAAGAATTCAACGTTTATAGTAAGTTAAAGGATTATATGATGCTGTCTATATTTATAGTTAATCTTTGAAAATTAGTTTATAATTTGAAATAAATTGTAAAGCTGAGGCTTTTTACTATTATTAATAAAATAAATGGCGAAGTGATCGGTTAAAAAAATAAATGAAGAGTTTCATTACAACCAATGAAATAACTAGATTTTAAAATTTTGAGGTTAAAGCACTAATAAAATTAAGTAGTTGGCAACTCCTTTTTTTTTTCAAGTATTTGGCATTAGGAAAAAGGGACTTGAATTTTTTTTTAAATTGGCAATCACTAGTAACATCATTTAATACGAAAACTCACTACTTGAGAAAACAAAAAATGAGCGCAAATAATTCGGAAGATGATCTGCCTTTGAGTGCTAGATTACTAAAAAGACCGGCAGTAGCAAAACAAATAGCTAATAGTAAGTATTTTATACTTGTTGTTGAAATAGTTCCTAAATAACATACAGATATAAATAATCAACCAATAGATAATGGAAACTCTAGTGACTCGGATGTACCATTGTCTAAAAAAATATTAAAAAAGAATGCTCAGGTAAACTAAAATACTATATTAAAAGAAACTTTATTTAAAAAAGAAGAATGGTGTTAAAAAAGAGAAATCCACTCCAGTTCCAAAACCAAAAGTCAAAAACGAAGCTACTTCCCCAAAGATAAAGAGAGAACCAACCACTCAAAAAATTAAAGTCGAAGCGGATACTCCAAAGAGAAAGCTCATCAATGGTGTAGAGTCTGGGAATAACAAAAGAGTAAAAGATGTTAAACCTATGAAAGGAGAAATTAAAAAAGAGGAAGAAGATGAAGAAGATGAAGAATATCAGTGGTGGCTTCAAGAAGGTGATGGTGATAAGTCGGTGAAATGGAATACCCTTGAACATAATGGGGTGTACTTTCCACCACCATATGAGCCACATAATGTTAAAATGCTGTATGATGGTATGATAATTAATAGTAAAAAATCAATAAAATTTATATTGTTTAGGGAAACCAATTACCTTGCCGCCGGAAGCTGAAGAAGTAGCTAGTTTCTTTGCTGCTTTGATAGAATCGGACTATGCAAGAAACCCAGTATTTGTTAGAAATTTTTTCAAAGATTTCAAAGATGTTTTAAAAGAGTGCAAAGCAGTAAGAATTTAATTTAATCTTGATTTGTTTTATTTATTTATTTTAAAAAGGATATAGATATTAAAGAGTTTAAAAAATGTGACTTTACACCAATTTTTAATTATTTACAAGCCCTCAAAGAGCAAAAGAAATCTAAAACTAAGGAAGAAAAACTTGTACTTTTCTCTTTATCTGATTTTTCACATATACTTACTTTTTTAAAAGCAAGATAAAAAGGACAAAGAGGTTATTGATGAACATTATGGTTATGCCATCCTTAATGGACGTAAAGAAAAGTTGGGTAACTTTCGTATTGAACCTCCAGGCTTATTCAGAGGCCGTGGAGATCATCCTAAAACTGGATGCTTAAAGGTGATCCAGTTTTTTATATAATTGTTATTATATCTCTAACTTATATTAATAGAGAAGAGTATCACCAGAACAAATTACCATCAATATTGGTAAAGAGGCCAAAGTACCTATTCCACCACTAGGTCATAAATGGGGTAAAGTAATACATGATAATACTGTTGCTTGGTTAGCTACTTGGAAAGAAAATATCAATGGGCTGTTCAAATATGTCCTTTTTGGCGCTACCAGTTCCTTAAAGGGACAGAGTGATATGAAGAAGTTTGAAAAGGCTAGGGAGTTGAAGGGATGTATCGATGATATCCGTAGTACTTATATGGAGGAGCTCAAAGATAAAGTGGCTTCTACGCGTCAAAGAGCTACTGCATTGTATCTTATCGATCGCCTTGCACTCAGAGCTGGTAATGAAAAAGGAGAGGATGAAGCTGACACTGTTGGTTGTTGCTCCCTTAGATATGAGCATGTCACACTGGCACCTCCAAACATTTTAAAGTTTGATTTTTTGGGTAAAGATAGTATCAGATATCAAAATGAAGTCCAAGTTATTGACCAGGTTTACAAAAATATTGCTATCTTTAAAAAATCACCAAAGAAAGAAGGGGATATGATTTTTGACCGTTTAAATGTAAGTTTATTTTGATTTTTGTGTGCTAAATTTTAATGTTATTAGACTGGTACACTTAATCGCCACCTTGCTAGTTTACTTCCAGGTCTCTCTGCTAAAGTTTTCCGTACTTATAACGCTTCATTCACTTTCCAAAATCAACTCAGAAGCACCCCAGAAGATGGCACTATTCATGAAAAACTACTTGCTTATAACCGTGCCAATCGTCAAGTTGCCATTCTTTGTAACCATCAACGTTCAGTAAGCAAAGGTTTTGAAACTCAGATGGAGCGTATTGACGACAAGGTAATGTTTTATGGGAGTATTTTAACAAATAGTAAGTTAACTGAACATTAGCTTAAAATCATGCAATTCCAAAGACACCGCCTCAAGTTAGAAATCTTAAGTCTTGATCCAAAGGCGGGTAAAAAGTACCCTGAACTTCTTGTTAAGGATGAAAATCATGATGAGTTTTGGTGTACTGAACATGTCGACTTGCTTATGGAAAAGGAAAGGGAAAAAGCAAGGTTGAAATTTGAAAAGACAAATGTTGCCTTAAAAGAGAAAGGAGAAAAAGTACAAGGAGAAAGTGTTTTGAAAGAAAAGTTAGTTGAGCTTGATGCTGAACACAAAATCTTGCTGAAGGAGGTTAAGAGTAATAAAGTTAGTGATTCCAAAAAGGTCAATACGGTAGAAAAGTTGATAGATAAGCTTGACAAACTTAACGCCCGTATCAGCGCAGCTAACACTTCAAAGATTGATAAGGTAAATTTATCGTGTCTACTCCAGCATGATATTTAATTTATTTAGGACGAAAATAAAACTACGGCTCTTGGAACATCTAAGATTAATTATATCGATCCCAGAATTTCAGTCGCTTGGTGTGCCAAGTATAAAGTGCCTTTGGATAAGATTTTCAATCGTACTTTACGCGATAAGTTTAAGTGGGCAACCATTGTAGATGAGAATTACGTAAGATTTATTTTTTATTTCTTTTATCGAAAACTAATTACAATTTAGGAATTTTAAAAATCAAACTGTTTTTATGCCTAGATGTTAAAAAATCCATGTTGAGTATTATGGATTCTTTTTAGCATCCAACACTTTAACTTCTTATTGAGTGTATTTTACTTTTGAATAAAACCAATTAGATATAATTATGTTTGGCCTTTATAGTTTGATAGATGATATAAAATTTACTAATATAGAGTTTTAAGATAAATTAAATTTGACTTTATACTGTGAAATTATAAATAATATTTTAACTTGACAACTATTTGGAAACAACACAAGTTTCCTTTATAAATAGAAAAAGTATTGTGTATGGTTGATACATAAACTGAAGCTATTATAATAATTCTGTTTTAAACAGCATCAATCCTATTAAATTAAATACTTAATGACAAAATAACTTAAACTCAAATATACGATTTTTATGCAAGCGAAAAATATTTTTATTTCAGCAATAATAAAACAATATAGCCCCTTTAACATATTATTCGGTTTTGATAGCAGCTTGGTTCTCATTACGTAAAGTACCAACAGCAATATTGTGAGAAGGAGATGCGACTTTTCCGGCAAGAGGGGTGTAATATTCTGCATTAAAACCACCATAAGGAAGGTAGTAAGTGTTAGGAAGATAGCCACCATAAGTGCTGATTGGGATAAAGGCTCTGCGCCCAACTTGTTGAATTACTTGTCTCTCTGGGAGGATAGTTTCAATGGTTCTGTAAAACCCATGGTGTTTATGATGATGATGACCATGATGTCCAAAGATCTCATTATGTTTTTGGTATTGGAGTTGGCCAAGATTGACGTAGGAATCTGGAGAAGCGAGCTCAGATTGTTGGTCACCGGCAAAGTCTTTGATGAGTTTAGAGCTGGCAAGGCTAGCGAGGAATAAAGCACTGATGTAGTTGAATTTCATTTTAGTGTAAGGATAATGGCAAGTTTCTCATTCCTTTTATACTAGCGTTTGGAGGAGTTTTATCAGCTTGGCTCTGTGTTGATTAGTTTAAGTGATTTTATATTAATACAATTATTGTTTTTTAGTTGGACTTAAGTCAATTGAATAATATTGATAGGTGATATAGCTTCAATTATGACTTATTGTGGCCATTGTGTTATCATATCATTTATATAGTTAATTATTCTACCTTGTATAATAATAATATTTTATAGTTTAAATTATTTAATTGAATATTTCTAATCAGTATAAATTACTCTAATTTTATGAATGAAACGATGTTTAAATTATTATACTTGGCTATTTGAATACATGATTGTTTAAAGTTTAGCGAATTTTATAAAGCTTTAAAGCTTAGTTGTTAGTTTAGAATAATGCTACATTTAATGATAACACAAAACAATATAATTAAATAAATTAGTGTTTATTAAACTTTGAGCTTAGAGCTTAGAGCTATTTTTATCCTAAAATAACTTTATAAGCCATATGAAAATGCCTATAACTTACCAAATAAAATAAGTAATAATATAGCTCATCTAATTTCAATCTTCATATATTTGCAATAATAAACTTTAATTAATAAATACTTCCATTAACTTTTAAGTTATTAAAAAATATATCAAAGGGTATACATACCACCTAAAATTAAGATTTTTATAGCCATTAAAAACTTATTTTAAAAAGAGTAATATGAAATATAATATAAAATTGATTACAATTAAATATTAGCTGAAAAACTCGAATAAATGAATTAATGTACCTATTTTAAAACTCATTTATATTTATCTATCTTTATATTAGTATTATTTTCCACTTAACATTAAACATAATCTCATTCGCTTAAATACAAATAAAGCAATTTTAAAAAATTATTAGAATTAAAATTAGAAATTTATTCCAAAATTATAATAAAGTTTATAAGATTTTTAATGATCTTTCAGTTATAACTATAATTAAATACAATATATACTAATAATTTAACAAAGATAACAAACAAGTCAATTTACTTTAAATATAAGTACGCAATGCAAGTAATTTTATTTCAAGCTAACAATAACCACTGACTTATTCCTTAGAAATTGCACCTTGATTGTTATTGAATAAAGAGCCAACGGAAATAGTATGGGAAGGAGAAGCAACAGTACCAGCAATTGGGGAGTAAAGTTTAGTATGATATCTCTTGTAGGCTGGTAATACGTTGTAACCGCCAAAACGTTCAAAGTTACCATGGTAGGCGGGTACTACATTAAAGGTATTGAAGCGAGTAAGTGGAACTTGAGGTAAGTAGTAAAGAGCTCCAGATGGGAAACTACGAACTTCATTGTGTTTTTGGGTTTGGAGTTGCCCAAGATTGATTTTGGAATCTGGGGAAGCAAGCTCAGTTTGTTGCTCACCTGCAAAACCGGTGATAGCGTGGGAGCTGTAAAGGCTGATGAATGATACGACAGGGATAAAGGACTTCATTTTGATAAGTTGAGAATGGTGAGGAAGTGGCTACTTTTATATCTTCTTCTACAAGATCAACATATCATTTATTTGATTATTTATTTGATTGAATTTTTTTAACTTTATTGTTATGATACTCGATTGATTTCTATTTGTTTGGCCTGATGTCTATTGTCTGTAACTAAACAGCAATGAGAATAACAAATATCTTATATCAATTCAATCATTAATGTAATTTAAAGTATTTTAACTTAATTTAATAAAATTGTATTAACGTACGAAACTCTGTTTTGATATAAGAAATAAAAAGTTAATAAAGTTAAATTTAACAAATAATTTATTGTTTTAAATAGGTTAGTGTATTAATAATGATAGCATGTCATGGATATCTATAATGAAATGATTAGATTTCTATTGAATTAATATGTAATTATAATAATAAAAATCAGTGTGTGAATACAAAACTTCATGGGAAAGTTATTTTTATAACTCAGAATTAGCATGATAGAAGCATCATTTTAGATAAAGTATAAAAAATTAAAATACTTACCGATTAGAATACCATTTTAATCGGGGGACTTTAATTAATTAGTTTTAGAGCCTAATAAAATTAGATTAGAATGATTGTTATTAGAATATCGATTAAACTATATAGTTTATCAGAAACTGCGGCTAAGCAGGGCTTTTTGTCAACAAAAGTTCTTCGTTAATTTCAGCCTGGGGCGACAAAGCGTTCATCATGATAGTATGATTTTTAAATAACAGCAAGACTTACCTCATGAGTTTTAATTTCTTAGGCAATTATCATTATTATTATTATAAATAATAGGATCTAAACTGAACAAACGATTAGTTACTGTTTTTATCGTAAAATAGTTAAAATGATTCAGTAATAATATCAGAAACTTTTTCACAGCATTATAAGTTACCACTCAGACAGGGATAACTGTTATTGAATAAATATTTCATCACTATACAAATCATTAATTGATATTGAAAGCTTACCTAGTAACTGATCAAAGTTAACTTTATCGAGATAAAAGATGTAAGTTTATTTTTTAAATTATTTATACTTTTTTCAATCCATGTGAAAAAATTTTCGTTGGATTTGAACCCTATGCAATTTTTAAAAAATGAAAAGTTTTAAACCAATTAAATGAGGCCAAAAAAAACTGCATATTTTATTATGACACAAAATAGTAAATAAAAATACTCGAAAATTTCAAGTCAAAAATATAGCTGCTAACTGAGGGAGGAGTATAGACAAATTGTTGATGAGCTAGGTCATGATAACGTTAATCAAAATAATGACTGTTCCTCACTTGAATACTAAGAACAAGAGTACTTAGAACCTAATTTTACTCCACCAAATGATATGAGTGGTGTTGTTATATAAAAATACCATGAAACCAAAATCCTTAACAACCTGAAAACGTTTCTATTATTCAACTTTAAAGAGAAGATAATAGCATATGGGGATGTATTTTTTTATTTAAGGATTTTACTAACAATCTTTCCACTCAAATAACGCTTAAAAAATGGAAAAAATAATGAAACCAAAAAAAACACCCCCATATATCCTTTCAAATGAAGATAATTTAATCAGACCTCAACAAAAGCTTACAATATAATTAAGCTATCTATTAAAAAATTACGATTTATATATTAAGAGTGGTCGTTTTAAAGATATACCAGGGGTTTATATATATTATATAAGAAGCATGATTAGACGATATTTTGAAATTTTAAGGTCATCATGTTTATGTAACGTTTCATTTACAAAATATTATAATTAAAACTTATAGAAAAGATTTTCATTATTAAAAATACTATTATATTTAAGTTAAATGATCAATCATTAAGTATGCCAAAGAAGCATGAGATAACTTCATGCTATTTATCTTAGTGTATGACAAGGATACAGAAATTATATCGTCCTATGTTCAATATCAAATAAAGCTCAAAGATTGAATTCTTTATAATGTAGGGGTGTCTTTTTTGGCTTCATTGTTTTTTCCATGTTTTAAGCACTATTTGAGCGGAAAAATTGTTAGTAAAATTCTTAAACACAAAAATACATCCTCATGTATTATTTTTATTTTTATATTTTATTTAATATAAATTTCAAGTATCGCTATTGCTAATAATACAATCCAAAACATTTTGTGGTTGACATTATTAAAGGAGTACCTATTAGCTCATGAATATTTTATAAATGTGTTTTTTCTAATTATATCTTAACATAGATTATTATTTAAAATAACGTAACTATATTTTGAAAGCTTTTTATACAAGTTATTTGTAGTATTAATAAGTTTAAACTATAACAAAAAAGTCCTAGTATCAACTATTCAACTACAATAATTTTTTTAATATCATGTTTAAAAGATATCATATAACGTTGGTCGTCTTTAAAATCTAAAAAAAATTATCAAAGGTTTGAATAAAACAAATATCAATTATTGGCAGACAATTACCTTTATTTATTGTTTGAAATGGTACTTTAACCTACATTTTGTATAGCATTTTATTTATAAAAATTCATAATACTTTTAAAGTATATAGCTAATATAAATAGTAAATTTTCAATATTGTAGCAAGCGGATATATCAAAATAACTAAATAGTTTTATGACTATAAAAAACAGTAATTTGTTCTATTTAAGGATAGTCAATAACTATTAAAGTTAGTATCCCAAAACACTTATATTAAACTAATATATTAAGTATTAAACAATGAACAATATAAAACCCCTTTTTTTTAAAAAAAATTAGAGGCTAAATGCTTATTTAAATAACATCCATTTAAGATACTAAAATAATGACATTAGTAACATAGTGTTTTAAAAACCGTTCCTAGAAGGTATTTATTATCTAGAAGTATCTCCTTAAATATTCATTTTAAATGGCACTATTTAACAAAATACATATTTAATGTTTTAAGTTATTATCATTTTTTAAAGGATCTAATATATTATAATATTTTTTATTATTTATTTTTTTAGTTATTTTGACCCATCAATGTTTTAAGATAAAGGCGTAACCGTATTAATGCCATATCAAAATAGATTACATAAACATTAGAATGTTTTTAATAATTATAATACGTACTTAACGATAGAACACTATTTAATAAATTTAATCATTGATTAGACAATAATAATAATAACAATATATAGATAAAAAAGAAGATAGAGAATCTTCTTAATTAAAGAGTTCATATAATTGGATGAAATAATTTTTTCTAAAAACTTTTTAAAACAAAAATCCCTCATATTTTTTTCCTACTTTTTAGTTAAGTTGCAATTACGCTATAATTTTGTTAGTTGAATTGCTTTATTAAGTAAAAATAATTAATTTAAATAAAAAAGGTCATAGCAACATCAATACGAGTAAAAGTATTAAAAAAAATTCATTTGAACAACAATCAAATATAGCTAAACTAGGTTAAGGGTATGAGATATTTATTAATAAGTGCAACTGATACTACTCTATTTATAAATTTGAGTTATTTTTAATATATTTTTGATTTTAAGTTTAATTTTGATTTTAAATTTTTACAGACAAATTATTTTTACCCCAGTTTAACTACAGTGATTTGATAAGGGTTTGATAAAAAGAAAGGTAGAATTAACGGATAAAAAAGTAGTGAAATCAAAATCAACCAATCAAATATGTTTTTTTCAAGCAATTTATTAACTTAATTTATCTTTTAATGTTCTGAAAAAGTTATATGAAGTAATGATAGGAAATGGATTAGTACCCAGAATAAATGAAGGTTAATAGAATAAGAATAAAAGATATAAATAAGCATAAAATTTCAGTTACTTTTGTCATATTTTCTTTGTTTATACGAGATAATAACAGTATATATAAATAATAATTTACAAAGCTAGTCTTTTATTTTTTTATTAATTCCATAATTCAAATCAATCATATCTAATATGAAATTAAATACATCAACTATTTTATTAAGTTCAACTTTACTTTCTTCAGTATTATCTCACTCATGGATGGATTGTATTGGGGATGGAAATCAAAAGTATACTGGACCAAATCAATATTTCAGTGATGATTTCCATAAGTTTTGTATGGGTTTTGGACGTGGTTATCCAGGTAGAATGAACAGATGGATCAATGATATATATACTGTATTAGTTGAAAACCGAGGTGGAGCTAATCCAGCTGATTATAATGTTTGTAAAAAAACCCAAGTCTCCCAAAATTATACTAGTGAATTCCCAATGACTAAGACAAAGCCAGGTGCTAAACTTAAGATTTGGTATGAATTAGATAATCATTATACTAAAAATCCAACTTATGTATATCTTTGGGGTTATGGTCAACCTGGTAAAGACATTAGCAAATACTCAGAACAAGTCGAAAGTAACTTAATTATGAAGCATGTATTTGCTTTACCTGATAATCAGAATTGTATGGATATTCATAATGCTAACTCCCTTTGTTGGTTCTATTGGACTGTTCCAGAAACTTATACAAATGGTGTTTACTCCTTTATTTGGAACTGGAGATGGGATCAAAACCCAACTGGTGAAGAATATAATACTTGTTTTGATATTGAAATTCAAGGCGCTGGTGACAAGAAACCTGAACAAAGCACTTCCACTTATTCAACTAGTTCTGAAAATGTCCCAACTTCAGCTTCTTCAACTATGGAACAAACTTCAGTTCCTTCAACTACTGAACAAACTTCAGCTCCTTCAACTTCTGATGAAACTCAAGTTACTACCCCAACCCCAGTTTATGAAATCCAACCTGAATACGAATACCCTACTCAAGAGCATAATTATTTTAAGCCAAAACCAGCTAAACTAGTACAAGGTGGTAGTGAAGAACCAACTAAGAAAAAATGTCATCAAAAATATTAACTAGTTTAAAAAATCGAGCCTTGTATTGTACTCATGATAATTAATAAAAAGCTTTTATTAAAGTACTTTACTATCATATTATTTTGAATTTTTACTTTTATTTTTATTTTTTTCATTAAGTTTTAACATTTTAGAAATTTTCTTTATTAAACCCACCCATAAATTTTTGTTCCTATTTTATCCATATCAACATGCTTTTGAACGTTTCGAAGTTCCAAATATTTGATTAACTACTAATTAGAACCACCTCTCCATCCACCAATTTCATTTCACCACAATTAACTAATAATAGTAATTTTGAATATGAGGAAATAAATTAATTTTTAATTAAATATAATAATATTAAAAATATAATATTACTTCTCTTAGCAATAATAAGTATTTAAACTTACTTTAAATATAAAAAATAATAGCTTTTAAACTCTCATTTTCTTATCTGAGTAACAGTTTTTAAGCTGAATTTTATTTTGCTCTCAATATCAGCCTCCAGACTTAATAACTCAAAAACTTGGCATTACTTTTTATCTTGTGATTTAATTACAGTGGTTGCTTCTATTCATTAAATTTTACTACCTTATTTTCATTCTACCGCTTAAGCTTACCATCATCATTTAATAGTTATTTCTATATTAATAGTTGTCCTTAAAAAGCTTATTATCTTCAATTCCATTGACCAAATATGTTTTTGGACTTTTATATTAATATAATATAAATGGGATCATTTAAAGTAATTCAAGGTTATGGCTCTTTTCATTAGATTATATCATACTTTGATGTATTATAACTAAATGTATTGCAATAAGGTTTGTTGGTTTAATTATTGTTATTATGTTCTTGAAAAGAAATCAAATTAAAATTTATTTTATTTTTAAAAATTTTATTACAAATTTAGTTTTATAATTGTGTTAAATTTTATTAGCTAATGAATTTTTAGAAATTTTATCAAAATTATATTTAAAACTATCAACTTCATTAACGCTAATGCTAACTAAATGTTTAGTTGAATAAAGTTTAAGAGGCAAATAGTATCATGTTTTAATTGTTTAGAGAATTACTTCTAATTATCTATTTAATTTTTCTATGTGAAGGTGTTTAAAACTTATTTAAAATTTGAAAAATCTATCTAGTTTAATTTAAGCTTACTATTTTTAAAATTAAGTTTATGAAAGAGATTAAAAGAGCATTTAAAGAGGGATTCAATGGGATGAATATTGTTTTACCTAATTGTTCCTATTTTCAGAAATGTTTCTTTCCATGAAATACGCCATTTAATGCATAAAGAAAAGGCTTTTTTTAAATGCTTCAAGGGTTGTGTCAAAGTGCTTTATTAATCAGTATTGTTATCTGACTTGTATAGGTTTGTTATTTTTGTTTGATGATTACTTTTAAAAATTTATAATTCCTTGGATTCTGTGTTTTTATTTGTGAAAAAATAGGAGAGAGATTATGTAAAATTCAGGGATAGTCTAGGTCGATTCTTGAGGAAAGAGTTACAATCTGCAATGAAACTACTAGTGGCTACTAGTAGTACTTGATAATTACTCTTAACATTGTTAGGGGATTTTTTTATACTTCCCAGATCTTCACTTGAGCTATGCCAAAAGAGCTGTAACTAATCAACTTGATTCAATGCCTTCTTAAACAAGAAAATATATCCTCATATTAATACGTTTCCCGGTAACAATGTGTTAATTTACAAGTGTTGCAATAAGATAGGGAAAATAAAAAGTACTTTCTATACAAGTTGACTTTTAATAGGTTTTTGATATTATTTAATATTATTTAATATTTTTATATAATTCAATTCACTATTACTTTTTATTAGAATTAAATAGCATTTATAGGATATTAAATGAACCATTATATTGTATATTTATTCGCATAGAAAATAGCTAAATTTAATAAAATTTAAATTTTATATCAGTATTTACTTAAATTTTAAAATTTATTTTTGATAAACATACTTTATTTGTATAAAATCTTATGGAAATTGAGATAAGATTGTGAAGAGAAAAAGCAAAAAATAGAATAATTATTATTATGATTTATGTAAAAGTTATAATTTATTAAAGTCAATTAAATGCATAAAAGTAAAGGATAGAGGATATACTCATATTAGACTCAAGGCTGATGAATACTATCAATTTTAAAAAAAACTACGTATAATAACCCAAGTACTATAAGTAATCAAACTGAAAAGAATTTTATTGATTTATGTAAAGTTATTTTTATTTGATTTAATATATGTTTTTAGAGGTAACATAGTAGTACTATCATCGATTTCATGAGAATGACTAAATATTTCAGTATTATAATAATTATTATTAATATTTAATGGATTAATTGGTTTAATAAGGATAGGTTCAATAATCATGCTTACTGGCTTTTCTTTCTTTATTTTGTATTTATAATATAAAAATACTATAACTACTGTTATTAGAATAATTCCGCTTATCCCGCCTATAATTCCTCCTATTAACAATTTATTGTTATCTAAATTCTTATTATTATTGATATTGTTTTCTTTATTACTATTATTAATAATCTTAATACTCTTTTGTTTTTCTTCAATTAATGAAGGCAAATCATCAACAGTCTCCCAAGTCTTTGTATCTAATATTAACATTTTATCTGTACTTTCGTTAGGACCTGTATCTATACTACCAAATTGATGACCAAAGGAATTTATAATATAATTATTATAGCTAGTAAAACATCCCTAATGATTAAATGGGTTAATTTGTCTATTGATTTTTTTAAATGAAAATGGATCAAATTTAAACTCATAAATGTCTATTATTCTTTTATTCATATCTTTTAATCCTATAAAATATACTAATTGATTAGCTTTTATAAATGTTGAATCAAAATACAGTAAATTGGTATTTAAATTATATGATTTTGTACTATTTGATTTTAAATCTAATTCATACAAAATTTTATTAGCATACATCGACTCCTGGTTGTTTTTTGTTGTCATTTCAAAGTAGTATAGCTTATCATTTAGAGTAAATTTTAAGTCAAAATAAACTTTCTTGCTTGTTTTATGTATTGTTTTTAATTCCTTTGTTTTAATATTAAATGAGTTTAATTGAAATGATGTATATTCTTGTGAGTTATTATATTTAAAACTTCCAGATATATAAAATTGATTCAAATCTTTCTTATTTTGTAATACATAATATCTTTGAAAAGAACTCCTTAGATCTATATTTGATATATTAACTTTTGAATATAATTTATTAACAACATCTTCTTTATGCCATCTATTAGATTCAATATCAAAATAATTGCTAATTAAACTTACCCTATCAGTGTCATAGGAAAAACTTACAATTATCTTCTGTTTGCCGTCGTTTCCAATATAAAAGAGACTTAGATTTACTTGATTTTTCGGTGAATTGATTGTATTGTTTCTTTCCCATGGTGCTACATTCGCAACTAATTTAAATCCTTTTTTTAAATTTAATGTGAATACTTCATAATTTTGTTTTAGAAAGTAATCAGTTCTTGGTGAATAAGTACTTCCGCTTAGATAATATAACTTACCTTCAATTATTGTACATTCACCATAATCAACCCTTGGTAATAAAGCATTTAATTTACAAAATAAAAAATTAATTAAAATTAAGAGTAATAACATTCTAAAATGTATAAAATATAACATTGCTGCTCTTTATAGCATTGTCGCCTAGAGCCATTGAGTAGACCAATAATATGTTGTATTTATTTATTTAATATGTTATATGCATTGTTTATTCTTAATATTACTTAAATTATCAATTTCACTTTATTATTAAATTTCATTAAAGTAACGATTTTTAAAATTTTACAAAAATAATTAGTTACCATGGCTAATACAGCTATATGAACAAAAATACTTTATATCCTTAAACTAGCTATCATTATTGCTAATATAAAGACTAAATCCATACCATTAGTCAAATGTTTGAAGGATTAATCAGTTAATAGAGGGAAATTTCAAGTCAAATAGTGGTTTATTAATTATATTAAACGCTTATTAAAATATACTTTTATATAATTTTGAATTCATTTGCTGCTTAAATTTAAACATTGATCCAAGTACTGACCCTAAATCAGGTACATAGAATGTGTACTCAATATTATCTTGTCATCCTAAGGACACTTAATTAAGAAATGATACCTAGTGTAAAATGTTATTATAAAGGATTCCAATAAAACTACAAGGTTTAAGTTACAATATCAGTAAAAAAAGCTCCTTATGAAAAAACAACCCAGGCTTAATTTTGATTACATTTTATATTGAAACAGTGTAAGCAATTAAACACATTTATATTTATTTATGATATATAATAATAAAAAGCAAGTTGTATCCAAAATTTAATTTTAACACAACTATCATCAATAGTCAAATCTTTATTTTAAAAAATCAATATAAAAATCAATAATAAAATAGAATATTTACAATCTTCTCAACAAAGTGCATTGTTAAATATGGTCTTGAGTTTTGAGGGCAATTCAAAAGAATTAATAGCTGATTTTACTTTATTTACAGTAAACTCTATATCCATCCTATCTTTATCTTTAGTAAGACTCATCCCTAATTTATAAATTTGGAGCAATTCTATGATATTTGTTTCAATTGTATTAATAGCTTCATTGCTAATTAAACCTGAGCTAGGGATCAATGGAGAAGAAAGTATTTGTAATAGAGCATAAAATGAAAACAATGGATATTTAAATTCTAAAATATACATTATTACTAAACAATCATAGCTATTATAATTAACAATATGACGGGGTTGATTTTCGATATAGTCAGAAATTATCTTATACGTTTTTTCGTTTTGCAAGTTATCTATGTCCATTCTTTTAAATATATCTTTAAAATAAATAAAGGCTAAAGCCCTATATATGAATAATATCCTTAACGAAGTCTCTAGTAAAGTTGGTATATATGTTAACGGAATATCTAGTCGAATAGGTGCTTTGTACATAGTTGGGTATATCAAAAATAGTTGGTGAAAATAAATTGATAAACTTTTTCTGATTTCATGAACTGTTTTGAGCATACATGAATAATTGCTAGAAAAAAGACATAAGTAATTGTCTATATTTATAGGCCTATTGCTATTTGTAATAATATTAGTCAATGATTTAATTGAGCTCTTATAATATTTATTAATATAACTTTGAACAAGATTAAACTTATCAAATGGTAAAATAAGTTTTGTATATGGTATATCATTTATATTCTTAACTCCTTTAAGATTTTTCTCATGGTGATCAAGTATTAATGTATGTACTATAATCATTTGATTATTATATAAACCAAACACTTTTTTACAATCATTTTTTTCATGATTAGTTTCTTTAAGTTGTCTCGCAGTTAAATGATAGATAAATTCAAATCCAGAAAGATCAAATTCTTTGATAAGTGGGAAATTACCATAGAACTCTTCACTAACTTTAGCTGAAAGTACAATCCATGCCCATAATTTTTTTAAATCAACTAAATATTTGATTTCCTTTTTACTCTTGTTGTATATCTCTTCATTGATTGAGTCTAGTTTATCAATCTCTAATACATATGACATCCTCACAAGTGAACTTAAAATTTGATGAGATAATTGATAATTGTTTTGAACTAGAAAAATATCGTATAGTACACTTAATGCCTTAAGGCTCTCAAAACTAGAATTATAGCAAGATTGAGAAATCAGAGGAAGTACATTATTTAAACAATTGTGATAAATCTCATTAAAATTGTTTCCTGGTAAGATTGTGTATTCAAAGCTTAATGATGTTATTATTGTTCTTGACATAAATCCTGGGTTTGTTTGCTTTATATACGAGATCAATTCTTTAGGCTCAAAATAAAAACCTGTTCCATAAACAAAGCAATCATGATAACGTATACTAGTTTCTAAAAATGACCCATAATCAAATGAATTTGGCAAATTTCCCACATGTTCAGCCCCTCTCCCAGTTCGGTTCCTTAAAGCTATATAATTAGAAGATGAAGAAAATTGATTACTTAAAGTTTCCTCAATCAAATAAAGTTTTCTTTTTAATGTTATTCCCTGATCACTCATGTAGGTATCATGACTCATATCATCTATCCTTTTATACTTAAGCGTCTCCAGTACCCATTTCAAATACACTTTTAGTTCCAAAGCTGCATTTTGACTATAAGAAAGAGAAAAATCATCATCACTAAAAGAATCCAAAGTTTCAATCAATCTAAATATTCTAAATAGCTGAGTCTCAAGCTTCCTTATTCCATTTTCTAGTTCTTCCTCTCTTTGTTTTTGTTGAATTCTATTCTCTTGTTTCTTTTTACTTTTTATGATTTTGTTATTTACAAATGAATAGTTGATTACTTTAAACTCTTTTGACATTGCTGGTAACCTAACTTAATTTTTAAGTACTATTGGAATATTTAAAAAAAAGGCTTTAATAACTTTGGTTTGATATTAACAATATCAAAAGGTCATATTTGTTCCAATCGCTTTATATCAAATTTATCATATATTCCTATTGGTAAATTTTAAAAAGTAGTTTTGCCAAACATTTGTTTAGATTGTTCCTAAAAGCTGGTTTAATAAACCAGCTACTAACAATCCCTTAACTACTCAATCAGATGCCTTAAAGCAAACCCAAATAGAAAACTGCGTAAAAAATAGTTCTTTTTTGAATAGTAAGGCGTTAGAGATAATAAACTAAGTCACTAATTCAGGTTCTTCCAAACTCATAACCTAGTATGGCATTAGATTAATCAATCACCTGAGGTTTTTATACTTTTATTTGACTTGGAAGATGCTTGGACCCTTCAATAGGAAAAATGATACGTATTTATTTAATAAAACAGTTAATATCCATATAAAGTTATGAATATACCGCTGCTCTTATTTGGTCCTATCCGTTGCTACTTTTTGACTTAAATAAACTTCAGTGCTTTTAAGTACCATGTTTTTATATAATAGCAGTACATTAACATGCCAATATTTTAGCTTACGAATACAATCATAACTATTTGGCTATAAAGAACATTTAACATTACACAATAAATTGACAGAATAGATAAATAATTTTAAAACTATAATACATTGTGAGGTTTTTATAACTATAATTGCTTTAGTTGTCAGTAAGATACAAAATATTAAAATATTAAAATCAAAACATTATTTGGTAACTATAACATTTAATATTCAAATTTATAAAGTTTCATTTAAAATTTAGGTAGCTCCATTAAATGCAATTCGGTTTGGACTTTGATTTCCAGGGTTAGTGACCAAACCCGTAGTTGCCAAAGTTAAGATTTTTTTAGTTACAGTGTCTGGATTTAAAGATTCATTTGAGTAAAAGTAAGCAGCAAGTCCAGCAACATGTGGTGAAGCAAAAGCGGAGCCAGTTAAAGTTTTTAATCCACCGTCATTCCATGTAGAAACAATGTTTTGCCCAGGGGCATATAAGTCGACACAGGTACCATAGTTAGATGAAAGGTAACCAGAATCATTCATATTCAAAGCTGCAACATTGATAGCTTCTGGGGTGGATCCAGGTGAAAAATTGCATGCATTACTATTACTATTTCCAACTGCAGTTACTATGCTAACGCCATTCAGATGTGCTGATTTTACAGCACTATTTAAAGCTTGTGATAAACTACCACCGATTGAAAGATTGATGACGTTTCCTCTTTTCCCTCTTTTATCTTTTACCACCCAATTAATACCAGCTATTACATTTGATGTAGCGCCTGCACCTGTGGAATCTAAAACTTTTACAGCTATAAGTTGTGCCTTTTTAGCTACACCATAGGTTTTAGCTCCAACAATACCAGCAACAAAGGTGCCTTGTCCATGGTTATCGTTGTTACTTGGGTCTGATGAAAACTTGGCACCAAAGATAGCACGACCTTCAAATTCTGGATGAGAAGTGTATATTCCTGTGTCAGCAATGTAAACTGAAACTCCAGAACCATCCCCGAAATAAGTGTAATCATCAGTTAACAAAACTTTTTGAGAAATCCTTGCTAAATTCCAAGGGGCATGTGGTTGAACTGAATTAATACTTACAGTGGGAATTTTTTCATTAGATTTGGCTTTTACAATACTATCGTTTTCAACATAAGAAACTTCTGGTAAGGAACGAACTTGAGCAATCACTTCATTGGAAAGCTGCGCTGAATAGAAATTACCCAAAGAGTTATATATATGGTTGATCTTATTCTGTCCAGAGCGATTTTTAAATAGTGAACGAACACTATTTAAATGAGAATCAAGAGTAACACGATTACTATCCTCAAGCTTGATGATATAACTTCCTTCAATTATTTCATTCTCGGAAGCTGTTAATAAATTAAGAGCTAAAACAGAAGATAGAAGGAAGTTTGAAATGGGAACAGAGATAAAAAATTTCATTTTAATATACTTTAAAGTAAACTTTTTTTTTGCATATTGCTCGTATTTATAGTTTGCTTATATAATGACGCTTATGGCCTGTAAATATCGTAATTCAAGATATCAACCATAAACCATTTATGTGAAAAAGCGTTACCTTTTATGTTGTGTTATCATTATTTAATACTACTTGTTCCTCAGATCAGCAGAAAATGTAAAAACACTTTTTTATATAATTAGCAAGCAAACTTCTATTATTAGCAAATCTAATGATTAGATTGCTATTTCTGATCCTTCTTAAGCCGGCTGTATATTCGTTTTTGGATTTTTACATTAAGTCACACGATAAATCAATTTTTAGATACTTTAATAGTTGCTGTAAGGATTCTCTATATCCAATGAATATTCTGAGCGCATTTGTATACTAAACATAAACTTACACAATAAACTATTAGTTTTAATATAATATTGCCTGTCTCAGAAATCAGTAAGGAATACAGTGTTCTTCATTCCATTCAACCGAAAAATTGTTTCAGCAAAAGTATTAAATGTGTTGCTATTTTGATCACTACACATAATGTGTAGCTACTTTTTTGGGGGTTTTAAAATAACTATTGAATATTTTTAGGAGGAAGTTTTTATGTACAAAATTAAACACACAACAAGGATTTCAATACAAAATGATTCAATTAATTTGAAAAAGATTTTAAACTTATTATTAGTGGGTAATAAAAGAGTAATCCTCATTCAGTTAACTTCTAAATCCAAAATAGTATGGAAATAAAAATCAAATACATAACTATCAAAAAAAGGAAAACCGAACTTCTAAGACTAAGAAACTAAGGACTAAACCTACAAAGAGATCATCTTAATCCATAATCGAATCTACACTTAAAAGTCCATGTAAAAAAATCTCGATAATGAGTTGTATTTCTACAGCTTACTAACAAATCAATTAATTTAATAAAAATAAACCAATCTACTTCATTAATATTTCCGAGGAATTTCCATAGAGCTTTAAAATTTGAAAAGACTGAATCTTTCTTTAGTGTTTAAACTCCGTAGTATTTCTTTTTATTACCCAGAGTTTTATTAATATCTGGTATTGCTTTTTATTCAAAACTTTTGCCTTATTTTTCTTGTGGGACATTATATTTTACCTATTATTAAACCCAGATTATAAACTTCGTTCCTGAATTTTAAAAAATAATTTCATCTCCAACCAATTAATGTGGCTCAAAGCAATCCAACTTAAAATAATTGGATGAATCATAGATTAAGTAAGTCCATTTTATTGATCAGCCTACAAAATAAAAGTAAAAATTAAGCTAATTTTAATTTAAAAATTGATCATCCAAATAAACTTTAATGATAAGAATTTAAGCCACATTCACTATTTTATTAAAACTTATCGAAATACTATTGTAATTTCTTTTTACTTTATTCACTTATGTCTAGTAAAGAAGTCACGTTTTTACCTTTACAACAGAGGGTTATTATTTTAATCAAAGTAACCAATTTCTATTACTATTTTATTATTTTTCGTTAACAGTTATTAAAATAGAAACTTGATGGTCTTTGGTTTCTATTAAATATAACGGGACTCACATTTGGCTTAACATATACACTATTGCCAATATTGTTTGATAAAGACAAATTATCAATAATATATAAGTCCATCTTTTTAATATCTTTATTATCGGATAGTTTGATATTCCTTAAATATTTTGGTGTAAGTATTGTCATTTTATTTATTACTTATAACTTACTTTATTTATAGTTAAAAGGGTTTAAACTTGGCTTTAAATCTTTACTATCTTTATTTAGTTGGGAGCCCTTTTGTTACTTGGTCTATTCAGTTATATTTTTAAATTTAAAATTTACCTATGGTAATATAGCTTTATAATATAATAATGACACTTATTAAATTAATTAGGATCAACATTACCAATTAGTATAAGATATTTGAAAAATAGCATAAACTTTATAAGAAAAGACATATTAATATTAATTGAGCCAGTGATACAAAAGGAATTGATAAGATATAAATTAAATCCTGATCAAAAATTAGATATAAAATTATCTAACGTTTATTTAAAGCTACAATCTCTTATTTTAACTTTGACTCCAATTTTATTAAAGTTAAACATATTAATTGAGCTATTCTTGTTGCCTCTTAGTGTATTATTTTCTAGTTTGTAAGTGTTTATAATTTATATTAATAATACAATTGACAATTTATGTTTCTTAGATTAAGTTTTAAATTATTACCTGTCTTATTTTATGGCTTATTTTTAAAATTACGTATATCCAACTGTAAAGCATTTAAATCTTTATTATTCAATTTATTAGCTATTAATTTTCCAATGTTAAAATCATTAGTTCAATAAGAATATAATAATTTTAATAACTATTATGGCTGGCCAAGAAATCTACCTATTTAAATAAATAAATGTTATAATAATTGTATATAAAATTGATTTGAACTTACTATATTATAATTTATTAACAAGATTCGGTCCAATTTAATACCTCCCTTAATTGATTATAATTTACACTATTTTTTCCATCTTTAGTTTTAGGCAATGAGCCTAAAGATAGTGACAAAAAGTCGACTGAGTTTGTATTTAAATCCGTAAACTCGAATTTTTTATTTTCATAACCTAAAAACACATTACTTTGCTCTTCATTTTCCTCTCCTAAGCTTTCCATTAAATTTGAACTTTTACTTTCTCTTTGTTTGTCTCTGTAAAGTTGAAAATCATTAGTATGAATAAATATTGGATAATCATGATAATTAAATTACATTTCACTTTCTAATAATGACTTTAGTCTTGGTATCGAAATAGAAGTAGCTAAATCAGATTTATTAGCAATAATCAAAATTGGCAACGAATTTTCAATAACAAAAGGTTGAGACAAAATATCATAAAGGGCTCTAAAGGAAAAGATAAACATCATCATTGAAATTATATTAAATAAATATTACTCTGAAACTTTTATAATATTTCTAGTAGCAGAGAAGGCATCGATCATGAATACTATTCCTTTAATGCTGTTTTCATATTTGTTAATCAATTGTGTTCTTAATTTATCATGCCCTGGTACATCTATTATTTTCATCATCTTTTCTGTCAGCGGCTCTCCTTCTTCATCAACTGGCCTTACTAATGCTTCATTACTTTTTAATGAAGTATGCGTTGGAAGCATTAACCCTGTTCTTAACTATGATATTATAAATACTATAAATATTAGATCATATCAATACTTACTAAAGTAAATAAGGTAGTCTTTCCGCTATTTGATAAACCAGTTAGGATAAATGCATCTCTTTCATTTAATAATTTGTTGTTAAATTTTAAATAGCCTATTAATCAAAATTTAATATTATTGATAATGACCAAATTTAGATAAATTACCAAGGACTCCCACAACTAGTAGCACTATTATCGCTATACTTAATAATAAAACCGTCTTCATTTTTAGTAAACTAAAAGAAATAAAATTTTATAAATTTCATCTCGTATTTTAAGTTGCCAATAATTAATTCAATAAATTACGTAACGAATAGCGATTGGCTGGATACTAAAAAAGCATCAATATCCAAATAATTATTAATAGGTTATTATTAATGCAATAATAATGCTATAATAATACTATAACAACATATTTTGGTATGTTAAAATTATTTTTTATTCATTTTATTTTATTTTACTGATATATTTTTTACACTTTTTTCACACTTTTAAAATACCGGTTTTTAAACAATGTTCTTTTTTCAAGGGGAAAAAGTGGCATTTCAAAGCCAAAACAAATGCCAATAAAGAAGAAGATAAGGAATAATAAGCCAATTAAAATCTAGTTTCAATTAACAATCATTAATTAAAAAAAGTATAAGTTAGACAAGTTCATTTTTTATTAAATAATATAAATCTCAATTAAAGGAGCATCTATATATTATTATATATAATTGTTATCTTAATAGCTAAATAGTTATCTCTAACCTTATTGTTATTTAATAATTGTCATTTCTCCTATCTACATATTGCCTTTAATTTTGTTTAAAAAGTACAAATTAGGATGTTAGCAAGTAAGTTTAATTTTATGATTTGCAGTAATAAAATAACGATTGTTATTAGCACCTGAGCGTAGCGGTACCGTAACCATGACTAATGGTTTCGGAAATGTAAATGAAGTTCTTTTCTTTTAAAACATGAATTAAATTTATTTTGATAGAATAATTATCGCACTAAAAAGTTAGGAGGATATGTTGGATTTGGTAATTTACCAAATCAGGTACATCGCAAAGCAGTTAAAAAAGGATTTTATTTTACTATGATGGTTGTTGGTAAGACTATCTAAATCGTAAATAAGCATAAATTTTAATTAATTCAGGTGAGTCTGGACTTGGAAAATCAACACTTATCAATACCTTATTTAATACTCGACTTTATCCCGAAAAAACTGATGTTAATCCAACTAGCTACACTCCAAAAACAGTAGAACTACAAACTATAAGCGCAGGTATTATTTAATGTAGCATATTCGCCAATCTGTATTAACGATCATTTTAAATAGATATCGAAGAGAATGGAGTAAAATTAAATTTAACTGTCATTGATACTCCTGGATTTGGTGATTTTGTTAATAATGAAGATAGGTAAGTGGTGTTTTAAGAGCAATTTATAAACGATATTAAATTATCTTAGTTGGAGACCAATCCTTGACAACATCGAACAAAGATATAGTGCTTATCTTGATCAAGAATCTCGAGTTAACAGGTCTCAAATTCTAGATAACCGAGTTCATGCTTGTTTATATTTTATTGCACCTACTGGTCATGCGTTAGTTTTTATTATAATTTATATAAGCTGTAGCTTAATTTTATTTAGTTTAAAGCCATTAGATATTGAGTTTATGAAAAGATTACACACCAAAGTGAATTTAATACCTATTATTGCTAAATCAGATACTCTTACTGAAGAAGAAGTTGTTTCATTTAAAGAGCGTATACTTAATGATATCAACTACCATAATATTCAAATATTTAAACCCTCTATTTATGAAAATGATGATCCAGATTCAGTAGCTGAGCTTAGTGAAATTACTGTAATGCAATATTTGTTTTATATTTTTATAACTCACGTATTCATTTAGGGGAAAATTCCATTTGCCGTAGTTGGTGGTACTGAAGAATACCCAGTTAACGGTAAATTAGTAAGAGGACGTAAATATCCATGGGGTGTTATTGAAGGTAATATAATTTATAAAAATAAGTGGAACAGATCTAATTAAATAACTTAGTTGATAACGAAGAGCATAATGATTTTGTTAAGCTTCGTCAAATGTTAATAAGGTAATTAATAAGAAACAAAAATAAATATCGATTAAACTTTCTTTTAATAGAACCAATCTTGAAGACTTGAAAGATCACACTGATACTCAGCTTTATGAAAAATTCAGATCTGCCAAATTACTTTCTCAAGGCCATGTTCAAGATAATTCTGTATTTAAAGAAGTCAAGTAAGATAAATTAACAATATGATTTGACATAATTAATCTACTAATATCTTTATAGCCCAGTAACTAAGATGGAAGAAGAAAGACAACTTCATGAAGCCAAAATGCAAAAGATGGAAGCCGAAATGAAGATGGTATTCCAACAAAAAGTACAAGAAAAAGAGCAAAAACTTAAAAATTCCGAAGATGAAGTAAGTTTTACTAATGCTATTTATTATAATCATTTTAACTTAAATATTTTAGTTATATGCTCGTCATAAAGATCTAAAGGAAGCCTTAGAGAAACAACGTATGGAGTTAGAAGAGAAAAAGAAACGCCTTGAGGCTGGGCTTAGACCTATCACACCTGATAAGAGTAAAAAGAAAGGTTTTGCTTTCAAACAATAAATTTCTATGATTCGTTATCAATTTTACTAATTTGTTACTTATTTTATTTAAACTATTTATGTTATACTATTTCAGTGTTAATATTTATTTTTAGTAGAGATTACATAATGAATTGGCTATAAAAATTGAATTGTTTTATTAAAGGCAAAAATTATTGGGATCTATTGGCAGCAGCAGTAGCGGCAGTAGATGGGAAAACCGACGATAAAAATTGCTTTAATTTGTAATAATAAGTTTTAACAGTTTCTGGTACTTTTGGAGTTAAAACATAGCTATCAACTAATTTTTCCAATTGTCCAAAAGCAACTCTAGTTTGTGGAGACTTGCTTGCTTTTATTTTTAAGAAGAAAAGGTAAGCAATAATGGCATAGGAAGTTACATTACGGCTAAAGGAATTTGTTATAAATGAATAATAAACAAATGATAAAACTCTTACAGTAAAAAGTTGACAAAAATCAAAGCTGGAATAATTGAAACTTCAGCAAAACTGGCAATTTCAATTGCTTTTAAATAATAACGACTTTTAAGGACATCGAGTGCCAAAGCTAATTGTGCTGGATAACTTTTGGTTTCTTTGTGCTCTTCAATTTCTTTTTTAATTTCTGGGAATAAAAGTGGTAAAATATTAGAACGTATGTAGCCAGCTAAATGGAATAAAGAAAATATAAAGAAGGGGACCAAAGTGACTAAAAAAAAGTCAACATTAACTCTAAATAAAAATAAAAACCTTACATGAAAGAACGCGTGAAAAAAGCCAGAAAGTGGCAAGAAGAAGATATAGAGAATTATCATCAATGAGTACTTTTTGAATGTATTGTACAGATAAACTGAATGGCTATAAGGGATTAATCAAAGTTTAAAAATATATTACTTAATTTTACTTGATTCGTGAGATAGATAACTAAACCATAACTAAACATAGCACTCAAATAAACTAATCTATATGCTTTAGTAAAACTGAAAGCTGAAAATACATAAAAAATAGTTCCAAGTACAACTAACAAATGACCAGTAAACCAACGGAATTGTTGAGTCTAAATAAAGAATATGTATAAATATATTATTTTACTTTAAATAGAGCTGTAAAAATAATTACACCAAAAATAGCTTGTAAGCGATTAAAAGCTTCACCGACAGAGGCAACGTTATTTAAAGCCATAATGAATAAAATAGAAGATTAAAAGGTTTAAAGCTTTGTAGTTTTTTATTTATGTGTGTCAAATTTTTTTAATAACTATTACATCAAATAAGATTGATTTATGCTCTAATTTTCTTATTTTGCTTATTTATTATGTCAGATGTTGGAATTACCTTATTGGCTATAAATAGAACCTAATAAAATTACTCAATAATGATTCTTTCAAAAATATTTAAAAAATATATTTAATTAGATGGTCATAAATAATTGGAAATATAACAGGTTACAACAACAATAAATAAGTGGAAATTTATAATTAAACCAACTTTTATAATATGTACATGCATTTAAAATCGATGAGTAAACTTTTATAATTTTATTATGAATAATAAAATGAAACACCTTGTTAATAATTATTTGAAGGCTTTTTTTTAAGAACATAAAACAGTAAAATAAAAAAAGAAGTTTCAAAAAGAAAAATCGAAGCCTAATTTATTCAGCCAATCATTATGTCAGAATAGAAATTGAACTATAAATAAGACATGAAAAAATAGGAGGTTTTTTTTCTTATGTAAACAACAAACTTAATCTTTTGGATGACTAAAGGAGACAGGAGATAATACTAATGAGGACAACGTTCAACTTCTCGTGGGTTGATGGCTTCATGAAGGCGAATTAGCCTGAAAGCTACATGGCGCTGTGCCAATTAAGTTAGTCTCTTAAGATCTTTTTATAAGGTTTAATCTAAGAGTTGAATTAATTTTTGGAACCCAATGGGTTGAAATTTATAAATAATAATAATAATTTAAAAATCCTATAAAATTCTATTTGTTCTATTTATTCAGCTAATACCGACATGATCTTGTACGCTCTATCTTTTTGAAACTCACTATATCCAGTTTTTTTAATATTTTCTTCATTTTTGTTTTCACTCTCTTTTGTCTTTTCTTCTTTTTGTTCTTCTTTTTCCTCTTCTTTTACTTCTTCCTTTGTTTCCTCTTTTGTATCATCTATATTGTCGCTTTCGAATATTTCCTTAGCTTCTTCTAATAAGGACTAGAAAAATATGAGATTATAAAAAATAGTCCAAAAATAAAGTTACTTGTCTAGCTTTCCCTTTTGAATCCTTTATATAAAGAAGGATATTTTCAAATACATCCTCATCAAACTTTAAAAGCTTAAAAAATGATATAGATAATATACTATTATTTTACCTTATTTTCAGTATATAAATTTTGGAATATATAGACTTGTACTATTTTTCTAAACTTCCATTGGTCTCTATATGATTTAAATTGTTCAAGATAAGCTACTGCTTCCGCTAGTTCTATATTTTCTCATGAATACAGTTTTAAGCTTTGAATAAAATTAAATTACTGAATTTCTCCTGAGATTCATCTCGTTTAGTTGGCGGAACCTTAACTTTTTTAATACTCTTACTTTCTTCTGTAACTATAAAAATGATATTCAATAAACAACGATCACAAAGAACAGACTTTAACTAACCTTCTTCTTTTTCATCACCTTCGTTATCACCACCCTCGTTTAAAGCGTTTTCTTTATCATCTTGTTCAGCTTTATGTTTTTTAACTTGCTCATATAAATCTTTAACTCTATCCTCATCTCTCTTTTTACCTTTTCTTTCTTTTTTATTTTGCTTACTTTTGTAATTCTTATCTTGCGTTATTGCTTTTTTCTCAATTGGATTATCCATTTTATATTAAATATTATTGAAAAACTAGAATCTGATTTTTATTTAAACTATCCTATTTCAGTAAATTTATTAACTTTCGAGAAGCCAATCAACGTGAAGGATTTTATCTAACAAAAAAATAAAAAAAGATTGTTTTATTTGTATTATTTATTCTCTTATAATAGAATCAATATAACATCTTTTTAATATCTGAACCTTTTTATTTGCTTATTAAGTTATTATAGTTCATAAGTTTACATATAATCCTTTTTTTAATTTAAGCAATTAGTATATAATTTATAGAGATTTATTTGTATATACAAATAACTATTTAATTTATCAAAAAGGTTAATAATATTCTAAACTAACAAAAAAGCTCAGTACATCAAATGGTACAATGTATATTAATGACTTTGTTAGTAGCTCTAAATGATAACGATGTTATAAATCTTTTTTAGTCTAAAATGTCACCATTGTTGATTTTACCCAAGATATCATTTTATATTGGTAATAGAAATGAATATATGGGGATGTATTTTTGTGTTTAATAATTTTACTAACAATTTTTCCGCTCAAATAGTGCTTAAAGATGGAAAAAGTGATGAAGCCAAGAAACACACAACCCCCCATATAGGGTTTTTTTTCCATTTCATTTTTTCCATTTTTTGAGTGCGATTTGAACGGAAGAATTAGTAAAATTATTAAACACAAAAATACATCCTCATATAATAAATGGTTTCTATAACTATCATAGGAAGTCGGATTTAATTATTTATTATTTTATACTAAACTCAATACAACAAATATCAAATCAAATTGTTCGTCTCAAATACACTACACTATATTTAAAGTTGAGGAATAATCAAATCCATTTTATATATTCGGAAAGTTCCACTATCATAATTCAATCAAAGATACATCATTTCAGCTAAATATATTTAGCAATGAATAAAAGAATTGAAGTCAATGCATAAGAGAAACATTTTAATAACAATACCATTAGCTTAGTATAGTTCCTAAATAAATAATTTTACATGTTTAAATAATAAATTGAAAACAACAATTTAGTTAATTTTAATACTACTTAATAACATTTAATACATTAAATAATTCAATAAAAATTTATTAAGAATTTCTAATGACTGTAGTACAAAAGCTACAAAACTATTTTTTATTTTTTTTAAATGCTATCAATGTTAATTTTAATTAATCTTTTCTATTATAAAGTCATTGCATTGCTACCAAGGGTTGATAAAGGTGGATGTATAGTGATTGAAGATAAATTGTATTATTTAGGTGGAAGTACTTATTCACCAAACACTAATTATTTTTTAAAACAAAATCATGAGGTATTTGCATTAAATTTAAAGGAAGGATTCAAGCTAGCTGGGAACGTTGCGCCATGAGAAAGGAAAAACATAACTAATCCACCAAGAACAATGTTGACTAAATATATATTTTATATTGGAACTGAAAATCAGCGTAAAACAATAGCAAGTTTTGATACAGATTATAATAGGTTAGGTTTAGTTAGTAATTATTTTGATATAGAATTAAATAAATGGTATAAAGAAGATTTTATTGATAAGATGTATAATGGGTTTAATATAACAAATATAGAAATAAAGAATTCTCTACAAATATACTCTATATTACAAGATGAGAAAGATTTAAATCAATTTTATATATCTGGGAGTTTTTGTTATCGTAATTCAACTGAAAGTATATCAATTCATTTAAGCTCCTTTAACATTCAAACAAAACAAATAAAATTGATACATAAAACAAATAAGAAGGTTACTTTTGAGCAATTATTTATTTTGAATGACAAATTGTATTATGTTGAACATACAACAGAGCATAAACCAGAATTGATATATCGTAATAAAACTTTATATGAATTAGATTTGAAAACATATAATTTAAAAACATATAGTTTGGATACAAATTTGGTATACAATCAATTTACATTTGTAAAAGTTCAGCAATCAATATATCTTATTGGGTTGAGAGATCAGAAGAAAAGAATAATGGAAGTTTATGAGTTAAAATTTAACCCGTTTTTATTTAAGAAGATTGATAAAGAAATTACCTCGTTTAATCATTGGGGATGTTTTACTAGCTATAATAACTTTATTATAAATTCATTCGGCGTCCAATATGGTAGTGTTGGTCCCCTTCAAGAAAGTACAGATAAAATGTTAATATTAGATACAAAAAGTTGGGAGGCTGCTGAGGGTTTATCATCCTTAATTAAGAACAAAAAAAATACTAGGAAAGAGGATAGCGAGAACGATAACATAAACAAGAAAGTCGATAAAAACGATGAGAGAGAAAACAATACTTTGTTAATAGGAGGCGTTGTAGGAGGGGTAAGTGGATTTGTTATAATAGTAACAGCTATAATATTTATATTTTGCAAACGTAAATTGAAAAAAGATAGGCCACCAAGTATGATTATGGAGCCGATACTTACCAAATCAATTAATCCATTAGATACTAACAACATTTATTATAACCCAGAAATATTTAATTATTCCCAAGAAATTGATTATAATAGCACTGTATTACCTATAAAAACACACCTCAAACCCAATAGAGATTACTATAATTGAAATTTTGTTACTATCAGTGAAGCTAACGAATTCGAATATCTGAGTTATTTAATAAAGTTTTCCGACTTGATGAAAAAAAAGCTACTTTGAAAATTTAAAATTTCATGGGTCAAAAATATTTCTGCTAGTCTTTTATTCTCTTTTTAAATCTGTTTTCTTTAACACATTATACTAATCTACCATTTGTGACTTTACCCCATCAAGAGTATAAAGAAAGAGCTATGATGTCTTCCATATCCATCACATTAAATGAACTGCTTTTTCATTATTTTCAACTTTTTACTTTATAGGTACAAATTAAAAATGGGAGCTTTTAAATATTATTAAGCAATAATCCTTATTAAATTTATTAATACATTAAATATTGACAGCAGTTATATTAATGTTTTTATTTCACCAATCTCACGACATAAATGCTAGATTTCCTACACTACTAACAAGGTTATATTTAAGAAAAGTTAAAAGTGTAAACACTAAATAAACCGAAAATTTAAGGCTAATAATATTAGAGGATGTTTTTTTTGGTTTCATTACCTTTCCCATTTTTTAAGCACTATTTGAGTGGAAAGATTGTTAGTAAAATCTTAAACAAAAAATACGTCACGATTATAAAATGTTATTGTATAAAATGAGTTCATTTTGTGATTTAAAAATATATATAAATTATGTTCGAAAACTTCAGTAATTCTGATCTCACCTTAGCTCAGTTGGAAGAGCGATGGACTGTAAATAATAGCAATCCATCGGTCCCTGGTTCGATCCCGGGAGGTGAGAAATCTTTTAAAGATTGTTTCAAGTAAATCTATTTTTATTTAAAACTCAATCGTAGAGCATGGACTGGTAATAATAAAGTTTATGACAATAGTTTAAACTAAGCTAGTTAACTAAAAATAAAATTGCAAAATTTTAATCTTTTATTGGCACTGACACACAGTCAAGTACTCCAAAAAATATGGTTATTTTCAATTAAATTTATCAAATTTCATAAATTATACAAAAATAATAAAAAACTTGATTTATATGTATAATTTAGTTTTAATTTGTTATTATCATATTTTTAGTCTTTATACAGTTCCACTATTTATGAAAAAACAAATATAGTATTAATTCTCAAAAGTTCTAATAAAGTTAATAAATGAATATTTACGCTAACTATTTTTGCTTCAAAGATTTTTAATAGATTTTAAACATTTTTAAATTAATAATAAAGCACTTTGATTAAGAAAAAAAAAGATATTAACTAAGCTCGATAGGGTCTGATAACATAATACAATCTGAATTACAAAAAAATAAACTTAGATCACTATTAGAACGTTAGAAGAAGAGTTTTTTAGCCAATTAGAGTTCGTATTTATTTTAATATCATCATTTTTATCTAAAGATGACTTCAAACTGAGACTTTTCTAAACAACAAACTTTACGATTAGTGACGCAAACAATCAAATTATCAATAATTTCAATCATGAACTGATTATTTTGGAAAATAAAAAGCTCCCAATTCGCAATTTTTTCAATCCAAATTTGAAAATCATGATCTCATTGCATCCCAAGGAAAGGTATAAATACCAAATTTCTTCCAAAAAACATTTTTTAAAGTTTAAAATTCTTATTATTTAGGATGGTACAAAAAGTGCGCGAACAAAAGATTCAACAAAGAGCTAATGAATTCAAATCCGATGCTAGTGAAGCCGTTACCCATGCTGCTAGCGCTGCTAAAGAAGGTGCTGCTTACGTCACTGAAGCTGTAAAAGGTAATATTGTTGACCCTGCCAAAAAGATTGGTCAAAAAGCTGGCTCCATCGTCACTGATAATATCGCTACTGCTACTGAATACTTATCTGAAAATGTAGTTGATGCTACTGAATATATTAAGGACAAAGCTGAAGATGGTAAGGAATATGTTAAGGAAAGGGCAGAGGATGCTAAGGGTTATGTCAAAGGAAAGGCTGAAGGCGCTAAAGAGTACGTAGATGAAACCGTTGAAGATGCTAAGGGTTATGCTCATAAGAGAGCAAAGGAAGCTAAAAAGGAGGGTAAACATGTCAAGGGTTTACTTCAAAATCTTGGTGATCAGTATTATAATATCTTTGTTTCACCGGTCTCTTATCGACTTTCAGATTCTTATCGAAGTGCAGCTCGTACTTGGAATAAGTTCCACAGTTCCCTTTATCGCCCAGCTAAATCTTATAATGAAAAGAGCACCGAAGAATATCTGGAAAAACTCAAGGGCTTTTTTGATAAGGATGCTATTGAGAATGAACCTAAGCTCAAAGAGGCCTTTGATTATATTTTAAATTCCGCTCACTCTGCTAAGAACAGTGCAGGTGAAGCTTTATCCGAAGCCAAAGATAAGATCACTGATACCTTAAAGGATGGCTATGAAAATGTAGCTCAAACTGGAGAACAAACTAAAAATTATTGGAATTCTATTTCAAATAGCATTACTGAATCATTAAGTCTCAAGACCAGTCCAAGAGGATATTGGAGAAATATTTATCAAAGTATTGAAGATCAAAATAACCCAATTGCTGCCCCAATCTCTACCCTTGGTTATGCTCCAGCACCAATCACTTCCTTTTACCTTGGACTTATGACTATTCTTTATACAATGACTTTACTAAAGAAATGGACTTGGGCTTATGGCTCATTACTTATCAAAGAAACCGTCAAAGATGGGAATGGTAAAGTATATGCCGAAAAGAAAACAGAAATCAAAGATGTTCATCCATCATCAACTAATGAATTACAAAGATTTGAACAACCTTATTGGATTGTAGCTGTATTTGGAAATTTATTGCTACTTGAGTTAAATGATTATTCTAATTTGATAATTCAATTATTTTTTATTTTAACTGTTGGATTTTCAGTATTATCTTCCTTTGTTCATCCATCTTATTCTCAATGGGTTACTTATACTCCTTATTATGGACTATTAGTAGCTTCCGCTTTGAATATCTTTACTGGGTTATTCCAAGTTCCCCTTCTCTAAATTGTGATGGAATTATATTAGTATAGTTTTAAATATTATAGATATTTAAAATTAGCTTTTTTATTATAATAAAATTTATTAGCTTATATAAATTATTAGTTTATTTTGATTTGGATTGTTTATTTAAGTTTTAAGTTTAAGGGGTAAGAAAGTAAATGAATAAGACAAAGTTAAATGAAATACAATATTACAAATAATTTTTAACCTTATTTAACAGCTTAACATAGTAATAATTAAACAATAAACAGTAGATATTGTAGACAGTATAAAAAGGAAAAGAAATTTTGTTTAACAAACAAACTTAACAATATAGATAGACTCATAACTCATCCTTATTTTTAAACTTCCCTTTCGATCTGCTCCACTAATCTAATAGAGGTTTTAACTGCTTCCAATAATTTGACATTCTCTTGTGTATCTCCTAAAATATGGGGTGGTTGCCATTGTACTTGTTCCCCTAACAATAATCCTTTATTACCTTGAAAATACTTGGACCAATCTCGATGATAAGTTTCTAATTGATAATAAGGAGGTAAATGATTATGATCTAAATATCCGTTGACCTTATTATCATCATCTTTAATTAAATTATAAATTTCAATTTGATTTAAATCACATCCAATATTTTCAGTTAATTTAAAACCTTCTTCAGTTTTTAATTTAACACTATTAATTTCTAAGATACTAGGTATGTTTTTATATACTATACTTTGATCTTTAGGACTATTATTTAAAAAAGTAATATTAAAGTTAATATGTTATATTAATATAGATTATTATAGAACTTACTTACAAGTAAATGAATTTAAAAATGTTTTGATCCATTTGAATTTCATTGGTAATAATGCTTTAGTAGATAAACTAATTTGAAAATCCAATTTACTAAATTAAAGTTAATAATATTAATAATAAGAATTAATAAATATATTTTAATTTACCGATCTAATGAAGACCAATTAATTTTAGTATGGTAATGTTTAGATGAAATAACTTTAATTAATTGCATTGTAAAATAACTAATATAAATTTTAATAGGTTTCATTTCATTGTTATTCATTTGTTTCATCATTCCTTTAAGTTCAAATACTTTACGTGATGTTACTACATTTGATAAAAAGTTTTTTACTTTTAATATAACAGACTCATCTTCACCCAAACTATAAAATAAAATTAAAAAATAAAATAATAAATAATAATAATCTTACCAATTAAAAAAATAAGTTTGACTTTTATATTGATTCATAACAATATCATTAATACTTGTATAATCCCATACTTTTTTATTTACATTTGAATTGGGTATTATATAAAATATTTTACCAAATCTACAGTAGTAAAGTGATATAAATAAATATTAATATCAAAATCATGAAGATCCCATAAATAAGCTTACTTTATCTTTAAGTCAACTTCACCATAGTGAGAAGATACTTCACCTAAGCCATGTACTAATTCTTTATGTAAAAAATGCCAATTATATTTTCTACGACTATAAAATAAAAATAAAAATAAAAAGTTCAAACTAATAATAATAATAATAACAATAATAAATAATAAACTTACTTTAAACCGGGTAGTTTCTTTGGTTTATTTTCTAAATTAAAGTCCATTCCTTGATATTTATTACTTTTATAATACTCTCTTTGATTTGAATCCATAAATCTTATATTAGAATCAGTAAATTTTTTTTGTTGATTTCGTTCATTTCGATTTGATGTATTTGATCTCATTAAAACTATATTTTAATAACAAATTATTATCATATATTGTTATACTAATACAACAAATAATATTACCATTTTTATCTCCCATACTTTCATTATCATCTGAACTTGATACTTCTAATACAGAATCCCAACGTATTTTTACTATTTTTTGATTTCTTGGTTTCGTTCTTTTATTGCTGTCATTAATAAAATTATATCTCATACTCTCTTTTTCTCTATCCGATGTATTTTCATAAAAACCAAAATGAGGTGGTTTAAATTTTAATTTTTTAATAACACCAAATTTATTTTCTAATTTAGGTAAATGATTTAATATATCTGGATGTGTCATACCATTTGATAAGGTAAAACTAATATTATCTTTTTGTATAGCTGTTATTGGCAAATATAATTGATGTTTTTTTTGTTGACTTAATTTTAAATTTAAATGATAATCTTTTAAATTAGAAATATAAAACTGTTTAGGTATTAATTGTGGAAAAGGTACAAAACAAATTTTTTGTTCAATATCAGCTAAGGGGTAATGAAATAAAGATATTGGAATTCTTATGCTTTTTATTGATAACTATAGATAAAAATAAAAATAATTAATATTATTTATTATTTGCTATTATAATTTACCTTAGTATCAACAAAATAACTTAATCTTTGATAACCTAATTCTACTTTATCTGAGTCTTCAGAAGTGATAATGATACGGTTATTATTTTCAATTTTAAATTCAGCTTGGGTTTGTTCTGTTAACACATGTAACCAATTTTCACCAAAAGGAGAAATAAAAAAAGCTTTTAAATTTAAAGTTTCAACTGGAAACTCATATACTTTACAGTTATCGACAATATCATCTTCACTATCATCTTCATACATACTATCACTGCTTGGATAAAAACTGTGATGACTTTTTGCCTCTTTTATGCTCCTTGGGGTGTTGAAACCTTCCATTTCTTCTTTCATTTCTTCTTTCATTTCTTCTTTCATTTCTTCTTTCATTTCTTCCATTTCTTCTTTCATAGGTTCGCCATAGCCACAACGACTTGACTGTTGTTGATTACCTTCTTTTTCACTATCACTATCCATTACTGGTAAATAATCTGGTACTTTTTTATACATTAATACCATATCACTTATCTTTCTAGTAATTAACCATTCTCTATCAAAATGTTAAAATTAACTTATAAATAAATTACTTTTATTTTGAAATATACAAATTTACGCTTTGTTCACTGATTTTTGGTTATTGCCACATATTTTGATAGACTACAGAAGTATAAATTATAACTTGTCATTATTTTAGTTTTTAAAATAGATCATTACCTTCTTTTTAGATAGAAATTGAATATCACAATGGGCGTATTTGGCTACTTTTCTATACAATTTATCATTAATAATTTATAATAAATTTAAATAATTTAAACTTACTCAATAGCTTCCTTTAATTCCTCAAATTCATTTTTAGTCCATTGAAATGGTACAGTGATATTTAACACTAGTTGACGAGGGGATTGACTAGGCCCATGCGTTACCATTTTTTTTTGTTAAATAAAAGAATTGAACTGAAAATAAAAATGGTTTTCTATACTTTTAATTTTTGATATTTGTTTTTTTGCATCAAAAATTTCATCATAAATTATTCAATTTAGTTAAGATCATTATAAATTGTATTGAAATCTATTTTACTAGTGGTTTTAATTTATTTTTAATTATTCTACCATTTTATTTAATATATCAAATGTTTGATATGTTCCATCACATTTTTAATCCAGCTTAACTATTATTTTATAGTTTGTTTTAGTATTTAATTAATATTCTATTTAACATTTAAACTGTAATATAATAAACATTATTTATAAAAAATCAAAGTATTTGTAAATAAAAATCAGCATGATAACATGAATTTTATAGCCAGTACATTCTTTATTTAAAGCATATGTTTAATCGCATAACCTAAAGCCCATCTTAATCTTTACTATATTCACTACTGCTCTATCTTGCTGCTAAGATATCTACCACTATTTTACTATATTGCTCAACTATAACGCTTACTTTGTTATTAATTAGATACTCCTCATAAAATAGAAATATCAGGTTTTAAAGGATAATTATTCGTATTTATAAACTCATGATTTGCCTAATGCTTTATAAATACTCTCGTTTACTTTATAAGTCTATAAAGTTAAAATTTTCAGCGTCTGCTTTATTTTTACTTTATTTATAGATAATTACATTCTCTTTTAATAAAAATACAGCTCTAGGTTATGTACACTCTGCTATTTTTTTTATAGGTTGATCAATATAATATCAAGATTCAACATACACTATAACATGCTTTAGTTCATTCTCTCCATACTCGATTCATCAATATGGGACGCTTATACTTAAGGCTACTTTAATATTGTCTTGACTAATAATGTCTAATGTTTTTTTAAATTGAGGAATAGAAGGTGAATAGAAAGTGAATGTTAGCTCTATTTATATACTATATATTGAGAGGATTATTTTGTATTAAAAGTTTTATCATAAATCAATTAATTGATGTTATTAATAATATGTTGATATATTTTCTGTTTAAGAATTTTACTGGATAGTCTTTCCACTTAAGTAGCGCTTAAAAATAGAAAAAGTGCTAAAGCTATAAAAAACACCCCCATATAATAAACATTAAAAACAAAAATTATTCATAGCGAAATAAGCAATCTACTGATAAATAAATAAAATATAAACAATATAAATATGATAACTATAAATCTTTTTAATTAATTAATATAGTTAAAAAATTAATCCAATGTCATTTTTAGACTACCCTTCAAAGGTTGCTGTTGACTGGTAACATCAGTAAAAACAGGTTTGTTGCTATCTACTACAGCGCCTTGTTGATTAACTACCTCTTTTTTACGTTTTGTTAGTTTTAATTGATTAATAACATCAAGAATGCTGGAATTATTACAACTTACTACAGTACTTTGGATAGGGTAATCATTTAGTATTACTTTGGTATGTGTAGCATCCTGCTGGTAAATGGGTCTTGATTAGCACCTAATTGAATAGGTTGTAAATTAACTGTTGAATCTGGTACATTAATATTTAACCAAGGTTTATTACCTGGTTTATTCCCTCGCTTAGAAGGCTTCTTACCACCACCAAACATACCACCAAACCAACTACTAAATTCTCCTTTCTTTGAATTATTAGAATTAAAAGGTTTACTATTTCTACTATGAATGTTGTAATGAGTAACATTTGTCTTTTCGTTAATTGAAATATTATCATCTTTAGCTACTGGGACTGGTTTTGAATCTATGAGATAAATGGGCTGATTTTTTGAGGACAAGTGAATGTTAGCTTTATCTAGAAGTTTACTAATAACAAATGAACATATTTTTTTAATCCCTTGTTTTGAATTAGTTTAATGATATGCTTCTACAGTTAAGAGAAGAATGAAGGTGAGGAAAAGTAAGTTGAGTTTCCTTATTCTTATCTGTTACTATTGGTGACTGTGTTTGAAAGGAGGTATTTATAGTATTTTAAGATATAGTTGTCATTATAATTTATCGTTTAGATAAATTTTTGTTTTTTATTATTAAGTTAATAATTTATTAGCTTGGAAGATTGTAGTTTAAATTTGCACTCAAAAATTGAAATCCTTGATCTATTAAATGTATTATTTTTATCAGAAAAAATTAATGTTTTTAATTATTACTAAATTTCAAAATTAATTAAACAATTATAATCCATTATAATTTAACTTTAGTTATATTTTATTGTACTTATTTAATTGACAAAAATAGCTACATTAGACTAAAAATAACATCTCATTAAAAAATTATTTATAAAATACAAATATTTTAATCCTCATATCGTTCCATTCTTTCACGAGTCTTTTCCCTATTTTGATTGACAATACTCTTGAAACAATTCAGCGAAAGATTCTCTTAACTAAATAAAAAAATCAATTACAACCCTCATAAAAACTACAAGATTTTTTTACCTGTTCCGATACCACTTTTGAATTCGTCAAATAAGCTAATAATAAAGTATTTGGTAACCAAGTACCTTGAATATTACCTTTATGATTATCGTCAACAATAATATCAATGCCTTCGGAATTCTTTACAAATAAATAAGAAGCATTCATAGGTATCACTCCCTTAGGGAAATAATGGGAGAATTCATTTAATTGATCTAAATAAATCTAAAACAAAATAATAAGATATTAGATAATAACAGCTGATATAAAGAGTGCCTGTTTTTCTTTTTCTTCTATTGGGCCACTTGTTTGTTTCTCTAAATGGTATTTTAAATTTCTAGTTAATCCACCTTTTAAATGTGGGCCATTCGTTGCTCTTACAGGAACTTAAAATAGAGTTAATCTTTATAAATTAATAATAAACGATCTTCTTACTTATATTCACCGCAAATAATGCTTTTGAGTCAATTAATTGCTTAATAAATTGATTGCAATATTCTTTATCCAAGAGAAATTTTTCTTTATTAAAATTCTAAGTATCAATTATTAGTATTCCATATTTCATACATAAAAAAATATATAAAAAATAAAACTTACTTTGAACTCTTTATTCCTCTTTAAGAACTCTTTTAACCCTTTCTCTTCAATATAAACGGCCACCGAATAAGCTTGAAACTTTAAAATAGTAACAGTTCTCACGCCCATGCCCATTAATTGATATTTTTTATTTAATATATATAATTCACTATCATAATTGATGCCGGAAGCTTTTTCAACTAAATAAATATACATTAGTTGACGGGAATTAGTTAGGATTTATGGATTATGAATTACTTTTGAAATCCTTGGTGACACCTTCATTTTTTATCATTTGAGTTTTAAATAAACTATAACCTAAACCAATACCAGCTCCGATAATAAAACTTTTTTTAAGGATCGAATTGCTGTTGTTGTTACCCTAGAAAATAATATAAATTTATCTAAAATTTTTCATTGTTCATCTCACATTTCACTTACCTTACTGCTATAACATCTTTTACTCAAAGGCCTGATTTGTTTTATTGTATTGAATAATAAATGCATTTCAATTTAGAAAACGGAATTGATGACCTGATTTACTTTTAATTTGAACGATAGATTGTGTTAAATTCCTAAATTCTGTCAAAATGTATTGATGACAACACATATTAAATTGCTTCATTGAAAAAAGTATAAATAAAATAATTTGCTTGTGAAGAGAGATAAACGGGGTAGTAGCTCAATCGGTAGAGTACTCGCTTTGCATGCGAGGGGCACGGGGATCGAAACCCTGCTACTCCACACAATCCTCATTGTTGAGGCTTTTTTTGTCAAATCTTATCAAGCAGCTATAAGTTATAATAGCTTTTCTATTAAATCTGAAATATTTTATAATATTAATTAAATTTATTCTTTAAAACATTTATGGGCATAATTAAATTAAAATATGATAATGTCTACTTGTTTATAACCTAATACACCACTTTTTAATTATAAATCGCAAGACTTTAAAGAAACAGGCTCATAGCGATCCCCTTTAACTTGGATCTTAACAACTGATTCACAAATCTAATTATCCACTTCATCACTCAGCTCAATTTTAAATGAACTTACATTTTCAGAATACTTGACTTTCATTATACCTAGAGTTAAAATAATATTGTTACACTATGCTAACATTCAAGCTGAATGTGAATAAAAGGCTTCAATATTCCAATACTTATTTCTTCTGATTCAAGGATAATTTGAAAATTATAATCAGTATTTTACCAGATTATCCTTTATGGATATACGGAATCAAAGAAATATTCAGGGGTTTCTTTAGTAAATTTAAGTGCAATAGCTTTACAACTATTTAACATTTAGTTTTCTTTTAAAACCATAGCATAAAAGTAAGTAGTTAAATAGTTGTTTTTTAAAACATTTAAACATATTTCAAAATCTGACTCTTCTTTAAAAATAAATCTCATTTATTTAAATATCACAACCCTTTAAAGAATCCTCACCATAACGTTCTCCTTTAACTTGAATCTTTTCAACTAGTTCACGAATCTGTTTATTCTCTTCTTCACTCAACTTAATCTTATGTGATTCGACATTTTCCTCAAGGTACTTGACTCTTTTAGTACCTGGAATAGGAATGATATCTTCTCCTTGAGCTAATACCCAAGCTAAACATAATTGAGAAGCTTTAATACCTTTGTTGTTAGCAATCTCTTCTAATTTACTGACAATTTGAGAGTTATGTTTGGTGCTTTCTTCGCTAAATCTAGGGTTAGTAACTCTATAATCATCTTTTTCTAATTTTTCAACATTCAGTTTTCCAGTCAAAAAGCCACGACCTAATGGGGAGTAAGCTACAACAGCTACTCCTAATTCTCGACAGGTTTGTAATAAACCATTCTTTTCAATAAAAGTTTCCCATGGACTTTTGAAGGAGGAAAAGACGTTAGATTTTTATTATTGATTAACAATTAAATAAATTACCTGTATTCTATTTGCACTGCTGCTATTGGATGTACTTTATGCGCTCTTCTAAGAGTCTCTGCACTGCACTCGGACAATCCCAAATATCTTACTTTACCCTCTTTAACTAACTCAGCCATAGCTCCAACTGTTTCTTCGATTGGACTAAAAAACATTGTATTAAATAAAATAAAATAAACTATATTAAAGCAAAGCCATACGTATTAGGATCAACCCTATGCTGATAATATAAGTCAATGGTATCAATACCTAATCTTTTTAAACTAGCATCACAACATTGCTTAACATATTCTTTGTCCCCACGTATTTCCACTTTTTTAAGCTCTTGATTGTAAGCAATTGAAAACTTAGTGCATAAAAAGATTTCATCCCTACGTTCTTTTAATACTTTAGATATCAAAATTTCGTTGGCACCCAAACCATAAATATCCTACGAGAAAAATTTGTTAGTTCTTTTAACGGTAAAAGCAAGGGAGATGAACTTACTGAAGTATCCCAAAAGGTACAACCTAAATCAATTGCTTTATTTAAAGTCTCCAAATTTTCTTGCTCATTAGTAGTGCCGTAAAAAGCACTCATACCCATACAACCTAATCCTATACTGGATACTTGAGGTCCATTTTTACCTAGTTGACGTGTTGGTAACTTACTCATTATTGCTTCGTTATTTATTTGTATTTTTTTACGAGTTAAACGCGGTTTGTCTCTGCTTTTATAGTTTTTGGGTTAAAACTTAGCTCCGACTTCCTGTTTTTTACAATGTTGGATTTACTTCATGTAGTAAATTGCCTGTTATAAGTCCGATTTTTTTGATACGAAAGCTAAATTGAATTTGTTTCAAAAACGTCATCAAAAAAATACGTAAAATTGCTATATTTTTGGTTTTATTTTTAGATTAGCAAAACAATAACAATTGTAATGCATGTCGAGTTATTATTATATAGAAAGAGTTTTTATAGTTTCAAAGTAACCAATGGATTGATTAATGTATAGCTCTTTAATATGATGCTAGGTAATCAAATTGATGAAGTTTATAAATAAAAAAATAAAGATTTTAAAATAGAAGTAAATTAGTTAGTAGAAAACTAATAAACATCAGGGGGTGTTTTTTCGTTTCATTATTTTTTCCATTTTTAAGAGCTATCAAGAGGAAAAAATATCGGCAAATTTCTTAAACAAAAAGAGACATCCTCATCCTTAGATTTTTTTGGTTATCCATCCAAAGTGACAGCTTGGCTTATTTAAGGCATAAAAAACTCTGGAAGTAAAAGATTATGAAAAACGTAGTTGAGGAATTAAAAATAATGGGAGGTATCTATTGCTTTTGTAACTGGGACCAGTCCAGTGCTTGGAGCCAGATTAGTTATTTAAAGGTAAGTTTGACTCTGTGGTAAAAATATTTGAATTCCCAAATGAAATTTCTCTGATTCAGCCCCAAAAGCTTTGTACAGTAGGAGAATATTGATAAATTTATAGTACAGGATGTTAAAGTTACAATTGATAAACTAGACTACGCCTATAACTAAAAATGTCCAAATGAAATCGTTAAAATTAGAGGATAGAGTGAGAGTGAATTTAAGAGAGTAATCCTATTTGTAAGAAAAGTCAAGCTTATGGCCAAGGCTGGAAGTGTACAAGGGCTAAAATATAAGAACTATTACACAATATGTAAAGTAGTGTTTGATATTTCATTTTCTCTAAACAAAATACCCACATGGGAGAGTTTTGAAGATTGGAAATAGCATATTGTGAGAGTAAATGATAGGCTTAATAATAAATACCCCTGAAGTTCAATATATATATTTCTAAATAATTATAAGAAATGCTTCCCTACCAACGTTATACTTTTCATTATAGTTTAATTGAAAATTATATTTAACTACTAGACTTACTGGTTGGCAGATAAATGTGTTTTCATCAAGAATTTTAGAGAATTTTAAATTAAAAAAAAACTTATTAATAGGTGATTAAAGTGTTGAAATAGAAAGGATGTTTTCAAATATTATACTGTCACTTAAGCAAATAGACCAAAAATCTTCATGAATTTATAAATAAAGATCTTGCATAATACAATCAGAGCTAATAATACCATCTAGCCTCTTTTATCTTTTAATTGATTTTAATAATTGTACATTTAGAACTTTTAGGTTATAGATTAGTCTTAAACACAAGATAAAGAAAAAGCGAATAAAAAGTGAACAGAGCGTTTATTTTTAAAGTAATGTTGCCAAATGTATGTAATAAAATCTTCTATTGAGAGTGTAATAAAATGTTGTAAGGGTAATTAGCTTACAAAATAAATTTGTAATTCAAGTATATGGGTTTATAACTTTAAGAAAAATTCAAAATTGTGTGGAAATTAATGTTTTTTATTAAGTTTTAAGTTAAAGTATGAAAGTAAGTGAAACTTAAAAATAATTTGATCACAATCCTTAGAAAATAGTTCATTCACTACTTTTGTATTGATCCTCTCAAAGAAATAAACTGTTTATTTCTTAGGGATATGTTCAATACTGTGGAATATTAAATGAAGTTAGCTTTGTTTTATTTCAATGGAATAAAACTTCACCTTTGAAAAAAAATTATCAATTGATTTTTCCGAAATTGAAGTATAAGTCACTAAAAATAAGTTATGTTAGCAGCTCAAGCTTTAACTTAAAGAATGAAGGACGTCCCAAACCTAATGATAACAAGGGTTCAATCCACTTATATTTAAACTATATAAACAACGATCAACCAACTAAAATTCAAAGCAAGTTATAAGGTTTTAATGAAAAAATAGTAATAATGTCTAGAGAGTTAAAGCTGATACAGTGTTCAGTGACTGATGATAAGGCAAATAAGAGTTTTTTAAAGGGATATATTAACTTGAGATTAGAAATAAGAGGAGAGGCGGTGGAAAATGAGATAAGGAAACTCAAACTTTAGCTATTTAGGATTTTTAAGTTGATTGAAAGTTTGGACTCTACCAGTGGAGGTGCAATTGACTTACATTCTGGAACCTATTTTTAGAATAAAAGCAGAGTCGAGGGTATAAAAAAAGACTTAAAATGGGTATTAAAGCAGTTTAAAAATATTAACAAAATTAATGATAAAAAAGGGTTGTTGGAGCAAGGTAAAAGCTTGGAAAAGAAACTTAGTATCATTGAAGAGAAGTTAAGCACTCAATTCAATTTTTAATATTTTTTTTATCATTAAGAAATCAAACTGGGAAGGAGGAGGAGCATGTAGGGAATCTATCAAACTCGTTTGATTATGGCTTTTTTCCAGAAACTAGTATTCATTTCCATAACTGTTTTTCTTGTGGCTATAGCTACCATTTTAAGCCTAAAATGCTAGTAAAATATATAAAACAATATAATTCAAATTTTGTATCTAAATCTTTGATTACCTGTTTAAGTTTTAACTATGTTTCTTTATCTCAATTTGATTCTGAAAAAATATATCAACATTGCTTAAATAGTGTGCAGCGTTTGATCTCAAGCTTGTGATAACCTAAGTTTAGAAACATTCAAGCATTGTGTTTGTTTTGCGAGATCTTTTTAATTTAAAGTAACAATGATTTGTCTTTTCAGCTCAGCTGTAAGGATGTCCTATGTGTTAGGTATTGATAAATTAGTATTTAATGGATTGTATTCCAAAAGTAAAAACGAAAGTGTAAAGTTTATCAAATTAAAAAAAAGGTCTTATATCGTTATCTCTTCTAAAATTAATCAAACGTTTATGAAACTTTTTAGATTATTAAATAGTATGGTTTAGCTGAATTAGAACCCATTTATTATCTTGTTATCAATTACTTTAAATGCAAGAGTAAGGATGAAGTGGGTTGTATAAAAGTGTTTTTGTTAACTACAATACAGGAAAATTCCAACCTGTTCAAAAGTATATTAATAAGTATTATAAGAGTTCTAACAGATCCTTAAGGAATGTGATTACAAATATTGATCAATCCATTAATATAAAGAACCATTTATGCGTATTTTTGAAGGACCATACGTATAAATACAACAAAATTCATGAAATAAAAAGGAATTTATCCATTTATGCATATTGATTGTTTTTAGTTCATTTGAGAATGATTAAGACGGCTGCTTGTGTAACTACCCCTCCAGTCTATCTATTAACAATATTAAAAACTTCTTTAGGGGTTATAATAATTTTTCGTGTTTTAACATTCAATTATTTGGGCTACATACTAAACCAAGATGTTATAGAACATTCAAATTAACATCCAACATATAATGTAATCTCATAATATTTAAATGAGCAATCTTATATCATTGACAAAGAAAAAAGCAAGGATTATTTAATGGCTTTGCAGAACTTAGGTTTTAAGTATCCATTTTTTTCCATTTATGCCCTGTGACAAGTACTTTCTTTTCCTTCTATCCCAAGTTTGTATTATTTTAATGTGTATACTAAGGCTATAATCGAAACTATGATTGTTGAGTTATTTCAGGTTTACGAGCTTGCTATGATGATTGATAATATTAAAGATAGAATGGATATCGACTTTGTAGTCGATAAAGAAGGTTATTGATTCCTTTCAAATGGATGAAGAAGTTAAACTAAAATTTATTAGCGTGCTTCAGTAGACTCATTTTTTAGTGTTTTATGATTATGTTTATATCGTTAACAAATTGTTGGGACGATCTAATTACATAAAAATTTATTCTTTAATAAAACTTTAATAACTTCTGCTCTCCATACGTAATATCCTGATCAAAAATTGCTATTTAGCTAACTATTATTTTTTTAAAAACTAATTATAATATTTAATTATATTTTGTATTAGCTTTAAAGTTCTAAATCTGAGACTTATAATAATAGTTGCAATTCAATACTTGAATTTTATTCATTCGTAATAATAGAAACAATAGCCTCTTATTTATAAATCACAGGTCTTTAAAGAATCAGGCCCATAACGATCTCCTTTAACTTGAATCTTTTCAACTAGTTCACGAATCTGTTTATTCTCTTCTTCACTCAACTTAATCTTATGTGATTCGACATTTTCCTCAAGGTACTTGACTCTCCTTGTGCCTGGAATAGGAATGATATCTTCTCCTTGAGCTAATACCCAAGCTAAACATAATTGAGAAGCTTTAATACCTTTGTTGTTAGCAATCTCTTCTAATTTACTGACAATTTGAGAGTTATGTTTGGTATTCTCTTTTGTCAGTCTAGGAATAGAAGGTCGAAAATCATCTTTTTCTAATTTTTCAACATTCAGTTTTCCAGTCAAAAAGCCACGACCTAATGGGGAGTAAGCTACAACAGCTACTCCTAATTCTCGACAGGTTTGTAATAAACCATTCTTTTCAATAAAAGTTTCCCATGGACTTTTGAAGGAGGAAAAGACGTTAGATTTTTATTATTGATTAACAATTAAATAAATTACCTGTATTCTATTTGCACTGCTGCTATTGGATGTACTTTATGCGCTCTTCTAAGAGTCTCTGCACTGCACTCGGACAATCCCAAATATCTTACTTTACCCTCTTTAACTAACTCAGCCATAGCTCCAACTGTTTCTTCGATTGGACTAAAAAACATTGTATTAAATAAAATAAAATAAACTATATTAAAGCAAAGCCATACGTATTAGGATCAACCCTATGCTGATAATATAAGTCAATGGTATCAATACCTAATCTTTTTAAACTAGCATCACAACATTGCTTAACATATTCTTTGTCCCCACGTACTTTCATTACTTTTGTTTCTGGATCAAAGTAAGCAGCAAATTTGGTACATAAAAATATTTCAGATCTACGCTCTTTCAACACATTGGATAAAAGGATTTCGTTGGCCCCAACGCCATAAATGTCCTAAAAGAAATATGTGTTATTTTTCCGGCTTGGGAGGATATTAAATATGGCTTACTGAAGTATCCCAGAAGCTGCTACCGAGGTCAATTGCTCGATGTAAAGTCTCTAAGTTATCTTGCTCGTTTGAAGAACCATAAAAAGCACTCATACCCATACAGCCTAATCCAATACTAGATACTAGAGGCCCGTTTTTACCTAATTGGCGTGTTGGTAATTTACTCATTGTTGTTTTGCTATTTAATTGTATTTTTCTATGCTTGTATTTTGTAGTTTACTTGAAGTTTTTATACTTTTTGAGTTCTTAACTTAACCCCGACTTCCATTTTTTTTAATCATGTTGTCAAATTTACTGTAACAAATTGCCTGTTATAAATCCGATTTTTTTAGCATAAAGTCAAATTGAATTTTATTTCTTAAGTGACATCAATTTTTAACATTTTGGGGGTCGTTTTGATTAAAATCTGACTAATAGAGATTGTCCAATTTTTTTGCAGCAAAAAGTGGTCAAATAAGCAAGGCTAAAAAAGGCACATTATTTAACTTTGAAATTTATTACAAAAAAAGGTCAAAAAATTGAATTTAAAAAAAAAACTTAATAGATTAAAAATTATTTGTAAAAACTACATTTTTTTATGTCGAATGATTTAAAATTATTATTTGGTTTTTTTTTTTTTAAATTAAATTATAATTAGTTTAAAAATAGTATTTTTTTGATTAGTATATGGGAATGTTTTTTTTGGTTTCATCACTTTTTCCATTTTTAAGCGCTATTTTAGCGGAAAATTGTTAGTAAAATTCTTAAACAAAAATACATCTCCAAATTATTATTTTTTCAGCTTTTATAATTAACATAAAGCAATTAAATTTTAGACACCAAATTTTACATTATTATTAATATAATGATTTGTTTAAAAATTAAGTTATTTTTATATTAAATAATAACTAAATTATAAATAAATTAAGTTTAAAATAAATAAGATATTATAATAAATATAAATTATTTATACTTAATAGCTATATTAGCTATATTTTATTAGCTTCTAATATTTATTATAAAAAGAACAATATAATAATATAATATATAAAAGTGCTTTTTTTAGCTTTATCACTTTTCCTATCTTTTAAGCACCATTTAAATAGAAAAATTTTTAATAAAATTTTTAAACACAAAAATACATCCCTATATGCTATTATGTTATCTTATATTTAATAACTTTTAAATATTGATTATTTTTGTTTTTTAAAATATTTATATAAAAAATATAAAATTAATCAAGTTTCAAACAAGCATTGTGAAATATTGCTTTATTTAGCTCTCGGATTGATTATAACACAATAATCACTTAAGTTGTTGTGTTCTCAAGTTCAAACACAATCAAGTCAGTATCCCTTATTTTGATTTGCTGCGAGAATTTCTAACTTCATATTGCAAACAATATTATCTTCTCGTTTTGATATCCATACTTATTGGAGTATAAAGGAGATCCTTCAATATGATAACTCAAGGCTTTTTAATTGGATTACTCCCTGATAACGTATCATTAATAAAGTCACTAAGTCTTTCTGACAGCATCTTATATGGATTTTACAGTAGTATCTTCCATTGTATTTGTTTTACATAATTCGTAGCTTGTTACATACTATTTCTATTAAGTTAAGTCTATCTTAGTTACATAAACTAAGACCGTTCGACTCAAGGCAAGTTAATTAAGCAAGAGTAGCTTTTAACTTCGACCACTAAGTATCAACTTTCACAGCATTACTATATATTAAAAAAATAATTCTTTAAAGAAAGCATTTTTAATATTAAAAATAATTACAATTTTTTAAATTTTCCAAATATAATTAGCTAAAAATAATTTAAAACTGCTATAAGTTCAAAAACTGGTTATAAAAAAAAACTAGTTGTAAAAAACATAATGATATCAAATATTATAATAAAATATGTTTAATAAATAGTTTTATTTTATAGTTTTATTTTTTTTTAATTTTTTTTTTAAAATTTGTTAATGTTTTTCCACTTAATAGCACTCAAAAATGGGAAAAACGATGAAATCTAAAAAAAATGCTCAAATATTTTATAAGTGTCTTTGCTTGTAAAATATAATGTAAATATATCTAAACTAGATAATTAATTTTTTTGCACAATCATGGAAATATATGTGTATTCTCGCCTAAAATGTCGCAAAATTCGGCCTAAGAAAAAGTGGTGTTATTAGTTAAAACAGCAATTGGATTTTTAAGATTTTTAATGGAACTAATTTTTAATAACTTAAAATCAAAATCAAAATAGATTTATTTTGTTTCATAATGGCCAATAATAAAAAGTTGGTTGTTTCTTATTGGTATAAAACAGTCCCTATTCAAAGGATTAAAAGTTAATGCTATAGCACGGAAACCAATTATAAAGGTTTTTTTGATTAGAGTTTTATTTAAAAATTAGTATTAACTTTGCAAAAGTAGCTTTACTGCTGCAGTCTGTAACTATTGATATAAAAACTGTACAAAATTTGCGGCATGTTAGGCGAGAATACCTAATAAGTTTGTTGAAACAACTCTAGGCCTTTCACTCTCCCACTTTAATAACTGTAAAAGATGATATACAAATAGTGTAGTTGGTTATCAGTTTATAATGAAGCGATTTTTGTTATTGTGTTTTCTATTTCATTTATACAATTACACAGTATAACTCATTTGTTATCTTTTCATATATATCTCAAATAATAAAAAGAAATAATAGCGAGACTATTAATTAGAAACTTCCGACTACATCACTTTAAGTTACAAAAAAAGCAAAGTTAAAAGCATCATATTTCTAGCAAGTGATGTGAAAAATGGAGAATTTCCACCAATAAAATAGAGCTAAGTAGAACTTTCATTAAAATAAGCAAATAAAATTAATGAATCTTTCAATCTTAAAAAATTAAAAGGTAAACTGATAAATAAATTTTAACTAATAAAATATTCATCCCAGTTTGAACTAAAGTAAAACCTTTATTAAAAAAAAGACAGTAAATTAAAAAAATGACAACAAGCAATATGAATTTCGGTCCTGAATGGTACTGGATACAAAACTAAAACTTCCTTTTGGTTACTAACTTTCTTAATTTAGGATGAGAAAACTAGCTAGTACTGATAAAGCAACCAGCACTGATTCTATCGAACAAGACTCTACTCTTCAAGAACCTTCCCAATTACCCACTAATACGACCTCCTATTCTTCAATAACTGGTAAACTTCGGGAAGATGGTAGTCGTTCAGAAGATAATGATACTATTGATAGTTTAAACCCGTTTAAATATAGTAAAGAGTATATGTTAAGTTTTTTTAAAGAGATAGCTGCTCCTTTAGACTTCGAAAAACATGAAATTGCTAGTGTTGAAGAATGTTTACAACCCATTTCGTTTTCGCCATTAAGTGAATTGGAGCAAAAGGTTACTTTATTTTTAAATCTTTTTTATGGGAAAAGAGTTAATAAGATTATTTCAGCTTATTTCTAGTGGTCAAGTAAACTCCTCTTCTAACCGTAGAATAGTGCAAAACCAACATACTCAAAATCAACAGCATCGTAACTTGGAACGTAATAACCGTGAAGGTAACGCTAATAGAGGTGGTAGAGGTGATAAAATCTTTTTTGAAATGTATTTATATAAATTCTAATATATAAACCATCTAATTTAGGTGCAAGGACAAACTATAATAGAAATAATGGGGGTGGTGGTGGATGGGGTAATGTTAGTAAGTCTTCAATTGGTACCTTTGGTAGCGATGGTGTGTTTCGAATGGAAGGAGCAGGTGATTCTTTAGAAGGTAGTGATTTTGCTATGACTGCTGAAATGTTTGAAGCTGAAAGAAGAGTAAGTTTATTTAGGTTTGCTTTTATTTAAATTTAACAATTCAAAAGGCTTACCATCGTAACAACCAAAATCGTGGAGGCAGTGGGCGTCAAGATGATTCCTTGGACGGGTTTGAAACAGTAGGCGGAAGGGGAGGAAGAGGGTCCCTTAAAAACATATTAGTTGGTTTACCAGGAGCAGATGAACAAGAAGAGTTTGGTATGTTTAATCCAGAAGATGTATCTAATTGGTATTATAATGATCCAACTGGTGTAACTCAAGGGCCATTTACTGGATTTGAAATGCATGAATGGTATATTGCTGGCTATTTTCAAGGAGATTTATTAGTTCGACGTGAAACGGATTCTACTTTTGAACCATTAGCTCATCTTATTAATCGAATTGGCGATGACGAAAAGCCCTTTTTGACACCACCACGTTCTTCTCATCTTAAAACTATACTTACACCACGTAGTGCACGTTTTAATTTTAATACTTTTGATAGTGAACCTGATAATACCTTTGGTGATTTTAGTAAATCCCAAGCGTATGGTAACTTCTTAACTTCTAATCCTTTAGGCAATAATATTTATAACCAACAATCGGATCTCCATCAACAATCTTATTTGAATCAATTTAGTCCAAGTATAGTACGTAACCCTTATGATGAAGCTGCTTATTATAAAGCTCAACAAGTACAACAAGAAAGACAACTATTTTTACAACAACAAATGGCTCATCCATTCTCCTCTAATCCTTACAATTCAATGCATAGTGGTATTACAACTAATGATACTCAACATTTATATAATACCCATTCTCAACCGATTCATCAAGGTAATGTTTGGAATAATAATCCAAGTATAAGTAACCAGCAAGCTTATTCTAATCCAATTGAAAAACATTCTCAAAGTCCAACTGAGAAGGAAGAAAATGTATCAAAAATAACTGAAGATAAAGTAGTAGCTGGTCTTAATAAACTTAATATTAATGAAGAGAAGAGTAAAGCTAGTCCCGAGGAAAATAAAGCTTCAAATACAACTAATGAAACAAAAGTTAAAGGCAATAATAAAGCTAAAGGATCACCACATAGTAATAAACAAGAGTTAAAAGAAGAAAATGGTAATAAGAAAGTAGCTGAAAAACCAGTCAAAAGTGGGTTACCATCTACACCAGCTCCTTGGCAAGGTTCAAGTAAACCAACCAAATCATTAAGAGAAATTCAATTGGAAGAAGAAGCTCAAATGAAATCACGTGCAGCTAATCAATCCAACGAACCTAAAAGATATGCAGATACTTTGGCTAAAGTAAGTTTTATTATAATAACATAAGATGATGAGTGATATTAATGATATTTTATTTTCTAATAGAAAACTACTCCTGGATGGAATTCAGTAGCTCAACAAAGTAGTACTGTTGTAAAGAGTTCTTCAAGTCAAAGGTAAGTTAAAATTGATTATTAAATAGAAAGTAATATTAATGTTTTTTTAGTAATAAAAATAAAGGAGGATCCAGTCAACCTAGTGAAAAATTTATTAACTGGGTAAAATCTATGTTCCGTACCTTTGTTGAAATCAACGGTAAGTGGTTCTAATAAAATTTAACAGCAACATAGAATACTAATTTTTAACTATAATAGCTGATGAACTTATCAATATGTTATTAAGTTTCCCTATGGATCCATCCCCACAATTTAAAGAAATTGTTAAAGATATGTTTTTAGAACAACAAAGTAAAGGCAATCATAATATTGTAGATTATCGTAAATTTGCTGAAGAATTTATTATTCGTCGTAAAATTGATGCCGGGATATTAAATAGTTCCGCTTTACCTAATAATCCATTGAAAGTACCTACTTTAAGTAAAAATGAAACAAATGAAACATTTCAACTTGTTGGTAAAAAAAATCGTAAAAGAGTTTGATTGATATCAAAGTTGAAAATTTATTGGATTTGAAATAAAATAATAAATTTATAATTAAAGCAAATGACTTTTAATTTATTATTATTAAAAACCTTTTATTGAACAATAAAGTCTTAATAATTTTATTTTAACAAATAAAATGAAAGGTAAGGTAAAATTCAAAGAGAAAGGGGCATACAACTAATATCTTTTTTTTTTAAATTGATAGAAGATATTTATTAATGAAAGAAGTAAATGATTCTGAAATCAATGTAAAAAAGAGACCAGTTATTAGACCAAATAACCCTGCTAAAAAAAAGAAAGCAATGATAAAACCAAATTTAAAATAAATTAATCTTAAAACTCTATAAGGTAAAGTGTAAAATAAATGCTTTACAATTTGAAAACAATAGATTGTTATTGTAGAAACAATACTTGTGAAATAGGACAATATAGTGATGGAAATTGAATAGATCGATTTTGCTACTTGGAAAATGGTTTGAAATAGGTAGATTATTACTTTTAGGGGTAATTGTATTAAATAAATCAATTGATTACGTCGAGTTATTAATTCTTCTTGATTTAATTTCTTTTTCTTTTTTTTGAATCGTTGATTTAGCGGGGAAAAATGATTTAATATATTAAATAGTTGATTAAAATTCGATGGGGCTAATTTGTCATTGTTGGTATTATCATTATCATTATGAGTATGAGTAGTTAAAATCCCAGAATTGGAATGAGCTTGTTCAATACAATTTTGTTGGTTTGATGAGGATAATAATAGATTTTTATTGCATGTTTGTAAATTTTGTAGTTGACTACTTGTGGATGAGTATAGGGATAGTAAGGATAATAAAATAAAATAAAAATAAAAGTTCATTATAAAGTATTTAGACAACATTAAAAGATAGAATCTTTTGAATTTTAAAACCTTAAATGAAATCCAACACCGAATGCAATAAAATTGCCATTTTTTTTTGCAATGAGTCATTTTTTGCAAATAGAAGCTTGGTTTCAATTGCTTTTTTTGATGTTCAGTTTTTTAGTTTTTCATTTATTTTATTATCAATATTACTATAAAAAATGGCTATGGCATCGAATCGATTAAAGATAGGGGTAAGTAAATAAAATAAGTAATTTTAATGAAAGTATCAATTAATATCCAACTTAATAGACTCGTCTCCCACCCGAAGTTAATAGGGTATTATTTATAAGGTAAGTTAAAATTAGAAAATACTTTGAGATTTAAGACATTAAATTAAAACTTACTAACTATTTATTTTTCTTTAAAAAAAGGAATTTACCATTTAAAGTAACTGGAGAAGATATGTATGATTTATTTGGTAAATATGGGGCTATTAGACAGATTAGAATGTAGGTGTTATTAATAATTATCAATCAAACGAATTCTTTTTTTTTAAATCTTTTTTCTTAAAATTTATTTTAGTGGTAACAGCAATGATACTCGAGGAACTGGATTTGTTATTTATGAAGATATATTTGATGCTAAAGCAGCATGTGATCATTTAAATGGTTTTAATATTCAAGGAAGATATTTAGTTGTACTTTATTATCAAGCAGCTAAACAACAAAAGAAATTGGATAATATTGCTAAAGAAAAAGAGTTGAATGAACTTAAAAAGTAAGTTTTGTTTTATTTAATATGTTATTTTTATTTTATTTTTTATTTTAATTAGAAAACATAATTTATAAATCTATTTTTTTAAATAAATGATATATTAATAAAATAGATAATAAAGTTAATAAATTTATTTATTTTATCTTTTTATTCTTATTTTTATTTTTATTTTATATTTTATTTTATTTTATTTATAGCATATATATATAATTATGTTTTATTTAGAACTTTCAAATAATTAATCAAATGGAAGCCTAGTTGGAAGAGTATTTGATTGATGATTAATAGATTTGGCCCCAATAGCGGAAGGAATTCTAACTGAACAACAAGAAGGGTGTTCTTGACCAAAAGCATAAACATGAGCATGTTCATTTTCATTATGATTTTCTGGAACGATATGACCAGTTTCAAATTTTATTAAAGTACCAAATAAAAAATGTTGAACAATTGGTAATTTATTTAATACTTCTTTCAAATACATTTTAATCATACCTTGATTCACTTTTAGCCAAGTTTTAACTCCAGATATATCATCTAACATTGGTGAATGCCAACGTAAAGATTCTGATTTAACTGAATTGACAAATTGAATACATGCTAAATATTCATAATGTTGACTAAATTCTTCTACTATTTCATTATCATGAATACATTTTGGTCGAAAATGAGGATGATTTATTAATTGAGCTGAACCAAATAAAAAAGGTAAAAAATGATAATCATCTAAACCCCATACTCCATGACTACCCGCTGGTTCTAGCCAATAAATGAATTGTAGTTTTCGCATTACTTTAATATATTGATGAAATACTTTTAATATTAATGAAGGATAATCAACTTCAAATATTAAATTAAGTTTTTTTAAACATAATCTACACGAAATAGGAAATATAATTAATTATTATGCTATAATTATTAATACTATTAAAATTAAAACTTACAGAAAGCACATAAAATTAACTTCATGACCAGTACCATAATCAATACGATTATAATCTCCAAAACTGTCATAAAAATATTTAGATATTTCAATTGTACTTTCTTTTGGTTCAATAAATTCTTTTAATAATTCTGGAATTAGCTAAAATATTAACATTAATAATAATAACAATATTAGTAATTAATTTAAATATCATTTATTATTATTATTATTATTATTATTATTATTATTATTATTATTATTATTATTATTATTATTATTATTATTTAATTTACCTCTTTTACTTTATTATACCAAGTTTTAAAAGCCGGATTACCAAATCTTGATTTACCCACTTCTTCAGGTGGTATGTTATCAATTAAATTATATAATTTATCTAATACATTTAATATATTTTTAACTAACTAAATAAATAAAAATAAATATTAATTTTTAAAATAATTAATTTAAATCAATATTTACCTCTGATACTTTTATTTCTTCCGTTGTTTTTTTGCCAATAACAGATTCATTTAATTTTAATATAAAATCCTCATAATCTTTATAAGCTGAAGACTCCTGATATCGTTCTAAATCTTCTTTAGTTAAAATTGTTTTAATAGGTACTTTAAACATCATTATAATATTTATTTTTAAAATTCTAAATTTTGTAATCACTAAAATAGTAGCTATTAAATTCAATGTCTTAAAAATAATAATTCAAATTCAACCAATAAAAACTTAATAAATAACTAAGTGTCAATGTAATCAAATTTTATTTTATTTAATGAAAATAAAAAAGCATATTTTATTGCATATATTATATAATTCATTGATTATAGTTTGAATGATTCAAACTAAATCATAGCTTTTGGTATACAAATATGATTATCTAAATCCCCTGGATAAATATGACCTTCGCTAGTTAAAAATTCAAATACATTATCAATTTCAACACTATTAAAGCCCTGTTGTACTAATTCTTGTTTTAATTTTTCTTTATGAGTACCCACATTTGGATTAGGTAAGCTTTGATTAATATTATACATAAACCCTAACATTGCATTTGCTAAAGTAGTACGATCGTGGGATTGAAGTCCTAATTGACTTTTCAAATTACCTATCATCGAACTATCTGAAAATTGAAGATCTTTCTATACCAAATAAAATATAGTTTATAAATAATTGAATTGAAAATTTATATAAATATTAAATTAAACTTACTTTCATAGGTCTAGTTAATTGTAAATGAGATGTTAAAGCTTCCATAAAATGTAAAGTAATTTCATTACCATCTAAAATAGGTTGAAGACAAATAGCTAATAATTGAATACTATTTCCAAATACTTTAACACTAGCAATAACTCGAATATATTCATCTTCTCTAAAATCAATAATTTAAAAATTAATTAATTAATTAATTAATAGAATTACTTTATAGCATCTAATTGTTCATGAATATGAATACCTTGATATCCTTGATCACTTAAAAATACTCGAATATCAATTAAACCGGTACCATCACTTAATTTAAATGATTTAAAAGAAGCTCCACTTTCAATAGTTGATGGTGTGCCCATTAAAATTACCTTTTTAAAAATTAATATTAATATAAAATTTAATTATTTCAAAAAAAACTATTGTTATATTTTAACTTACATAATTCAATTCTATATTATCTAAAATTATTGGTTCATCTTTACCTGAAGGTAAATTCATCTCTTTTAATTGTTTAATTGTTACATATCGATAAGTATGTAGTTTTTTCTATTGAAGTATTAAATTATTAAGATGCGTTTAAAGTTTTTTTAAATAATTAAATCAAATTACTTTACTACTCTCTAGAGAACCTTCTTCTTTTGGTATAAAACCACCACCATTACTACCAAAGTTATTTGTATTAGCGGAATAAGGTTGATAACTATCTATTCATAAATTATTAGTCTTTAAAATCATGTTTTTCGTTATTTAATTGAAATTACTTTGATAACTCATAATTTTTTAATTGATAAAAATAATGAAAAGATGAAAAAAACCTGGATTTGATGTTTTTTAAATCTTATTTTTAGTTTTGGATTTTGGATTCGCAGTTTTTGACAATGAAAATCCAAGCTATTTGCTTATTTTAGTAATAAAATATTGTTTATAGTAAATTTAAAAATTATTTAAAAATTGATGTTACATGGTAAAGTAAAGTCATAGTAATAAAAAGATTCTATAATATGCTTGAGAACTTTATAAACATTATTAAAAAATACTTAAATCACTTTTTGCTGTTATTAATACTTAAATCATATCTTTAATTTGAGATAAAGCTAAAGCAAATGTATATTCAATTTTAGGAGCAACGGCATTAGGGGCTCTATTAGCAGTTGCTGGTACCCTTTCTACTAGAGTTTCAACAGAAGTTTTCGAATATGGTAAAATTGAAGCTTCAAGTTGATTAGTTTAGGTGTTAATATTACCAATTGAAATAGAACCAATATCAATTGTATGGTCGTCCTGACCAGACCCTTTTCTATGACCTTTACTTCTACCACTACCGTCTTTTTTAGTACTATTACCCTTCTTAGTTCCATTACTTTATTTATTACTTTTATTATTCTTTCTACCCTGACTCCTTTTATTCTTACTAATAATATCAAGGGATTCCGATCTACCAGCTAATAATGCGGTATTCATAGCAGCATTTGTCAATGATCGATCTGCTTGGGCACCACTGCTACTACTATTGTTATCATCATTAAGGAAGCTTCCAAATTTTTCGTTAGCAAAATTGACGATTCCTTTACCAGTAGCTTTAATTGCTTTTTGACCCATTTTATTAATGGATTTAGTAAGTCTATGTTTGAAGCTAAATGACTCTTCGGCTGATGTCTGGGGAGAATAAGAATAAAGTAATTGGTAAAATTATATGGGATTTCATATGGCGATGTATTTTTGTGTTTAAGAATTTTACTAGCAATCTTTCCGCTCAAATAGCTCTTAAAAAATGGAAAAAGTAATGAAGCCAAAAAAACACGTCCATATTATGTATGTAGTTTTATTTATCAAAAATAAAATGAAATTAAGTTGTTATTTAGATGAGGAATTATAAGCTTTCTTGAAGGGTACTTATAATTGTTTTAAGGTGATGGAGTAACTTCTTTGTTTTTTATTAACATTTGATCTGAGTATTAAATCTATTAAATTTTATGTGTTATATCTAGATTTTTTTATTAAAACTATCATTTCACTTGCTAATAGTGGTCTATGAGCTCTATTGATGACAATTTACTAAAATATAGATAGTGTTAATAGATTACAGCAGTAGTAGTAATTAATATTGATTGATTTATTAATTTAATTCTTTAATAACATTTTTAAATACCTTTTTGTACATAGATGTTAATAATTTTTAATAGGTTTTAAAAAAATAAGCAAAAGAATACATTTAAATACTTCCTTACTTTATATAATATTGTATTTACTCGCCCATATAAAACCAGGACACTTTCGATAATAAATGAAAATAATAATAATAATAAACCATTTAAAGTTTCATATTACTTATTTATTATTCTGAATGTTTAAATCATATCTTTAATTTGAGATAAAGCTAAAGCAAGTGCACGTTTAATTTTAGGAGCAACGGCATTAGGGGGTCCATTAGTAGCAGTTGCGGCTCCTTCTACTGGACTTCCTTCTTGTGAAACTCCTGGAGCTAAACTTTCTTGTACTAAAGTATCAACCGAAGCTTGAGAAGCTTGTGGGCTTTGATCTCCAGATTGAGTAGTTTTGGTACCAGTGTTACCAATTGAAATATCCCCAAAACCAATCGTATGACCACCCCAGCCAAAGCCTTTGCCGTGACCCTTCCCTTTACCACGACCTTTCCCTTTACTATCACCTTTCCTAGTATTACCATCCTTTACTTTACTAGGACTACTCTTTTTACCTTTACCCTTCCCTTTACTCTTCCCTTTACCCTTCCCTTTACCACCCCATGAATGTTTCTTTTTATCTTTACTCTTACCATGAATATCAAGCGATTTAGATCTACCAGCCAATGGAGTAGCCTCCCGATTTATATTAGTATCAACCGTAGCCAATGGATCAATTTTCCCATTACCAGTACCTTTACCAAGGAATTGTTCCGCTTTTTTGGTAGCAAAACCAACCGCTTCTTTACCCACAGTTTTAAGCATGTCTTTACTTATATCCTTTACGGATTGACTTAAACCTCCTTTAGCTTTTGCTGACTTTTTAGCTTCGGTTTGGGAAAGTAAGAGGATGACGATTGGTACAATTGTAATGAATTTCATACTATAATATAGTTTTTTATTTATCAAAAATAAAATAAAATAAAATGTTATTAAGAATTTTACATTCTTTGAAGGGTTTTTATAGCTCTTTATGGTTATTAAATGACTGCTATTATTCTTCTAAATAAAATTTAAGTTGGTTCTGAAATTTATTAAATGGGGATGTATTTTTGTATTTAAAAATTTTACTACCAATTTTTCCGCTCAAATAGCGCTTGAAAGATGGGAAAAATGATGAAACCAGAAAAACACCCCTAAATAAAATTATTATAAATAATTTAAGTCGCATGCACATACCTCTAAAATAATAATTTAAGTATTATTTTTGTTACTGTTATTCTATTAATTAAGAACACTAAATTAGCTATTGATATTAATTAATGAAAAACCGAGTATAACAATAATGTTTAATATAAATAACAGTAACAATAGTAATTGTTATATCATTAATTAATTTTTAAATAAATATTGAAATTTTTTGTTAAATTTATCTGAAGACTAATAGTTTTTAATGATGTTTTATACGAAATTAATTTAGCTTTATATATAAAGTTTTTAAGAATAGTTCTTTAAATTAGTTATTTATTATATTAAATATTTAAGCCAAATCTTTAATTTGAGATAAAGCAAAAGCAAAAGCATATTTAACTTTAGCAGTGGAATGAGATGAAGTAGTATAAGATACTGGAGCCTCTTTCCCTTAACTTCTTCTTTTGAACTTCTTCCTCCTGAAGTTCCATATGGAGATGTATTTTTATGTTTAAGAATTTTACTAACAATCTTTCTGCTGAAATAGCGCTTAAAAAATGGAAAAAATAATGAAGCCAAAAAAACACCCCCATATGTTATTTGAGGGTTTGATGGGGCTTTGAGTTTAACCTTGAGTTTGATTAGTTTGGACATTGGTGTTACCAGTTGGAACGGATCCAGTTATAATTCTATGGCCACTTGAGCTAGAACCTTGGCCTTTTAATTTATCATTATCAATTTTAGTACCTTGGCTCTTTACTTTACCCTCATCCCTCTTTTTTCCGTCGTCCTTCTTATCATCTGAACTCTTCCCTTTATGTTATCTCTTGATTATACTAAGATCCTTTTTCCTACCTGTACCTTTCACTGTACCCAGATCCTTCTTCCCATCATACCCCTTTCTTCTACCACCCATGGTGGCTTCTTTTTATCTTTTCCCTTTCTATCTTTACCACGAATCTCAATCAATTTGGATCGAGTCACCAATGAAGCAGGCTTATCTTTCGAATCCGTATCAACCGTAGCTGATTGATCAGTTTTTCCGTAGCTAGAAGTACTCCCGCTACCGAATTGTTTTTCAGTTTTTTGAGTAGTATAATTGAGAACTTCGTTATCAATAACAGCTAACTTTTGATCAACGTTTTTTAAAAATTGAACTACCCTCGTTTGGAATTTGAGAACTCTTCAGCGTGCGACTGAGAGAGTAATAGTAGTGCAACTGGTAGGATTATATTGGATTTCATATTAGATTATACGTATTTTTATGTATTTTATTTATTAAGAATAAAATAGAACAATATTGTCTGCTTGTTTGGTAAAAGATTCTAGGTTGATTGAAGGGTTTTATATGGCATTAAAGGTTGTAGAATGGACTTGTTTCTAAAGCTACCATGTTGTTGCTTTCTTTTATTTTTAATAGATTTCATATTGTCGCTGTTATAACATTTAATACTTATTTTTAACTTACTTTCTTTTAAATACTAATATCTTAAACAAAATGAGCATTTTTAAAATTATTTTTAAAATTAAAAATTTACTATTGAAACTTTTACAGTTATTTTTAATTAAACCAATTTTATGTAAACTTCTAGATTAAAAAATTTATTAAAATTACAAAATCAACTTGAAAAATTATAAAATGATAAAAAGATCAAAACAAGATCAAAATCAATTATGATCCTATTATAACTTTTATTTCAAACAGTATTATATAAACAATAATTTATTATTACAAATCAAGATTTTATATATATTAATTTGGTTTTTCTATTTTACTTTTAAATTTTACTTCCTTATTTAACTATCAAATTTCTCATGTAAATCACACTATATAAATAGATGTGCCTAATGAAAATTTAGATGAAATTCTTATTACTAAATGAACGTACAAACTGTAATACAAAGTTGGAGGTGTTATAACGTGTTTTTTTTAAATTTGTTCAATTATTCTTATCAAACAAGAGCTATCGTATAAACGTTTTCATATTATTATAATGATAAACACATAAGTTTACCAGTTGAATAAATACTAATTATTTAATAGTTATAGATATCTCTCTAATGTTTCAGCGTCTAACCCAACAACCAATGTTTCAGAAGAACCCATTTCAGTGGAGTCCGTATAGGCTAACCTCCCTTCGGCTACTACATCTTGTCCAGCATTACCTCTAAATCTCTATCTAATACCTCTAGATACATCTTGCCAAACTTTTATCAGGGCATATTGTACCGAAGGATCCAACAAGAAAGCAACTAAGTTAACGGTTCCTTTGGTTGTAATCCCTATCATTCCTCATAATGATATTCCAATATTTCTTTTACCCCCAGTGATGGCATTATTAATGTATGCAACAACAAAGCCAGAAAGACCAAATAAAGCAGCGATAGAGTACAAAGATCTAAGTAATAAAAATTAGTTTGAATATACTATATTACACTTAATTCTTACACTCTTATAATAAGTTTTTTAAGTCGTTTAATTAACTTTACTCTATCTCCTAATTTAGCAGTGTTTGCTAAATGAGACATTGAGATAACAGTATTTTTATCATCCCCTAACTTCATGATAATAATGAAACTGACAACAAAAATATAAACAAAAGTTATGGAATAAATTATTGAAATGTTTAACAAAATATGGGGTATGAGTTTGGAAGGTCCTCTTTTATAAAACAGACTTTACCCTTATTTAAGCTATATAAATTCATACCTATATTAAAATTAATATCCTATAATCAAAGTAAATAAAAAAGTACCAAGTGGTATAAAGCTAAGGATTGAGGCAGTTAAAATAGGCCTAAGCCAGTAGAAAAGTTCCCATTTCTTTTTGAGAGGGAGGGAGGAAGTGGATGAAAATGAGCTGTAAATTAACAGCTATAGCAATATTCAATAAGCAATACATTTGTTCTCCAAATGCCCCCCAAAAACCAATAAAGACATAAAACGGTCCAGATTTTACAGAATGATGAAATAAAGCAAAAAATGAATTAAGTAAATCGATTACTGAGATGCTGAATTGGAGCTTTAATGACACTCTGTTAATCAACTTAGGCCTGTAAAATGCCAATAAATAGTTGGTAAGTGAATAATGGTTGTATTTATAAAAACAAAAATATACAGAGAGTAGAAAATATCACAATAACAATTAGTGAACTGGTGGCACTAATACTGTTTAGTATGCTTGACACCAATGGAAGGGCAGATTGAATTTTAAATTCAATGTCACTCATTATTAATACCAATTGAATCAAAAAATAGCAAACGGAATAGTTCATATGTTTATGGGTTTGATCTCAGTACTAATCATATGCAATATAATTTTAAGTAATAATCATCTATTGGTTTTACCTTATTTTAATATTTGGGTATTCTCACCAATTCGCTTATTACCTTTATTTAGATAAATTTATTACATCAAACTATGATTATTAACGTGGGCTAAAAAGTGGAACACACATAAATGTAATAATTAGGATGGTGCTTATTCATTATGGATGAGACGTGAATAAATGGTTCAATTCATATCCTTTATTTCTAAATAGTACAAATACTCAATCTATGTAAATCCAAATTAAGAAACTTTGAACTAAATCATATATTTTACTATCCAACTTACCTGTTTATATAATTAAGACTTAAAAAAGCACCTGTGTCCATCAGAAGAAGCTGAAACCTTGGTGCCAAATTAGGTCGATTTTACATGTATACTTAAAATTGAAGCTTAATTTTTAAAAAAGTGTAATTTAATACTGCTTTTAGGCTTTAATGCCTCCTGGTTAGCCGTCCTATAACAAGAGATTGGCTATTAAACTATTATTTTAGTAGTCCAAGATTTCTATTTAGAATATAAAATATGAATAAAAGTTAAAATATTAGCAAACGCTTTCTTAATTCAATCTCAGAAACAAACGCATGATACCTCTGATTCATCTATAGCCTTTTTACACATAATAGAGTAGCTTCTATAGCTTTGGTTTTATTCTTATTATTTAAGGACAATTTATTAACCTATGGCCAGGTTTTTATTTGGAAACAATAACAAGTGCCACTCAGTTAGATATATCTTCTTTATAACGCTTTTTAAAAACCAAGAAATTTTAAAATTTCAAAATACCAGCTACTATTTAAAATATTATAACAGTGGCCATGAATGTAACAAATCATTTAAATCCACATACTCATAGTCATCAGGTTGTTTCATGGGTAATTTACTATCTAAAGACCGTTTGTTATGTTTGTGGATTGCATTATAACGCAAAAGTAAAATGCACCTCCGTTTATTAATACAGCATTGACATTAGCCTATAACAAAAACATGAAATTAAAAAAAATTGTATTAGCAACTATTTAGGTCCAATTATAACATCTTAGCATTTTATCAGATTTTACAAGTATTATTACAACTGTACAGTACTTTTGATGTTATTTTTTATGAAAATAAAAACAATTTGATATAGGCACCAAAATTATTTATTAAAAAATAACTTGCTATTAATCTTAGAGCATCCTTATAAGTATCTTTTTATATCGATAGGCTTATTATGATTTCCGTCTAGGCTTTGTTTCCTGGAAGTAGAGGGATCTTTAGCGTCGGTGTTTATAAATGCTCCGTCTTGTTTTGTTGCCAAGTCAAAATTAAACTCATTTGAGTGATCTGTAACATCTTTTTTGCTAAATAGTAATGTATAGGTACTGATAAATGCTTCTTGGAAAGTAGTGTCAAGGAAAAAGGTAATCATATTAAAGAAACCTTTAGTGGTAACTCCGACCATACCCCATATTGATATGCCTAGCTTTCTCGAGCCTCCACTAGCTAAATTTATGTAGGACACACAAAACCCAGATAAGCCGAAAATACAGAATATTGGATAAAGAGATCTAAAAAAATTAATAAGTAATAGAAAATAGTAATAATGATTTACATCCTGAATATCGTCTTCTTTAAATTACTTCTGAAGTTTTCGTTGATTTCAACATTATCATTGTCGGCGATAAAATCTATACTGTCCTTAGTTCTAGCTAGTTTGATATTTACAATAGTTGCAATAACTATGAGGTATAAAAAAGTAATAAAAAATACAAGAGAAGTGTTAACAAAGACTAAAGCTTTCCCTTCAGGAAGTTGCTCTTTAATAAAGCAAACGTCTCCACCGTTGAGGCCATATAAACCCATACCTAACCTAATTTAGATTTTTATTTGTAAATAAAATAACTAAACTTACCTAAAGGTACAAAACTCAAAATAGCAGCAAGCGCTATAGGGAGTCCCCAGTAAAAGTACTCCCATTTACGGTTGGGTGTTTTTTTATGAATAAAGACTAATTGAAGGTTCAATGCAATCATTATATTAAAGAAGCAATATATCTCTTCTCCATAGTTTCTCCAAAACCCAATAAAAACACAGAATGGCCCTGACTTAACAGTATGATGAAAAAGCGCAAATGTCGAGTTTAAAAAATCAATAACTGAAATAGCCACTTGAAGACGTAAGGTGGTACGGTTTACTAAATCTGGACGGAAAAGTGCTAATTAAAGTATAAGTTAAAATTATTGACTTTTAAAATTGCTTACCAGTGGTTGTAAATAAGGATAACACTAAAAGAGATGACGCTATGCTTAACGAGTTGAGCCCATTGGAAATGCTGGGTAGCATTGCCTTAATTTCTTCTTCAGTCATTGTGATAAAAATTAAAATGAAAACAAAATTTAACTTTAAACAAAAAGCCCCATTTAAACATTTTGTTATAGAATAGTAACTTCTGATAGTTCACTACTTTAATGCAAGTTGACAATATCCATATTTTTAGGGATGTTTAAAAATGCTATGGTCTATTTAATATAAAACTCTACATATCGAACTATTAAATCACTACAGATACAATTCTCCATAAGGAAATTTATTTAAGAATTTGATTTAAAAAATGTAGAGCTTTTATGGTGCATAAAGCGTAGATAAATAATGAGCCAAAAAGATAGATTCCTATATTTAGATACATTAAGATAAATCATGACAAGATATAAAGTTCTTCTCAAAACGTGATAACACTTTCACTCTAACAAAGATATAACAAATCGTTTTTTATTACTTTTTTTCGATACTTTGACGTTATCAAAATATCAACATTCTCTATCATTTTTCAATTTTAGCTAAACTTTATCTTGTAAACCACAGCCAAACTCAGATTATGATTTTTTACAAAAGATAGCTCATACAACTTCTGTAATTATATTATGACTTAACTAATTTTTCATTTTAAAATAAAATCTTGTTAAATCGTGCAATACTTACATTATAGGCGTTAAAAAAACAAAAAATAAAAAGCTGATTCTAAAAATTACCGCAAACTAAGTCGCAATAGAGTTGCAGTAGCAGCATCTATAGTAGATTTAGCAGTGCAAGTTGGGTTTTTGATAGTTTAAAAGTTCACATCTTCAATAAATATTGTTTAAGTATCCTTATATAAATAAAAAGCATTTTTTGTAAATGTAGTAATTTAACAAAGATATTGACTTTGCACACTATTAAATGAAAGCTCACAAAGCGTATAACTGAGCTTAAAGATGTAAATAAAAATATATATACTATACAAGTATATATAAAGCTGGTTTAACTGGCAACAGTTTTTGCAGATTTCAAAACGTTTACAATAAATATAGATGGCTCATTTGTTAACATATGGGGTGTTTTTTTGGTTTCATCACTTCTTCTATTTTTAAGCGCTATTTGAGCGGAAAGGTTGTAGTAAAATTCTTAAACAAAAAATGCATCCCCACATGGTTTATTAATCTGGTGTAACCACAAAAACCAGACTAAAAGTAGGTGCTTTATTTATGCAGTGATATAGTATTTAGCCATGAGTATATTTAATTTTATAAAATGAAAATAATCTTTATTAATTAAATAACTTCACCTTTATATTACTAACTTGATTCAAATTCGAGGTTAGGCATTTTCAATTCTGTATTTGTTGGATACAGAAATAAAACTGCTGCAATCAAATTTAGCGAATTCAAAGTTGAAAATCCCCAGTCTTGTGTTTAAATTGGATCAGTAATACTTGTGACTGAAATTTATATTCTTCTTTAATATCAAATTATCAAAAAGTGAATAGTATTGCATAACTTTTATAATGTTAGGATTTTGACTCAATCAAGGTTATTATAGTATAGGGTTTAAAAAGCAAATTACTCGCTAACATTAGCATCTGCCTAATCAAATATTATATCCAGCGATTTTATGAACCTTGCAGAAAACAAAAGTAAAAATCTCTTTTTAATAGTAAACAGGAATAATCTCAGCTTAATATTAATCAAGAATTTGAAATGTTCTTATTAGTTTTACTAAAGTGCCACCAAATGTAATTTAAGTTAGTATAATATACGAATGCTATAGGATTAACCGAAAATGGAGTTCTAAATATTCAATTTTAGCTTTTTTACTTTTGCTAGCATCTTTAATACATGGGGGTAACAAAAGAACTTCTATTTTTTTATGCTAATTTACCACGAATTGAAGTTTTATAAATTAAAAATAAATTTACTTTCGTATTATTTATTAAAATAAATGAGTTCAAGTGAGGCAGTTGGTGATCTTCCTTCAATATCTAATGACTTAAATATATTGAGTATAGTCTCTTCAGTAATTGCGTTGGCGTTTTTTATTACAACAGATAACAAATAAGTTGGTACTAGTTTAAATACTAAAATAAGTACTAGTAATATTTGAACAAAAACTAATCAATCGGACCTCACTAAGGCTGCAAGTTGGAGTTTCAATTATCAATCTATTAAATGCAACTTTTGCCTTGTATCATCACACAGTAAAAGATGGTGGCTTCTGTAAATTTATAGCCTTTTGGCGTAACTTTGGTGAGCAAGATGTATTGTTTTTTAAACATAGCGATCGCACTCAACCTACAACTAATTTTATACAGTCCAAAAAGCCTAAACGAGTGTGGGAACAGCTTTATTGGGGTGTCTCGTTAACTCTTTCACTTGTTTTAAGTTTTGTGCCATTAAGTAATCGAATATATTAATATTTATTGAAGTCCCCTTGGTTTATTTGCTGACTTTTGTTTATCTTTTAATCATTGCTGTAACGGTACATTGTAAATTAATAAAAGCGAATATACACCTGAATTCTTTGGCTTCTAATAACACCCTATCTTCAAATGGGTTTTATTCTCCAAGAATCAGAAAGGTGCTATTTAGAATGTAGATTTTTATATATTATGAGAACAACTTACTGACTCTTTTAGTTCTTTATACCCGATTACATGTGCTTTAGGACTTTCTGGATTTATTGTAGGTTATTTTATGGTTTCTTTAGGATATCAAAGATCAAGAGCAATTGTTATATGGGGGATGGCAGGTATCACTACCAAGGGATTCTTTAGTATGATTACTTTCTTTCTTGATATTAGAATACAAAAAGCTTCAATAGAACTTTATAAGGAAATAAGAAAAGGTGAGCCATTCAAAGGTTTAAAATCCAATTCGACTCCAGAAGTATAGAATTAAGTTTTTAATATGTTATTTGCAGCTACTAGTATGAAATAACATAATGGCCATGTGGATAACTCTACGTTATTTAATGCTATAATTTTTCATGAATAAATACAGAATGTTTTTAAATGTTAAAGCGTTTTTAAAATCATAATCAAAAAAAGAAGAATATTCAATAAATAAAATAGTATGACAATTTATATAAAATATTGAAGTGCTTTATTATTTTTATTATATTTTTATATACTAAATTAAGAAAACTACTAATGCTGAAACAGGCAAAGAATTAATCCAATGGACATCTTTTTATGATATAAAAATGGTAGTTAATATAATAACACATTTTTTTAAAACTTATAGTGTTAACTACTTAATAACATTTTTTTTAAAATTAATACACTACCTTAATCCTAACCCAGCTTTAATCACTTTAACCTCAACTTTAACTTTGGCCCAACTTTGACCTATTTGTTTAATCTTAGCTCCAAAATTAGTACAAGTTTAACTACAGCCCTAACTCTCACTTATCTAGCTTTAATTTATTTTAATAAAATCAAAAATAATAATAAAGTTACAATAAATTAATAATAAATTATTTTCAAAATGGTTTAATTAAAAAAAACATCTGCTAAATTAGGTTTTGATTTAAAACATCAAAGTATAAAAAAAGGTTAAAAAATATTTGTAAATTTTTAATAAAATTTAAAATACTAAGTAATAAAAAATTATTTTCTAAATATAATTATAAAGTTATATGGGGATGTTTTTTTTGGTTTCATTATTTTTTCCATTTTTTAAGCGCTATTTGAGCGGAAAAATTGTTAGTAAAATTCTTAACATAAAAATACATCTCCATATGGGGGTGTCCGAATTGGTTTCAGAATTTAACTAGAAATTAATCCAAATTTTAAGTTTTTAAATTTGTAAGTCTTTAATGTATCATCAGCTAAATTTAAAAAGCTTAAAACTAAATATAAAAATTTAACTTAAAGACTTATTTTATTTATTTTATTTTATTTTATTTTTTTGATTATATGTTTGTGAAAGTTAGTACTCAGTAATTGGAGTTAGAGGCAGTTCTAGCTTAGTTAACTGGCCGTAAGTCAAAAGGCCTTAGTTTATGTAGCTAAGATAGACTTAAATCAATAGGAGTAATACGCAATAAGCTACGAGCTATGTAAAACAAATAGAATACAGGATATTACTATAAAATCTACATAAGATATTGTCAGAAAGATTTAGTGGCTTTATTAAAAGTAAAATATTAGGGAACAATTTAATTAAAAAGCCTTGAGCTATTATGTTGAAGAATCTATTTTACACTCAACTAGTTTTGTAAACAAGTTAAGTGATTATTATGCGATAATCAATCACAGAGATGATGAAACGGTATTTCACAGTGTTTTGTATTTTTTATTAAATATTCAATAGCTATATAATATATAATTATATAATTATTTGACTTTATTTTTTGTTAAAATAAAAACAAAATGCAAGCTTTTATAACTAAACTTTGAAATGGAATTTCTAAAAACTTTAATACGGTAGGGAGAAGCACGTTATATAAACATTGTAATTCATTTACATCAATTTTAGCAACTATTCACAATAGCCCAAAGTTTATGGAATTTTATAATAAAACAAAAAAAAGAAAAGAAATATTATTAAATTTTACTATTAATAATAACAAACTTAATCAAGCAATGTATAAAATTAGTACTTTAAGGGAAACAGGAAATAAAAACCAACAAGTAGCATTATTATCGACTATAGCTTCAGTATATTCTTTTGATGAATGTAAAAGCTTTGGATTTAATATAAGTAAAAATCAATATGATTATTCAAAAATAATTAATAATAATAAAATACCAACATTACGACCTACTATTAAAAATACAAAAAAAATTAAAGATGAGCAAATCGAGATTATTATACAATATTTACTTGATAATTCAACTATTTCATCAAGATTTAGCAAAAAAAATAATGATAAATATTCGTCAGAGAATATATATATATTAAATAAAAGTAGAAGAATGATATACAGTAAGTATTTTAATGATTTAAAAGATAAAGCAGTAGCTAGGTCAACATTTTTCAAATATATACCAAATAATTTTAAAAATCCAGCAAAGTGTGAAATATTGCTTTATTTAGCTCTCGGATTGATTATAACGCAACAATCACTTAAGTTGCTGTGTTCTCAAGTTCAAATACAATCAAGTCAGAGTCCCTTATTTTGATTTGCTGCGAGAATTTATAACTTCATATTGCAAGGAATAACATCCTCTCGTATTAATATCCATATTTATTGGAGTATAAAAGAGATTCTTCAATATGATAACTCCAGGCTTTTTTAATTGGATTACTCCCTGATAACGTATCATTAATAAAGTCACTAAGTCTTTCTGACAACATCTGATATAGATTTTATAGTAGTATCTTCCATTGTATTTGTTTTACATAATTCGTAGCTTACTACATACTATTTCTATTAAGTTAAGTCTACCTTAGTTACATAAACTAAGACCCTTCGACTCAAGGCAAGTTAATTAAGCAAGAGTAGCTTTTAACTTCGACCACTAAGTATCAACTTTCACAAAGGAAAATAGATTTATGTAATATATGTGCCCAGTATACAGTTAGAAAAAAGTTATTTGAAAATAAAATAAATACAGCGACAGAAAATAAAGCAGAGATAGAGGAATCTTTTAATAAAGAAAAAAGGTTATATAAATTACATGAATTTTGTGTTGATACTCAAAAAAGCATACTTAATGAAACTATTAAAAAATTAAATAATAGAAGTTGTATAATAATTTTAGACTTTAAACAAAATATGGAAATAGGAACAAGACCAGATCCAATAAACTTAGATCATTATAACAAACAAGCTATATCAGTATTAGGGTTTGGCGTTTTATATTTAAAAAGCGATAAAACAATAGGCAAAGTTTATTTTGATTATTTATCTGAAATATTAAATCATGATTTAGCATATGCAGGAGATTGTTTGATTAATTTAATATCTAAAGAGCCTTTATTTAAAAAGTTTACAAAAATTAATATATGGGCAGATACAGGATATCATTTTAAATCTCAAGAGTTTTTACATTATGTATTTGAAGGAATTCATAAAATAAATAGTAGTTTAAATATTGATCTTAATTTTTTTGCTGAGCATCATGGAAAAAGTATAGTTGACGGACATTTTGGAAATCTTTCACAGTGGAAAAATAGTTTTGAAGCATTAGGTAAAATAGAAGATATGGGGATGTATTTTTTTGTTTAAGAATTTTACTAACAATCTTTCCGCTTAAATAGCGCTTAAAAAATGGAAAAAATAATGAAGTCAAAAAAAACACCCTCATATTGGTCAATTAATTTCAAAATTTGAGATTTTTATTTGTGAAAATAATAGAGTTAATAACTCAACTGTCAATAATGGACAAATAAATATAATTTTTAAAAAGTGTGAAAGAGACAAAGATATAAAAATAAAAATAAAAGGTATTAAAAAGTATTTACATTTTATTAAACGTGGTAATAAACTATAATGTTATCCAGTATCTGATAGATGAAAAAAAAGCGATATAAGTCCAATTAAAATTATAGAGTCTATGGAGAATAGAAAAATTAAAAGATCAACCCCAGCTTATCTTACAAAAATAACAGAAAATTTAAAAGTTTCAATATTTAGTAAGCAAGTAAGTAGCTTATTAGATGATAGAAATCAATTATTAAATGTTGATATTACTTAAATTAATAATAGCTAAGTTAATAAATAATCAAAGAGCAGATAATTATAGCAATAAATAAAAATTATTATTATATTGCTTATATTATATAAAAATAGTCAACTATAGTTTTAAAGCTAATCATTTTTTTATATGCAGCTATTGATTAACTTAGTAATATACCGATAATATAATTTAATATTAAAATAATTTATTTATTTGATAAAAAATCTGTAATATCAGCTACAAAATAGTCAATAATAAACGTTTTTTAATAAATCTTTTGTGAAAGTTGGTACTCAGTGGTTGGGGTTAAAAGTAGTTCTTGCTTAATTAATTTGCCTTGAGTCGAACGGTCTTAGTTTATATAACTAAGATAGACTTAAATGAATAAGAATAGTACGTAATAAGCTACGAACTATGTAAAACAAATAGAATAGAAAATACTACTGTAAAATCTATGTAAGATATTGTCAGAAAGACTTAGTGGCTTTATTAATGATACGATATCAGGGAGTAATTCAGTTAAAAAGCCTCAAGCTATCATGTTGAAGAATTTCTTTTATACTTTAACAAGTATGGATATCAAATCGAGAGGACAATATTCTTTGCAATATGAAGTTAGAAATTCTCGCAGCAAATCAAAATAAGGAACTCTGACTTGATTGTGCTTGAGCTTAAGGCTTAGAACACAACAACTTAAATGACTGATTATGTTATAACCAATCCGAGAGCTGATAAACCAATATTTCACACTTTATAAAAATATATATTTATTTACATAATACAACTTTGATTAATATCAATATATAGCTATATTAGTAAAAACCTTGGTAATCTGGGAACTTTTATTAAATTTGGCAAAAATTATGCTAATTTAAAACTGTTAAATATTTTTGCTTTTTAATAAAAAATTTATTTTTATAAAATTTTAAGCAAAGCTTTCAAAATATAAAACATTTCAAAATCAGATAAAAAGATGAAACTAATTTAGACATCCCTATATTTTTATAATATTATAATGTATTTTATTATTTAACGCTATGCTAATTTTAAGTGAAACTCATGCTAAAAAAATTTTACTATGGTAATAATTAATGAAAAAGCTTTTTAATGCACTGATATGCTAATAACTTTTATAAAAAACTTAGTAAAAAGTGTAGTAAATTTGGTAAACCCTTATATATACGGATGTGTTTTTTTTATTTAATAATTTTACTAATAATTCTTCTACTTAAATGGTGCTTAAAAGATGGAAAAAGTGATGAAACCAAAAAAAACATCCCTATATACTATTGCTAATATTTTTTATTTTAAAAAAATAAAATGCAAAATTTGTTCCAATTATTTAATTTTGAATAATGATAAATTAAATAATTTCGTGGTAAATAATAGCTTTTTGTATGCCATTTTAATTATTAGTTTATGAAGATTTTAATGGTATATTTTTTGTCTGCTTATTTTTATTATTTGAGAAATAATATTAGGATGTTTAAAAAGATTAGTTTTGGTTAAATCAGTTGGTGTAGCTAATGTATAACAATAAACTTTTGTTATAAGAGTTAATCGCAGTGATGAAATAACTACATGTGGCAACTTTGCAGACCTTGTATATAGTACATTTTTAACATTTAAAAAATAAAAAAATATGACAGTTAATAAGAAATTGACCAAGTATATTAATATTTACCTAACTAAAAACACATTTAATGATTTAATCTTTCGGGAAAATAAGAGTAAAAAATCTCTTTGGTGGAAATTAACAAAAACAATCCCACTTTAATACTAATTAAGCATTATTCTGTTCCTGTTGATTTTATTAAATGCCACAAATCGCTTAATTAACGAAACAATAAATGAGTACTAATTAGTACTATATACGACTACAATACAATTAATTAAAAGTAGAACTGCAATTATCTATTTATGGCTCCTTTAGTTTCAGTTCTACATTTTTAATATATAAATAGTAATACAAGGGCTTTCACTTAGATTTTATATCGATTTGACTAAGAGTTGAAATCTTTACTAAAACACAGAGTTACTTTTTTATTATTCATTGATATAAATGAGTTCAGGTGGGACTGTAAACGATCTTTCGTCAATTTCCAATGGCTTAAACATACTGAGTATAGTCTCTTCAGTAATCGTATTGGCGTTTTTTATTATAACAGGTAACTATTAAGTTAACACCAGTTTAAATATTAAAAAACCCGTAGCAATATTTGAACAAAAACTAATCAATCGAACCTCACTAAGACTGCAAGTTGGAGTTTCAATTATCAATCTATTAAATGCAACTTTTGCCTTGTATCATCACACAGTAAAAGATGGTGGCTTCTGTAAATTTATAGCCTTTTGGCGTAACTTTGGTGAGCAGATGTATTGTTTTTTAAACATAGCGATCGCACTCAACCTACAACTAATTTATATACAGTCCAAAAAGCCTAAACGAGTGTGGGAACAGCTTTATTGGGGTGTCTCGTTAACTCTTTCACTTGTTTTAAGTTTTGTGCCATTAAGTAATCTTAATATTTAGAATCTATTTGTACTCTTACAGTTTATAGTTATGGATAGGTACGAGTTGAACGGAAGTGGTCTATGTTATATCAACGAACAACTTCAGTATTCGAATATATTAATATTTATTGAAGTCCCCTTGGTTTATTTGCTGACTTTTGTTTATCTTTTAATCATTGCTGTAACGGTACATTGTAAATTAATAAAAGCGAATATACACCTGAATTCTTTGGCTTCTAATAACACCCTATCTTCAAATGGGTTTTATTCTCCAAGAATCAGAAAGATGCTATTTAGAATGTAGATTTTTATATATTATAAGAACAACTTACTGACTCTTTTAGTTCTTTATACCCGATTACATGTGCTTTAGGACTTTCTGGATTTATTGTAGGTTATTTTATGGTTTCTTTAGGATATCAAAGATCAAGAGCAATTGTTATATGGGGGATGGCAGGTATCACTACCAAGGGATTCTTTAGTATGATTACTTTCTTTCTTGATATTAGAATACAAAAAGCTTCAATAGAACTTTATAAGAAAACCAGACAAGGCATGTTAGTGTTACTGAAAAGTACAAAATCTAATTCGACTTCAGAAGTGTAAAATTATATTTTTTATCGATGTTTGTAAATGTTAATGTAAAATGACCTAATAGCCACGCAAAAAATTCGATTTATTAGTCCTATACTTATTTTTGAGTAAACAAATAAAACGGTAATGTGAAAAAAAAGCTATTTTTAAATTTTTATTACCTATTCATTTTATTAGTAGTACACTTTTGATGTGTTATGATAATGGAAATTTTTAATCAATTGATATTTATACTATAGATAATTTTAAGAATGACTAAAAAACAGCGAAATATACAAACCCTAAAGGTATCATTCATTTCATATAACTTTATTTATTTTAAAATAACGACAGTTTTTTCGTGTAAAATATATAGTCATATTTAGGTAACTACTATCACAAGCGTGATCTGAAGTCCTATTACTTGAATGCAGAATTAAAATACTATATAAACAAATATGTATTCTGAATCATCGTAAAGTTCTATTTTAGAAAAGGATAAAATGAGGTGGAGTGGCACATAAAAAAATATATTATAGTAAATCTTAAGCTATTGATAAACATGGGAATTGAACCATTTAGTGTATAATTTGAATAATAGGGATTTCATAATGCTTTTCACGGGTAAAAGATCGCACAATTTAATAGTAGAAATTGGATGTGGAAATATGTAACGAAAAAAATGTATTCTTTAAAGGAAAAAATGTGTAATTCATATATATTTGTTATCTATCAGAATATAAACATATTGCCCTTATTCTGAAAATTTTTATTTTGTAATTCAAAAACTTCAAGCTTTGGTTTAAACTTTTTCTCATAGATTTTTAACATTCTGGTGTAATTAAATTGCGTTCACCGTATCGTATTCAAGTGGAGAGATCGTTATACACTTAACATGTATAGCCTTGAAATGTATATATTGATATTTAATTAAGGAATTAACTTCATAGCATATTATAGCTAAAACGTTAATAATTAAGTGGATATTTATTTAAATAATTTAAACATCCGCTTAGTTATAAAAATTCAAGTCAATGAATTAACATAGATAATAAAAAGACTGCTTTCTATTTTTAATATATTTATTTAAATTGACTAACAAGGATATTATAAAAATCTTTTCAAGTCCTCAGGACCAAAAGCATTACTTTGGGAATAACTGTTAAATTTACCACTTGGTTCTAAAATTTTATCCCCATTTTCATTGATGGTAAAAGCGGAATTTAACTCATGGTGGTTGTTTGCCTCAGTATCGAATTTCAAGTTTTGATCTAGCTCCTTGTTTCTGAAGCTATAGTATGTAGCTTTGATAGCTTCTTGAAATGTAGGGTCAAGGAAAAAGGTGACCATATTGATAAGACCTTTGGTGGTAATACCTACCATGCCCCAAACTGTAACACCAAGGGGATTTTTGGCTCCGCTGAGGGTTATAATATATCCAACAATAAAACCAGAAAGCCCGAAGAGACATGCTAATGGATATAAAGAGCTAAAAGAATGAGTATAATCCTTAAACAAATGATTAAAACTTACATTCTGAAGATTAATTTTCTAAGGCTTGAATTAATCTTATTATTAGTCTCAGCATTATCATCATGTCGTGTTATAAGTTTAATGGTGCTTTCAGTCTTAGATAGCTTAGCAATAACCAAAACGGCTATTACTAAAACATAGACGAAAGTTAATAAATAGAACAATGAAGTATCAACAAAGATCATAGTGCTAGCACCAGGAAGTCTTTCATCGATATAGCATAAACCACTTGCTCCAACGCCATAAAAGCCCAACCCTAATTACGTTAAAACAATAATAATATAATTGAATAAATGTTACCTAAAGGAACAATACTTAAAATGAATGCCACTAAGAGAGAAGAGGTCCAATAAGTAATCTCCCATCTCTTGTTAGGCATTTTGTTATGTAAGAATATTAGTTGAAGGTTTAAGGCAATCATTACGTTTAATAAACAGTACATCTGTTCACCAAAGTTACGCCAGAACCCAATAAATGTACAAAAACCACCTGATTTCACTGAATGATGGAAAAGAGCAAAGAAAGCATTTAAGAAATCAAACAGAGAAATGGCTGCTTGTAAGCGTAAAGTAGTTCTATTAATTAATCTTGGCCTATATAACGCTGATAAAATTAAAACACTACCATTAAATAGCTAAAAGTTAATTACCAACTACTGAAAACGAGGCTAAGACCAAAAAGGATGAGATCAAACTGATTGAGTTGAAAGCATTGGAAGACTTCACAAGATTTTCTTTAACACTAGGGTCCATTTTGAATGAGAAGTTAAAAAGATAATAATGATAATTTAGTTTATATATTGTAAAATAAATCACAAATACTATTTAAGTAAGTCAAATGTTTTATTTTTTTTTAAATAAGTTACTTATTCTTAAGGTTTATGTAGACTTGATATTTGGGCTGTGGCACAAAAAACTTATAAAGTTCCTCTACCATTCTAATTAATGTTCTATCCCTGAATATTTTATTTTATCCTTCAAAACATCTCATTTTGGGTGGCATATATTCTTAAATGCTCAAGCTAGTTACCAATTAAAGCATTGGCCTTAGTTTAGTGACTTAATTTAACTTTAAATATTAGTTCTACTTTCCAAATTAGGTAAATAAATCGAACAAATAGTACTGTACTAGAATTGAGATACCAAACCTCTAAAATTTGATAGTATGGTTTTAGAAATAAAAAAGAAGCATATATAATTTATAGAAAATATTTATTTTAATAAAATGATAGGTACAGAATAAAAAGGACGTATTTTTTATGAGTTCAACTACTTTTATTTGTGTCTTTGATTTTTTTATCCGGGTTATAACTATTAAAGTAGATAGCCCATTTAATACAATACTATTTTTAATATTAATTTAGTACAATGTTAAATTTCACAAAAATAAAATTTTAAAAGTTATAATGGTATCCGGTAAAAGTAAGTTCTAGATAAATTTTCTTTATACCACTTTATCTTTAGACTGTAGTTAAGCACTTTATAAACAGGTTAAATTGTTATTTATAATAATGAACCTATCAACCCTGAAAACCTGTTTCTATTCTCTGTAAAAATCAATAATTTTGCACTTTAATTGCCTAAAATATTCATTTTTTATAGAAGTATTTACAGTTTAATTTTTGGATAAAAACATCTTGATGGTCACAATTAAATGTATGAAACATTAGTTATTAAAAAGAGATTTATCCAATTAAATTAAGTTTTGCTACTATTAAAATTTAGTTTATCTATAATACAAATTTCAGGTTATGCTTATCATCATTCCAATATTAAGTCAGCTGAAGAATGAAAGAGCAATTAAAAATCTAGAATATATATATAAATATCAATGAGAATTTAGGAGTTATTTGATAATCACTTTTTTAACTGAAAAATACCAATAGTTTTAGTTTTGAAAAAATGGCTACCGAAAAAGAAATTATGGCAATGTTACCTGGCATCTCAAACATATTCAATTATATGAGTTGCATATCTTCAGCATTAGTATTGCTTATATTTTCTATGATCAGTAAGTTAACTATCACCTATATTTACATCTACTAATTTCATATAGTGTGCTATGAACCTAGATTAGTAAATCGAGTAACCTTGAGGTTACAAGTTGGTATATCTTTATTCGACTTTTTAAACGCAGTGTTTGCTTTACACCATCACACTGTAAAATCAGGGTCTTTTTGTATCTTTCTTGGGTTTTGGAGGAACTTTGGAGAGCAAATGTATTGCTTTTTAAACATGTCCATTGCTTTAAATTTACAGCTCTTTTTCATTCACGGTTTGAAACCTACCAGAAAATGGGAAGTGATCTATTGGGTCGGCCCACTTGTAGCCTCTTCTATCTTAAGTTTTATTCCATTAGGTATGTTTTTTAATCTCTGCTCTTTTATGACTTGACAACCTTTAGGACTGAATATGTATGGCTTGGCAACTAACAAATTGTGCTATATGGATGATACTATCCCTGGCTCAAAGCTTTTGACTTTGTTAAACACTTCAGTTGTTTATCTTGTTGCTTTTATCTATCTGGCTATTATATCCGTTCTTGTTATCACTAAACTTAGGAATGATAAAAAAATCATTCTTTCAATGTCCCATTACGCTGAGACTGCAGCACTGGGGTCACGTAAAGATTTATTACATGGGTTGAAAAGAACGATTCTTAAGATGTAAATTAATTTAGCCCTTATAAATTGTATTTTAACGTTTCTATAGCTCGTTGTATCCCTTAGCTGCTTTATTCGGACTATCAGGGTTCATTGTTGGTTACCTTTATCAGTCGATTAGTGGTAAGCCAAATTTACTTCCAATCTTGATTTGGGGCATGGTTGGTATTACCACTAAAGGATTCATTAATTTTCTCACTTTTTTGTTGGATATCAATATTCAAAAAGCAATCATTGAGCTTTATTACAATGCAAAAGGATATCTTAAATCAAAAAGAAGGTCTCAAGCAAAAATAGATAACAGTATTGAAAATAGTATTTTTCCCTCTTCTGTCGGCTCCAGTTATAACAATTTTGACTCAAGTAACAGTATACCTATCAAACGTACATCTGTTATGAGCATCGAGCAATATCTCTAAAATTTTTATTACAATAAAATTAATCTATCTTGAAATTTTATAAAAATTGAGCCAAAATTCACTTTAATTTTATAAATTTTTGTACTTTAGGCCAAAAAGTTTAATAAAAAATAAAAAATTAGGCTATTATTTGTAATACAAAGATTAAAAGCTCTAATTTTACTTCTGTTTTAACTTTTATCACAAATTAATATTGTAGAATCAAATTAAAGTGAGTTTAATCATGTAATATTATTTTCAAAAATATTGCACTTTACCCATAAATATAAATCAATGTGACAACGCTTTAATTATTATATAGAAATAGTTCTGATTTTGATATAAGCGGTCAATATTTGAATAATAATATTATTCATAATAAACAGGTATTATGTTTCTTGTAAATCTTTGAAGTTTATAAATAGGTATTGCCTTTTTTTGAGAACCTTATAAGGGATAAACAGCTATTTTTTAAAAAGCGATTTCATCAAACAGAAGTAAAATTATGTTCAAAATAAAAGTGATATTAAAAGTGGTTTTAATAGAAAATTCGCGAAATATATTATATTTTATAATATTTACTTTATGAAAGGTGCTACTGAAAACAAATATTATGTTTAAACACTTTATATTATAAAATGAATGCTTTAATGGGGGTATCTATCAATGCTCTATACGGTTCAATTATTTTTATTTTTATAGTAAAATGGTATTTTCAAAGCTAAATTTAGTTTGATTTGAAGTTTTGGAATCCCAAAACCATTCATTCCAGCTTAAAATACCCCCTCAAAATATGAAAGTATTTCTTTAGTGAATTTACACAGCTATTTAATATAAATTTATTAAAATTTATGATCATTGAATACTACATATACCTTGAGTTAAGGTTTTTTTGAACCTCGAAGTGTCAATATCTAATTTAATGAGAATTATAACGTTATATTTGACTTGTACATAAGGTTATCGATATACATTATAAAAAAATACATGAATAGCATTATACGCAATATGATAATTTTCTAAATTTTTGATTTGTAAATCAAATCAGCTTGAATTTGATGTAAAAATCAATATACAGTTTTTATGAAATATGGCGTATGATTTCGTTTGTAAGTATTCTCCATAATGCCACAAAGTTTCAAATTGATAGCAGATAAGAACACAAATGTATTTTTAACTTTTCGAATTGTTTAAGCTATTATCAAACCTTTTTCTAGTAAAAACAGTTTCTAAGCTTTGGGGTTTTGGAAAACATTTAATAAAACAGCAATGCTGTTAAATGAATGTCAATTGTGAATTATCCTTAAATGTACACAGATTACGGAATTGAGTTTTATAATTATATATCCCAACTTTTATCTGATAAGTTACACAATAAGTTATGTTTGAAATATGCAAATGCTGTATTGTGGCATTTTATTCCTTAATCCATATTTTATACACCTTTGTTTATTCATGAATCTTTTTATTGTTATATGACAAGTATGTATACTGTGTTATAAAAACTTTATTTAATCAATTAATAGAATGTAATTTACTAAGCAATGTAAAGTAGAGCCACTTTCTGTTTGCTTTTTAATTATTATTAATAAAATTTATAAAAGTTATAAATATTTAAGTTTATTAAATAAAAGTAAAGGGGAACCTAGAGTATTCTAAGAGTTATCTATTTTTAATATAATTAAGATTTTTAAGATTATCTTAAAAAAATATTAGTTTAATTAATGACTTAAGAATAACATAATTTTATATTGTTACCCTTTCCAAATTTAAGCTATGAATATTTTTCTAATTTAACAAAGCCACCAAGTTAACTTTGAGTGGCATTTTGGTGCATTGAAATTTTTTTACACAAAAAAATGATTCATTGAGTCTGAAGAGGTGGTGCTTGTTAAAATCTCGTAATGATAAAAGTAAAAATATTAAAAAATACTTTATTTAATTTAAAATAATACTGAATTACTTTTGTATTTTACACGATTGAGTTTTGTTTTAATAAACCTGTATTTTTTTATCTATTAATTTGTTATCAACATTAGTTTCTATTATTTCCGGTCCTAGTCTAACATTACACCACCTTTACTTCCGCTCTTCAGGTTCTTCAGGATATCATTATTTTAAGTTAATTATACAGTTGTAATGACAGTTGATAAGAAAATACCAATATCTTATCAAAAATGACTAAAAACATCAAATTGAAAATTTATAAGTTATTCAGTTTTTTTTATTAAAAGCTTTGTATATAGCTAAATTTTGATATAGTAGCTATCTTGTTATTTTACAAATAATAAAATCATTTTATTAAAAGATTTTATAAGAATTTTTAAGTTTTAAGTTATTTTATTAAAAATAAGGCTAAGTTTAAATGAAGTTACTAACTTTAGCCAAGGTTAGGATAAAGTCATTTTGGCCAATAATATGGCTTTGTTTCGACAATGATTCGGCTACACAAAAAAAAAGATTTTATTTGTTGAGCTTGAGCAAATCAAAGATGTCAAATATTAAATTTACTGCCTTCTGATTGGTTAATATACTATAGCTATGAAGTTGTGGCAATTACATTTAGATTTTCCCAAAAAATAATTATACATGACTTAAATGTTAATAGCTTTATCAAAATATAACATTTTATAAACAAGCTAAGATTACTTATACAATTTTGTTTTTATTTATTTTTATTGCAGTTGTCACTATTAAAAAGGTGCTATAAACTTTATAAATTTTTTTATTTTTAAAAAACTTCTATAAAATAATTACAGTTTAAAGTTTGACAGTTTAATTTATTTTTTTGTATACTCTACCTTTAAGTCCTTCTGGTACTTTAATGTGTCTACTATTCTACCAGATCCCCATAAGCTTACTAATTTGATTGCGGGCCTCAAATTACTTTATGATCCTTCTTTATATCTTTCGTTGCACTTTTGCTCATCAGATATTTAGCTACCCCATTGGGCTCATATAAAACTTAATTTCTGGCCAACAGCATAAGGACTACTGCACTCTTTATTTTCATAGAATGTAAGATTGTATAGGCTAATGGCCTCATGAACTAGGAAATAATTATCCAAAACAGGAATAATAGATAAACTCTTATCTAGTGACTATTGCTCCCCTTTCCATAGTGTTAGATTTAATTGGCTATAAATTACCTGGGACTTTCACAACTCTTTCAAGATTTTTTCAAAAGTATCATACAGCTTTTATACAATAATTTACCAGTAGACACAAAGTTATTAAATTTTATATTAATCTAAAAAAACTATGACTGTTAATCCCTAATATTATTTTTAATAATTAAAAAAATCCAAATATAAAATCCAATTGTTAATACCAACTCATTTTTACATAGAATGGTAATTTCGTTTAAATAAATAAAAGATATCAACTTGAAACCGAATAAATTTCAGTTCATAATTTTAAGTAGTAGTATTTTATACTTTAATAAGGCAACCCTCATTCCCACTTATCTACTTCTTCTCACCTTATGTTTAGGTGATCCCACATCCAAAGCTTCCCTTTTCCCAGGAGAATTGCCCTAAAAAATCAATATTTATCTTAATACATAGGTTAAATATTACCTCTCCTTTATCAACGCCACTCAGCTTATATTTTTGTAAAATGCGGTGCCATGTTTTTTGTACATCTTCTCCTATGTTATAGACTGGATCCCTTGGATGATTAAAAGCAAAACAGTTCTTGAAAACTAATTCGGCATCATAAAGTACTGGCTTTAAGGATACATACTTGTTTTTTTTAATATTTTGACGGATAGTTCCAAAGTCCATAGGGTTTTTAATGACATCAAAATAGGTTGGTGCGCCGTCTGCTTTGGGATCCACAGGTCGTGAAAAAATATAAAAATGCTTATGTTTTTTTAAATCCTCTAATGCTGAATTTAACGAGTCAATATGTTGTCTAGAAAGTCCAGTGGTGACCTCATTTGGCACTGTAGCTGATGGTCTTTGATTTGTAGATGGATGGCTACTGCTGAGATCTTGTTTACCTCTCTTAGCATTATTAACAATAATAGCCCATTCTTTATTAAACATAGTTTCCAATTTTTTAGCTTCTTCTGAGTAATAACTTTCTGGTCCATTGAAATTGTAGCAATTGGTAAAGATTAACTTTACATCGCTTTCAAAGTCTTTGATTAACTTGTACTCTTTAGCATTAATTTTCTTTTTAACAGTACTAAGATCCATGGGTTGACGGATCATCAATGGATAAAGTGGAATTGCTTTACAATCAACCTAAATAAAGTTATTAATACTATAATTTCATACATTAAACAAATATTACTGGCTTCAAAAAGGCATCAGCTGCTGGATTACTCATCAATTTTTTAACAAGTTTCTCACATAGAGTTGAAACAGATGGATCCATAAAAATCAATCGTTTCTTTTTACTAACATTTCCAATACGGAGAGGGATGTCTGGGAAATGGCGCGTGAAATGCTTTACTAAGTATTTTTCAAACTTAAGAGCATGTTGAAACTTAGGATCACTTTCATCATAGTAACTAAATGCAACGTGAAGCATTTCAATGAAATCATTTTCAAACTCACCGAAATGGGTGTAATATTTCTTCTTAATCTTTGATGAAATGATTTTCAAATCCAACTCCTCTTTCATTTTATCTTTAAATTCAACAGACGATGAAAATACCTCTGAGCAAGAATGAGTCTTCACACGATCCAAAATATTTTCTAATATATCATGCTGTCCCATTTCAAATGTACCATTAAAGTTTGCTATTAATGAGTTGTAATACTTTTCAAACCGAGTTGCTTCATCATAAACCCATGTGTTTGGCTGATTAAAATGCTGTGCATTACGGTACAACAATTTAATGTCATAATCTAATTTTGAAAAACTCTTGTAATTCTTGGCTTCTAATGTAGTACGAATACGGCGAAGGTCCATGGGTTCTTTAATCTCATCAAGATAAGTAGGAATTCCAAGTGCAACTGGATCAACAGGCAAGCGGAATTGAGGAGAAGACGGATGCAATTCTAATTTAGTAACCAATCGAATGCCAAACTGATATAGCATTTTGATATTAAACTCTTTTTCTTTATGACGATCTTTAGTTACTGATATAGCCTCTCTTTCTTTTTCAATTTTTATAGCAGTAGTAGTTGGAGGTTGAGGTTTACTCTCTTCATTGCTAACTTCAATCACATCATCTGGAAACTCTCTCTTCCACTCTTCTTTAAGGAATGATATAACTTCCTTAGTCCCTTTATATGTAATCGATGAAGGAGTAACCATCTTTAAGCCGTTTGAGAAAAGAGACATCAAATCTTTAAATATAGAAGATGAAGATTGGTAATTTCCCGTTTTTAATTCTACTCTTATCTTGTTTAAATCCATGGGAGATAAAGCCTTTCCTGGGTTTAGTGCCTCTTTAAATGGAGTTACACTACAATATAGATATGCCTCTGCTTGTGGCATACCCATAATGGCTCTAAGGATGATTTTAACTGACTCATAAGATTTGCTACGGTAGAATGGGTTAGCAATAGGGTCCTTATGTGAAGCACGCCCTGATTTTTGCTCCAACTCAACTTTAATTTGTGGGGTGGATGGTGGAAGCGGGCTAGGGTTTGTCAATCTTTTGTATTCCTTTACATAAAGCCTCTTCAGCTCCTCAACCTCTTGCATCTCTTCATTTTCAAACCTACCATTCGATAAAGCAGATTTGAATAAGAAATTAACATCTTTGCGGAATGCATCGATAGTGGGGTAACGGTAATTTTCCACTTTATCCCTAATCTTCCTTAAACTAATTTTTGTTACTGCGCTGGGATTTGAGTCATCTTTTATTAACTCAGCAGTAAAATTCTTCAATATATTTACAGAAGACTGTTGGAATAGCGTATTTATCACGCTCTTGCATATTTTATTATCAGTTTTACTGATGGATGGTTTACTTGTATAGTTTGATGGTTCATTCAATGAGCTACGATGCTTGGGCACTTTAAGATGGGTATCCGAATCTTTAACCTTTGATGGTAATCTGGTATGTACTTTAGATTCACCACTCTCATTGAATTGTTGCTTTTGGATATGATTTGTTTTCGTTTCTATATTTCCAACATCAACCTTGTCATGCTCATCTCTAGCAATAGAATTACTCTTTTTAATAAAGCCAGATTCTGCAGTATTCTGTTTTAATTCAACTTCATACGGCTTATATCCACCATTTTGCTTTAAAGTTGAGCCTTCACCCCTATACTTACCAAAAGTAGCTTCAAGTTTATGTGGGATAGTTGAGTTTTTAAATGGAGCCTCTTCTTTATCAGGAATCTTTGAAGGTTTAATTACATTCTTATTCAAGTGCTTGTTACTTGTTTCCTTAATGTTAGATTTACGCTCATCAATTGGTGTATAACTTTTACGCTCATCAATCGATATATGAGGTTTACGTTCTTGAATTGGGATTTTAGGCTTACGTTCTTGAACTGAAATATGGGGTTTACGTTCTTGAATTGGAATTTTAGGTTTACGCTCTTCAATTGAAATTTTAGGTCTACGTTCTTCAATTGAAATGTTAAATTTATCATCATTTTCAATATCAAAAGTTGGTGAAACAATGGATAAGTAATCATGCTCCTGTTCACTTGGCGATTCTTGTTTGCTTTTAAGGGTAAATGGAGATTCATGAATTGGTGATTTTATTGCTGGTTTCAAATCATATGAACCAAGCACATCAATAGGAGAAGGTGATCTTGCCATGGCATCCAAATGATCTGTAAATTCATGTTTAGTATGTACTTTGACCTCTTCTTTGATAGGTTTATTCCTATTCAAACGTATTTTAAGGCCAATTGAATCCTCTCTAGTAATGTTTGTTTCAACTTCTTTGCTCACATCTTCATCTCGATATTTAAGTAATAATAGATTATAAATCTTTGCTTTAAACATAGAATAGTCAATGTTTATAGGACCACTCGATGGATAAATTAATTTGCATATAATAAACAATGTGTTTCTTATCTTTGGGTCAATAAAACTATTTAATAGCATCCTCCAAATACATTCTTTACAGAGTTTGTCTTTTTTAAACTCAACCCATTTATCATTGGAATATTGTAATGGTGTAACCTCATAATATGAGCTAAAATTCAATGGATCATCATCATCTTTAATAATAGCTCGCTCTAGCTTACGTTGATACAAAGCGATTGTTTTGGCCATATTTGACACAACATAATACCTTATAAATGGCTCTGGATCATGTTCTATCGAATTAAATATGTATTCCCTTACTGCCTCAATCATCAAACCGCCTGAAACCAAAAGCCCATCAAAGGCTGCCATTCGAACATGCAAGAAATTACCATAGCGGGAATGTCTTAAGAAGATTTTGACATCCGATGGTAAGATACGAGCAACAATTAGCTTAGTATGAACTTGTAAACAACTTACAGTCACAATATTATGATACGATGGAATCAGATGATCCATACTACTAAATCGAGTAAGCTCATAAATTAAGGCGTTATTGAGGGAGTTGTCAGTAGATTGATCAAATTCCTCTTCATCAGAAGGTGGTTGATTAATAAGCACGTTGCCAATTGAAGCTATTAAGGTTGAAACATAGTATGAGTCAGAATATGGATTACTGGAATTATCATTGTTTTTCAAAAGATTTAAAATAAGCTTTTTAGAAAAGGATTGGGATTTAGGCTCATCTAAAAGGGATAAGCCAGTGATCAAAGCTTTTTGTACAAAATATTCAGTAAAGGAGGCAAAATCATTGGGTTTAGGTAAAAACAGTTCTGGATTCTTTTCATCTTTTAAAGTATCGATGCAAAACCTTTTATGATAAATTCTTAGCAAATGATCCCTTCCAATATACTCAAGCCTCTCTAAGGAACAGTAAACAAGAGACAAGGCTGCATCAGCACGGATCCTATAGAAACATTGATTATTCATAATGGTTCTTAATAGTGTGGTAGATGTTGCTAATGATGGGAATCTTCTTAATGCTACAACAGCTTCGTATTGTGAAACAACATCTCGATCCTTTTCTAATTGTCCAGCCCACATATAATCTGGCTGTTCCAAATTTACAATACAAATCCATTCAAAATCAGAATCAAGGCGGATCCATTCAAAAGTAGCAGACTCATTACTTTCCTTATCAGCTTCACCCCATTCAATAATTCTCCAAGCTTCCTTTTCTCCCTCATTACCATCTTCGGTTAAAAATAACACATCGTCTTCTGGGTTATCACCATCCAATTGATCTTTAACGATAGCTTCTGCTGCAGCTGCTTCCGCTTTACGCTTTTGAAATCTTTTAGTTGTTCTTCTAATTCTTTTATATTTGGTATTGAATTGTACTTCAAAATGAGATGAGTTTTCATGAATTTCAAGGATATGCTCATAAGGTGTACCATCTGGTTCTTGAATACATGCTGTTAAATTACCAGTAAAAAATTTTGCTGGTTTGATCAATGCTTCTTGTTCTTCATTTAAACTTAAAGCTACATTGGTGGTTGTTTGTTCAAATTCAATTTCAACAACCATTTTTTTACGATTAAATTGATACTTGAATGAAAATATTGGACAACCACTGGAATAAATCCATTGATCTGCAAAACTTCGAATAGTTACGCCACTCACCTTTCTACATGTTTTTAAAAACCAGTAAGTACTAACTAAATTACCAGGTCCAAGTTCACCAACCATAGCAGACATCAATATTTTTGGGATTAATCTATGAAGACCATATGCAGCTGCTCCCTTTAACATCTGTTTATCTAGCATATAGAGCACAAAAGTTCCCTTAAGTCGAATAAAACTTATATCCTCTAAGTCATAAGGGTATGCTAACTTTTCATTATATAAAGGAGGTCGATTGACATCAAGTTGAGAAATCTTAATCATATCCTGCTTCATCCTATATCGATATTCATTATAACCAAAATGGGATTTTAAAAACAAGGATGTCATAAAACCACAGAAACCTAAAATAATCCAAATATCAGTTGGATCTTTAGGAACTATATTCGCACCAAAATATTGACTAGCAAGGGCCAAAGCTATGATTCTACGTGTTTCAAAGGTCTGATCGATGATCTCATCCGAATGAAGGAATTCTAAACTAATGATAATGACCTCTGCACCAACAATCATTGGTATATTTGAAGTTTGAAGAAATACTATTTTTAAAGAATCAAGCGGGTAAGGACCAAACTCTGTCATGTAATAATCCAATGTCTTATCGTTTGTTTAATAAAATTATCGATAAAAAAAATAGGTATTTTACCTTTTCAACTGTTTGTGTGGTGTGCCTTAATTCTTCTTTCCAGCCAATTGGGGAATAGGCTATCACTTGTTTTCCATTGTTCCCATAAGCATTATTATTCACTTCTTGCTCATTTTCATCACAATCGAGTTCTGTTATTAATAATGAATCAAAACGTCCAATAGAGAATGAAACTAAATAAGCAGGGCAAGGGAAAGCAACAAAATATTGATTTAAAACAGTATCATCTTGAAGTTGTTTATTCTAAAATATTTAGTCCAATCATTTTAGAAAATAAAATGCTTTACTTGTGTAACTTGAACTCCTGATGCAACTACTGAAATATCACTATTTGTTTTTAAATTTCTTTTTGTTACTACAAAATCAAGTTCCCATGTGAATCTTTGTCCTTGCTCATCTAGAGTTGGTACCCAGTAACGAGCATCTCCAGCTCCAAGTTGATTCAAAGTGTATAAATATGAAGATACCTAAAATAATTATTAAATCATCTTTTTGTTTAACTGTGCTTACGTCATTTTCATTAACTCTGCTATTTGATGAAAAGACAACACCTGATTGAGGGTTCCTTATTATATAATCAATCCTTAAAAATGCTGGTGCAGTTCGAGCAGTAGGTGGTGCATTAGCTTTTAAATAAGATTAATAATTTTTTTAAATAATAAATAGAATAATACAATTTTCTTCATCCTTATTTACAATATCTGGTGATAGATGCTAAAAAATATAAATATTTAAAGTTTAAATTTTGGATTAAATTACATTTTGTAAGTCAATTGGAGAAGGTATTTCGATAGCTAATTCACCCAAATTTGATATATCCTTTGTTGAATTGAATAACTTTTGAAATATTTCCGGATCTCTATAATTGCTTTTTGAATAAATTTGACATGTTTCTACACTTGGATCAAAAATTTCAAATCGACATTCAACATTATTTATAAATATTCGATTGATATCTAATTTTATTAATTAATTTATAATACTATATAAATGTTATATACTAACCAACAATTTTAGAATGTAATCTTATATATGGTAATTGAGCTGAATTAAAATAAACTTGTAATTCTGTTGTTGCCTAAAGAATTGAAATTTATAAATCTTTTCGATTTTTAATCATTTTAAAAAAGCATACCAATATAGCTTTTGAAGCAAAATCAATATCCAACGAAACTTTTTGATGATTGATATAGAACGCTTTCTTTTCTTCTTCTGTGGTCATTAATTGTTATGTTTGATAAGTGAGATATAAAAGCGTTCGAATTTTGTTTTAAAATATTAGATTACAAAAGCTTACTGACTGCGTTTGACATAAACTTGGTTAAGTTTTGCTTTATCAGCTTATGCTATTTTAATTGGTTGGCTAAAATTAAATCAGGTGATATAATTCGTTTAAATAAAGAGGCCAACTATAAAAAAGTATTATTGCAACTCAACGATTCTTATTGACTATCATTTTTAGAATTGCTACCAAAACCTAATCCCTGAAAGTGACTATAACTTCTAGTAATAGTACCCCAGTTTAAACAAGCAACAAATAATTATAACAATAATGATAAATTTTATATTTGAAACAATAAAATCGAAATTAAATTGTTATACTATTTTATTGAATTTAAGAATTTAAAAATATCTTATGTCTTTTTCTAACTAAGAGCAACTGTTTAATACTTGTATAATATTCAAGTTCAATCAATATAAAAATGGGGTCAATAATGTCAATGGGGGGAATCGAACCCCCGCTATCGCGGCCACAACGCGGCGTACTACCACTATACTACATTGACTTGAAAAGTATGGTAAAAAAATAATTAATAAATAGTAAAATTTTAAATAAAAAAGATAAATGGGTTAAAGTTTAATTATATAAAACCAATAATAGAGTGCTATCGATTATTTTTATTAAAATCAAAATAAAATAAAATTCATGAAACTAAAACAAAGCTTCCATAGTTTCCCTAGAAGCAATACGTATCCAAGCTCTTCTTCTTACTTGATGTTTTAATTCATAAGAAAAATTTGAACTCCAGGGTGTATTCGAATTAAATTCAGTATTATATTGCCAACCAAATTTAGGATCATAACCTTCGCTTTTAAATATTTCCCATTCAGACAACCAATCCCAGGAGCCCTGTTGATGTTTTGGTAAATCAAAAGTGAGAAGATCTATGGGATTATTGTTGGTACTATTGGCGAGTTGGAATGATGTAACATTATCTGATTTTAGTAAAGCCTGTTGAGTAAATTTGATCTTTTTTTGAGTTTGAAAAAAATTCATTATTCCACCCAACTTTTCCATTCGTTGATTTTCATATATCATTACCATTATTTGTTGATGTGGAGTAGTATGATATTCCATTTCTTTACCACTTTGTTTAACTTCAGCTTTATATAGAATATTAGCTATTTGATAATATTTACATGAACAAGCAATAGAATAACCAGTTATATTTAATTCATTAGCAATCAAGACATCAACTGGCTGATAAATTTGATTTACTAAATATTTTATTATAGTTAATTGATTCTTGGTACTTGCAGTCATCAATGGAGTGAATTTGGTATCGGATATTGAGTTTGGACTTATATGATATTCTTCTATGATTAATTTTACTAAATCCAAATTTCCAGAGCTGCTCGCTTTATGTAATGCATTAAATCCTTGATAATCTTTTTTATTGATATCCGCTCCCTTTGAGATTAAATAATTACTGATAGTTAAATTACCTTTTTTTATTGATTTTAATAAAGCTGTCTGTTATATTTCATTAATTTTAAATTATTAAATTACTAATATATATAATAGTGAATTTACCTCCATATAATCATCCATTTGATCAATATAAATGTCTAAATCTTCAATTAAATATTTGATTACTTTTAAGTTATCATTATAAACTGCTAAGTGGAATAAGTTACTATTTTCATATAATTTTAGTTGATTTAAATTAATTGTGTTGTTTTTAAAATATTTTTTTAATAAATAGGACAATTCGACACTACTTTCTTTTTTAAATACTTTATAAATTTCTCCTTTTAATACTTCTCTTTCATCTTGATGTTGTTCTGGTTGGGAATGGATTGATTTATCTTTTGATTTATTGCCCGTGGTTTGATTTCTTTCTATATCTCTATCTTCAAATTCTTTATTATCTAATAAACTCAATAATGGATAATTTAAGATATGATCATTGCCATAATATTCATGTTTTTCATATGGAAAACAAGGGGTTGTAAGTTGATATTTTAATTGACCCATTTAAAAAAAATTAAATTTAAATTTAAAAAAAAACAGAAAATAAGAATTAATTATTTGACTACGTATTCTCTAAAAAAAACTTTTTATTTTTTAATCAACAAAATGAAGCTCCTATTTATTTCAACTTCAATCCTTTATCTATTATACACCACTTACATCAACCCCAAAATAAGCTTAACCATACCCATAGAGTTTTTCAATAGTAGTATTGTTCCTTATATTCTTAAAGATGATTACATTCAAATCAATTTAAATCAAACTTTATTAACTAATAACTTTTATGATCAATTAAATTACATTCATCATTATGAACAACATTTTAATCAATCTTTACAGAACCGTGGAGAAGTTCATATAACTGTAATAACACCACCAGAATATGAATTATTAACTACTGTTGGTATTGATATTATTCAATTAAATCACTTAATCGATTCCTTCTTTAAAAATAACACCATCCAAAACGCCCAATTTCATCCATATTGTTTAGGTAGTAGCACCTTAAGTATTAATTACAACAACAGTACTACTATATCTACAGCTTATTTTATAGTATTAAGTTCATCTACAATAGAATATAAACCAATAATAGAATTAATTAATTTAAGATATTTTATTCAAAATTATTATTTATTAAATGGTGGTGAATATAATTTATTTAAACCAAGAGATTTTTTCCCTCATATTACATTAGGTTTTACTATTCGAGATCTTTTTGAACAAGATGGCTTATTAAAAAATCCGTCCACTTGTATAAATAATATAAAACAATATCATAAAATATAAATACATATATATATCATTTTATTGAATAAAAAATCACCTTCACTTTCTTGTAACCTTTCCCTATTTCTTCTTAAAACTTTAAGCTATTCAGTTTATTTTTAGCTAAACTAGAAAGCTCTTGTCCAACTGTATTCATAATTTTATCTTCTAAAATTTCCATTAATTTCGTAGTAATAACATCTACTTTAGCTCTAGCTTTATTTTGAAATTCATCTAATAATTCTCGACTACCACTACCTGAGTTACTTTTGCCTATTAAGGATCCCACACCACTCTGTTTCATTTCATCTTTCACTTGATGAGCAAAATTTTTAATATCACTGAATAATCCACGACTAGTTACGTTTGGGTTATTCTCTTCAATACCACGTGAGTTGTTAAATGAACCTTGAGATTGATTATTATTATTATTAAATTGTTGTCCTTGATTATAATTGTTATTATCATTATTATTATTACCATATTGTTGATTTTGGTTATTATAATTATTATTATAAGATTGTTGTCCTTGATTAAAGCTATTGTTATTGTTGCTATTATTGTTAAACTGTTGATTTTGATTTTGATTTTGATTATTATCTTCTAAGCCAGGTACAATAGCACAAAGAATCCTTCTAGCGTCTTGTGGAACTAATTCTAAAATACTTTGATAAATCCCTTTTAATTCGCCTCTAACCAAAGGACGTATGTCATTTAAAGATGAATTAATAAAATTATCAATAAAATCACCGTTGTTATTGTTATTTTGATTATTATTATTATTAAAACTATCCCCAAAACCTCTTGTACTTACATTGTTATTGCTATTATTAGATTCAACTTCTCTTTTAGCACCTAATTTAAGTTTTGATTTAGCAATATCTACTACAGAATCTGTAACTCTATTGGTAGTCGATCCAGTAACTTCACTAACAATTTGTCTTACTTTTTCAGTAATACTGTTTAAAATTTCTTCAATCTTTTCTCTAATTTTATTTTGAATATCTTCCATAAATCCTCTTGCATCATCACCTAATCCTCTTGCATTACCACCACCATTATTATTTCGATTTAAACCATCAGGCAAAATATCATCTAATACATCATAAACTCCTTTAGGTAATTGTTGAAATAATTCACCACGGGTACGTTCTACATGACTATTGACATATTGTTGAATATTGGGTTTAAGGTTATTAAGGATTAAGGGAGTTACTTGATCATTGATTAAATTGACTGCAGTTTCTCCACCTACCTTTTGGACTAAATCACTAATGAAATTCATCTTTTTTTTATTGTTTTAAATACAAATAAATAAAGAATTTAATATTTTGTTCTTACTTTTTATAAGATTGGATGACATCATTATTCTTCATAGGTTTTTTTAATAAGCCGTGGTTTTAAAAATTTAATAGCTTTATTTTAATGGCAATTAGGTTTTAAACTGAATTTAGAATTTATACTAAAAATCGTGTAAATATAAATATTACACAATTTATTATATGGGGATGTATTTTTTTGTTTAAGAATTTTACTAACAATTTTTCCACTCAGATAGTACTTAAAAGATGGAAAAAGTGATGAAACCAAAAAAAACATCCTCATATACTTCTTAATTACTCTGTTTTAAAATAAGTTCTCTAAATTAAACTATTTGTTCTAAGCCTTTGATTTATTTTAACTTTAAAACCTTTAGTTTGTTTAAACCTAATATATTTTCATAAAAACGACAACAAAGATTTAAAAATCGTCATCATTTATTTACTTCCTAATATATTAAGATTCAACACTCATTTGTTCCATCATTTTTGATGATCCCATTGCACTTTCATCCCCATCATTTTCCTTAATTCTATAAGCATCAACTTCAAAGGCATCTTCATCATCATCATAATCATTATCGAAAGCCAAATCAGGATTATAATCAAATAATTCTCTACCTGAAAGTTGTAGATTTCTTCCAGCTTGCATGGCTTTATCTTTTTGTTTCTTTAAATCATTTTCTTCTTTTTCAATCTTTTCAAGGCGCTTCTTTTTCCATTCAGTAAATGTTTCTAATGTTACTGGGGTTAAATTAGTGCCTAATTTATGACGCTAATAAAAATAAAAAAGTTCAATTTTATCTCATATAGTATTATTTTGAAACTTACTTCCGTTTCTAAAAATTCATCCAATGAAATTTCTTGTTTAATTTCTTCTTTCTTTTTACTTTTTAAAACAAAACCTGGTGGTAAAGCATGACGATATTTACATTGAAGACCAGCGTTTGGACATTCCCAAAACCAACCATATTTTTGATTATCAATAGCTTCTAAGAAAAATTTACAAACAATATCCGTAGTTGTTTTTGGATTTCCATGTTTTGATAATACAACTTCAGCTAATTTTTTATCATCCCAAGTATCCATAGTATCATTTTCTATTTATTAAAAAATAAATATTATAATTATAATTGATTAATATATTATCATTAATGTATTAAATATAATAAATTAAATTTACCTTTAGTTTCATCTCTAGAATCAGTATAAAGATCTCTTTTAGCTCCTTTTCTTTCGGCGTTTAAGTCATGACTAAACTTACATTTTTTACCTTTAATACAAGTACCCGCTTTAAAATGAGCACATAATACAGTTTTTGGATCAGTACCAAAAGGTACTTTTTGAGTAATAACAATCGGTTTAAATAAGTCATGTAATTCTTTTTTACGGGCTTCTTCTTCTTCTCTCTTTTTCTTTTGAAATGCTTTTTCTTCTTCAGCAGCTTTCTATAACATTTATTTAATATTTAATATTTAATATATATATATATAATAATTCAATTATTATAACTTACCAACTTTGGGTTACCAATATGCTGAGCTTGTTTTTTAACTTCTTCAACATATCGACCAACTTTAGCTGACTTTTTTTTATTTTTTAAACCAAAAGTTTTATCTTCAGCTACTTTTGCTTTTGCTTTTTGTCGATCCTTATCTGCTTTTGTAGGTGCTTGTTTCTTGGGTGGCATATCTATCTATATATTGTTGTTTCTATCGATTTAAAATATCTCTTTTTAAAAAAAGTAAAAAGTATAGCTTGGAATTTGATAACTGGAAATTTAAAGCATGGCCCAAAAAAATCTAATTTTTTTTAAAAGTTAGATTTTCATTGGTTCTTTTAACAAATAATAAATTTTTATTCACTATTTTTTTTATTTATTATTTTAATATGGATTCTACTATAAAATTAAAATCATCAATAAGAAACAATGATCTTACTAATACTAAAAAGAAAGTAAGATTCAGTAACCAAATAGAAGATGAAGTTGAAGTAGAAGAAGAAATTTACACCGAAAAAGTGTCACGATTACTTAGTCAAACTCATCCATTAGGTATCAAACCATATGGTAATTTATTATTTGATAAAGAACACCCCAATTTTATACCCAACTTAAGATCGCGAGGATTGGGTTCATTGTCTAAATTAAATGATGAATTATTATTAGAAATATTAAGTTATTTAGATGGAATCTCTATTTCTTCTTTAGCTAATTTAAGTCCTATGTTTTATATATTATCTTATTTAGAAGATAATTGGAAAGAAAGAGTAGTTAAAGAATTTAGTGGGGATTTTATGTTTAAAGGCTCCTGGAGACAAACTTATTTGGAAAAGAAGTATAGTAAAGAAGGACAAGGAGAAAACAAAGAAAACAAAGAAGATAAAGAAAATAAAGTTTATGAAGATAATAAATTATTTCCAGTTAAAGTGAAGTGGATCTACTCGGACAACTTATATCAATCATGGCTATGTACAAGTAATTCAATGCATCAATATTTAGGAAAAGAGAATATAGAAAGAAGAAGTAATTTAAGTTATAAAGAATTTATAGAAGAATATGAACTTCCTAATAAACCAGTTATTATAACGGATGTAGTAAATAAATGGCCAGCATTTAATAAATGGAATGAAGATTATTTAATGAAAAATTTCAATACACAAGATTTTATTGCTGAGAGTGTAAATATTAAATTAAAAAATTATTTTCAATATTCAAATAACAATCGAGATGAATCTCCAATTTATTTATTTGATAAACATTTTACTAAAAATTGTCCAAATATTGATAAGGATTTTGAAGTACCTGAATACTTTAAAGATGATTTGTTTAGTTTATTAGGTAATTATTATCATTGTATACTAAAATATATGAACTAAATCATATTAAAATAGGTGAAGATAAACGTCCAGATTATCGTTGGTTGATTATAGGACCAAAGAGAAGCGGTAGTACATTTCATAAAGATCCAAATGCCACTTCGGCTTGGAATGCAGTTATAACAGGTTCAAAGAAATGGATTTTGTTTCCACCAAATCAATTACCACCTGGGGTATTTACAAACCCAGATGAATCTGAAGTTACATCCCCAGTATCTATAATGGAATGGCATTTAAATTATTATAAATTAGCCCAAGAATATCAACCTATTGAAGCTATTTGTAAAGCAGGTGAAATTATGTTCGTACCATCCGGTTGGTGGCATTTAGTAGTTAATTTAGATGATTCCATTGCTATTACACAAAATTATGTATCCCATCAAAATGTAGATAAAGTATTAAAATTTTTATATTTTAAAGAAGAACAGATTTCGGGTTGGGATTGTAATAAAAATGGACCTTTATTTGATGCGTTTGAAAAAGAATATGCCAAACTGAATCCAGAGTTAGTAGAAAATATTAAATCTTCAAAAAAAGATACCAAAACTAAAAGTAATTGGGAAATTTTAACTGAAGACAACAATAAGGAGAAGGATAATAATGATAATAACGTTGGTGGGTTTAGTTTTAATTTTAATTTTGATGATGAAAATGAATAGAATAGAATAAAATAGAATAAAGAAGTATGTTTTTAAATAAAATTATGCTTTATTTGTTATCTATATTTTATTATCACATATAAGTTTATTGTTAATAACTAATATAAATATTTGAAGAAATCAAAATGATAATTAAGTAAATTTAAATATTTAAAAATCCATTTTATATATAAAAATCACTCCATCTGCTATTTTAAATTTCTGCTAAAGCTAACTCCAAATAATGACGAATATCCTTTGATTCTGGGTCTAATGAAATAGCTCTTTCAAAAGAGTCAACAGCTTCACCATAACGACCTAAACCAAATAAAGCTCTACCTTTACGAAAGAAGCCTTTTGGCCAAGTAGGACGAATCCTAGTAACAATTTCCGCATCATAAAAAGCATTAACAAAAAATCCTTTTTCTAAAAAGCAAGCAGCTCTATTTGATAAAAGTACAGTTATTTCCTCGGATAACAACTGGGGTGGGTCCCATACTGGTCTCATACGAGAACAAGTAATAGCTTTAGAATAAGCATCAATGGATTTATCATAATCTTTATTTTTGAAACAATCATTCCCAATTGTTTTTAATTCCCCAATACGTTTTTGTTGCTCTGGATTGGGTGGTGGAAGAAAACCACGGTTAGCACGAAAAGCTCTTCCCATTAAGTTAACATCGGAATAATCTTCATCACATTCAAAACAAACTTCCTCATGATGTTTTTGACAAAATAATAAATTATCCTCAAATAATATATCTTCAATAACTCGTGCTGTTGGCTTCTCACTACTCATTTGTATTTATTTAATTTTTATTAAGTTGAATAAAATTAGTTTGTTTTTTAGTGACTTTTTATTTTTTTTATTCTATACTTTTTCAATTTTTATTGGTCAATTTTAAAATTGGTGTGATTGAAAATTTATTGTTAACTGATGTTATTTTAAACTGTGAATTTTATACTGAAATAATTTTATTTTTCCAGTAATCATTATTTAATATGGGGGTGTTTTTTTTGACTTCACTTTTTCTATCTTTTGAGAGCGCTATTTGAGTGGAAAAATTGTTAGTAAAACTCTTAAATACAAAAAAACAGCCCCATATAATTTTTATAATAACTTAAACTTACAATATCCAAAAATAAATTAAAAATTTTAAAAACAAAAAATCCAAAAAAGCTTAACATGAATTTAAAAACATATTTAGTTTTGAATTAGTATATTGTAAACTGGTTTATATCATTAATACTAAAGCAACAGAAGTTATAAAAAAACTTTTTAAGCATTTTAGCTAAAAATTAAAATTGTACAATATAACTTATGAGTTTTATATTTAAACATTTTAATATAAAAATTTAAAATAAAAAGTGTAATATAAAAACTTAGTATTAAAGATATATATTAGATAAATAAAAATTATTTTTTTAATATCAAACTTTAATTATTTTATTTATAACAAAATAATTTTTGATTTTTAGTTTTTTAAATAAAATACATATGGGGATGTATTTTTTTTGTTTAAGAATTTTATTAACAATTTTTCTACTCAAATAGCGCTTAAAAGGTGGAAAAAGTAATGAAACCAAAAAAACATCCCCATTGTGAAAGTTGATACTCAGTGGTCGGAGTTAAAAGCTACTCTTACTTAATTAACTTGCCTTGAGTCGAACGATCTTAGTTTATATAACTAAGATAGACTTAAATGAATAAGAATAATACGTAATAAGTTACGAACTATGTAAAACAAATAGAATAGAAGATACTACTATAAAATCTACGTAAGATATTGTCAGAAAGACTTAGCGACTTTATTAATGATACATTATCAGAGGGTAATTCAATTAAAAAAGCCTCGAGTTATCGTGTTGAAGGGTCCCTTTTACACTCCAACTGGGCGGCTATATACAATGAACATTATAACAGTTATTCCTTATTGTAGTTGCCAAATATGGACATTAAAACGTAGACAATAAATTCTTCATGATTAGGCGGTAGGAATTCTTACAGCAAATCTATATAAGGAACTCTGAATTGATTATTATCTTATAATCAATCCTAGAGTTAATGAAGCGATATTTCACACTATATATTAAACAAAAGTAAAAGGATGATATACAGCAGATGTTTTAATGATTTAAAAGATAGAGCAGTAGCTAGGTCAACATTTTTTAAATATATACCAAATAATTTTAAAAATCCAGCAAGAAAAACAGGTTTATGTAATACATGTGCCCAGTATACAGCTAGAAAAAAGTTATTTGGAAATAAAATAAATACAGCGACAGAAAATAAAGTAGAGATAGAAGAATCCTTTAATAAAGAAAAAAGGTTATGTAAATTACATGAATTTTGTGTTGATACTCAAAAACATATTTAATGAAATTATTAAAAAATTAAATAATAGAAGCTGTATAATAATTTTAGACTTTAAACAAAATATGGAAATAGGAACAAGACCAGATCCAATAAATTTAGATTATTATAATAAACAGGCTATATCAATATTAGGGTTTGGCGTTTTATATTTAAAAAAAGATAAAACAATAGGCAAAATTTATTTTGGTTATTTATCTGAAATATTAAATCATGATTCAGCATATACAGGAGATTGTTTAATTAATTTAATATCTAAAGAGCTTTTATTTAAAAAGTTTACAAAAATTAATATATAGGCAGATATAGGATATCATTTTAAATCTCAAGAGTTTTTACATTATATATCTGAAGAAACTTATAAAATAAATAATAGTTTAAATACTGATCTTAATTTTTTTGCTGAGCATCATGGAAAAAGTATAGTCGATGAGCATTTTGGAAATCTTTCACAATGGAGAAATAGTTTTGAAGCATTAGGTAAAATAGATATTGATCAATTAATTTCAAAATTTGAGATTTTTATTTGTGAACATAATAGAGTTAATAACTCAACTGTCAATAATGGGAAAATAAATATAATTTTTAAAAAGTATGAAAGAGACGAAGATGTAAAAAAAATAATAGAAATACAAAATATAAAAAAGTATTTATATTTTATTATCCTTAATAATAAACTACCCTGTTATCCAGTATCTCATAGATCAAAAAAGTGATATAATTCCAATTAAAGTTATAAAGTCTATAAAAAATAAAAAAATAAAAAAATAAACCCCAGCTTATTTTGCAAAAATAATAATAAATCTAAAAGTTTGAATATTTTCTGAGCAAGTAAATAGTTTATTAAATGATAAAAATCAACTATTAAATATTAATATTACTTAACTTATTAATAGTTAAATTAATAAATATGAAAGTTGGTACTCAGTGGTAGGAGTTAAAAGCAGTTTTTGGTTGATTAACTAGCCTTGAGTCGAACGATCTTAGTTTATATAACTAAGATAGACTTAAATGAATAAGAATAATACGTAATAAGTTACGAACTATGTAAAACAAATAGAATAGAAAATACTACTATAAAATCTACGTAAGATATTGTCAGAAAGACTTAGTGGCTTTATTAATGGTAAGATATCAGGGAATAATTCAATTAAGAAGCCTCGAATTATCATGAAGAATCTCTTTCATACTCCAATAAGTATGGATATCAAAACGAGAGGATATTATTCTTTGCAATATAAAGTTATAAATTCTCGCAGCAAATCAAAATAAGGGACTCGGACTTAATTGTGTTTGAACTTGAGAACACAGCAACTTAAGTGATTATTGTGTTATAATCAATCCGAGAGCTAAATAAAGCGATATTTCACAATAGTATTATTAAATAAAATTTTGAATAACTTTTTTATACTAAAGTTACTTTTAATTTATGATAGAAAAAGTAAATTATTAGGTTTTATTATAACAACTAATTTTTAAATATTTAATTAACTAACATTAAATGGTTTATAATAAAAAATGATTTATTTTATATCAAAAGTAGTTCAACAGTATTAATCGTTATACAATTAACATTTTTTATTTTATCTGTTTTTAATAATTAAAGTGGCAACATTTTAAATTATAAAAAACTGAACAATTGTATTGATGTCAATGGGGGGAATCGAACCCCCGCTATCGCGGCCACAACGCGGCGTACTACCACTATACTACATTGACTTAACCTGCTACTTAAAAGTAGTTTTTTATATATATTTAAAAAGTTGAGCAGATTGTATGATTTGCAATAATGATAATGATAATCAAAGTAAAACAAAATCAGAATACTACTGTAGAAGAGAGCAGGCTTTAACCAAAAGTTCAGAGATATTCAAGCAAAATGTCATTTGATTAAAAATAAAATTTGTAGTTTACTTTGAATTAAAATAAGTGGTTTGCATAAAATGTATTATTAACTATATTGTTTATTTTTAAATGAATTTTAAAAAAGCTCTTACACGGTTTATTTTAAGCATTTTTTATTAAGTGAATTTTTTAAAACAGTTCTAAATATGGGTAAGTTTAAAAGCTCAGTTAAAATTAAAATTTTACAATTCACTTTTTGTCCATTTCTCGTATAGCATAGCGCTTGAAAAATGGGAAAAGTAATGAAACCAAAAAAAATACCCTCATAAATTATTTTAAAATTAAGCAAAAAAGCAAATATTTTGGAGCACTTAGTTCTTAATTTGCAATCTTTGCCAAAAATCAAATTGAACAAAATTCGAACTGAGCTTTTAAACTAACCTGCATGATTAAACTTTTAATGATATTTTTTGTATTTAAATATTCTTATTTTAAAAAAGTTATAGCTAAAAACTTAAATTTAAAAATTGTTCTGACTAGTATAAATATATTTTTGTACAGTATTGATCACATGTGCTATCATTGGATCAACGCTTTTATCCATCTATCTTTATACGTAAAATTTTATTTAATGCTTTATTTATGTCGTTTTACAGCTTTGTAATACTACAATAGGATTTATTACCACTGCTTGTTAAAAATATTCGAAAATATATAAATATGACAATAAATCAAGTCTAATATCAAAAACAAATTATAATGGTAGAATTAATCAAGTTACTAACATTTGCTTTGGGTATGTCTTTTACCGCTTCATATAAAACCATTTATGGAAATGAATCATTAGCTTCAGTGGTTAGTGTTAGACGCTTACTCTCAGCTGGGAGCAGTAATTTTTTAGTAAAAAATGTAGCCAATTTTGAAAAAGATATATTTATCCATAGTCTTATCCAAGATTTATATAAATTATTTGTAAATGTACTGCCAAAAAATTGGCTTTGCTAAGAAATGTCAAAAATATTACCATTGAAGATATTCGTAAAAATTTACTTCGTTCCTTAATTTCTACATGTCCAGCAGAGAAGATTCTTAACCAAGAATGTCTTTGCAAACAAATATTTACAAATATTAAGATCTTTCAAAATAAGGACTCTGATTTAGTATTAAATGCTGCTACTAATAAACAAGAAAAATTAATCATCATTTCTTATCGTAGTACAATGACCTCTCAAAACTGGTTTACTAATTTCGAATATCTTATGATTGATTTACCAACTAGAAAGCCAGGTGTAAAGGTGCATCATGGGTTTTATTCCCGTCGCCTTTCCAATCAGTCCTCTGTGTATAATACAGTTATCTAGTTACTTGATAATTCCAAATATAAAGATTTTATATTACTTATAACTGGGTATAATTTAGGGGCCTCAACTGCAACAATTTCACTTTCAGATTGGGTTTCCCTTCTCAAATCAAAAAATGATCAAAGGTATAAATTTATGCTTCTTCTCGTCCAGGGAATGAAGCTTTTGCTCAATACATTGGAGATTTAGGTGTACCAATAATTAGATACTTTAATAGAAACGACATTGCTCCTCATCTTGGACCAAGACTTGGAGGCTTTGTCCATGCTGCACCGGAAATTCATGAAAGCTTAATTGGATTCAGTCAAAACAAATTGATTGAATGTAGTCATAAATATGACGAAGATCTAAACTGTGGTTGTAAAGAAAATTTCCCAGTATCGACAGCTATGCATTTATTATCCTTAAATGGAATAATCTATTTACCTATATATTGCTAATTAATAAACAATTTGTGACTATTTTAAAAACAAGTGATAGAATTTTGTTAGCTTTTTATTAATTAGTTTATTATTTTTTTGATATAGAAATTTATTAGATAAGATTATATTTTAGATACAACGTTCACAGGTGAATTTATAAGTCGTTTGCTTTACAGAATTCTAAAATAATAGAGCAAAGTTTAACCAACTTATTTATAATTTTGTTATATAAACATTATTTAATATGTTTTTTAATATTTTTTATAGCAAAATTTGAAACAAGTTATAAATCAATGATAAAAATAAAAATAAAAACTAATTTATTCAATTACAATTCAATTCACTATTGGAATAACTCTAACAGTATTTATAGCTACTTTACTTAATTTATACTTTTTCGAAGTGATAAATAAAAAGGGATTAGTGTCTTTACTAATAAATTTAGCATTAGTATTAGTTAAATTAAACACTCTAACCTTCAATACCTCAAGGTTTGGAAAGGGTTAAAAAGTAACAAAAAGATTTAAATGTATCACCAAAATAATCAATAATAATTTGTTTTACAAGTTATTATTGAAACACACTGTACTTTTTTAATTTACATTTATCAACATAATTAAAAAAATCAACATTAACAAGATCAAAATGAAGGATTTGAATATCTAGTAATAAATAAATTCCACTTAGCAATTTAGTTAAAAGTTGATCAAACATGATGCATTTTAAACTGGGTAATTTTAAACTACCCAAATCTATTTTATATTCTCAATTAAGCTTACCTAAAGTCATAATCTTAAAACCTTCATTGAGTTTCATGTTATTATATTCACTATCATAGTTATCCTCATTACTTTCAGGATCAAAACCACCCTCTTCAAGCATAAAACAATCATAACCTATTAACGTTAACTTTCTCAGTTGATTTAAATCTCCAAAAACTTTTTAAAAAATCGGGATCCAATGGGCCTTTAATAATCAAGTCCAAATCTGGTTTAAAATTAACATCCTTATCAAGCCCACTAGCTTAATCAACTAAATCATTTCATTCCAAAATTACCTTTTTTAAGTTAATAAGCTTTGTCTTGATTTCATCTAAGTCATAGAGATATAAATGTTTAAATGAATATAACCTAAGTGATTTTAAATTCATTGGACTTAAAAACTTTGTTATTTCTGAAATAGCTATATAGGGAAGCTTAATTTCAGTATTATTAAGTTGATTTAAACAACGCTTAAATTGTTTCATTGGTGCTTTGTAATCAGCTAAGCAAATGGTCAATTTCCTTAACTTTGGTATATTAAAAGTTAACCCACTACATTGATCTTCTTTAATATCATTGTTATTTCCATAATTAAAGCCATCATCAAAGTTGCCCCAACCACCATCGTCGTCCAAATCTTAATCTTAATTCCAACAATCTTTATCATTATTCTAAATATTATTATTGCGTCCCAGTGACTTAACGCAATAAACTGATACTATGCTTTTATAATAATTTAAATAATCGAGATTGGTATCATTGAGATTGAAGTGTTTCATTGAATTTGTATTCTTTTTAATAAATTGTTTTTAACAATCTTGATACCTTCCAAATTCATCATAAATTGGATAAGTTAAGTTATGCTCTATTTCTTTACTATTTACCTTGGACATATATTTACTCAATAAACCAAACTTGAATAACTCAATCGGATCCAAAAGTAGAATAAATTATAGTTAATATAAGTTTCTGTGAAAATGATCTCTTTTAAAGAATTGAAATTCTATAAGAAAATATGAATACTTAGAATTTGAAATTATGAATGTAGAAACTACTCTAAATTTACATTAATGTACCTACCATTTTGTTACTTACTATATATGATTGGTGCTTATCCTTTTTTTATCCCTATTTTGTCAATCATGTGATGTTTTTTCGTTTAAAATTTTATTCCTAAGTTTTTAAATTTTAGGCTGATTGGAAAGTGAACAAAATTCCGAAAAAATTGATATTTTGTCTAGTTCTAAAAAAATAATATTTGAGTTTCTACTATTTAATACGATTTTTGTTAATTATTTTTTTAAGTTGAGTATATAATTATAACTGATTATTTACTAAATTTACATTGTGTTTTTAAAATCATTTTAAAATTAAAACTAATATCAAAATCAAAGTTTGAAAAAATGTACAATTATCTTAGCTTTAATATATTACTTTACTGAGAATTAATTTCAATACTCCTTATCGACATTGATCAAACGTGACATCCCAATATTGAAAATGAGCTGGCCAAGATCTTAACTGTAACGGATTTATAATACAAGTAGGATCTTCACCAGCAGCATTTAAACAGAGCTTAGCTTTGGCATCATTGCCTTTCCCTTGTACATTTATTTCGTTATCAAAATGTAAATAGTTCAAAGCTATTGGTGGTATCAAAGGAATAAAATCAGTTTGATGAGTGATCCTAGCTAGTGTTTTAACATTGCTATTAATATACTTCGCATATGTGGCATCTCCAACTCTTGGCATACCGAAAGTGATTAACTGAAATTGATCAAAAGTGATATATTTGTATTGGACCAAATAATGTGATAGCATGCCCATAATAGATCCACCTAAACTATGTCCAAGAAGAGTAATTTTTACTTTTGGATTAACGCTAGCTTCCCTTTTAAGCACTTCACCAATTTGAGATAACACAGCTAAACTAGCTTTATTAAAACCAAAATGGACTTTAGCTTGATTGTATGGTGGTGGTAAGTCAATGGTTGTTTGAAATAACAAACCATCTACTATCCAATTATTTAATGATTTACTACCTCGAATAGCAACTATAAGTTCATCCTGTCCTTTGTATGCAATATAACCATCGATATCATATTGGTCACTACGGATCACATGGATCACTTTAATCTCCCCTGGCTTAAAGGAAGTACAATATGGATAACATGACCATTGTTGAATGTTTTTGCAGTAAGCAGCACCAGCGAATTGAGTATATGATCTTACTTCTTCAATACTTGGGATTTTTGGGGAGATGACGGATGATTGTTTATTACCATTTAGTATACTACCGAGGATGTTAAATATACCGCTTCTAGAACTAACGCCTAGATTAACAGCTAAGTTATTTGCATCACTTTGGGTATTGTTGAGTTGGCGTTGGACCTCTTCGTAACCTTGCCATTCGCTGAATGGTTTGGGAGAGTATGCGGATTCTGAAGTGGTAGATGTGATGGATAATACTATGAAAAATAAAAGTTGTAAGTTCATTTTAAATGCTTATTATTATTATTATTATTATTATTATTATTATTATAGCATTTAAGAGTTAGTTTAACTTTTTTATACTTATTTTTTAAAGCCCATGTCGTTTTTTCAATTTAATATTCTACAATTCTCAGCCTTTAAAAAAATAATATTCTGATTAAAGTTACTGTACTAAACTTTATTATGCAAGCTATTCTTCTGGCATTTAACTTTTTAATTAGATGAATGAGCATAATAATTAAATCGATTTATCTTAAAGAATAATAAAGCCTATTATTAAACTACAATCTATTATCAAATCCAACAGCAAAATGTGTTTAATTGTCCTTGTTTACAAATAATAATAATAAAAAGATATGTTTATTTCTATAAAAAAATTAATATAGCCAAAAGTTTTAAATTACTATAACTTTAATTATAAATTTACCGCAAATTAAAAACAACAGTAATATTTCACCGTTATATATTGTATTCAACCCGTTGAAGGTATATGATATCAGTAATGTTGATAAATAAATGAAAGGTGATAAAAGAACCATGAGAAATCATTATCATTTATTATTTAATATAAATCTAGAACAGTTTTAATCCATATTTTGTGAAATTGTTAGTTCATATAAAAATGTATTTATACATAATATCAAAGACATTAAAATTAAAACTAAAATAAGAAAAATCGATTTAAACTTTTAAAATTAATTTAATATTTAAAATGCTTTGATTCTAAAGAACTAATGATAATCAATCTGGTATATTAAAATTTCTATAATTATATAAAATTTTAAAATTTAACCCATATTCTTATAATTCCTCAAAGTTTTCAAGCATATAGCTTAGTTTACTAGCGGCTAACTCTAAGCTAGCTCTAGCATCCTTTAGGTGAAGCTGACGGGAGACCTTAGGGTTTTGATTAGCAAACTGTTGAATTTGTTCTTTAGTTAAGTCATAATATAACAAGTGGGTGTCCACCTCTCTAGGAAACTGGAAGAAAACCTCATTTAATAATTCTACCTGTATAAACATAACTGCTGTTGATGTCAGCTTCGATCCTACCATTTGTAAATAAATTTCGGGGCATATGATTTTATTTAAAGAGGAGCGGCATGTTCGACTCTTGGTCATAGCCAATCTAAATTTAAGTGCAAGTCGTCGATTTCTTAACCATATAGCTTCATTTGCTTTCTCTAAAAGTTTTGGATTAAAGTGGGGCTGCACGGCTTCTTCAAATTCATTAGCTGTATCATCGTATTCTTTCTTATCTTCTTTTGCATTTATATAATTAATAACTTCTTTTAATTTTGATGATCCAACCGTTTGTTTAATTTTAGCTAATGAAGAGTCACACATCAAAATCTCCGATTTTAATAATGAAATTGTTTTTATTCTAGATTCATCCCACTCCTGTTGATTACAATCTACTTCATATTTATAAGGTTTAATTGTATTTTCTACTTGATCAACCGTACTTTTATATTTTGATTTTACAATGGCATTTGAGAATTGAATGATTTTACGTCTCATATCATCATGGTGTATAAATGGTTCATCCCTAGATATCAAATCCATATTGCGCATTAAGGTATCCACTACCATTTGAGTCGATAATTTTCCCACACCACTTTTAGTCAATAATGAAGCTGCGCGATCAAGCTTTGCAACCCAATGTGAATCTTTAATACTTTCTCGATTCATATTAATTAATAACGGGTCTGACCAATAAACTCTTGCGCAAACATCCAATACTTTTTGTTCCATTACGCTTTGAATTTGATCCTTTATTTGCTGTTTTCCAAATGAATTCGCAAAATTTTTAAAACGATGTTTAAGGATATCTAAAGAATCTGCAACATAAGATTCTGCAGTAATTAATCGATCATTATATTCTACTTTATATTGATATCGGACTTCTTCTAATTCAACTAAAACTTGCTCGTAAAGTCGTTCAATATTCTTACTCATTTTCTCTTCTAAAACATTTATTAAGGTAGTTCTTAACGTTGGTACTCCCACTCTTAATTTTCTTGTTGCAAATATACCATAGTTTGAAAAGTAATCACTATTTTTACTTGATATTATCGAAGAGAGTCCAGTCTTTGGTGGTTGTTTACATACAACCCCTATATAACCTAATTTTAAAGGGTAGTCTCTATTTTCCAATATAGCTGCACCAAGCACTGGATCTACCAAATCCATCTTAGTTATTACACCAATAGTTCTACCTCCTTTTGGATCCACTCTTCTACTTGCCAATAAAGCTTCAGAATTAGCTAAATCAACATCCGCTGGACTTACTGCCAATATAATATTATTCTTGCTTATATATTTATGACACAAATCTGATATCTTTGATCTTAAATCTTTTGGCTGATCTTTGGTATGAATTTGAATGTAACCTGGCAAATCAATTAAAGTTAAATCTGGAACCGAAGGTGAATAAATCTTTAATTCTATCGGATCATCCGATACACAATCGCTCGAAGATACTTCCATATTTAACTTTGTTAAATGTTTTTTGATATCTTCAAAATCATGAAACTTGGTTTTTCCCACCTGTGATATTACTCCATACTCTTCATTTAATTCTGGAGAATGTACAAGTGTTAGCTCAATAGGTCTCCTAGTAACCATATTGGTTCCCCTACAATATTATTATTTAATTAATAAATTAAAAACAAAGCTTACTTTGGTAAAAACTCTCTCCCGACGATAGCTTCCAAAACTGATGACTTTCCAGAAGATTGAGACCCTATTACAACAATAGAAGGCAAATGCAAAGAATGGTGATTAACTGATTTTAAAATGGCTCGAATTTCTATCAATTTTCTTATTAAAGGTGAAAAGTTTTCATCAACATCTTGCTTCTTCCTTCTTTTATTAGGTTTACGCTTCTTCTCGTCTTCTTCTTCATCCTCTTCTTCGTCATCATCGTCTGCGTAATTAATTGGAGTATATGAATTATCATTATTGTAACTATTTGATTGATTATTTGTGTTGTCATTATTCATTGTAAACTCGCTATTTGTTTCATTATTTGGTTCTGAAGAAAAAAGGTGATCAAAGTAAGCTTCGGCGTCATCAAATAGTTGATTTGTATCTTTTCTAGCTTTATTTAAAAATGATCCTACCTCTTGAAATGTTTCTGATACCCAGTCTGGTATGATACTCTTTGTTGCCTCTTTTATCAAATAAGTTTAAAAAATAGTATGTATAATAAATAAAGTTACCATGTATTTTATAGTTCAAATACCCCGCCGTACCTGCTCCAACACCTAAAAACGCAGTGGGCATTCTTAAAGTTCTAAAAAGAAATCTCGGTATAGCTGTGTATGAAAGTTGACTCCTTTGTATTATTGAGCTACTTTTAGTCCATTTTGAAGGTACAATAGTTTTATTATTTATTTTTGAAGTTCCAATATAAGTGTTATTTCTGACATTTAACAAACTATTTTTCAACAAATGATTCTTTATAATTGAGTTTATAATATATCTACTATTATTTATAAATGGAAAACTATTAACTTTTTGAGTTAATAGTAATTTATTTATGCTCATTTTAATAAATAAAAAATAAGATATTTTAATCTAAAATCATCAAATCGTACTTTCTTTTTTCTCTTTAAATCTTATTGGCTAATTCCTAAGCTTTGGATTTTAGACTTTTTTTGGTTGCGACTTTTTATTGTGGATACTTTTTTGCCTCAGTTTTTTTGGATGGAGCTTTTTAGCTGCGACGTTTTTCGTAGCGGGGTTTTTTTCTATTTTAGAACTATCTGTGATTAAAAATAAATAGGGATGTTCGAATTAGTTTTATTTTTTTATACAATTAAATATTTATATTTTAAACTTTGCTTAAAACCCTATAAAAATAATTTTTTATTAAAAAGCAGAAGTATCTAGCATAGTTTTAAATTATTTTGATATAATTTGTATTATAAGTTAGCGGAATTTCTATCAAATTTAATATAAATTCCTGGATTAGCAAGGTTTTTATTAATATAACTTACACATTGATATTAATCAAAGTTATAGTATGTAAATAAATACATATTTTTATAAAACCTTATTGAGAAATATTTATTATTGACTGCTTTATAGTCAACATTGTAGATTTGTTATCAAATAAATAAATTATTTTAATGTTATAATTACATTATTAATATACCACTAAGTTAATCAATAACTGTATAAAAAGGAGTGGTTAGCCCTAAAACTATAATTAACCATCCTTATGTAATACAAGCAATATAATAATAATTTTTATTTACTATTATAATTACTTGCTTTTTGATTATTTATTAATTTAACTATTAATAAGTTAAGTAATATTAATAGTTAATAGTTGATTTTTATCATTTAATAAACTATTTACTTGCTCAGAAAATATTCAAACTTTTAGATTTATTATTATTTTTGCAAAATAAGCTGGGGTTTATTTTTTTATTTTTTTATTTTTTTATTTTTTATAGACTTTATAACTTTAATTGGAATTATATCACTTTTTTGATCTATGAGATACTGGATAACAGGGTAGTTTATTATTAAGGATAATAAAATATAAATACCTTTTTATTATTGTGAAAGTTGGTACTCTCAGTGGTTAGAGTTAAAAGCAGTTTTTGGTTGATTAACTAGCCTTGAGTCGAACGATCTTAGTTTATATAACTAAGATAGACTTAACTTAATAGAAATAGTACGTAATAAGCTACGAATTATGTAAACAAATACAATGAAAGATACTGCCGTAAAATATATATAAGATGTTGTCAGAAAGACTTAGTGACTTTATTAATGATACGTTATCAGGGAGTAATCCATTAAAAAGCCTCGAGTTATCATGTTGAAGAATCTCTTTTATACACCAACAAGTATGGATATCAAAACGAGAGGATAATATTGTTTGCAATATGAAGTTATAAATTCTCGCAGCAAATCAAAATAAGGGACTCGGACTTGATTGTGTTTGAACTTGAGAACACAACTTAAGTGATTGTTGTGTTATAATCAATCCGAGAGCTAAATAAAGCAATATTTCACAATATGCTAAATTATAATTTAATATTTCAAGTAACTTTTTTAATTATATACTAGGCATATATATTATATAAATTTGTTTTTCTTGTTATATTTTTAAAATTATTTAGTATATATTTAAAAAATATTAACTTGGCTACTGTTTTATTTTTTAAATCATTAAAATATTTATTATACGGGGGTGTTTTTTTGATTTCATCACTTTTTCCATTTTTAAGCACCATTTCAGCCGAAAGATTGTTAGTAAAATTCTTAAACATAAAAATACATCCCCATATATCATTTTTCTTATTAAATTTTGATAAAATAGGGATGTATTTTTTTGTTTAACAATCTTACTAACAATTATTCTACTCAAAGAGCGCTTGAAAAATAGAAAAAGTGATGAAATCAAAAAAACAGTTAAAAGTTTTTTAAAATTTTTTTATTTAATTTTAAGCTTTTTAAATTTAATCAATTTAGACATCCCTAAATACTTATAAAGTTTTAATTTGATCAGAATTGTATAGATAACAATAGTTCTGATAATAATTGAACTATTGACTCAATTTAAACATAATATGGGCATTTTAATTTACTTTTTTTTAAATAGAAAAATAGAAAAAAACTAGTAAAAAAACTTAGAAGATTTAAAATTAAGATGCCCATATTATGTTTAAATTAAGTTAGTAGTAATAATTAGTATATAATTCTTAAACTAAATAAGGTTCTGCATCAATTTACACTAAATCATTAGTTTGGTTTGATACATTTATTTCTCAGCCAATAAAACATCACTGAATTTAATAAGTTAAAAATTTTTTTAATACAATAATATACTTTAAAACTTTATTTTGGGACAAACTACCTCAAGAAAAGTACTTTATGTTTTTCAAGCCAATTTAATCTTTAATATGTATCTAAATAGTAATACTATAATATTGAATAAAATCTACTTTTTTTTAATTAAAATAATCATTACAACTATTCTAAACTCATTACAAAAAAATAGGAACTCGGGTAAACATGGACTTAAGCATACAATCTGAGTTTTAATTTTCTGTAAGGTCCATATTAGCTTTAAATTTAACCACAGATTTGCGATCCATAAACTAAGTTATTCCAATTAAACTATGATTTGCTCCTAAATTTACGATCCTGAAATCTAAATTTTGTTTAATAGAGATCGAAACTCAAGGTTTCTTTTCTATATAAAAGTTTCAAGTGAAATAAATCTGTTTAGCTTTAAAAATATTGTATTTCTTTTTAAAAGATTCAAGTACTATGAATAACTGCTGCTTAAGCCTAATTGCTAGCATATTCTCTGCATCAACCTTTGAACCACTTATACTATGCAGTGCAACGAATCCAATCTTAGTAAATGAGCGAGCTTTGGAATTATTTGAGTATCAAAGCAAAGAGGAATTCCTTCAACTTACCAATGATGAAATGATTCAAAAGCATTTCAGTCCTAGTAAAGTCAAGGATGGGGTTACTGGAAATATAAGAAATGCTCGAGTTATAAACCTATGTTTTGCTAATGTCAAAAATTATAAAAATGTAAAACAAACAGCTGTAGTAAAGGTAAAGGATTGGAAGATTGAAGACCAAACATATTATTCAATTGGCATAAGAGATATACCATTGCTTAAAGTCATCCCAGAAAAAGGCTCAGTTCAAATTATCGATCGTATTAACGAAAGCAACCACGACGACAACGAATCTGAATTATCAATCATCAATCCAAACAACGAGCCTGAACTTGATAAAAGACTTTTACACGAGTTTTCTCAGATGGCGGATGCCCTTCCAAGTATGATATGGATCATGGGGAACCAAGGAGATGTACATTACCAAAATACCAAGGTATTGGAGACTTTTGGTGTAAACACTATCAGTGAGGGTTGGGGGGTAATACATTATACTAATTACGTATCATTAAAATTAATTTGAAGGACTGTATCCATCCTGACGACGTACAATGGTTCTATCCAATGTGGTCTGAGAATTTTCAAGTAACTTTAATTTTAATTCTAAAAATAAAAACTAAGTTGATTTATAGAAACGAGCAACCTTTTCTTTGGAAGTAAGATATGGAAATCAGAATAGGTTAAACAGTAATAAAAATTACACTTATGACGATTATCGTTGGCATTTCTTCCAAGCTACTCCTATCTTAAACGAAAAAGGACATTTGCTTAAATACATCGTTAATGCTGTTGGTAAGATACAATATACCACAGTCTAACTTATACTTATCTTGTTTTAGATATCCATGATTTAAAAGAAGCTGAAGAAGAAAAGCAAAGCCTCATTGCACTTGAAAAGCTGGCCATTGAATCTTCGAAATTAAAATCTGCTTTTTTGTCAATGATGTCTCATGAAATTAGGACTCCGGTAATATAATCATCTTTTAAAAAGTACAAGTATTAATTGTTTAAAGCTATTTGGTATTGTTGGAAACACGTGTTTACTGTTAGATACTGAAATAAGTGAACTACAAAAGGAATACATTGAAAATATTGATGGTTCTGCTAAATTAATGGTAAATATTAATGGTTTTAGTTTTAGTTTATATTAACTTAACAATATAGATGGCTGTTGTACAAGATATTTTAGATTTCTCAAGAATTGAAGCTGGTAAATTGGAGCTTAACCTTGAGCCATTCTCTTTAAAGCGCTCTTTAAACTTATTTGTTACTACTGTTAAAAAGGCGGCAGAGCGCAAAAAAATCAATTTTGAGTATAAAGTTGTTGAAGAAGAAATGAAAGCCATAGGTGATTCTATGCGTATTTTGCAAATATTAATTAATGTGACTTCAAATGCTATCAAATTTACAAATCAAGGGACTGTCAAATTCGATATGAATCACTTTTTAGACAAAAACAATAAACGTAACTTGTCATTTACTATAATAGATACAGGAACAGGAATTGAACCTAACATGCTTCCAAAATTATTTACCCCATGGGTTCAGGGAGATTCAAGTAACAGAAGATTGTTTGGTGGTTCGGGTCTGGGACTAGCAATTACGAAATCATTGCTAGATATGATGGAAGGTGACATTATGATTGAAAGCACCGTTGGTAAAGGAACAAAAGTCTCTTTGAACTTTAAAATAGATTCCTTGAGTCCCGATTTTAATGTGGAGTCACCAAGGTCTCAAACAAGCTCTCCAGTTGGTGAAAGTAAATTTGAATTTTATACGCTTTATGAATCACCTGTTGTTATACAAAAAACGGGGATTAAGAAAGAAGAGAAACCAGCTGTTGATGGTCCTAAGAAAAAATTAAATAATTCAAAATTAAGTAAACTCAAAAACAATAGAAAAATCAAAAAAGTGGAAGCTGAAAAAAATGCCAATAGCAACAGGATTCGATTGTTGTTAGCTGAAGATAATCCCATAAACCAAGCAATCCTCAAGAGGTTCTTAGATAAGATGGGTGGCGTTGACTACTTTTTAGCAGTGGATGGAGAAATGGCACTTAACGAATATAACAGTCATCCAACCAGGTATTATGATATTATCTTATTAGATCAAAGTATGCCCAAGATGGATGGAGATACGGTGTGTCAAAAGATAAGAGAGATTGATCAAGAACAAATAATAATCTCAGTTTCAGCAAACACACTGTTATCTGATCGTAAATATCATCAGTCTATAGGCATGAATGATCATATATCAAAGCCAGTAACATATAACACCTTTCAAAATGTATTAACAAAATGGTTAAATCAACTCAATATTAATAACGATACCACCAATAATACTAGTAATAACAATAATAACAACATATTGACATCGAATCTCAATGCTCCTACAGTTGCTAGTTCGATTTAGTTTGCTGTTGGATACATTTTTAATTATAATATATATATGTGAAATAAATAAAAGTACTATTATTTATTTTTAATGATGTGAAGAAAGTTGAGGTTTTAATCAAATATTTTTATGTTTAAACGTAGTTCACTATGGTGAGATGATTACTTAATTTTGATTCACCTTCATCACAAAATATCTCAAGGTTGTCATTTTGAAAAGTCGAAATTAATTCATATTATATAAACTGAATTCTAATTTCAGTATAAAAAGTTTCTCAAATTTTTGTCATAAATACATCTTATAATAATTATTTTAATTCAAAAACTTTTGTTCTTTACTCGTTCTATTTAAATTTTTTTAAATTTTTGATTCTTTGCTAATTTTATTACAAACATTAGTAATTATCCTTTCCAGTTACTATTGAAATAAACATCACAATATTTATAAAAATATTTATTATTCATAAAATATTACTTTATTACAATATTAATTTCAACTTTTTTCCTATAAGGATTTATTAGAAAAGCCAAAATAAAACTATATAGTTGGGAGGTGAGAGCAATGAAGCGAGGAATGTCAACTGAGGTAACAAAAAGAGAACATAAGAATCAAACGAACTTGACCTCATAGGGGTTGTCGCCTCCTCCTCTTAAAACCACACACCTATCTAGGCTCGTTATGAAAACCTTGTCTCTTATCCCTTGAAAAATATTAAAGTAGAACAAAATACATAACTTGCTAAGGCTTAACACAATTTTTGTAACCTCTAATTGCTTTCTAATAGCTTATATTTTAATTAACAATCGCCTTTAACCTAGCCATTTAAATGTACAATTCCAGACAGAAAGCCAATAAAGTAAAGCGTCCTCGAATACTTTCTATTTATAGTCATTAACCGCTTTTTATTTAGCTTTCTAAAATTTCGAAAATAATAAAAGTCCCAAAATTTGAAAGGGTTATTAAAATAAAATCAAAAATCATTTAATAATCCAAGTCTAAAACTAATTAAAAAACTTTATTACTTTTATTAAAATTTTAGAAGAATGTGTGGAATATCGGCAGTTTTATTAGCTAATAAGGAAAGCTCTGCTTCCCCTTTAGTATGCGAAACTTTAACTTTCCTTCAACATCGTGGACAAGTAATTATTATAACATTGCATGGGACAATAGTTTAAATAAATATAGGATGCCGCAGGGATTGTCACATGTGGTGGACATGGTAGATTATACCAACGTAAGGGTAATGGTATGGTACGCGATGTGTTTGATCAAAAAGACATTTTAAATTTAGTTGGTAGTTATGGAGTTGGGCATGGTAAGATAGTTTGAAATTTTCTACTATTACTAATCTTATAAACAACAAAGTGAGATACCCAACTGCAGGAACATCAAGCAATTCAGAAGCTCAACCTTTTTATGTTAACTCCCCCTATGGTCTTGTTTTAGCACATGTAAACTCATATAATTTTGAATATTGAATATTTTTACTATAATAATAATAGAATGGTAACTTGATAAATTCTAAAGGGTTAAAAAAGTATCTCGATCATGAAGCTCACAGACATATTAATACGGATTCTGACTCTGAATTGCTTCTTAACATTTTAGCTGACGCTCTTCAACAAACTGGAAAAGCTCGGTAATCACAACAATTTATATATATGATACAAAGTGCTTAATAGCTTTTTACTTAAATAGTATAAATGAAGACGATTTATTTCAAGCCATTTCTCATGTACAAAAAACTTGCAGTGGTGGATTTGCATGCTTGGGTATGATTGCTGGGTTTGGTCTTTTAGCATTTAGGGATCCAAATGGAATTCGACCATTAGTTTATGGTACAAGAGAAACTCCACATGGATTAGATTATGCTTTTGCTTCCGAAAGTGTAGCACTTGAATGTATTGGATTTAGTAATATAAAAGATGTTAAAAAAGGTAAAACGCTTTTAATAACATAATAATGTTAAACTGACGATCAATGAAGGCGAAGCTATTATTGTTACTCATGAAAAGTTCAGTTCAAGAATTTTGGCTCCAGAAGCACCATTTACTCCATGCATATTTGAATACGTTTATTTTGCTCGTCCAGACTCCACTATTGATGGTATTTCAGTCTATCGCTCTAGAATGGCTATGGGAGAAGCTTTAGCCAAAAAGGTTGTAGAGGAATTAGGGCCTGATAATGATATAGATGTGGTTATCCCAGTTCCAGAAACATCTAGAGTATGTGCTCTTGAAGTAGCTAAAGCTTTAAAGATCTCATATCGTGAAGCATTTGTTAAGAATAGATACGTTGGACGTACTTTTATTATGCCTGGTCAAGAAGCCAGGAAAAAGTCAGTTAGACGTAAGCTTAATGCTATGGCATTAGAATTCAACGACAAAAATGTTTTAATTGTTGATGATTCAATTGTGAGAGGTACAACTAGTACTGAAATTGTATCAATGGCGCGTGAAGCTGGTGCTAAAAAGGTTTATTTTGCGTCCGCTGCGCCACCACTTAGATTCCCCAATGTTTATGGTATTGATATGCCTACCTCTAAGGAGTTGGTAGCACATAACCGTACAGTAGATGAAGTAGCTGAAGAAATTAAAGCAGATAGAGTTATATTCCAAGTAATTTTATTTGATGCCATTTCTTAGGATACTAACTTTTTTAGGATCTTGACGACTTGGTTGCTTCTTGTAGACAATTCAACTCTTCGATTTCAGAATTTGAAACTTCCGTTTTTAATGGATGTTATATCACCGGCGACGTATCAAAAGAGTACCTTGAGTCTTTAGATTTGGCTAGGAATGATAAGAGTAAGACTGCACTTAAACAAGAGATGGCATTAGAAACACTGGGGCTTTATAATGAGTTTGAAGCTAGAAATTAGAATTTAATTAGGATTGCTTTTTACTATCAAAATCAAGTAAGAGGCATTAGATTTTATTTGAAGTAAAATAGAACATTTATTAGATATTTTTTAAAGCTATCAATTAATATTATCCATTTGTGTACAGTTTTATTGTATATCTTAAATACCTTGTAAAAAGATAGACATATACTTTTTAATGATAGTAATATGCTAAAGATCGTTATTAATTTCTATCTCTAAGAAGTTTATTGTAATTGAATTGTTTTAGACACTTGAAATTTAAATTATTAGTTATTCATAATATTTATTAGTTCACTACTATATTCTTAGTCCATGAAGTGTCAAACACCTTGGCTACTTTGTTCATAAATAAATTGTCACTAGAAATACTATGAAATTGTCTAAATGGTTCTGCAAGTATATTTTGCCTTAGTGTTTAAGTATAGAGTAGTAAAAGAATAAACATAATGACTAAATTGTTATTCTAACGAACCTTATAAAATCGCTGTTTATTATATTTAATATAAAAGTTGGAAATCCTTTTTTTAAACGATTACTTCTAAATCATATACTGGTTTATCATCAAAGGAATGTTATCGAATTAAATATATCTGAATAATCAAGGGTTGCGGAGCTTTGCAAGGCGAGCTGTTAGATCATCGTCCTGAAAGCCGCCTGCACCTACAGGAACGCCAACTTTTGTTGAACTACGATTAGCTAAAGATGGCATTGCATTAGGGGCATTAGCCAAATCAGCTTCTAATTCTAATCCATTTTCATCAGCCACTTGTTGGATTAAAGCTTCTACATCATCTTGTGGTGTTGTTAGTGCTGTAGCTCCACCCATTGAAGCTTCCATAGTTGCAGTTTGTACATCAAGGTCTTCGAATTGAGACTCAAACTTTTCCATTACAGCTGAAATTTTTTCCAAATTCATACTTTCCATGGCTCTATCCATTCCCTTTACAACACTGCCCATTGAGTTAGTGACCTATATATAGTTATATATATTAAATATTTATTTATTGAAAATATTACCCTTCTCATAGTTACAGCGGTTTGTACTCTTGAAGAGACAGCATCAATTCGTGACGCCAATTGTTGAAGGTTTATTGACTCATTTTTTTTTCTGATAGCATCAGAAGCATGAATACGCGCACCTTCTATATTTCCAGATTGTAAAGCCTATTTAATGTTATTTTTGTATCTATTATAGTCAATTAAAAGTACCTTTTTTAACTTTGTTTTTTGTTTTTTTTCTTCTTGAAGTGCTTTAGCTGATTGCCTGTTTAAAGATTTGGCTGTAAACTAAGTTATTAGATAAAATCATCCGTTTTGCATAATTGACGACTTACTTTTAACTGAAAGAGGCTATCTTTTAGAAATTAGTATATTTATTATTTTACAACATAGTTATTACTTTCAAGATTTGACATTATAAATTAGTAAACTAGCAAAATAAAAAATTATTTGCAATTTAAATAATAATGAACTCAACCTTGGCATAGCTTAATCCGGCTACTTTGATTGGATATTAAAGATACTATACAACTGTTGTGGCTCTATTGCGATTTAATTTACTGTTCACTTATATATAAAATTTAGCTAGAATTAAGCTTAAATCTAGAAATTAGCCTGTAGAAAAACCATCTAAGCGAATAACTGACTCTAAGAGATATCGCTACTCAGATCGCAATAGAGCCAAAATAGCTGTAATTAGAAGTTTAAGCATTCAACTTTGTAATAACCATTTATTTTTAATAAAATACAAAAGGTGGTTAAAAATTGTATGAAAATTTAAAAAAATTCTAACAATAAATAGGTAAATCTACTATACAATTTTATTCATAAATGCATAAAGTCTAAAGTTTATAAATAATTTTGAAATATAAAGAAAAAACAGCATAAGGTTTTAGGGAGGTTTATGCCAAAAGTAATGAGGTGTTGTAAAGTGTATATTTTCTACATGAAATTATTATATAACCATAAATACAATATCGCATATTTAATGTTGATTGAATTTTCCATTATTGATATATAGTCAAAACTTCGAAACGTAATACATTTCGACAATTTTTTGTTAGGAGACAAGCGTAAAATTATTAACAAAAGTTTTGCTGTAATAGCTTTTTGTTTTAGCTGTATCTTGAAGATAAGTAATTCAATTAATATGGAACCTTGTGTATATTATATTTCGAATATACGCGATGGGTTAGTGTAAAGGATTTACACCTATCTTCCCTTTAAGCCCTTCATTATATAAACTTTTTGGCTTACCTATGTAACTCAAAACATAATTTAATAGGACAAGTTAAATAGTTTAAAGCTAAATAGCAATAAATATTAATATAAATTATATTTTAAAGTATGTGGATGTATTTCTTTGTTTAAGAATTTTATTGATAACCTTTCCGCTCAAACAGCGCTTAAAAAATGTAAAAAATGATGAAACCAAAAAAACGTCCTCGTATAATAATTTCTATCTTTTCATTTAAATAAAGTCAAAACAGAGAGTATCATTTTCTTAAGCAAACTATTAGTTTGATATTAACATTTTACCTGAAATATGCCTATTACTTTATAATGGATTTTATTATTTTTTAAGAGTTATAAAAGTCGATTTTAAAAACAATTTTTACTTTAGTATAACGCTTTAGTTAAAAGATATATATTTATAAGATTAATGATACTATTAAAATAGCAAGTTTTATTACTTTATAATATTTATGTTAACTTATCAACTACGTGTTTGTTAAAGATCAAAAGTTTAATGTGTAAAAATTTATAGTGTGAATCAAGTAAAAATAAAATATTTTTTTGATAGCAATAATTAATATCCTTTATAAAGTGTTATATAATTGAAAAATAAGGATAAGTCTAAAGCTTATTGTTCAATATAGTAATTTATGAATAACAAAAACCTTTAACTAAATCTTTAGTTTAAATCTCTGCTTAACTGCTTTAATTATTTTTCATAAGACTTAGGTTCATAATAAAAACACTGAAATTGTAGAAAAAATATTAAATTTAAAAATACAATATGAGGATGTATTCTTGTGTTTAAGAATTTTACTAACAATTTCTCTGCTCAAATAGTGCTTAAAAAGATGGAAAAAGCGATGAAGCAAAGAAAAAAAACACTTATATTATTGTTAAAATTTCGAAACTAATAATGCTAATACATGACACCTAAAAATAAGAGCTATTTAAAGCCCACCAAAACTCATTTTAGTTATTTAAAAAACATGTATATTGTATAAATTTAATTTCAAAAAAGCCCAAAGAACTTTTTATAAATATTTAAACCTATTAATTATATATTTAATTGGCTAGATGATTTTAATCAAATAAAATCATTGTAAATTAAAAATTCGAACATTGAAACATTGTAGAATTTATTAATAGTTCATTCATATAAATAGTTAACTCAGCTTATTTAATAATAATATAATTCATAAATTTCAAATATTTTAATGATATAATTATTGCTTCTATAACTCATTTTTTATATTAATAAAATATATTATATTAAATTAAAAGCAAGATTTAATATAGCTATTTTGTTACTAAAATCACAGTTGTAAATGCATGCATCAGTTGATAGAACTTATATTTAAAAGTAATATTAAAAGATATGTATTCGTTTAAGAATACTAATATATTTAAGTATGGCTTATTGTGAAGTCAAATTCTTCAACTTTAAACTTAGATTAGTGAATTTTTAAAACTAATAAAGTAAAAGTACATGATTATATGTTTAATTATTTTGTTCAAATTAAAAGCTAAAATACGGTGATAAAGGTATAGTAATGGTGTATCAAAAGGCAGTGAATGGCTCAAATAAAACACTTATGAAATAATAAGGCTTATAACAGACAGAATTGTATTTAAGAAAAATGATGGAGAATTGAACTACACAAAAATAGAAAGTTGGGGATAAAAAAATATTGAGGTAAATAAAACTTTAAAATTTAAAGAATATCGCGGTATAACTGAACAGCTACAGTGTAATGTTACATGATTTTTAAACCAATAAAATTTCAACATTTTTAGTAATATGTTGTATACAATTGTATAAGTTACACTCATAAAATTAAACAACTCATAGTTGAATATTAAGGCTAATATTCGGTTATATTTACATAGTAAAAAATAAAAAATAGAAAATAAAAAATAAAAAATAAAAATACTTTGGTAAATCTTTAAAAGTAAGAAGCTTTAATTTGCCATTTTGGAATAAGCAGGAATTATTTTAAAATATCTTTTTAGTTCTTTATTAGGAACAATTTCAAGTTAAGTTATACAAACTAGTTATTCAAACGTGATGTGTTTATATTTTCTAGGAATAATTAAATTAAATGATAAGCTAATCTAGATTTAAGAGTCTAGACCTCGATCAAGCTCTTCTTATTGTATGAAAGATATAAAGATTATTATACTAATATTGTATTTCCTTTATACTATAATATAGTAAATAAAACTAAATGTCCACTAAAATAGCATTTATTAGTGTGTGTTTTTTGCATAATTTTGGCATGAATTTATGAATTTAATTATTAAATAGTTGGGACAAAACAAATAAAAGTTGATAAAACATGATTAAAGACAATTATTTATGATTATTTAATACAAAAGTTTGACAAATTCCTTCCAAATGGTGGAAATTTAGCAAATCCTATTAGCTTAAGGTCAAATCAACAAAGTCTAGGCTTATATTCCACTATTTTTTAAAATGTTGAAATTGTTCTTTTATGTCATTTATCTTTTGAATTATTTTTATGGTTGAGGATATAGTCAATTTAAATGCTGCAACTATAGCTCATTTGCTATGTAATGCTAGTTTAGATCCTCTTTTAATTTGTGACATCAATACTATTGTTGATTGTACGGAATCTGTTGCTATAATTTTAGGTTATGAAAATAAACAATCCATTTTACAAATCCCTTTAAAGGAGTTTTTACATCGTCATTTCCTTCCAAAACTTCTCAATGCAAATGGCGAAAATCAAGCTACTTCTATACTTGATTTATGTTTTTGTCATGTAAATGATCCTTCTACAAACTCGAGTAAAGTAGTTTCCGTAAAAGTAAAAGAGTGGAGTTTGAATAGCACTATTTATTATTCCGTTGGTATAAAAAATATATCCGCTTTTTCATCGGTAACTTATGCCCCTCAGGTTGCGCCAATGCATGAGTTATCAAGGAAGCAAAAATTAATGGAAGAGTTCGAATTATTGGCAGATTCTTTACCATGCATGATTTGGTGCTTAACTGGTAATGGGGATGCTGAGTAAAATCATTGTTATGTTCTTAAATCATATTGATTATTTTCAAAATAGATATTATAATAGCAAAGTTTATGAAACGCTTGGATTAACTGTTGGAGGTAATTGGGAGGTAGTTTTATTTTTTATATATTAAACACCATATAAATTTAAGTTTAGGCTTGTATGCATCCAGAAGATTGGAAAAGATTTGCGCCCCTATTTATTAGGCTATTAAAGGTTTGTAATTGTATAATTTATTTGTGTTTTACCTAATTCTAATAGGAGCCAGCTATTTATACAATTGAGATAAGATATCGTCATTATAACTATTATTTGGAGGAGAAGCAAAATTTTATTTCCAACAGTAGTATCGATGAGTCGCAATATCGATGGTATTTATTAAATTCTGTTCCAATCTTTGAGAAAAACACTGGTAGAGTGGTAAGATGGGTTACTACTGCTACAGGTAGATGAGCTTAAAACATGTATATTATATACTGATAAAATTATTAAATAGATGTACATGACCATAAAAAAGCTGAGCAAGAAAAACAGGAATTAATTTTGGCACAAAAAGCATCCCAAACCACAGCAAGGATGAAATCTGAATTTATAGCTATGATGTCACATGAAATAAGAACACCTGTAAAAATAATCACAACATTTTTATTTATTTTTAACCTATTTTTAAAATAGATATTTGGTATTGTTGGAAACGTATGTATGCTAATGGAAACAATAATTGATTCAGACCAACTTGCCCTTTTGGAACATACAAATGAGTCTGCAAGAAATCTAGTAATTATTTTTTTTAATCAATATTTATTTATTCTAATAATGTTAAGATGTCAGTTATTGAAGATATTCTTGATTTTCAAAGGGTTGAATCAGGAAAATTAACCATCGAAAGTATTCCATTTAATATTAAAGATGTTCTTGGGCAACTGAACAAAATTTTTATGCCTAAAGCTCTTGCTAAAAGCCTAGAATTTGAAATATCGCCTATTGAAAAGGTGATACCTACTTTAGGAGATCCAAATAGACTTTCTCAGTTATTAAGCTACCTCCTTTCAAATGCGATTAAATTTACATTTAATGGTTCGGTTAGATTGGAAACAAAGTTTAAACATTTAGACCAAGAGAATTTATTATTTGAATTCACCATAATAGATAGTGGAATAGGGATCAGCTCCAAAGTTTTACCAAGTATATTTTCACCATGGATTCAAGCAGATACATCAAAGAGGCGTGCATTTGGTGGCACCGGACTAGGATTAGCAATAACAAAGTCATTGGTTGAGCTTATGAAAGGGAAAATAAGCGTGAATTCTGAAGTCAATATGGGAACAAAAATAGTAGTTGAAGTACCATTAATGGTATACAAAGCTAATAGTACCGAAAACAGATTAAACTTTTCATTAAGCAAGCTCATAAGGCACCAAACATTCCGATCAAATATGCGATTATGTTTAGGAACTTCAAATCAGCTACCTTATCCAACAAATAGTAATACAATAGTAAAAAGTCCATCTAGATCGAAATCATCACGTGGTTCAAAAGGTGTAAGACCAGATTTATTGCGCAGAGCATCTTCAAATGAAAATAATACACTACAAAAATTAAATATAAACGGTCAACCGAAAATATTCCAAATTTTAATTGCAGAAGATAATCCTGTTAACCAAGCTATCCTCAAGAGATATTTACAAAAAATGGGTGATATTGAAGTAACTATGGTAGGAGATGGACAAGCAGCTTTAGATGCTTACTATGCTAAACCAAAGGGAGGATTTCATGTTATACTGCTAGATCAATCTATGCCAAAAAAGGATGGGGATGAGGTAATTATAAATTCGATCTTTCAATTCTAGTTTAATAGCAATTTATTAGGTTTGTAGAGAAATACGTAAAGTTGACTCCGAACAAATAATTATATCCGTTTCAGCCAATGTATTGTTAGCAGATCAAGAGCACTTTTTATCATTAGGAATGAATGATCATATATCAAAGCCGGTAATTTATAATAATTTTCAAAGTGTGCTAAGAAAGTGGTTACATGTCGCACAAAATGGTAAATATCGAGACCAAACTAGTACCACAAGTATAGATGAATTTGAGGCTGAAAGTACAGATAAAAGTTCAAATTCAAACTCAGCCCCAGCTTCGTTTAAAGCTTAATAATTTTCTATTGACATCCCACTTTAACACTAAACATTAATAAATTTTAACTTTGAGATCCTAAATAATAAAAGTTGTCATCTAACAGTTATTCATATTTTAACAGTTTATAATAAATAGATTTGAATATTGATTTCACTAAAAAAAAATCTAAATATTCCGCTTGTATTAAATTTAAGTTTAATTTACTTTATTAACTTCAAAGGCTATATAGTATAGATTTACGGTGCTTATGTAATATATGAAGATGACCATTGTCCTTTAAAAAAACCAAAAGATAGCATCATCATATTTAAAATAAAAATTTTATGAATAAATTATTTAAATGGGGGAAGTTCAACCTCACCAGGCAATCGGAATGGTGCTAATAAAGTGCTAGTTTTAGCTTCAGAGCTATGGATTGGAGGATCAAATACTTTATAAGTAACATGAAGGTCATAGGGTGAAGGCTCTGGATTCTTTTTTGCAGTACCAAACTCTGGCTTCGTTTCTCTATATGCCATACTTTCTTCAACCCTCAGTGCTGCTAATTTATCAAATAGTGCAAGCCTTGGGTCTGTAGAACTAAATTTAGCTTTAACAGAAGTAGCTGTATAGCCCAGTACTTCGTTCAAGCTTGATGGACTTAATTTCCTACTACCGCGTGAAGGAACTGATGGGGTTTTATGTTTTAACGTATCGTCTCCGTTCTATCATGATATAATTTATTTTTCAATCTTTAATTTAAAATTGATTACCTGAGGATTAAGATAATGATCGGCAACAGAAGCTAAATAAGTTAGATTGGTTTGTAATCGCTTTTGGTAGCTATACAATAAATTCCATTAGACATTATCGAGATTATCGTTAGTGATATAATTACATTATAAAATTAGGATCATCAACCCAATCTTTATTTTGATAATCAACTAAAAGTGCAATCAAAGCCTCGTTTATTTGTAAAACGCTTTGGATATTACTATGCGTAAGTGGTGGCACTATACTTCCCTCATAGTCTGCCTGTACAGTTAAATCATGTAGCTTCAAATTATCTCTATCAAATTAAACTGTGCTATTTTACTATTAAAGGTGGATTACTTACTCAGATTGCGTTTTATTTTCTGTTTCATTCGTTTCTTCACTATTACTATTGTCTTTATCATCTATCACTTGATTTTCGTCGCTGTCATTACTTGAACTCATTGATCTTCGGTTCTCTACTTTTTCTATATTGCTCATAATTAAAAATAAAGCAAACTAAATTTTAATTACGAAGTTGAAATAGCTGTAAGTTTATTTTTATCAATTCCCAAAAACATGTAACATAGATTTAAACTCGTACACAATTTTATGTAGAGTTGTGCTATAAAAAAACAAAAAAGTAAATACAAGAGTTTCAAGCGAAAAAAGAGATAATTATTTAGAAATCTTTATTAGTATAAAATGAAGCTAAAAAGCAAGGTTATTTATTACATACAAAAGCTTATTGTATGCTTTAATATTAAAGCCTTTATCCTTCTTACTTTAGCCTTATAAATAATTTTGATTTTTTGGAGTTTGTTGCTTTTTTTTATTTTTGGCTTTATTTTAGCAGTGGAAATTAATAGAAATCTGTGAAATATTAATTTTGAATTTAAATAAAAAAAATAAAAAATAATTTTTTTTTAAGAGCATATTCATGATCTTATATTTATTATTAAACTATTAACAAAACCGAGTCTAGTTTAACTTTAATCAGTTAAAAATAGTAATTCTATAAATCTAAAAAATTTTGAAATTATTTTTTAATCTAATTTTGATAAGTAAGCATATGATAAGCTCTTATAATATTAAATAATTTTGCCTTTCAGCTTTATATCATATGATAAAATCTTTGAAAGTATCTACTTCTTTATTATTTTATTTTATTTTATTTAGAACGTATTTATAAATATTCCCAAAAATAACTTTTTTAGGCAAATTTTAACTATAAAAACTGCTAATTGAAATAAAAATTAATTCTTGACTAAAAATTTTGATATTTACAGCTAAAAAAAATTCCAAAAAAAAAGTTGAGCTGAAAAAGTAAATTTGTTTAATCTGAATAACTGTTTTTATCTTTTAAACCTTTTTTTAAGATAACTAAGTGGTATTTTATTAGTTTTTTATTAATTAAATAAAATGTTTATTAAAAAAATTTATAAAATCAGATTTTTTACTATAGCTAATGATTTGCTTGCCGTCATTTTTGCACAAAGAGTTATTTATGGGAATACCTAATAATATGGGAATGTTTTTATTGATTGTCCATTTTTGCTATTTTTTGAGATTTAAAAACAGTTAAATAATACAGCTGTTTAAGTTCGAATATGTGCTGGGTAGTAATAATTTTTACAGCCAACTATTCATGTTATTATTCTAATATACAGGTTGATAACTAGGATTTATTTTAAAATGAGCAGTTAGGCAGCACATATTCAAGCTTGAACAGATGTATTAGCTAATTAATTTTTAAATTTCAAAAAAATAGCAAAAATGGACAATTGGTAGAAAAACATCCCCATATGTCTTTCATTTTTTCTGGCACATCACATAATTGTACATGAGTTCAAATCCACATTATTAAATTGAAGTTTCACAATAGGTTTATTTGTAGCATTTTTAATAAAACGTTGACCACTTTTCATGGAAACACTGTTATTTTTAAAGAATGATTAATATTCAAATTCCATCCTCACTTTACATTGATTAGTTCACATTTTCGTTGAATTTAATATTTTATAAATTTATTCTTAAAAGTAGGCAATGTTATACCAGAATGTTATATAATATTTTTTAAAAGTAGTAATTAATATCGAAATATCAGCCATCGTTATTTTTTGATCTTTATAAGGATTTGTGTTTATAAACTATTTATAAATTAATACGAATATAATAAAAAATATAACTATATACAAGTTGATATATTTATTAATTATTGAAATATGATATGAACTGTTTGGCTATCTATTGATGAAACCAAGTATAGCGAGTTTATGGTAATGGAATACTGAAATAAGGAAAAGCAACAATAGATGCAAATTAAAAATGGTAAGTGAAAAAAATGGATCAAGTTAAAAAAGGAAAAAACAAAAAAAAATAATTAAAGATACGAATAAAACGAAAAGTATATAAGGGCTCAAATAAGATTTATAGAATCTAAAATACAATATAAAAAATAATATTTATTTACAATGAAATTTAATACTTTATTACTCATCGGAACTATCTTGTTGGCCGGAACCAATACCGTTAGTGCTAAAAAAAGTAAGAGTAAACCAGTACCAAAAACCACCCCTAGTGTTGCCAGCGCCAACTCAACCCCAGCTCCAACAGGAGGTCTATCGAATATGATTCAAAGCGCAAAAAGTTTCGTAAAGCAAGAAGGTACTAATATTGTCAAAAATGTTGTAGATAACTTGGGCTCCGGAGTGAACCCTTCTGCTTCTGGTGTTGCTCCTGCCATTGCTCCCACTCCTATTCCTGATGTCGCTGCCACTACACAACAACCATCTATCCCTCCAAAGGCTAGGAGAGCTATTAAACGCTCAATTGCTAAATTACTCAAATTCTTGGCTTAAAAACCTTAATTATTAAACTACATAATTTTACAACTTATTTTTTAAAGTTATACTTATTTAGCATATATGTTGAATAAAAGCTATAAATCAAACAATAGATATTTAAAAGACCTCATTTAAGCTTAAAAATTACAATTAATTATATACTTTATTAGATTGTGTTTGGGAAGTGTAAAAAAAATTAAACTTATTGCCAGGTGTTTGGTATAATGCTTATTTAGAAAAATGTAAAAAATTAAATTGTTGAAAGAGGAAGTAGCAATAAATCCACAAGCTTAAAATACTTTTATTTTTTATTTTTAATGTATTTGTTCAATTAGTACTGCTTTTGGAATGTATGTTTTTAAAATTTGTTTAAAGTATAAAAATTTAATTTATTATTATTTAAAACTTTCTAAATTTAGAAAATACAATTTTTGGGTTAAAGTTTGATCAAAAATTGGTATAATCTCTATTAAAAAGCATAAATATTTTATCACAAAATAGAGTTTTATTGCCATTTTGTTGAATTTCAATTTCGTATATTTAATATGACCTATTTTTTGAATATCTTATTAATTGTATTATTTAAATATTTCCTCATTCTTAATTTAATATCAAAATATCTCCTAATTTATAGTCTTATTAATTTCAAATAAAGCAACTTTTCAAGTACTAAAATTTAGACTAAAAATAGTAAGTAATTATCAAAATTAATAGATTGGAATAATATCATATAAGATTAAAACGAGTGTAATAAGGAGCAATAAATTATTGAATATATTAACATTATTTGCGTTAATAATATTTTATGACAACCCCGTTTTTTCAAAAGTATATAAGCTTTGTTTGAAGAACTTTGTTAAATAAACAACCAATATTCAATCTTATTTAATTATGAAAGTTAATACTTTAGTTTTTTCCTCTTTATTAGTACTTGGTGCTAGCTCAGCAAGTATCTCAACCAATAATGCTGGTAATTTTCCTGCCAATGAATTAACTAAGAGGGATCTTAGTACCGGTTCAATGAATATGGCTAAACAAGGAGTCGACATTTTAAAAAGCACAGCCAAGGCGGGAAAACAGTGGGTCAAAAACAAATTAAGCAAAAATAAAAGTACCAAGAATAAAAACAAGGACGTAACAGCTTCAAGTACTACTGCTACTACTCAAACTACTCAAGCTACTGATAATACTGCAACTCAAGCAACTACTCAAGAAGTTCCTCCTACTGTAAATCCAACCCAAGTAACTAAAAGAAACTTTTTAAAGAAAGCATGGGGTTTTGCTAAAGGACTTATTGGTTTATAAACGGCATTTTACATTTTCTTTATTTAAAATTTTCTTTCATCATATTATTTTATTTAACTTTTCATTACCTTTGTTTTTGCTTTGTTCTATATATTCACAGTTTAAATCAATGCTAATACAGTATAAAAAAGATTATATAATTAAAAATGACTTGATAATATTTAAACATGAACAATTTAAATCATCAATTTTTAAGTATCATATATATACTAATTTATGAATTAATAAAATTAATAATCGATATAATAAATTATAATAGAAAATTTCAACAATTGAAGCTATTTATTACTGATTCAATATCTTCTATAAATAATCACATTAAAATTGTATTGCTAATATTGCAGCAAATTAATACTATTTTAAAAGTAGATGATATTAATCAATTATTAAGCAAAATCAAAGATATTATAGTCGTATTGGTAAAGGACGTACTATTTAATTTATTCAATTGTAAAAGCGTCAAGTTGGATTTATTTAATGATATAGTTGATAAACTATCTAGCACTATTAATAATGGCAATAATATGGATATCGTTAATTCGGACCTATTTGTTCAAAAAGTAGATCAAATTGAGTTTATTGTTATTTTAATTTATGTCATTAAAGTAGGTGTTATAGTGCTATTTGGGATTATAATTATATTAATTTTTAAAAAAAATCAAAAAAAAAATCAATTATACAAGAGTAGCACCATGCTAAATAAAAGCAATAAAATAATAATGCTGACAATTTTTTTAATTGTTTTATCATTTAAAGTAACTTCATGGATAGTTATATACAAGGTACAAAATAAATTAAATGAAATTAAAGAAGAGTTGATTGAAACAATTCGAGAAAATAGTGTGAACGAGATTATTACAACAAAAAAAGAAATCGAACAATGGAGTAAGGTATTATTAGATAGTGAAATCGTTCAAGCAATTGTAAGTGAGATAAACAAAATACCAATAATAAACTTACTTTTCAATTGTTTTTATAATTATGTAAGTCAATTTAATATATTTTATTATTGGGACTTAATTATGAGTTATTTAATTGAGATTTTAAGTGTAATATTTAATCATCTAAATTTTTTATTAGAAAAATTTATAAATCAGTTAAATTTTATTAATTTAAATATTGTGTTTGATCTATTGAATCTAGCTTTTATTTTTTATATTCTAAATAAAACTTGAGTTATAGTAAAGTTTATTTCTTAATAGATTGTACTATTTTACTTATTTTAGCTAATAAATAGATTACTAATCCAAGTTTACACAGCATTAACGACAGTTGACGGTTAAAAAGCACAAAACTAATTTTAGGTGGGTTACAAGGTCAAGATAAAATAAAATCCGTGTTTTAATTTTATTTAGATGTGTGAAAATCAACAGAGCAGTTGAAAACTGGTTATTAATTTGGGGTGATATCTAATAAAATTAGTTGGTAAAAAAACCCAGTGAGGGGAAATTAATGTGAAAAACTGGGAGTAAAAAATGTGAAAAGTGGGATAAGTTAGCTAACAGAATTTTAGATGAATATATAAAGGAAGGGATATTAATACAATAATTTTAAAATAAATTATAATAGAAATATTATATTAGCATTACAGCATAGTTATTTACACATACGGCATATTAATTACTACATCAACTTAAACTCATTAGATTATTAGAAATGGTTCAATTCAAAAGCACTTTATTCATTACTTTAGTTATGTCAACTATCATAGCTGAAGGACTTAATACTAATCCATTAGACTCGGTTTTGCCACTTAAATCATTAATGCAGAATGCCAAACCTGAAGCTCAAGCTCAACCACAACAAGCTGCTGCTCCTGAAGAGAAATCCTTACCTGCACCCGAAGAAAAGAAGGAAGAAAAGAAGGAAGAAAAGAAGGAAGAAAAGAAAGACGATCATGGTGATGATAACGATGATGATCATTACGGAAAACATAAGGGACACGGTAAACATCACAAAGGGTACGGAGGTTATGATGATAATGACGATTACTACGGTGCAAGTCATCATGAAGATGACTATTACGGAAAACATAAGGGATATGGTAAACATCACAAAGGGTACGGAGGTTACGATGATGATAATCATTATGGTAAACACCACAAAGGTTATGGAGATGATGATCACTATGGTAAACACCACAAGGGACATGGACATCACGATGATGACTACTATGGTGCAAAACACTATGGCGATGATGATCATTATGGTAAACATCACAAGGGTTATGGAGATGATGATCATTATGGTAAACATCACAAGGGTTATGGAGATGATGATCATTATGGTAAACATCACAAGGGTTATGGAGATGATGATCATTATGGTAAACATCACAAGGGTTATGGAGATGATGATCATTATGGTAAACATCACAAGGGTTATGGAGATGATGATCATTATGGTAAACATCACAAGGGTTATGGAGATGATGATCATTATGGTAAACATCACAAGGGTTATGGAGATGATGATCATTATGGTAAACATCACAAGGGTTATGGAGATGATGATCACTATGGTAAACACCACAAGGGACATGGACATCACGATGATGACTACTATGGTGCAAAACACTATGGCGATGATGATCATTACGGTAAACACCACAAGGGTTATGGAGATGATGATCATTACGGTAAACACCACAAGGGTTATGGAGATGATGATCATTATGGTGCAAGACACTACGGAAATCATGATCATCATGGCAAACACCATAAAGGCTATGGTGATGATGATCACTATGGCAAACATCACAAGGGTTATGGAGATGATGACCACTATGGTAAACACCATAAAGGTTATGGAGATGATGACCATTACGGCGTAAAGAACTATCATCAAGGATCTTACAAAGTCTACAGAAGAGGTTATGGACATGATGATCATTATGGTAAGAAACATTATGGCGATGATGACCACTATGGTAAACATCACAAAGGTTATGGAGGTTATAATGATGATGATCATTATGGTAAACACCACAAAGGCTACGGAAACCACGATGATGACCACTATGGTAAACATCACAAAGGCTATGGACATCATGATGATGATCATTATGGTAAACATCATGGTGGATATGATAAATATGGACGTTATTAAGTTTTAAAACTCACCTTTTAAAATCACTCATCTCTATGTTTTTCCTTCCATTCTGTCTCAAATAAATAACTATGCTCTACTTAAGTTTATTGTTTTTAATTTTAATTTTAGCTTTTATATTGAATATATGTTAATAATTTTAGATAATTTAAATAATGGGATTTCATAAAATTAATACAGGATATAACGATATCACGTCTTTTAACTGACTACTGATTGTTAGTAGTCTAATTACAGTCATAAAGCATGCATTATTTTCCTATAACCTGAGTAGGATTAAGTCGGCTGTTCCATAGCACAACTCTTAAATCAAAATACTTGGTCTATAAATTTATCTTTAAACAACAGTAGGTACTTAAATTGAACTTTAAAAACTCAAAACAGTGGCATAGGTTATATTAAGAGAAGAGGATAAAATTTGGGACTACAGAGCGTTGAAGTTGATTGAGGATATTATTATTTAAGGTGGGGCTGGTTTTACTATTAAAACGATATGACATAAAACTAAGTATAAATAGTAAATTAAAATTCTAGTCATTTGATAAAAGGAGGAGGAAAACTTAAACCGTATCCTTCTTATTTAAAGTCATTATTAAAGGGAATTTAGAGTCCTTTACTTTTCGATTATTTCACAAAATATGCTGTCTAGTAGAATTTATTATTTTATAGATAAACTTATCATTAAATTTGAATCGGAAAAGTTCATAATAAATATAAAGCTCAAAGCTTTGTTTTCATAGCTAATATGGAGCTTCTATGCTTTAATTTACTTTATCATTATTATCCAATAGATGGGTTATTACAAATAATAATATTATGAAATTTTATGTTGTTAATGAAAAAAAGTATCATACTTCATTAACCTTAGACAAATCGAAACCAAAATCTACTGTAGAAAATGTATACAAATACAAATGATTATAAAATATATATAACGTTTGGATTATTTAGTGAGTTTTATTGTCATAAGATGTTATTATAAATTAAAATTGTTTATCCTATTCTAACCAAAGGTTTTGTTTTATCTAATCTATTTTGTTATCATAAGATAGTTTTATTAATTTAATCTATTCTTTTGAATATTTACAAATAATGAACCCCTTTATTAAGTATATTATTTTTAATTGTAATAATAAATTTAACTATATACATTATTATAGACTTTATATGAAAAATAGCCAAAAGTCAAATCCATTGTTTAATAATTATATTAAATAATGTAAAAAAACAAATATTAAAGATACTTTATAGTAGAGATATCTATTAAACCATTAAAAAAGTTTAATTTGATTTTTTACCAACAATTTGACCTAAAAAGGCAATATTATTAATGTTTTAACATCAATTTTAATATTCCAAGAGAAAAATGATAGAAAATAGAAATAGTGAAAAACCATTCCTCCGATAAAACTATATCCTAGGATAGGTATAATTTACTATGGAATGAAAATAATATATAAACAACAGTAAAATTGATAGAATAGAAAATATAAAGCTATCATATTAAAGATGTCTAAGAACATTGAGGCCTTTGGCACTGAACTAGATGACAGAGAAAGAGAGCTATTAGAAAAAGAGCGGATTATTAATGCTGAGTTAGATGCCAAGTTAGCAGCTAACCATGACAAAATGCCAAAAGCGGTTTATTTTATTGTACCAAATGAATTATGTGAACGTTTTTGCTATTTTGGTATCAAGAATTTACTTAATAAATATTTACAAACGGCTTATGGCTACCCAGAATATTATGCCAAAGCACAAGCTTCTTTATTTAATGCATTGGTTTATATCTTTCCATTTGTTGGCGCTGCTATCTCTGATTCTTTCTTGGGAAAATATCATACCATTGTTTATATGTCTTTTATCTATTTGATTGGAAATACTTTATTAGCTGTATTTTCTATTAATGATTTGGTTGCTAGTTATGGACATTACCCATTTTGGACTTATCTCTTTCCTGCTCTACTTATTGCACTTGGTGCAGGTGGTATTAAACCATGTGTATCCTCTCATGGTGGTGATCAATTTTTACCATCACAGACTCGTTTACTGGATAAATTTTTCAGTCTTTTTTATATTTGTATTAATGTTGGTGCTTTAGTTGCACAATATCTTACTCCCTATATCAAAGATTATACTTATTGCTTTGGCTCCAATTGTTACTTTATTGCTTTTTTTATCCCAACTATTGCTTTTGCAATTGCTTTAGGTTTGTTTGTATTTGGTCATCGTTACTATCGTATCGTTCCAGCAACAGGTAGGTTTATGCCATGGATAGCCTTTAAAACAGCGGTGGTTGCGGGGTACCGTAATTCCAAAGCAAGTAAAGAAGAAAAAGCAAGTAAAACTCATTGGCTTCAGTTTGCAGATGATTTATATGGTAAAGAAATGGTTGAAGAAACCAGATTATTTTTAAAAGTAGCACTCATGTTATTACCATTATCCTTCTTTTGGTTATTATATGACCAAAATTCCACCGAATGGCAAAATAATTATGATATGATGAATCAAAACTTTTTATGGTTTATTCCATTGCCTGCTGAAGCTTCTTCAAATGTTAATTCAATTTTAATCATTATTTTTGTACCATTAATGTCCTATGTCGTTTATCCGTTCTTAGAGAGAAGAGGTGTAAAAATGCCTCTTTTAACTCGTATGGTTTGGGGTTGGTTCATTATGATCCTTACTTATATCTTATCTACCTCTCTTCAGTACTATGTCGAAGCAAATGCTGGATCTCTAGTTAAAGAAGGGAATAAGGTTATTTCATGTGACCAATGTATTAATGGTACTATTCAACTCCCTCAATACATTCTTCTATCTTTAGGCGAAGCCATGACATCCCCAATTGGTCTTCAGTTTGCTTATACTCAAGTTGGAAAACAAATGAAATCTTCTTCTTCTTCGATCTTTTTAATTACTTCAGCCATTGGCAACTATGTTGTTCTCGGATTAGAACTTGGTTTAAAGGATTACCCTGCTTCCACTAAAATGTGGATTTATATCGCACTTTCTACCTTTTTCTTTATAATTTTTGTTTTAATGGCAAAGTTTTGGTATGTCTCAAAAGAAGAAGAGGAAGCCATGGTTGAGGCCAAAGAGGAAGTAGAAATGATCAAGAAATAAATAATAATGTTCACTTACACGTCTACTTTAAAAGTTTAAAAATATTTATAATAAACATAACTCGAAATACTAGACAAAAATTTTTAATAAGTTTTTTTTCATATGTATATAATTTGGAGTATAAAAAAAGCAAATGTATTGTTGTATATCCTAATGCTATAATAATGTTAGAGCTGTACTCGTCTCTCAGTCTTAATTTTTTTTAATAATTTAAGCTTAGAGTATGAGGATGTATTTTTATATTTAAGGATTTTGCTAACAATTTTTCCGCTCAAATAGCGCTTAAAGATAGAAAAAGTGATGAAGCCAAAAAAAACACTCCCGTATTTTTATTTGACTTTTAAAACCGAATAAAAAAACCTGATATATGATATATGATATATGATATAAAAACTGACTAAAACATTATCGAATTTTAGTACAAACACTTACTAGTTTATACTCACATTTTTTGTAAAAAAATAAAAATAAATTTTTACAAACTGATTAAAAGATTAAATTAGTAATTTATTGAATATTCAAATCATATCCTTAATTTGGGACAAAGCTAATGAAAGTCCACGTTTTACAGCAGCAGTAACAGCTCCAGGGGCAGCTTCAGTGACTGGAGTTTCAGGTTGAACAACTTCAGGAACTGGGCTGGTACTCTTATTCTTATTTTTCTTACTCTTCTTCTTCTTCTTTTTACCACGGGTATCGAGTTCTTGAGATCTAGCAACTACTGGAGGAGGAGTTTGATTAGGGTTGCCAGCTCCACCAAATATTTGGTTTGCTTTTTCGGAAACATAAGTGGCGGTTTCTTTACCTACAGCACCAACTACTTTTTTTCCAAAGTTTTTAAAAGATTGTTTGATGCCTCTGACGCTGTTGGTTTGTTCTTCAGCTTGAGTCAAACCAAGGAAAAGTAAAGCAATGGGTAATGCAATGGTGAATTTCATAATGAGTAGTTTTATTTATCAAAAATAAATTGAATTTTTTGTTATAAATATTGTAACTTTTTTGGAGTATATATACTCATTCTCTATATTACATGTTCCATTAACTATGATTGTAATTTATTTTTTTGATTAATTATATTACTTTTAATTTATTAATTATAGGAATTGGAATTTTCTGTTGACTATTGAGGTATCTATCCAATTGAATGGAGTTATTGGGCATTCCGATTGGCATTTTATTTTAAAAAGATAGTAAAATCAACCAACTTTTTACCAAAACTTTATTATATTCCTAGCATTTTTTTATTTACCTTATAAGTTAATTTCAAATCAAATTTATAGAACAAAATAAATGAGTTTAAATCATACTGTCATTTTCTATTATTTGGATGTTTTTAATTTTATTTTTTGTATCAAAAGTTAGAGAATTTTATTGAGGATCTTTAATGAAGTAAAGTTATTAGTAAATGACATATCAAAATTCTTATCCAAAATAACCTTTTTTATGATCTTATTCTCAAATTCCCGACCTTTTTTTAGAACTACTATTGAATTCTAATATTAAAAAGCAAAAATAAAAAGTAGGCTTTTAATTTATCAATAGATACCCCACAAAAGACCTGTTTGAGTAGTTATATAATGCTGCATAACATATTAATCGATTTCTGAAGTAAATTGTAAAAATAAAAGGGATAATTTTATATTATTGCGCCCACCGCGGATTGAACGCGGGACCTTCAGATCTTCAGTCTGACGCTCTCCCAACTGAGCTATAGCCGCATTTTCTTATTTAATTGAGCTATATTTTAATATATATTTTTTAATTCTAGACTATTACTTGTATATGATAAGTTAATAGTCATAATAAAATTGTGAAATTATAAAATACACATACTTATACTTTTGTATCACTGTTAATGAATAAATTATTTAAAATAATTTCTATGATTATTTCGACTATAAATGCTAGTAAAACCTATGAAAATTTCTATTAGAAATACCAGTAAAATCTAAAACATGCAATTTACTTGAATTGGCTTTACGACACTAAAAATCTAAATTTTATCAAACGTTTCATTTACAATCATTTTCACTAAACCTTGAAAGATAGAAGTGAAAGTAGACTAATAAAATACATAATTAAGTTTAATATAGTAATTTCTATCTCTAGTTAGATCCCTAAGTTGAGCTTTAATCTTTTGATTGTAAATATTAATTCTACATTCTATTCTTTCAAATACTTTATTAAAAAACAATGCCAAATCGCTATAACATTCGACCTGTTAAGAGTTCCAAAACAATATATGAAGATGTTGAAGAAGAAGAAGATGAAATACCCATCAGTCAATTAACACTTAGAAATAAAAGTAATTCTCGTTTATTAAAGAATAATCTTAAGCCTGTTTCACATGCTCAGCCTCGAAGATTTTATCCTTCTTATTCTACTTTAGAGTTACCAAATAAACCTATGGTGAATAATTATTATCCTCCGCCTCCACAAGCAAGAATGAATCCTATATTGAAACCAATGTATCATAGTAATATGTCAGATACTTATCCATCATTAGTAAGTAAAACTCAATTTTATCAGCCTCCAATGAGTAGAAGCCAACATCAACAACTATTAAATACAAGTTCTAATATCTATCAATCTAAAAGGATGCCACCGAATAAAGAAAAGAACACACCAGCAATAACAGTTAAAAACAATCGAAATGGCTCACGGAATAATTCCCTAAGAAGAAAAAGTATCTTAAACCGGTCCATTAACCGAAAAAAGAATATACCTAAGCCAAAAGCAATCCCCATGGTACCGAAATTAAGAGTACCTCCCACTCACAAAAATGCTCGTCCTATTGCCGATAGTGTGAGTAATATTCATGAGACTTATAGTTCTAAAATACAAAATATTAGTCCCATTTCATCGACTAAAAGTGAATCTGGTAAAAGTACTTCCACTCAAAGCACTGAAGATACTTTATATTCTCGTGGTACTACTCCACGTTCAGCAATGAAAGCTTTTGAAACACCATTGTTGTTTCAATCCCATTTAGATCTATCTTTATATCAAAATGAGTCTGTTCATAGCTTTCAAAAACCAGTTAAAAAAAGAAGTACTTGTTGTACAGAATTTTTATATGTGATGATATTTTTAGCTGGTTTACTATTATTTCCATTTTTAATTATCGGTCTTGGTGTAACTCAGTATAAATTAGCTAGGTCTCGTAAGGATCTTTTACCCACCCCAATTCACTTACGTTGGAGGATTATATTTCAAATGACTTTGGTGATTTATTTTCTTTTAGCTATTGTAGCGTTAATTATTTTATTAGTCAAATTTCCTAATCTTTTAAAAGGTAAATCGCAACTCTCAAACTTTAAATTTTAGCTAATTATAATACTATATTCTTTATCTTGTAAATTTTATAAAAATTAATTCAATTTTTAATATCTAATAAAAGTTTAAAGCCTTATATATGCTTTATATTTGAAGTTGTTTTTTATTATCAGAAAAATAAAATAAGTCAATCTTAATTAGGATGTTCTCTGCTCACCACATAAAGGACAAAACCTATACTCTTCATTATCAAATTTATATCGACACATTTTACAATAGAGCTTTCTCCTCTGTTCTAATTGATCTTCGTTTAATCTAAGTTCATAATTACTCCAATCACACAGATCATTAAAACATTTATAATAAGGTTTGTTGCCTGAAGACCATGAATAAATGGGTAGAAAAAAGAAATAAAAAGTGGTATCTTCTCTTACAATATAAGCTTTCTTTGTTAAACAACTGGGACATTCATATACCCTTGGACTCACTTTTCTCAAAGCTGCTTTTAGTCCTCCTGATGATTAATTAGTTACTTTGTTGGTTGTATTACTGAGGTGAAGTTACCTATAAATAAAAACATTTGAAAATGGATTTCAACTTTGACATTAAATTTATAATTTCTTTACTTGTGTTTGGATAAAATTGATTGGCTTGACAAGTTTTATCCAAACCTGTATTGAATTTAACTTGAAAACTACTTACTAGTTGTCAATCATAATGTTAAAATTCAGAAGTCAAATAGTATAACTTAATGAGATATTTTTATTCCTTCAGTAGCTTCAAACGTAGTAAATAACTTTACTCACTTACCTAATTAGATTGTAACCAATAAACACGCATGATAAAATAATAAAATAATAAAATAAATGCAACTTCAGCTACCATAACTAAAAAAAATTCAAAAAAATTCAAAACAAGCTTTTAATTTATTATAAATGAAAACACCGGATCCCAAAAAAGAGCATACCAAGAAGAAAATCCGAGGCTTCTCGCACTCTAAAAGGAATGAAAAGGACAATCAAAAATCAATTGAAGTTATACGACAAGCTATAAAAGATATTTATCAACAACGTAAAAGTCAATTAAGTTTTGAAGAATGTTATAGGAACGCTTATTATTTAGTAAGAACTAACTTAAGTGAAAAATTATTTGATAATGTTAAATCACAAGTGACTAATTGTTTAGTGGAAGTTGCAGGAGAGGAATTAATGCCATTGATTGATTCTAATGTGATTCAAGCTTTTAAACATCAATTAAAAGACCCTAAATTTAATCTAGAATCAAGTCCAGATATTGGTAAAGAATTTTTAACAAAACTAATAAAGATATGGGGAATTCACTTGGCTGCATTACCGCCCATTTCAGTTATTTTAAAGGTTTTGGATCAATATTTAGTTAAATTACAAACTAAAAATAATACCGTTTATGAATCTTGTTTGGAATTATTTTATACCAAAATATTATCCGCTGGCGATGGTTTAGTTAAAAATTATTTTTCTTATGCTGTATTAGAACAAATTGAATTGGAAAGAAATGGAAATAGAGTTGATCAAAGTTTAATTAGAAATTCATTTAATATGTTTAATATGATTAATCAACTTCATTTTAAAACAATTTTGGAAACTCCATTTCTTGATGAAACTAAAGAATATTATACTCAATTATTTGAAAATAAGGAATTTAAAGATAAATCGGCAATCTTATTAGATGTAATAGTTTTCATTTATTTATAATTTAATTTTTAATATTTGTTTTAGATTAAAAAGTATATGAAAGAAGAACATGAAAGAAATTGTGAACAGATGACAATGATACCATTTGGAAAAGTGTCTAAGATCTTACTTGATAGCGCTTTTTTACCAAAATTAGAAGAAATTTGTGAAGATCAAGAAAGTGGAATATTATATATGTTAAATAATGATAAATATAATGAAATTAAATTATTATATAACTTTATTGATCTTTGTAAAGAAAGTCATTATTTCGATGGCCTAAAAAAAGGCATTAAAAGATTTATAAATTATCAATGTAATATAATTCAAGATTCTATTAGTGATAGTAAAAATAAAGTCCAAGCAGCTAGTAGCTTAATTACAATGTTAATACAATTAAAGAATAAATGGGATCAAATTCATTTACAAGGATTAAAATCAGATAAACAATTTCAAGAAACATCCGCCACTTCCTTTTCTGAAGAATTTACCAAATTTAAAAGGTTACCAGAATATTTAACAATTTATTTAGATGAACAATTTAATAAAAAACATCCAAGTACAAGTGATGAATTAGATATGGAATTAACACAAGATAATAGTTTAAAATTATTTCGATATTTGAAAAGTAAAGATATATTTGAAACTTATTATAGAGAATCATTAACAAGGAGGTTATTACATGTATCAAGGCCAATCAATAGTCCTAAATATATTGATAATATGACTTATGAACTACAATTTTCGAATAAATTGGAATCCGAATGTGGTGCTTTTTTTACCAAAAAAATTAAATCCATGTTAAAAGATTTAGAAAAAGCAGCTATGATTCATAATGAATTTTTAACTCATACAAATTCCATTGTTCAACCTACTTTATTGACTTCTTCTTTGTGGCCAATTTCAATATTTCCAGATTGTAAAATACCAGAAATATTAAAACCCGGGATGGATAAATTTACTAATTTTTTAAATGGTCGAGATACCCTTAGTAAAAAAATCACTTGGTTATTTAATATGGTAATATCTTTATTTTATTTATTTAATAATGTATTAATTAGTTTTAGGGATATGCTGAAATCGAATTAAAATATTTAACAAAGAAACATGAATTAATAACAAATACAATACAAATGTTAATATTACTTATGTATAATCAAAACTTAACCGAAAAAGAAATAAAATTCAGTTATCAAGAGATCCAAGAATATACCCAATTACCAGAAATTGAACTTAAAAAAAATTTAATTACACTAATCCATCCTAAACAAAAATTATTAATTAAAAGCACAAAGGGCGAAATCCAAACTACGGATGAATTTACATTAAATTATAACTTCACTCATCCCCGTGTTAAATTTCGATTAGTTATGCCAAGTTTAAAACTAAAACCTGAAGTAATAAAAACAATTGAACAGGAAGAAATATCTTCGGAAGAAATTCGAGAAAATCGAAATCACCAAATTGATGCCGCTATTATAAGAATTATGAAAATGAGAAGAAGATTAAAGCATGGTAAATTAATTGAAGAAGTAATTGGTCAATTAAAAGCCATTTTTACACCGGAAATTTCGGTTATTAAAGCAAGAATTGATAATTTAATGAATAGAGAATTTTTGGATAGGAAAAAAGATGAATTGTAAGTATTACTTTGTTTTTAAAATATTACAGTTATTAATTATTAACTTTAGAGATGTTTATCTATATGTTGCATAATGCTTGGATCGTTAATATAATTGGCTCTTGATCTTTGGCTTATAGTATTTTGAGTAAGTATAAAGGTTAGCTATAAATTATTATAGCTTTATTGCCTATTCCTTGAAGGTACTTGAAATTGTAAATTGATATAATAAATAATAGAAGGTAAATTTTAAGTATATGGTGTAATTCAAAACATTTTATCTATTGTATTTAATAACATGATTGTTTTTGTTTTTGTTTATTTTTGATAAATAAATAGCATAATTCTATTTTAAATTGGCTACTTTAAAGTATGAGGTTACAAAAAAAAAACAGATAAAACAAGGATTCCACTTTTTTAGTGTATCCGTTGTGACATATCCACTATTTATTTGAAATACCAATATGATTATTAAATAATCTATTGAATAGTAGATAATTATTAGTTCATTATATTGTTTGTGTATTACTTTATTTGCTTTGAGATAACTTTATTTTATAAAGTTATTAATAGCTAAATGTAGCTGTATATTATTAAACTAAATTAACAGGTTACAGTATAGCGATAATATATTGCAATTATCGTTATTTGAGATAAAATATTACTAACAACATTAAATTTGAATTGAATGGCAAAATGGTAAGCTATTTTAAAAAAAAAAAAATTTTTACTCTTATTTATTTCATACTAATTATAATTATCAAATAAATTATTATCGATACAAAACAATGAACTGGATTATATTAGTTAATAACATGCTTTTTTTAAACCTATTAAATCTCAAATTTAAAAATAACATTAAAATAAATAATTTAGCTATAAAAATAAAAAATAAAAAATAAAATTTATAAAAATAAAATTTCTGGATAATAAACTTAAAAAGTTAAAATAACTACACATACTGATACTTTATGTATTTCATGTAAAATACATCATTATAAATATATCAACTCACTAAAAAGCAACTTTACCCTCTAGTGATTAAAACCAATCTAAATAATATCAATATGATATGAGGGTGTTTTTTTTGGCCTCATCACTTTTTCCATCTTTTAAGCGCTGTTTGAGCGGAAAAATCGTTAGCAAATTCTTAAACACAAAAATACATCCCAAATTTTCAAGATCTTCAATTAGTTGTCAACTTGATGTTTTATAAATGACAAAGTTAATGTTAACATATATAATTTAATTTTTACCGTAGTAATTAAAGCGGCTATAGCTCAGTTGGGAGAGCGTCAGACTGAAGATCTGAAGGTCCCGCGTTCAATCCGCGGTGGGCGCATGTATGAAAAACATATCATCACTTTTTTAAATCCAAAAATGCCAAGAATTTTATCAATTCCTCATTTAGTTACAACGAAATATGAGGATACTTTATTTTATTTTTTATAAAAAGGATAGTTTTTAATGTTAAAAAATGGAAGTATTTTAATTTAATTGTTTTAAGTTTTAAATGAGGATGAATGATAAGATTTTTGAAAGTTTCAATGTGAAGCAAGTTACGTTTTATACTTGTCGAAGTTGAATTATGTACTGTTAATTCCTCATTCAAGAAGAATATTTTAAACGCATTTCACTAAAACTTAATCCTTAGGCTTTAAAAAAAATCAACTATAAATAATAGCTAAAGAATTCTTTTCAAAATATTACACATTTGAACACAAACAGTTATAGACTAAATAAAAAGTTTTATTTGACTATTTTTTGGGCTTTTTTAATGTATTTTTAAGAATAATTAAGTTGTATTAAAAAAAATGGACTCAGTTAATAAAATGAACTTCAACTTGGGCTTATGAAAACTAGGCCAAAATGTTGAAGTTTTTATTATCGATCTTTAAGAAGTTACATAATTGATAAAATATTAATCTATATAAAAATAAAATTTCAAATTCATGTCGTTTTAAAATATATTAGATATTAAATTGAACTTTTTAAATAAAACATAAACCTTATATAGGAAAAAATAATTTAATAAAATTGAAATTGAAAAAAAAGTGATTTCGTTAATAAAGCCTAAAAACTTATGCTTTCTTCAATTCTAAAAATAAGTTTTACCTTTAACTAACTAATCCAAAACCAACGCTCATTGGTGGACTTTATAAATGAGAGATAAAAATAAATTTAACTTAAGGGAATTTTCAAACGAAATAACATTTTTTTTTTAATATTCTTGGCAGTTAAAGCATACGGTTGATAATGGAGAAAAATGGGGAGAGTTATGAAATTACAACTAAAGTAGGAAATTAGAAAAAATAGTAAGCTGAAACTTGATAGTATTTATAGGAAGATTTGATTTAAGTATCGATGGGTGGTATCAGAGTATAGTTGGATATAATATCGTTGGGTGGTAACTATTTTTTATACTTTTTTACAATTTAAAATTGTATTTTTGTATTTCATTCTCTTTTTTATCATTAAAGTAACAATTAATAGTTTAACATTTTAATTCATATGGAATTCATTCAACATCATCAAAAAGAAAGTTATCGAGAGATGGACGGTATGGGTATGGAAGAGATAACCAATTATATACAAGAAAGAAGTCAATATGGAGAATATAACTTTAATTTAAATTCCAATATATTATTATCATTTAATAATAATGCACAGTATATGGATAATGATCCTAATGATTATTTTAATATTTATTATAAGAACCTTAATTTAGAAGTTCAATTACCTCCTTCGGTTTATAAAATGTTAGCTAATGCTTATTTCTGTTTAAGAAGATTAGGCGAAGATCAAAATTTATATTTTAGGTAACTTATCAACTTGTTTTTTATGCTAATTGTGATATACTAATAATTATTTATTTTTTATAGTGGTACGGATAGTCCATTGTTAATTGAACATTATTTTATGAGTATTGAACAAAGCATTAATTTAATTAATAATAGTAAAAACAAAGAAATGAGTCAAAGTCTATTAAACTTTAAGCAATTTTATCAATGCTTGGATTTCAATAAAGATGTTATTTTATTACAACAATTACAATTAAACAACAAAGGGAAGTTCAATGGGATGGTTAATTTAGTATTAAATTATCAAATTAAAGAAGAAGTTTATTATTGGATTTTATTTGGATTTGAAAAAGAATTGAATAGTATTAAAGGAGATTTAAATAATTTAAATGAGCTTTCATCCTCTCATGATAATAAAGTTCATTATCATCATTTTAAAGAAGCATTAGTTAATTTGGGATTTGAAAATGAATGGGAGAAAATCATGGAAATAATCTCAATATCTTATTATTTTAAGAATTTAAATATACAACAAGATAACGATGGAGTCCAATTAATTGAAAATTCATTATTACAGCATTTAGCAATCTTATTAAATATTGATACAGAAGATTTAATTCAATTTATTATCAAAAAAGATATTAATAATTCAAAACAAAATTATTCCATTTATTTAAATCAAAATCAAATTTATTATCGATTATTGTTGTTATCAAAATCAATTATAACTCAATTATTTGATCAATTAATATTTAAATTAAATCAAAAATGGATTTGCAAAAAAGAATATTCTAATCATTTAAATTATTTATTAATTAATAATACAAGTAATTATAATAACAATGAAATAGAATTATTATTTAATGAATTTAATATGTTAAAATACATTCAATATTTTCATCAAAATCATTCAATTATTGAAAATGAATCGGATCTTTATTTTAATATAATACAAATTATTAATGAATTAAGTTTATCTAATGAAGAATATTTAATTAAAAGTAAAAATAACAATAAAGAAAATAAATTAATGATTAAATTAAGTCAAAAATTAGGCAATGAATTAATAATATCCAATCATAATCAATTTATGTTAAATAATTATTTAGGAAAAAATATTGAATATGAAACTAAAGATTTTATTCAACAAAATCAATTAAGTGAAGATTTATTACAATTAATTCAATTATCAAATAATAATTTATATATTAAAAATAAAAATTATATTAATAAAAATATGTCTTTATTTCAATCTAGAATTGAAAAATCAATTATAAAAAGTGAAAGATATTGTCAAGGTTTCGTTAATTTATTAGAGGCGTTAAATAATAATCAAACTTGGTATCATTTTCATTTTAATTATAATTTAAACAATAATAATAATAATGAAATTCATAATATATTTCAAAATATTAATTTAATTCAATCTCAATCTAATAAATTTAAAATTCAATTTCTAAATGAAGAATTTAATGCTCGATATCAATCAATATTACCTAATAACGATTTATCTCAATTTAATTTACATTTAAATATGGATTATATAATTAATGATAAATATATTAATTTAAGTTTGTCAACCTTTTATTTATTAGAATCTCAATTAAAAAATAATATTAATAATAACAATTCAATTGCCAATACAACTGATTATAATATTAATTATACAAATAAGAGTACACCCTTTCCATTAATACAAGAAAAGGATATATCAAAACAAAATTTAATTGAAAAAGAAAACGAAAAAGTCATTGAAAAACAAGTCAAAGTTGAAGAATTAACTTTTGCACGAAAAGCATGGTTGAGGGTCACATGGTTGATGACTTGGTGGATACCCACTTGTTGTATACGACGACGAATGGATCGACCGGATGTCCAAATGGCATGGAGAGAAAAAGTAGCTATTTGTATACTTATTGCATGGTCTTGGATTGTTATATTATTTGTGAATATAGGCTTAGGTCTAATTTTATGCCCCCCAGATAAAGTATGGCTACCAGAAGAAATTAAAACATTACAAGGACCCGATGATTTAGGTGTTTATATGTATGGTGTTGTTTATGATATAACGAATTTTGCACAACAACGACATGGAAAATCAATTAATCCAGCTGGTGTGGATCCAGATACTATGTATCAATTTGGTGGACAAGATGTTACTTCAAGTTTCCCAGTACCTTTATATGTAGCTTGTCCTGATTATGTTACAGATAATAATTTTAAGTTATGGACAAATACATCCGATGATACATTGACATCTCAATATTTTGTACATGATTCTGGACCATTAACTCAATATCCAGCAACATCATTAAAAGACCCAAATTGGTTTTATAGTAAAGCATTACCACAATTAAAAAATTTAAAAAAAGGGGAAGTAGCTTTTGATTTTAAAACCTTATCGGATTATCGTAAAGCAGGTTATAAACAATGGGGTGCTATCAATAATAAAGTTTATGATTTAACACCCTATATTCAAACAATTAATGAACCTCAATTTCAAGTTCAAGTTCCTGGGGCACCAAAAGCCGATTTTTTACCTAATACCATTGCTCAAATTTTTAATAATGATTCACCTGCAAAAGATGCCGATTTAACTACATTATTTAATACTAAATCAGGCTTAAGTGATAGTGAAAAAAAGAAAGTAATGAGTTGTTTAGATCGTGCATTTTATGTTGGAAAATTAGATCCAAGATCTTCAGTTCGTTGTCAATTAACTAATATTTTATTATTAGTTAGTTCTGGTATTATTCTTTTAGTTACATTAGTTAAATTTTTAGCTGCATTACAATTATCCAGTAAAAGAGAACCAATGGATTATGATAAATTTGTTATATGTCAAGTACCTTGTTATACAGAAGGGGAAGATTCGATTCGTAGAACATTAGAATCATTAGCATTATTAAATTATGATGATAAACATAAATTAATTTTTGTAATTGCAGATGGTATGATTATTGGTTCTGGTAATGATAAACCTACACCAAAGATAGTAGTAGATGTATTAGGTGTTGATCCTTCATTAGATCCTGAACCCTTTTGTTATAAAGCTATTGGAGATGGTAGTAAACAATTAAATTATGCTAAAGTATATTCTGGTTTATATATGGTAGAAGGACGCTCTGTACCATATATTGTTGTTGCTAAAGTAGGTAAACCAAGTGAGCGTAATCGACCTGGTAATAGAGGAAAAAGAGATAGTCAAATTTTATTAATGAATTTTTTAAATCGAGTTCATTTTGATGCACCAATGACACCTTTAGATTTAGAAATTTATCACCAATTAAAAAATGTTATTGGGGTAGATCCTTCTCTTTATGAATATGTATTAATGGTAGATGCCGATACTGAAGTTATGCAAGATTCCTTAACACGATTAATTGCAGTCATGACAAGAGATGCAAAAGTAATTGGATTATGTGGAGAAACTTGTTTATCAAATGAAAATCAATCAATTACAACTATGATGCAAGTTTATGAATATTATATATCACATAATTTAGCTAAAGCATTTGAATCTTTATTTGGTGCTGTAACTTGTTTACCAGGATGTTTTTGTATGTATCGTATTAAAACAGGACGTAATCAACCATTGATTATTAGTAATCAAGTGATTAAAGATTATTCAGAAAATATAGTTGATACTTTACATAAGAAAAATTTATTACATTTAGGTGAAGATCGATATTTAACTACATTAATGTTAAAACATTTTCCAACTTATAAAATGAAATATACACCAGATGCTCAATGTAAAACAGTAGCACCAGAAAGATTTGAAGTTTTATTAAGTCAAAGAAGAAGATGGATTAATTCAACTATTCATAATTTATTTGAATTAGTATTTTTAAATGAAATGTGTGGTTTTTGTTGTTTTTCAATGCGATTTGTAGTATTTTTAGATTTAGTGGGTACTTTAATTTTACCAGCAACAGTTATTTATTTAATTTATATAATTGTTGCAGCAGCTACTGGCTTTCAATATATATCAACTTATTCTATAATTATAATGTGTTCAGCTTATATTTTACAAGCATTAATCTTTATAATTAAACAACAATGGCAGCATATTGGATGGATGGTATTTTATTTATTAGGTATGGGCTTATTTAATTTTTATATACCTATTTATTCCTTTTGGCATTTTGATGATTTTTCATGGGGTAATACAAGGGTTGTTTTAGGAGATGATGGTAAGAAACAAATTATTAATGAAGAAGAAGAAACATTTGATCCTAATTCGATACCTTATATTAAATGGAGTGAACATGAACAATTAATTTGGGAAAATCAAACTGTTTATTCCAATCAACTTCCAATTCCTCAACATTTTCCTCATGATCAATTTATAAGGGATTCTACTATCTCTTTGAGTCAGCCTCCCCCATTAAATCAAAATATTCATTATCCACAAAATGATATGTTTACTAGAGATTCAACTATCTCTTTTCAACATCAAACGCAAGCTAGAGAATCTCAATTGTATCATCATGAACAACAATTACCTTATTCTCCTTATCCAATGTCAACGTTAGGTTATAATAGTAACACTATCAATACTAATAATGAAGCTAATATTGAAGATTATTTATATAATGAATTAGTAGTTATATTAGATTCGGTGGATCTTATGAAAGTTAGTAAAAAACAAATAAGAGAAATATTACAAAATAAAAATCCACAATTGGATTTAACAAATATGAAAGAGTTTATTTCAAATGCTATTGATGCTATTATTGAAGATAGAAGAGTTGGAGGATAATTTTTAGGATTTTATTTTGTTATTAAATTATTTTTTAAATGAATATATATTTTTTTTAAGCTCATTTTTTTATATTTTTGTATTTTAGTAGACTATATTTTTTTCAGAACATGTACAAAGTTAGAAGTTAACAATTTTAAATATAGCTAGAATATCATTTAAGAACTGATAAAAGTAATAGTGATTAAAGTAAACAATTAATTGAGATTATAAGCAAAAATACATCAAAATCCTCAAAAAAAGGGGTATTAAATTTATAAGGGTTATTTGAACAAATAATTCTAAATGAATGAAAATGGACCAATTAAACTGAGTATCTATTTTTAAAAAACTGGATAAAAGAAAAAGAACAAACAATCTAGTCATTAATATTTTTATAAAATTAAACAACTTATTTAAATGAGTGAATATTTAAGAGAATATAACGAGGAGGAGATATCACGACTTAAAAATTCCAATAAAGAAGAAGAAGAAGAATTTGAATTGGAAGATGAATCATTTTCTGAACGTAATACGGAATTTACTCGAATTTTAATCACTTTTGGTGAACAAGGATATCAAACTGACAGGTCAAAAGAAGCTTGGAAGAATCCTGATTTATTAACTCAGTTATATCAACGACACTTGGGAAAATTTAATGAATCATATAAAAATATACGTTCAACTACATTTAATCCCATTAAAATATTTAGTGATTATGTTGATTTTGTTAACGAATATTATCCCTTGGGTACTCCAAGACCTAAAGAATTTATATTAAATTTAGAAAAAGGGATCAATTATATAGTTAATGATACCAGAGCTAGTGTTAGAGCATTACATGAAACATTAAGAATCTTTTTAACTTATTCCAAATATTTAATTGATCCAACCAATTTATTTGCTTTTATGCTAGCAAATGGGATTGGTACCGAACATGATGAATTTTTTTTACAATTTTCATTAGCTTTTGATCGTAAATTAAAGTAGGTTTTATAATAGAATAATAATAATAATAATAATTCTTATTTAAAAATTAATTAGTTTTGCTGCTTCAGAAGAAGTATTTTTAAGAGGAGTTCTAATGAAACCATATTTATCACCAAAATTAATGGTACATTATAATGATGGTTTAATAAGATATAAAAATTTGATGGAAGCTTTAGAAGCGTTAAATTTGATTACTATTGCACCTGCAATGCAATTAAGACAAAATGAATATACTCAAAGATATCACCATACTTTTTCAAATCCTACTGGTGGGCCACTTTGTTTAACTAATACAGAGGTTAATCCAGATCCCATCTTTAGAAGAGTTAATGGAAAGTATAAGATTATTCCAATGCATACTCAATCTAAAAGAAGGTTAAAAGATCAATTAGTGGGTGCTGAAGTTTCTTTAGTTTATAGAAGGTGTGAAGAATTAGCTAATTTAGAACATCCAGAAAATTTGGTAAATTATTTATTTATTTATTATTTATTTATTTATTTATTTATTATTTATTTTTAATATATTTTTAGGTATTAGATTTGGAATATAATAATATACCATTAAAATATATACCATTTAAATGTAATTTTTATTTATTTTTAATATTATTTAATTGAATATTATTTTTATTTTTATTTTAGGTAAATATAAAATACCAGATGTATTATTAAGTAGTTTGAACAAAATTTATAATAAGGTAATATTATTTAATGAAATTTAATTTCATAAATTAATATTATAACTAATATTAGTCTACAATATTGGATGAAGAATCTAGAATAGATTCAATTGAAGTAATTTTAATTTGATTTAATTTTAAATTTTGAGTTTTTTTTAATAATAATTTTTTTAGAGTTGGCAAATGCAAGTAATATCTCGACTTCAAGTAGATAAATCAAGTAAAATTTAATAATATTAATTAATTTAATATTAATTAATTACTAGATAATAATGAAATTATCAATACATTTAATAGTGGGATATTAAATTTAGGAGGAAAAAATGAAAAAACGGCATTGGAAATTCGATTAGAATATTTAGCTATTGGAGATATTGATGGAGATAATTATGCAAGTAAAATAACCAACTCACCACCGAGAAAGACTATGAAATTAGATCAAAGTAATCGAGATGAAAATAATAATCAAATAGCACCCAATATTAAATTAAATAAAGAAGAATTAAATTTAATTCAATTAATTCGAACAAAAACAATGTTTGATGGTAGTAGTAATTTATCTTATCCAAAAGGAATAGATGCAGAATATAATATTCAAGATACTAGTACTTATTTAAAACCAAGAAGAGCAGATTCAGCTCAAGATTTAACAGAAAACCATTGGGTATTAACTAAAAAAGATACTAAAGATTATGTTAAATATAAACAATTAAAAAATACTTATCGAGACTTATTAATTAAAAGATTACAAACTTCAGGTAGAAAAGCAATTGAATTAATTAAATTACATTATCAAGAATTAGAAAGAAAAAATGTAAGCAAAAATGTGATTTATGAATTCTTTTTAGGTAATTTTTTTTTAAATTAATTATTATTTTTATTGAAATATTAAATATTGAATATTAAATTTTATTATTAGATTCTAGATTTGGTATGATTAAAAAAGAAGCTATCAATGAATTACAAAACTGGAAAGAACAACATTTAAAAGAATCAAGTCAAGTATTTATTAACGGTCCTCAATTTATTGAAGAATATGTTAATACTCATATTAATAAATTTGAATTTAACGAAATAGAAGGTATTGAAGTGGAAGAAGATATAGTTGATATTAAGATTGAAGAGAATACAAATGATATTGAATAAGATATTAAGATTTTATTTATAATATTGAATTTATAGCTAATTTACTTTAAGAATATAATAAAGTTATTTTTTTAAATTGATATTAGGGAACTATTTTTTTAAATGGTATTGAAGGGAGAAATTGATATTAGGACTTCTTTAACAAAAAAAGCGAAGCTAAATTATACTTTTTATTTTTCAAGAATAAAATAAGTCTTACTTATACTTATTTTAATTTACTATATTCAATAAAGTATTAATTTGTAGATTTTATTAAACTCTCTTATTTGTTACGTTTTAAATTTTAGTTTAAATTCTACAGCAAAATAGTCTTAATTTTATTAAACCAATAAAAGAAAATTGAATTTGAAAAATCAATTATCAAATTAGGATAATTGGCTAAGATTAAATTTCAAAACATTAGTTAATAATTACAAGATGTATAAAAAAAAATAAAAAATAGAAGTTATTCGCTTTTATTTTATAATAAAATTAGATATTAATATTAATAGAATTCGCTTTCTCTCCTTTCCTTTCTATTTCTTTTACTTTATATAAAAAAAAGAAAAAAAAAGAAATGAGTAAAGAAATCAAATTCGAACGAACTGAAAGTTTGATAAGTAAAAAATTAACTCATTTTTTTGCTGGTGGAATAGGAGCATGTATGGCAGTGACTTTTACAAACCCATTTGAAGTAAGTAATTATTTAATCTATAATAATCCTAAAACTAAGTCATTGATTCTAGGTAGTTAAAACACGCTTACATTTACAAGGTGAATTATTAAAACGTAGTGAAACGAAAATCCGACCCTATAAAAATTTATTTCAAAGTTTTTCATTAATTTATAAAGAAGAAGGTATTAAAGGTTTACAAAGTGGATTAGGAGCAGCGTATGGTTATCAATTAATAATGAATGGGGTACGTTTTGGTGGTTATGATTTATTAAAAAATAATTTACCTAAAGATAATTTTTTAACTCCAATCCTATCAGCTTCATTATCCGGAGCTATTGGAGCTGCTTTAGGTTCCCCATTATTTTTAGTCAAAACTCGATTACAATCCATATCTAGAGGAAATATACCACAAATTGGGACAAAATATCATTATAAAAATACATGGGATGCATTGAATATAATTTATAAAAAAGAAGGATTTAAAGGATTATATCGAGGGAATAATGCAGCTGCATTAAGAACTTCGGTCGGTTCAGGAGTTCAATTACCTACTTATGATTTAGCTAAAAATCAATTAAAAATTCATTTTAATTTTCAAGAAAGTACTAGCTTACATATTTATTCTTCATTAATTTCAGGCTTCTTAGTTTGTTGTGCAATGAATCCATTTGATGTTGTAACTACTCGAACTTATTCTCAACCTAGAGATCCAGTTACTAATTTACCTTTAAGATATTCTTCTATTTCTCAATGTTTTTTACAAATTCTTCAAAAAGAAGGAGTTTATGGTTTATTTAAAGGTTTCACTGCTCATTATTTTCGAATTGGGCCACATACTATTTTGACCTTTGTTTTTATGGTAATATTTTATATTTTTTCTTTTTCTATTGAATTTCTATTAACTTAATTTTATTTTTTATAGGAAAAAATTAAGGCACTTTTAGTTTAAAAATTGAGTTGTAATTAATTGAAATAAATTGATGTTTGTTAAATATTATTAAATATTTATACAATTTTTTATATAAATTGTATTTTAATTTATTTAATAATAATAAAATTAAATAATAAAAATTGATTTTTATTTTAATAATAATAAATATTTCAATATCAATTAAATTATTACTATTAAATATCCTAACTTATATTTATTCTAGAATATTGTTAGTATCTTTTGCAGCATCAGCAACTGAAACAAAGTCTTGAATTGAATTTAAAGAATCAATAAGATTGATAGCAGAGGTATGAATTTCATTAACTTCTTCTTCACTAAATTTATTTTTAGATACCCATTTACTTGAAATTCTTTTAGCTTTACGAACTTCCTTTCTAGCTCTTCTACCTTTGCCATGTTTTTTATTTAAATGTTTAGTAAGATCGACCAATGTTTTGCCTTCTGTGTCATCAGCTTCATTTTCATTTTGATTAAAGAAGGGATTTGTTTTTAATAAATTATTTAAACGGGCTTGTTTTTTTCCACTTAATTTAGACGCTGCTTTACTAAATCGGTTCTTTCTCTTATTAACTTTATCTTTAACATCATCAACATCATCTCTTACAATATTTCTAGTATTATCAATGTCATCACTTATATTTTTCATAAATTTATAATTCCCATGATTCTTTTTTTTTTTAGGTAATGAATTTGAATTCATACTAATTTGAGTATAACTTGGATCTGGTATAGCTCTTGGATAACTTGGATAATCATAACAATATCGAGTATTTTTAGTGTCCCATACATCTTTTATTGTACAGTTGAAGTTTCTCAATTTATCCGTTATAGTTCTACTCTTTTTATAACGTTCACCTTCGTAAATTAAGGTATTATTATTTTTAAGTTGCCATTTACTAAATAACATATCAATAAAGCCATGATGTAAATAAAATAAGGGATCTGAAGGAGAATACATAGTACTAAAATCACCATAATCACCACCAATACCATCATGGGGATAACCATGGAAGACTTCTAATGAAAAAGAGAAATATGAGAATTTCGGTTCATTTGTTAAGGTAATAAATACTTCGGGTGGCATAAAAGCAGTGATATTTTGACCAGCATTATAACTTCTTCTTAAACAATGAACATCTTGATCACTAGCATAATTTAAAACAGTGTTTGCAAATGGTCCATTTGACAAACAATTATCATTATCAAGATCTCCATTAGAACCCATTATATACTTTGATAATACAACTGATTCATGTGGAAATTCATAATCTAAAGTCCAATCCCAATAAGGCAATACAATAGTTGGGTCAATCAATCTTAATTTAGTTTCATATTGAAATAAAAATTCTCGATGCCATGGTAAAAAAGAAGGATCATGATGAATGTAATTATTAGAATTATCATGTAATTTCGATAACATTTCAAAATCACTTAAGGGACTTTGGGGTCGATAAGTGTTATGTAACTTACGCACTGCATTAACATAACTGGTTAATTCATTTTGGCTTAATTCTCGAATTTCCTTACGTATCACTGGATTGGCACATCCTTGTCCATTTATTGTATTAATATATAAAGTACTAATGACCCAAGTTAACAAATTCCACTTCATTTTTTATTTATTAGTGCTATATTAACTCTCAAAGTTAAAATACTCTTTAAAATTTAATAATCATAACGGTATTATTTGTTTATATATTAATATCTTGGGACTAATAGCTAATTAATGTGATTTATAGATTTTCATAATTTTAAGATCAACATTTAAAACTTTACAGTAAAGTAGCTTGAATTCATAGATTGTTAAAAAATAACTCGTTTTTATTAATTTTTACTAAATTCAATGTAGATGATTCTATTTTTAAAAAAAAATTCAATGACTATTTTTAGATATAGAAATAATTATGATTGTTATAGAATAAAGTCCTTTCTTACGATTAATGTAGTTTAATTTTCTTTTGAATAAACATGTAAAAATAATATCTCATTTTCATCTCAATTATGTTTCTCTTTTTGCTGTATTTGTTAGTAAATCACTATAGAAACAATTCTTTCTTAAGTGTATAAAAAGTAACAACTCATATAATATAAGTTGTTATCTTCATAGCTTTATTTTTCAATTTAATAAAATGAATGTTTTAAAATATACACTTTAACTTTAGAATACGTTACAATTAAATGTCTTTTGTTATTCATAATTTACATGTAATCTATTTTTTATAAATTTAAAAGGTATAGCTTTTTTTAATACCCAAACAAAAAAGATTAAGTGTAAATTAATAACAAAAATATTTTACTATAACTCCTGATCTATGTTTTAAAACTTTAAAAATGTGTGAACACCCCCAACTGGAGTGTTAATGTAATTTAAAAAATACGCTATGTTAGGTGTACAAAGAATCCTTTTACTATTTTCTAGCTTAAATCTTTCTTTTGTATAATGTAGACTAACCCTTGTAAAGTAATACAAAGATATAAAACGAGTTTCCGATTACTAACAAATATAAAAAACGTAGCAATTGGGCAAATATTTTGAATCTTTACGTTGGTTCACAGGATTAAACCTACATTATTTGAAAAGTTTTACAATAGATATTTAATTTAAAAATCTGCCTTTAGACTATCAACTAAAGTTCAAATGATTAGATGAATGGAAATTTGGGGTTTTTACTTATTCCTAGTCAAGTTTCAAGTCAATGATTTAACCTTAACTACTCTAAAATTGGCTTAATTAAGTAATCTAACAAGTCTTATCATAACCCCACAGTCTACACATTGATAAAAATTAATACAAATCTCCCCTTAAATAGCCTTTAATAGAAAATAATATAAACCCTTCAATTACTTCATATTAATAAAGCACTTAGGTGTATTAGTCTTCAAATTCAAAAAATTCAATATGAAAGCAGAATTGTGACAGTTAAAAAAAGCAACTTGGCATGTTTATTTTATCGTTATAACGTAAAAATAGCATTGTATTAAAAAAATTAATTATTTACAAATTGTAAAATAAACGTTAGGCTTTAGAACATTCTTTGAAATAAAGATTATAGATATATATAACATATAATACTGTTATAACATTATAACATATGATAATATAGTTTGATGCTATTAATTGAAAATTCTATAGCAAATATTGCATGAGCTACTAAATAGTATGTTTTCCACTTAATAATTTGACAATATATTAATAATGTTAGTATCAACTTAACCAACAGAATCCAGTTAGAATTTTAAATTGGCCTTAATTTAGTAATAAGATTTTAATAAAGTTTATAGCAAATATATTAAGAAATCAAGAAATTTATTTTACACGTTCTATAGTTATTAAAATTAAGTGAAAAACTTATAATGATTTTGTACAAATATGGAGCAAAGTAGATTACATAACTATATCAATAAACAAATAAATATCTACTAATGTAATTCCTACTTGTAGGAAGTTTAGTTATGTACTTTTAATGGAGTTTTATTTTGAGATTCGGCAAAAAAAACAAGGATTACAGAAATGGGAGAACTAAAATTTAGACAATAGCCATAATTCATGTTCCTATTCTCTTATCTAATTCTCAACCGGGTTAAAAATAATGAAATTATATTATTGACCTTGTAATTTTATTAGGCTGATTGGTTAAAATTGTTACTTATTTTAGGGTATTTGCTAATTAGCACTGATAGTTCTTTTTTAAGCCAAGTTTGGCCCTTGCAATATTTTATGGTTAACTATCCCACTTTAAGCGCATGCAAATTTTCATTATTCTTATATATATTTGACACTAGTAATTGATCAGTTTTTGTTATTAAAATCTTATACCTAAAGTTGTAATATATTGGGTATTTGGCTCAATTTGAGGCAAAGCTTATATAATTTCATATAAATCATAAATATAATTATGTTTTTGCACAATTATATTTTGTATATTATAAATTATTAAAATACATAAACATTAAGATAAATACGACCATTTAATGTTTTTTTTCTAAAGTATACTATTGGTTTTGGCTTAAATCTTTACCCCATTAAAAAAAAAGTAAATATAATTACATAAAGAAGGGGTGAAGATTATCTCATTTTAAGCCAATGATAAGAACTATAAATTTGAGTGAATGTGAATTCGTTAACTTTTAAAATTGCAAATTTCAATTTCATCCAATACCTAACGAGGTTGCAATAAAATTCATTTTTACTTTAACTTTATTGAGCTAGATTTGACAAGTGCAAATCATATTAATCTAAAGCATAATTACTAAATCATGAATATTCCCGCTATCTAGGCCCCAGCCTCAAATATATAAACAATGAAAAAATCCTTAACTTAACTTTCAAATATTAATTTAAGTTACTTAACTTTTAACTTGTCTTTCTATTAACTTATTTTATATACTCAACTAATACCTTATATTGTTTAACTTTAACTAAACTATAGAATTCAATCTTTTAAATGGTTGAGAAAAACGAAAAAGTAAAGAGAGTTGATATTGAAGAGCATCTCTTACCTCTCGAGGATGTATGTGCTAGACTTGAAACTAACGTAAACCAAGGGAAACCAGCTGATAGTCAAGGTTTGACTCCAGAAAAAATCCAAAAAGCTAAAGAGGTCTACGGTCCAAATATTCTTAGCCCTCCAAAGAAGAAACATCCAATTGTTCGATTCCTTGAATGTTTAGGAAATCTTTTTAACTTACTTTTATTAATAGCTGGTATTTTGACTTTTATCCTTTTCGGTATTGATACCGTAGGTAATTTCTCTTCGTCTTATATTGGTGCAATCCTTGTTGGTGTTGCACTTCTTAATGCTCTTATTGAATTTATTCAACTTCAAAAATCTGCCGATGCCTTAGAATCTTTTCTAAATATGATTCCTCAACAATGTCGTGCTATTAGAGGTGGTTCTTTATCACAGATTGCAGCTGGAGATTTAGTTCCAGGTGATATTGTATTTGTTCGTATGGGTGATAAAATTCCTGCTGATTTATATCTCTTTAACGTTTCTGAAATGAAAGTGGATAACTCTTCTCTTACTGGAGAATCAGAGCCACAATCACGTGCTGTTGATAATGATATGAAGAATCCTCTTGAAGCTCATAACATTGGTTTCAATGGAACCTTAGTTGTTGCTGGCGAAGGTTATGGTATTGTTATTAAAACTGGTGACTCTACTGTATTAGGACAAATTGCTGGTTTAACTGCTAATGAAAAGAAGAACCCTTCTCCACTTTCAGTTGAAATTTCAAACTTCGTAAAAATTATTGCAACTGTCGCCTCAATTACTGGTATCATTTTCTTTTGCTTAGGTTTAGGTTCAGGTAAACCAATTAAAGAAACTCTTACGTTTGCTATTGGTGTATTTGTTGCTTGGGTACCAGAAGGTCTCCCAGCCACTGTAACTATGTTGTTAACAATTGCTGCTAAGCGTATGGCTACACAAAATGTTTTGGTAAAAGATCTCCAAGGTGTAGAAACTTTAGGTGCAATTACTCTTCTTGCTACTGATAAGACTGGTACTCTTACTCGTAATCAAATGACTGTAACAAATATTTGGACTTCTGGAAAACTTTATTCTGCATTAAGAAATCTTGGAAGCTTAGGAAACCCTATCCAACTTGATTCACCTGGTGTTAATGAAGTACTTTTAAACTGCTCATTAAATTCCAGAGCTAAATTTGATCGTACTGATGTTCCAGTTGATAAAAGAGAGATTATTGGGGATGCTACTGAATCTGGTCTTGTAAGATTTGCTGCTCAAAGTCAATCCGACTTTGATAATCTTCAAAATAAATACCCTCGTGTTTTTGATATTCCATTCAACTCAGATAACAAATGGGCAATGACTATTAGTCAAGTTCCTCATGCTAATGGTGATCTCATCCTTTACTTGAAAGGTGCTCCAGAAAGAGTATTACGTCTCTGTTCAACTATCTTAATCGATGGACAATCTATCCCACTTACTGAAGAACATCAAGCAAAATTCCAAGAAACTTATGAACTCATGGCTGGTAAAGGTCATCGTGTACTTGCATTTGCCCAACTTTTATTACCAGGTGATCAATTCCCTAAAGACTTTGTATTTGATAAGAAGCTTAACAACTACCCAACGACTGAATTAACTTTTGTTGGTCTTACTTCATTAGAAGACCCTCCAAAGCATGGTGTTCGTGAAGCTATTGGTATGTGTAGAACTGCAGGTATTCGTGTAATGATGGTAACTGGTGATCACCCACTTACTGCTGAAGCCATTGGTCGTAAAATTAATTTAATGCTTTCTGATACTAAAGAAATGGTTGCCAAGAAAACTGGACGTCCAATTGAATCCATTGGTGAAGATGAATTCGATGCTGTTGTTATTCATGGTGAACAAATTGATAGCTTAAGTGATCAAGATTGGGATAATATCTTTGCCAAGAACGAGATTATTTTTGCCCGTACTTCTCCACGTCATAAGCTTGAAATTGTCAAACGTGCTCAATCTATGGGACACATTGTTGGTGTTACTGGTGATGGTGTTAATGATTCTCCAGCTCTAAAGAAAGCAGATCTTGGTATTGCAATGAATGAATCTGGATCTGATGTATCTAAAGAAGCTGCCTCCATGATTTTACTTGATGATAATTTTGCTTCTACTATCCGTGGTGTTGAAGAAGGTCGTCTTATTTTTACAAACTTGAAAAAATCCATCCGTTACACTGTTACTCATTCTATTCCAGAAGTTATTCCTCAGTTACTCTATATTGTCGTTCCAATGCCACTTTTGATCAATCCATTGCTTATCCTTGCTATCGATCTTGGATTTGAGTTATGCTTAGCTTTATCATTTGCTTGGGATAAACCTGAAACTGCATCCGGTTTAATGAAACTTCCACCTCGTAAACCAGTAACTGAAGAGTCTGTAGAAAGGTTCCGTCGTTTTAAGTCTAGAGAATTACAACCCAAGATTGATCCAGAAACTGGAAATGAAATTCCGCCAACAAAATTCCAAAAATTATCACATAATTTCTCCCGACTTTTTACATCTTTATTTTGGAAAGAAAGATTTGAAGCAACTAATGATGAAACGGTAGTTGATTTAGATTTGCTTTCTTGGGGCTACTTTGAGGCAGGTGTAATTGAGACCTTAGGCGCATATGTCACCACTTACCTTTTGTTCTCTTATCATCAAATCACATTTAATGAATCAATCCAAATGGCAAATCTTAGATTATTTGAAGATGTTGAAAACAATGCAACGTTTACTACATCAACCGGGATGCTGTATAATCGTTCTCAGTCTCTTGAGATACTTAGACAAATTCAAACTATATACACATTATCTATTATGACTATTCAGGCCTTTAACATGTTCGCTTGTAAAGCAAGAATTACCTATCCATTTGGCAAACATATGTTCACAAATTATAGAAACTTTGTTGGTATTGCTTTTGGATTTGCACTCATTTTCATTATAATCTATGTACCTGGTATTAATTTCGTATTTGGTACCTCATCATCAATGCCATTCCAATTCATAGTTGGTCCTATTGTCTCTGGTGTAATTTTATTAATCTACTCTTCAGTTCGATTTTTCTTACGCCAAAGATTCAATCCTATCCGCTATAATCCAGAAATTCCAGGGCTCATGATGCACCCAACTATTCGCACAATGAAATCAACCACCCAAAACACCACTAGATAACATTAGGCCAATCTTTAATTTTGGTGTATTTTCTAATTTAAAGTTTAATAAATAATTTTATCGAAATTTTTTAAACACTTTTAATTTTAGTAATGTAAAATGTTATTGAATATAAGTTTTTTCATAACCTTATAGACAAATTGGCAGAACAACTTTAGTTAGATGCCTTTTGTTGTTTTTAATTTGTAGTTAGTTTTTTCTATGAAGTTGGGAGCTAGCTTTTATTATCCATAAGCTCATATTAATATCAATACATTTTAACTCCAAATTAAAAACTAAAGACATCTAACTGCAAACTATTCTAGAAGTATATAGAATTGCAAAGTTTAAAATATGGGGATGTATTTTTTTGTTCAAGAATTTTACCAACAATCTTTCCATTCAAATAGCGCTTAAAAAGTGGAAAAAATAATGAAACCAAAAGAAACATCCTCGATTTATTTAGTTTAAACAGATTAGACATTTTTTATTTCAGATGGAAATCAAGAACAGTAAAATCAGGCTTTTCTAAAAAGCAAACATATTTATTAAGAAATTATAATGTTTTTTAGTTAAATTAAACATATGGGGTGTCTTTTTTGGCTTCATCATTTTTTCCATTTTTTAGCGCTATTTGAGCGGAAAAATTGTTAGTAAAATTTTTAAACATAAAAATACACCCCCATATTAACAATTGTTATTTAATTTGCTCAATATTTAGATTTTATATTGACTTTAAAAAATTTATATAATAAAAAAACTCTTTTTAGTAAATTTAAAACATTAGCTAATATTAATAAAGTAAAATTAAAATCAACTATTAAATGTTTTATGTTTTTATTTAGTGTATAAATAATAAAAGTGATTAGATGATTCTTGAATTTTAAAAAAAAATTGAAAAAAAATTAAATATTAATTTTAATATTAAAAACCTAAATATTGAAAATTTAGGTAATGTGAAAGTTGGTACTCAGTGGTAGGAGTTAAAAGCAGTTCTAGCTTGATTAACTTGCCTTGAGTCGAATGGTCTTAGTTTATATAACTAAGATAGACTTAAATGAATAAGAATAATACTTAATAAGTTACGAACTATGTAAAACAAATAGAATAGACAATACTACTGTAAAATCTACGTAAGATGTTGTCAGAAAGACTTAGTGGCTTTATTAATAGTACGATATCAGGAAGTAATTCAGTTAAAAAGCCTCGAGTTATCATGTTGAACAATCTCTTTTATATTCTTTGCAATGTGAAGTTAGAAATTCTCACAGCAAATCAAAACAAGGAACTCTGGATTGATTATACCACATGATTTACGGTTAAATTGATTATAAGGCTACCACTAGTTTTGTAAACAAGTTAAATGATTATTATCTTATAATCAATCCGAGAGCTGATAAACCAATATTTCACAGTAATAAACAGATATGTGGAATTTGATACTTAGTAAAAAAGCTATAAAATTTTTTCAACCGTTTATAACAAGTCAAAATTATATATATATATAATCAAAACAGATTTATAAATAAATAATAAAATAAAATAAAAACAACCAATTATTAAATTAATAAAACAATATTTGGTGATGTATTTTTTTGTTTAAGAATTTTACTAACAATCTTTCCGTTGAAATAGTGCTTAAAAATGGAAAAAGTAATGAAACCAAAAAAAACACCCCCATATATTTATATTATTTTCTATTGTAAATTGTATTAGAGTCATTTTTATTTCAAATCGATTTGGAATTTAACGAAAGGTGGTGGACAAAAAGCGCAAATGTGTATAATTATGACTACAAGTGGATTTAAACCATTGCTTATCAGAAACTTTTAAAGAATGCACAACGATCTTTTACAAATGTATTTGCCAAGATAAGAATCTAATCAATACAAATATGCCTGCTGCAGCTCTTTTGCGACCCGATTAACTGCTCATTTAAAAATAAATGCTAAAATTTGACTAAAATTTAAGGACCAGGCTATAAAAAAGTTTGCTATATAAATAATTTAACTATAAAAATTACCACTAAAAATATCGCAAAAGAGCTGTAACAACTGTGTTTAGTGGAACATAAATGTTGAGTTTTAAAGCGGTCAAATTAATACTAACATGGGTGTGGTATAAAATGGTGATCCATTAAATCTTTATAAATCTTACACTAGCGAATTATATTTTGCACATTTCACTCAAGCTAACATAACTTTAAGGTTGCATACGCCAGCTATTTTCTCAAAACAAGTATCAATTGTATTTATTTTAAATCTTGCCGATTCAAAACAATTTAATTTATACTTTTAAAACTATTTCATTTCAAAGTTAATATTCACCTAATTTTTAATATCATATTAAAGTGTCAGATGTTTATAAATTTAAGTGAATGTAGTTAGCTAGGATTAAATATTAAGTAGTTTAAAATACCACAAATCTGGGTAGCTCAAATTAGCTAAAACCTCCAAAACATTTGAAATACTAAACGATCAATAGAAATTTGATAGTGATTTAATGGAATATACCGACTGCTTATGTGATATATTTAATTTATGTATATTATATCTTCATTTAAATGCCCCTCATTGAGATAAATACTTCTCTAATAAGCTATAATAAGAAATATTTTAATTTAGAATTAACTTTACTCATTAAGGAACATTTCATTACATTATAATAAAATTTCTCCTCATTCTGATCAAACTCTAGCCTATAATTCTCGTTTTAAGCAAAAATTCCCCTGATTGACTCACTATAAGCTTCAAAAATAAAAACTTTGCTGTAATCAACAATCAATAAATAAAAGGTTATACATATAAGCTCCACACTATACATATTAAAATTAGCTATGGGGTATACTGCATTAAAGCTAAAAGATTTAATCGAATTTAGATTTTTTTTAATTTGAACAATAGATAATATATTTTGCTTGATAACAACGAAACAGAAGTATAGATGATATTTAAACCCTAAAATTGTCTTCACATTTAATAAAATTTTCAAATTCATATTTTAGATACATCAAAAGTACAACTCAAAAAAACTAACTACTTAATTTAATTCATTACATATACTACTTAACCTAAACTATTAAATATATAATTATTGAAATTTATTAAAAATGAAAGAAAAGGTCAAACAAGTCGAAATTGTGGAGCATTTACTCCCTTTAGATGAAGTGTGTAAAAAGTTTGAGACTTCGGTTAATCCTTCTAAGCCAAGTGATAGTCAAGGTTTGACTCCAGAAAAAGCTGTAAAGGCTAGAGAGGTTTATGGTCCAAATAACCTAAGCCCTGCTAAAAGAAAACACCCAATTGTCCGTTTCCTTGAATGTTTAGGAAACCTTTTTAACGTGCTTTTAGTTTTAGCCGGTGTTATGACTTTTATCATTTTTGGTATTGACCCTGTAGACAATTTTTCTTCATCTTACATTGGTGCAATCCTTGTTGGTGTTGCACTTCTTAATGCTCTTATTGAATTTATTCAACTTCAAAAATCTGCAAATGCCTTAGAATCTTTTCTAAATATGATTCCTCAACAATGTCGTGCGGTGCGCGGTGGGTCACTAACACAAATAGCTGGAGCAGATTTAGTTCCAGGTGATATTGTATTTGTTCGTATGGGTGATAAAATTCCTGCTGATTTATATCTCTTTAACGTTTCTGAAATGAAAGTGGATAACTCTTCTCTTACTGGAGAATCAGAGCCACAATCACGTGCTGTTGATAATGATATGAAGAATCCTCTTGAAGCTCATAACATTGGTTTCAATGGAACCTTAGTTGTTGCTGGCGAAGGTTATGGTATTGTTATTAAAACTGGTGACTCTACTGTATTAGGACAAATTGCTGGTTTAACTGCTAATGAAAAGAAGAACCCTTCTCCACTTTCAGTTGAAATTGGCATTTTTGTTAAATTTATAGCTTCACTTGCTTGTGTAACAGGGTTAATATTTTTCTTTTTGGGTTTTGGAAATGGCATGAAAGTCAAAGATTGTCTTACATTTGCTATTGGTGTCTTTGCTGGTTGGGTACCAGAAGGTCTCCCAGCCACTTTAACTATGTTACTTACCTTCGCTGCTAAGCGTATGGCTACACAAAATGTTTTGGTAAAAGATCTCCAAGGTGTAGAAACTTTAGGTGCAATTACTCTTCTTGCTACTGATAAGACTGGTACTCTTACTCGTAATCAAATGACTGTAACAAATATTTGGACTTCTGGAAAACTTTATTCTGCATTAAGAAATCTTGGAAGCTTAGGAAACCCTATCCAACTTGATTCACCTGGTGTTAATGAAGTACTTTTAAACTGCTCATTAAATTCCAGAGCTAAATTTGATCGTACTGATGTTCCAGTTGATAAAAGAGAGATTATTGGGGATGCTACTGAATCTGGTCTTGTAAGATTTGCTGCTCAAAGTCAATCCGACTTTGATAATCTTCAAAATAAATACCCTCGTGTTTTTGATATTCCATTCAACTCAGATAACAAATGGGCAATGACTATTAGTCAAGTTCCTCATGCTAATGGTGATCTCATCCTTTACTTGAAAGGTGCTCCAGAAAGAGTATTACGTCTCTGTTCAACTATCTTAATCGATGGACAATCTATCCCACTTACTGAAGAACATCAAGCAAAATTCCAAGAAACTTATGAACTCATGGCTGGTAAAGGTCATCGTGTACTTGCATTTGCCCAACTTTTATTACCAGGTGATCAATTCCCTAAAGACTTTGTATTTGATAAGAAGCTTAACAACTACCCAACGACTGAATTAACTTTTGTTGGTCTTACTTCATTAGAAGACCCTCCAAAGCATGGTGTTCGTGAAGCTATTGGTATGTGTAGAACTGCAGGTATTCGTGTAATGATGGTAACTGGTGATCACCCACTTACTGCTGAAGCCATTGGTCGTAAAATTAATTTAATGCTTTCTGATACTAAAGAAATGGTTGCCAAGAAAACTGGACGTCCAATTGAATCCATTGGTGAAGATGAATTCGATGCTGTTGTTATTCATGGTGAACAAATTGATAGCTTAAGTGATCAAGATTGGGATAATATCTTTGCCAAGAACGAGATTATTTTTGCCCGTACTTCTCCACGTCATAAGCTTGAAATTGTCAAACGTGCTCAATCTATGGGACACATTGTTGGTGTTACTGGTGATGGTGTTAATGATTCTCCAGCTCTAAAGAAAGCAGATCTTGGTATTGCAATGAATGAATCTGGATCTGATGTATCTAAAGAAGCTGCCTCCATGATTTTACTTGATGATAATTTTGCTTCTACTATCCGTGGTGTTGAAGAAGGTCGTCTTATTTTTGTTAATCTTAAAAAATCTATCCGCTATACAATTACACATACGTTGCCAGAAGTTATTCCTCAGCTTCTTTATATTATTGTTCCAATCCCTCTTCTACTAAACCCTCTTCAAATTTTGTCTATTGATCTTGGATTTGAGTTATGTCTTGCATTAACTTTTGCTTGGGATAAACCTGAATCCAAGACTGGGTTAATGAAACTCCCACCTCGTAAACCAGTAACTGAAGCTTCAGTAGAAAGATTCCGTCGTATAAAAGCAGCTGAGCCTCAACCTATTATTGACCCAGAAACCGGAAATGAGAAACAACCTTCTGGGTTAAAGAAATTTTTCCATTCAGTTTCAAGGATGTTTTCTAAACAATATTGGACTGATTTATTCGAAAATAATGAAGATGAAACGGTGGTTGATTTAAATCTTATATCTTGGGCATTCTTTGAAGCAGGAGTTATTGAAGTGTTTGGTGCTGCTATCACATCTTTCTTTGTACTTAGTTATCGTGGAATTCCATTTTATGACTCTATAAACTTCCAACAGCAAAGGGCATTTGACGATATGGCAGATAGAGATACTATGTTTTATACTAAGGGTGGCCAAGGATTTACACGTGCTGAGTTGGTGGACATTCTAGCTCAATTCCAGTCCTGCTATACATTGTCGGTTTGTGTGATACAAGCTTTTAATATGTTTGCTTGTAAATCCAGATTAACCTACCCGTTTGGAAAACACATTTTCTCAAACTATCGTAATTTCATTGGGATATTTTTAGGGTTCGTTTTACAATTATTTATATTATACTGCCCAGGTGTTAATTTTGTATTTGGTGTCTCGCCTAATTTCCCATTCCAATTTATTGCCGGTCCTATCATTACTGGTTGCGCTTTAATTCTCTACTGCTCACTAAGGTTCTTTTTACTTAAACGTTTCAATCCTATCAAGTTCAACCCGGATATTGAAGGATTGATGATGCATCCAACTGTACGTACTACACGTTCCTTTCTTAGAGCATAATATGCTTATTTAAACTATAAATTTTTAAAATAAAACATTGTATTTGAAGATTGCTAATTTTTTTAATTAAAATATCACTATCCTTTAATATAAATTGATATTTAGATGTAAAAGTACACTATTAATAATTTCTTATGTTTCATAAGAACTTTACTTTTATCTGATTTTTAAATAAAGCTTTAAAACTATAATTTTATTGATGATTAGCATTCTTTAAGGTAACTCATTAAATTGAAGTATAAAATGAGTTAAAAACTTTGTATACTTAATGTAAGTTTACATATTGTTGATAGGTTTTACTCACATTTCCAACACAAGGTATATTTAAAATTGCCAAAACAAGCACTTAAAATAAGTATACTATTTAAAATTTTATTTAAAGTTAGCATTGATAGAATCGATAATGCTGAAAAAACAAATGTTTTTTAAACGTACTTATCATAAGATAAATAGTGGATTTTATTCAACTATTAAGACGTTACTAAAAAAAGCTAAAGACTAGAGACGAAGAATTTTTGTTTAGACCAGGAGGGAAGGAAAGACCTTGAACTCAGTTGGTACCAGAAGATGTCATAAGGGCTAACGTGATAGCGTGGATGCATTAAAAAAATTTAAAAAAGTAAACATTTTAATAGAAACAAAAATATTTTAAAAAGATATAGTTTTCAAATCAAAAACTCAATATAAAGAGGTTTAGAATATTTAATTGGCTAATACCGTTTTTACACATTTTGAATCCCCTCAGCTGAACGAGTCAAATGTCTCTGCTTTTTCATAATTGGTTATAACAGTATTGAACAATTTATTAAAAACAACATTGACATCATGAAAAAATCAGAAAATTATTAAAATTTAAATATTTAAAAATTAACCAATTGATAAGAAAACTTTGCTTAAACTAATAGTATATGGGGATAATTTTTTTGGTTTCATTACTTTTCCCATTTTTTAAGCGCTACTTGAGCGAAAAGATTGTTGGTAAAATTCTTAAACAAAAAAATACATCCCCGTATATTTCTTTAATCTCATAGCATGCAAATTATATAAATATCTAGTAGCTATTTATATAAGCTAAAATATTATAGCTTTGTGTTCAGTGAAAGAATTCTTTAATAGAAGTTACAAATATATTATTGCGTAGAATGTTGATAGTAGATGGTAATACGGTAGATATAACAAACTAAAAAAATATACTTACAACGCCAATCATTATATTAATCAATTTACAGAATTATATGGGGATGTATTTTTTTAAGAATTTTTGTAACAGTCTTTCCACTCAAATAGCGCTTAAAAAATGGAAAAAGTGATGAAACCAAAAAAACATCCCCATGTATTAATAATGCTATATTTCTAAAATGTTTAGTTAAAATTAAAATCAGAACTTTTTATTATTATAGGTAAATTTGTTTTAGGGTATTTAAAATAAATTAATTATTAAAAGAATAAATGGGTATGTATTTTTTTAGTTAAGAATTTTACTAACAATTATTCTACTCAAATAGCGCTTGAGAAATGGAGAAAGTGATGAAATCAAAAAAAACACTCTCAAATAAAATATCAAATCAACAAAGCTACCGCAACTCTATTGTAACATAGTTAATTGCTTATTTAAGAATAAAGTATTAGTAACAACAAGTTAGAATAAAAATCAACATAATAAAAACCCAAATAATCATAGAGCTAGCTTCAAAAATTACCGCAAATTGTATTACAACAGAGTTGCAGCAGCTGTAAATTATTTTAAAATTCAAGCTGTTGAACTATTTTACTAGCCAAAATCAAGCTTAAATCTAGTTGCTCAAAAAAAAATGGTGTGGGAAAATCGAACTAAATTTAAAGTGAACAACTGAAAATTGCTCACTGTAGCTAAAAAAAGTTGCTTAACAACCATTTGAAATTAAGCCTAAATCCAACTACTCAAAAATTTTTAGCTACGAAAAATTATTCTACCCTTACGTCAAGAGTCCCATTATAATATTTTTATTAATAAAATTACTAATTGAAATACGTTTGTTTCACTTCCTCTAAGAACTATTCCACTATTTATTTAAGAATAAATTTATGCTAAAATTGGCAAAGCATAAGAGTCAGGTTCTAATAAAACATTTATACAAATCATTAATATAAAAACCATTACTAAACAGTTCGCTTTTTAAATGAAACAGTAGTGATGGTAATAATAACAATGAATTATTCAAATAGATTAGTTTAAATGTTTATTTTTAAACCAGATAGATAGAGAATGCTGCCCTTAAAAATCAAGATAGTAAAATAAATATGGTAAAATCAGCTTTTTAAAAAGGTTTAACTAAAGATATTATCAAATCTTTATAAATAAAATATATATTGTATATTGTTTGCATTAAATTCACCGTATATAAAAAACAATAACTAATTAATTTCAAAGATCAACTTATACATCAACAAATATAAAAACCATTTATTAATCTAAGGTTGTATATTAAAATTTTTAATATAAAATTTCCAATTTATATCGCTCTTTTAAAGATAATTTAACCTACAACCTTATAACTGCTGAAGCTCATTTATAACTTAATTAACTGCGTATTTTAAAAAAAAATCTATGTAAAATTCGTTAAATTATAAAAATTATGGCTAAAAATTGATTATATAAATAATTTGACTATAAAAATTACCACTAAAAAAGTCAACAAAAGTTGTAACAGATCCATTGAAAAAAGCTATTGGCCAAAAAATTATTTAATATTCTTAAAAAACTATTTTAATTTAACTACAAATTAAGAATAAAGGATATACTCAGAGAAAGGCGTTTTAAATGTAATGTTACATAAGAATAGGCTCCTTGGTATAAAACGATTTTTTAAGCTGACACGGTTGGCCTGAGCTTACACTTAAAGCTAGAAACCAGAAGCCTCTTTCAAATTTATGATATTTATCCTTCTTTAGCTAATAGTTTACTTATTATAAGGGTAACAGTAAAAATATATTACAATAATAGCACGCTACATAAGATAATTAAATCATTTAAATAGCTTTTTTTTAATTAAAAGTCATTAATAAATCATTATATTGATATATTAATAATTATTCTCAAGTACTTGAAATGTACCTTTGGAAGCGTGATCAGTATAGCTTAAAGCAAAAAACAAGTATTTAAATAGTTAAAACGAAATGTTCTTATTATTATAATACTATCTCCTTTGAATATTATAAATATGATACTAAGCTTTGAATAAATAGTACTTTAGAACTAGATTAAACTTCTACTATATTAACAATATATTAATAACAAACGATACTATTTATAAGTTGATAGTAATTAAACTTAGTCAGCTTTTAGAAAAAATTTAATCTGTTTTTAGTAATAAAATAAAAATAATTAGAAGATCTCTTCAATAAGCCAGCTTCAAGTTTTATTGAACGCTGGATTTGGTAAAGAATGTAAGTTTTAAAATAAGCTAATGGTTATAAGTAAAATTAGTTAAATTATTACTTAAAACCAATAATTCAAATTCTTTTTAGAAGTGTTGATTTCATAAGGAGGTTTTAATTATTATTGGCCAAAGCTTGAATTCAGCAAATCACTTAGTATTAAATTTTACTAAAATTACTAGGCTACAATTATTGTTAGCTGTTTTTATTAATTTATATTTACTAAGATTATCAAGTTTATATTTCTTCCAATTTTAAAAGTCGTTTTCCTTTTTTTTATAAACGTATATATGGCTTCGACTTCTGGAAAGAGACAAAATAATAGTGATGAAGTGTCAATTTTGAATGCTGTAAGTAGTATAGATAAAAAAGAGTTCTCACTTAAACAGGTTATAAAAGTGATATGTGATTTGGCGTTTGAGCCAACTCTGATCTGCTCCAATAATAGTATCTATGATTGTAATTCCAACTTTTTGAAGTGTGTTGAGTTTGAAAATAAAGTGAAACTATTAAAAACTCCGATTTCGCAACTAGTTCAAGACAATTTTTATCCAAAAGATATAAATAAAAATGGAAAGAGTGAGTCAATCAACATCGAAGACATAAATAAATTAAAGCTGTTTAAAGGCCTTTTTGATGAAAAGTTATATCCGGTTGTTATTAAACCATTTGAAAAAGTGAATAGTGAGCAATTGTATATCATTACTATTAAGAGCGGGGCAGTAATACTGAACCCAAATGAAGAGGCCGATAGTGGCCTCTCTTTAAATATTAATGCTCTTCCAAGTATTGCTACTAAGGATAAACCATTACATAATTTAAGCAGGGCAGGTATGCCATTTCCTTCACAGGATTTATACAATAATGGACATCAAAACAATGATTTGGAAGTATCTGGTGAAAATATAAGCGATCCAACCCTTGCATTATTCAATGGAGTTTCTCAAGTTTTTGATTTTCTCCCTTGCTTGGTTTGGTACACTAATCTACAGGGACATTTAGAGTAAAATATTATTATTTAAAAATAAATTTAATTAAATATTTTAGATTTATGAATAGAAAGTTTAAAGAAACATTAGGTGTAGATTCAGTTACAGATGATTATACAGTAAGCTAATAAAGGTTATGATTTATTTTATTAAATTTCTTAGAAAACTATTCATCCTGAGGACTATGAATCGCTAATAGCCGGGTGGTCAAATAGCTGTAGGGTAAGTATTTGTAGCTTGCAGATCTATATTTAATACTAAATCTGTATCAAAGAGTAACGTACCATTTAATTTGGAAGTAAGATTATGCTATAATCCAACAAAACCTCTTTCATTAGACAAGGATAATGAATATCGTTGGTATTCCTTACAATCGATTCCCATTTCAAATTGGCGGGATTCGTCTTCTTTCAAATGGGCACATATAGCATTAGAAACAAACGAGCATAAAAGAATGAAAGAAGAAGTAATAAAATTGAAGGTATCAGAAAAAGCAGCCATAGAGGCATCAAAGTTAAAATCGGATTTTTTAGCAACAATGTCGCATGAAATTAGGACTCCAGTAATTTAATCATTCTATTAAAGTTAATTTCTTATTTATTTATTCTAGCTATTTGGAGTGGTTGGAAATGCATGTTTACTCAAAGACACGGATTTAAATGTGGAGCAAAGAGATCTAGTAGATAGCATTGAATTTTCTGGAAGGTTGCTGATGACAGTGATCCAAGATGTATTGGATTTCTCTAGAATAGAGTCAGGTAAATTAGAAATCCAACGATCAAACTTTGGTATTTCTAAAGTGTTTAAACATATGGGACAAATGTTGAAATTAGAAGCATGTAAAAAAGGTCTTAATTTCAATATTAGATTACCTAATTATAATGGTACAATAAATGCCGATTCTTCTCGGTTGTTGCAAGTATTAACGAACCTTACAAGTAATGCTATAAAGTTTACTTCTGAAGGATCAGTAACACTTGATGTAACATTAGCACCTATATATGGTAAGGTGGACCAAGCTATGCTCCAGGTTAAAGTAGCTGATACTGGAATAGGGATATCAGAAGAAAGCATACCCACACTATTCACACCATGGACTCAAGCAGATTTATCAAAGAGAAAGTACTATGGAGGAAGTGGGCTAGGACTATCAATATGTAAATCATTAGTTCAACTGATGAATGGAGAAATAGGATTAGATTCGATATTGAACAAAGGGACAATAGTATGGTTTAAGTTGCCTGTTACCGTTGATAAACCTGTGACACAAGAAAATGGGTATACAACCATGGTATTTTCCCCTTCCCCAACAGCAAATAGATCACCAAAAGACAATATGGATAATAATGACAGTAAGTATAGTAACGGTGAAAGTATAAATAAGGCTGGTAGTAATCGTATGAAATCAATAAGGCCACATATGAATAAACGTCAAGCACTTAGTAATGGTAAAAGACATTCTGGATCACCTGATACTTCGATTACCAAACATCGTATAATGATAGTCGAAGATAATCCAATTAATCAGAGCATCATATGTAAGTTTTTAGATAAGATAGGAGGGATTGAATACAAAGTTATACCAGATGGAAAGGAAGCACTTGAGCTGTATTACGAAAAAGGGTCAAAATATTATGATATTATATTATTAGATCAATCATTACCAGGGCTTAATGGAGATGAGATATGTAATAGTATAAGGGAGAATGATAATAATCAGATTCTTATTAGTATATCAGCTAACGCTCTTATTAGTGATCAAATCCATTTTAAAGATATTGGGATGAATGATCATATTTCAAAGCCAGTGACATTCGAAAAATTCAAGCAAGTGATCAATAATTGGTTAAATCAATTTAATAGTTCGGGTCACTCACCGATCATAGAAATGAGCTCAAGTCCGTTTAATAAGAGTGATTTAAAGAAGTATAGAACTAGATAGATATTATTGGTTCAACGATTTTAAATAGCTTATTCTACTACTATTTATAAGCACCTTTTGTAGGAAAAAAGTTTTAACCAAAGTGTCTTTGGCTGGTGTTACCATTAATCATTTTTTTATAAGTTTTGTTTTGATATGTATATTTGTAACTGCTATTCTACCCCTATTCGATTCTTTTTGTAACGGAAACTCCGGATAAATCAACCTTTAACTTGGTTTATAATGCCTAACTCGACTAATACTCACTATAAATAGTAATAAAAAACTTAACCTATCTGATCTACTTGTTAAGCTAATTTACATCATCATTATAATGTTTGTTAATGGTTGCAATTATGAAGGAACCTGTCCTATCAATCCGCATTCAAAACAAGTTGTAGTGCGGATAGCTCTTTTAGGCAAATGATTATTAAGTTATTAAAGTATTGAATTGTTCATACTAGTCACAAATTAAACATTAATTATACTGATTGGTATGATCGTTTACATAAATATATTCTTGATGGAGTAGTGTATTAATAAACAATTTTTGTCATCTTAGTTTTATTATGTTTAAGTAAACTGCTGCTTTGAAAACAATTATAATATTATACTAAATGACTTATTATTAATTAAACCAAGTTTTAAATAGTAACAAAAGTTGCTCTATACATTTGTATGCTTTTTTTCACTACAATTTAAAGCTTGCATTTAAAAGTGTTATTAGTTTTGCTAAAATGAAATAAATTTAACTACACTTGACTATATCGTTTGCAAGTGATATTGTATATTCATTTCAAGAAAACAAAGATAACCTAAAATAGTTTATAACGTGTATTATAAACGATTTCATTAAAACAATGATTACATTACTAGTGTTTTAAACCTTCAAAATTTTATTAAAATTTATAAACCTGTTCTGCAGTATATCCAAGCTCTTTAAGATAACCTTTAAGTTCTCCTTGAGCTTGTGGGGATGCTTTAGCCCCAGAAACAGTATTCATTAAACCTGGTGGTCCACACACAAATATAATGGAGTCTTTATCTTCATTGCTGGGTAGATATTTTTTAATAAGATCCTTAGTAACATAACCCTCGGTGCCCTCAAAGCCTCTAGGTTTTTTATCTAATACATAATGTACCTTGATTTGATCAGGATGACTTTTTACTAAACTATCAATTTCTTTCTTCAAGATAATATCGTTTTCACTCTTATTCGCAAAGATTAAACTGACCTTCGTCTTGTCTTTAGGGTCCAATAAGATCTTACGTACTACTTGCAACATAGGTGTGATACCAGTACCACCAGCAATCATACCGATTTCATTAAGAGTGTTAGCTTTGTATAGATACTTTGGAAATGGGCCTTTAACGTCTAAAGAATCACCCTCTTTCAAAGTGAAAAGATATGGGGTAAAAGCACCAGCTAAAAGAATAAATAACTTTTCTTAATTTATCGCTATGGAAACTTACTATCATACTTCTTGATAATGAAATCAAAGTGACCAACGGCACTATCGTCAGAGGTAGGGGTATAAGGACGAATGACTGGCTTTTCACCTTCTTTGGCTGGTTTACGGGTAACAACACATGATGCTACTGGTAAATTTAATGAACCACTGTTTGGAATCTCTAAACGGATTAAGCGGGTGTCATGGGTAAGATTTTGGATTTCCTTGATTTTGAATGAAGTAAATTCGGCTGGGTTTAATGGCGAGCTTTTGCTACGTTCGTCAGCCGATAAAGAAGTGGATGAGGTAGATAACTTTACTGAGTTTTGCTGTTGGTAGTAGTAATAACCTGCAAATAGTTAATCAAGCTTGTTATATATATGAGTTTGTGTCTTACCTGCTCCTCCTATGATGGGGATGGCAGCTAATAAAAGCTTGTTGCTACCACCGGATTGGCCACCACTGCTCGTTGAGTTCCAAGCTTTAGGAATAAGTTGAGACTACAGAGTTAAATAGTTCTAACACGCAATAAAAATAGGTATTACCTTAGTGAAGTTGATGGATAATTTAGAGCTTGATTTGAGATATGTCTTCAAAAGGGCTGCCATAATTTGAGTATTATAAAAATAATCATTAAACTTGTGATTTTTCAATTTTATAGCATGGCTGAAATGATACGTCATTTTTGGGAAGATTACAAATCATCAGTAAATTTATGGGACTTTTAGGCTTAAGACAATATACTTTTATTAAATAAAAATTTCCCTCAACGAGGATAAAAAACTATTCAAAATTTTATTAAAAATCTTATCATAGATCTTATATTTTTGTCGCTTATTGTACTCTTGAAATCACATTTTATCTGGTAAAGATTGCTCAAAATTTTAAAACTTCAAAAAATTGGATTAACCCAAAAAATACAACTAAGCAAACAAGCTTTAGTAAATTTAAGCTCAAGATCTAAATTATAGTTCTACTTTAATACATGGAGGATGGTTGTAGCCAAGATTTACAACCCAACTAATGGAATCAAAAGGGCATTTATGTTTAAAGTAAGGGATTTAAAATTTCAATTCAAATAAATTTTAATTTGATTGTTAGAGCTTAAACAAAGTACCCAAGTCACATTTTATTAACAGGAGTCAAAAGCATTTCTCGATAAACTCTAGTCGTTCGAGTGAAGTGAGCGAGGTTAGCCAACAAGGTATATCAGATTAAGAGTATTTATTGAATTTGCTTAAATTAACCTCTAGTTCCGATGAATCATGCAGGGATACAATTGCTATCGCCTAGCTTAAGAGAAAAAGTGTTTGGTGAAACAAAACAAACTTCCCAGAATGGGTTCTTCGACGAATTATCTAAAGATCATTTAACAAAGCACAATATTTATGATAAAAGAAAAGAAGATATAAAAAGTCCAATCGATTTTGATATACCAGAGTTAAACGGTAAAAATATAGGAGAGCATTTTTATAATATTGGAAAAAATATAGCGGAACCTTATCTTTCTATAACTAAACAGTTTGCAGCGGAGAATTTACCAAAAAAACCGCAAACATGGTCGGCAGTTGGTGGTTGGACACGTTATAATATGGACGGAACTTTTTATAAAGTGAAATATCCAACTGAGCCAATAGCCGTGTTCGATGTTGAAGTTTTACCAAAGATAAGCCCATACCCAGTGATGGCATGTGCAGTTACAAAAAAAGCATGGTATTCATGGACGTCGCCTAGTTTAGCGAATTTTGTTGATGGTACAGATAGTGAGCCAGTTATTGAAAACCATTTGATACCTTGGAATAATGAAGAGAAACAGATTATTATTGCTCATAATGCATCTTATGATAGGGCAAGATTAAGGCCAGAGTATAACCTCGTTGAATCAAATATTGCGTTTATTGATACAATGAGTTTACATGTAGCTGTTGGTGGGTTAAGTAGCAATCAAAGACAAAAATGGATTAAGTATGACAAGGCAATGGCGAATGAAGATGAGGAGATCTTAGACAAAGAAAATCTAACCAGTAAATTTTACAATGTTAGCAGCATAAATAGTTTACAAGCAGTTGCACAACTGTATTGTAAAATCAAAATAAATAAAGATGAAAGAGATATCTTTGTTAAAGGAGATTATAATGATGTCAAAATCAACTTTATGGATTTGATGGATTACTGTTCTAGTGATGTAGCAGCCACGTTTGAAGTGTTTAAAGAGGTTTTACCAAAGTATTTAAAAAAATGTCCTCATCCGGTTTCGTTTGCGGGTATTTTAATCATGGGAAAAACTTTTTTACCGTGTAATGAGAGGTGGCTTAAATATTTATATGATTGCGAACAACTATATCAAAAATTGTCGACTGAAGTTGAGGATCGATTGGTTGACCTTGCTGAGCAAGCACTTTTACATGAAGACCCTACAAATGACCCATGGCTTGGTAGATTGGATTGGACTACACAATCGTTGAAAATGACCAAGCCAAAGTATCGGAAGGATGGTACCTATGCTAAAAACGGGGAACCGAGGCCGTACGCTAATCAAATTTTGCCAGGAAAACCAGAGTGGTATAAAGCATGCTATGATAACAAAGAAAAGAAATTAAAGATTACAATAAGGGGTAGGTTGGCGCCTTATTTACTAAGACTTAAATGGTCTGGTCATCCTATTTATTATTCAAAAATACATGGATGGACATATTATGCAAAAAAGGAAGAAGATGATAATAAGGCTATGCCTCTCTTCTTTCCAAATGATATAAATGATCCTGATTATGAGCCTTTCCCTAAAGAGATAGAAAATGAAGCTAAATTTTACAAGATTCCACACAAAGATGGGGACGATAATCGATGCGGAAATCCATTATCTAAAAGCTATACATCGGCACTCGAAAAGGGGATATTATCTTCTGAATACCCATTAGCAAAGGAAGCATTGACAATGAATACACAATGTGCTTATTGGATATCTTCAAGAGAGAGGGTGAATAACCAATTTGTTGTTTGGCAGGAGGAAAAAGTTAATTTGAACATTAAAAAGAGAGGGGAGGGCACAAAAGATGGAATCATACTTCCACAGATGACTACTATGGGCACAGTAACACGTAGGGCAGTTGAAGCAACGTGGATGACAGCTAGTAATGCTAAAAAGAATAGGATTGGTTCAGAGCTAAAAAGCATGATTCAGGCACCAGAAGGGTACTGCTTAATTGGCGCAGATGTTGATTCTGAAGAATTATGGATCTCAAGTTTGATTGGAGATGCCCAGTTTCGTAATCATGGGGCTACTGCTTTCGGATGGATGACGCTACAGGGGTCAAAATCGGATGGCACGGATATGCATTCCAAAACGGCGTCTATTTTAGGGATTGGGCGTGGTGAAGCTAAAGTGTTTAATTACGGAAGGATTTACGGTGCTGGGGTTAACTTTGCAATACAACTCTTAATGCAGTTTAATCCAAATATGGATCGACAAACAGCCAAGGAGAGAGCTACTCAGCTTTATGAGGCTACCAAGGGGGGTAAAGAAAGGACACGTAAATTTAATTCAAAACAGTTCTGGTATGGTGGGAGCGAAAGTTATATGTTCAATAGGTTAGAAGAGATAGCTACCAGTACAGATCCACGTACGCCTATTTTAAATTGCGGTATACCAAATGCGCTTTTACCTAAAAGCGTGGGCGATGGGTATATGACATCGAGGGTCAATTGGGTTGTACAATCATCAGGAGTAGACTATTTGCATCTGTTGTTGGTTTCTATGAAGTACTTGATAAAGAAATATTCCATTAATGCACGGTTTATGATATCCGTACACGATGAGATTCGCTATTTAGTGGATGAAAAAGACGCTCATCGTGCTGCTTTAGCATTACAAATATCCAATCTTTGGACACGAGCCATGTTTGCATATAGATTGGGAATCAATGACCTTCCTCAATCGGTGGCATTTTTTTCAGGTGTGGATATTGATCATGTACTAAGAAAAGAAGTAGATCTAGATTGTGTTACACCATCAAACCCGATACCTATTCCCCCAGGAAAGTGTCTCACCTTTGAGGATCTGGCTGAGAATACTAATAATTATTCGCTTGTTTCTAAAGATGCATCAGATGCTCCGCTGTTATACGATAATACTATCTATGATACAGCTGAAGTTGATAGTTCCAGAGATATTAATTTGTCTAAATTGACTAATCCTATTTCTTTTAATGAAAGTGATAACAAATACCTAAAAGCACAAAATTGTTCGGATATTGAGGATATTGAGGAAATTTATTCAAATGATAAATCAAAATCAAATAATAATAGGAAATTTCATACAACTAAACCAAACTCATATCCAAATAAAATTACGAAATCAGCGTCACATTCTAATTTAAATTATGGATTTAATAGTAGTGAATCCAAGGATAGCAACAATAGTTTAAATACTACAACTACATATATTAAACATACATCTGAGCTTGGCCAGCTTATCTATAATGTTTCAAAAGGTAAATGCTGGAATAGAAGTTCGAATAATAGATTTCCTATCTTTACTAACCATACGAAATCAAATTAAGTTATTTATTATATAGAGTTAAATAAAATGAATTATTTTATTGTAAATTTAATCTTTATGACATTTTAAACGTGATTTAGTGGCCTTTTGTTTCTTTATACTTTATAATATTTACAACTTATAAAATCATCATTTATATTATTTGTTAAATAATAGCTTAGCATTATTCTAAGGAAAGTATATAACGGTGACAATCAGTTTATTTCTTTTATTTTTGTTTACATACGATCTAATGGAGTTAAACCAAGTAATCTCATAGCATTGCCCAAAGTTACCTTAGCTGCGTTAAACAAGACTAAACGTGGGTTAGCTAACTCCTCAGGTTGATTCATCACCCAAAGTTGCTCTAAGCAAGTAGAGATACTTCTAGATAATCCAAATGCATAATGAACTACGGAACAAGGCTCAAATCCAGCAACTGTACCTTTAACAATATCTGGGTATTGTGAAATCATATCCACTAATTCGCTAGCACACTCTTCTTTTAAGGTATCCAATGGATGGTCTAAATTAATTTCACGGTTTGCTTTACGGATTACAGAGGACAAACGAGAGTGAGCATATTGTAGGTAAGGTCCGGTATCACCTTCAAAAGATACCATTTGGCTCATATTAAATTCATAATTTCTAATTCTACGGGCTGAAAGATCTTGTACGACTACGGCAGAGATACCAATAATATCCGCTACCTCTTCTGGGCTTTCGATCTGAGCATATTTATGTTCGTTCTTTTTCATTACGCCATGCATGGTATCTTTGGCTTCTTGTAAAATATCATCTAAGAACACGACATTACCTTTACGTGTTGACATACCAGTAACTAAACCATAGTTAATATGGTGGCACTTTTTGACCCAATCCAATTCGAGTAACTCTAAGATCTTAAATAATTGCTTAAAGTGAAGATCTTGCTGAGAGGCGACGATATAATACATTTCATCAAAATTATAAGTCTCATAACGTTGAATAGCTGCTCCAATATCACGAGTGATATATAAAGTAGTACCATCTGATTTCCTTACTACCACTTTACCAAGTTTAAATTTCTCTAAATCAATGATTTGGGCACCTTTAGATTCAATCAATAAGCCTTTCTCTTCAAGCAACTTGTTGGCTCTTTGCATGTATTCATTAACTTGAGATTCTCCAGAATAAACATCAAAGTCGATATTTAATCGAGCGTATGTTTGTTTATATTTTTCGATACTCAAGTTACGGAATCTGGACCATAATTTAAGTACTTCTTCATCCCCATCTTCTATTTTTTTAAAATAAGCACGTGCTTGATCATGAATTGTGTCATCGTTTTCAGCATCGGCCTAATAAAAACAATGTCATTATTGTTTATTGTCATTTAACTAATAAAAATTACATTAATTTTAACATAAACTTCGAAAAGGTGGCCAATAGGGTCGGCTTCTAACTTTTCTTCAGAACCATATAAACCAAATCCAAGGGCTAATAAACCTATAAAAGAATAAATATTAATTTATTGATAACACAACCTAATATGACTTACCATACTGTTTACCCCAGTCTCCTAAGTAGTTCATTGTAGTTGTTTCATATCCATTAGCGGTATGGGCCTTAGCAATAAAATTACCAATAATTGTTGAACGTAAGTGACCAGCATGGAAAGGTTTAGCAATATTTGGACTGGAGAACTCGACCAAAATCTTTTTACCATTACCGCTAGTATTTACACCATATTTTTCGCCACTTTTCACCACTTCTTTCAATAATAAATCTCTTAACAGATCACGGTTGATCTTAATATTTAAAAATATACCAGCGGCTGATGCAGATTTAATATAATCATTTGATTGAATCTAACTATTAATAAATATGATATAATATTATAGTTATTACCTTTTCAGCATATTCTTTAGCAAATTGAGCTGGGTTGCCTTTAAGTCTAAGTCTAGGGATGGCCAATGCAACATCACCATGCTCTGGGTTCTTTGGGGCTTCGAATATAGTTAATAAGGTTTCTACAGGAACCCCACTAAATTCTGATACTTGCTTTGCAATCTCTTGTTTAAATGAATCCATTTGATCAATCAGTGTAAGTTAACTTTGGTTAGTTATTGTTTTTATAGTTGAATTGAACCAATTAGATTGCGAAGTTCAAGAACTCATAAAATGAGTCAGTGTAGAAAAAAGTTGTTGCAGGGATAAAAAGAGTCTTATAAGCATGGATGGTATGAAATAGCTATACGCAGTAGACATATAATGACTCAAATAATGTTATTCATAATGAGTTATAATTTTATAAATCAAACTTCATAGCCTAATATATAGTAAGATGAGTATATTTTTATTGAGTTAATAAACTGTCAAATAAATTGAATAAAGTTTAAAAAGCTAAGACATCATCTATTACTGCTATCAAAAGTTAATGATCAATGGATTTAATTTTATTTAATCCAACTATTGAATACATTATTATATTACAGATTTATTTATTTATTTGTTAGTTACGTCTGTTACAATAGATAATAAAAGTATAGTAACTCAATCGTTAATTCTAATGTACTCATTAATTTAAATGCTTAAACTTCTATAATTTGAAAATTAAAATTAATTTTTTTTTAAAAGTAAAGCAAATGTTTTGATTACAACTTATTAGATAAAATTGTATTTTAATAGTTATTTATTCATCTTGAATTTACTTTAAATTTACTTAATATAATAAGCTAACGCTGGTTTGTTTTTTGATATCCTTACTAACTTTAATAATTATTGTAAGTTTGATTGTTTAATTTGTTTAAACAATAGTGTTTAGAACTATTTTATATATTAATCATATCAATAATTTAATTTTAAAAATTAAATAAACAGTTTCCTTTCATTCTTATATTTCTTCTTATCATAAAATATACGTTTTTATTACTTTTCAAATAGCTCAAAATCATTTACATTATTAATAACGTTAACCATTAATGTTTTAATTTGTGAGTATTTATTTAGTTTTAAAATAGTTTGATAGATGACTTACCACAAAGGTTCTTACAATGTAAGAGCTAATAAATTTATTTGATCTTATTCAATTTGTTACAAATAAAACCAAAAACCAAATTTTACAAGTCCACATGGAGTGTAAGGTTTAATATTAATATATGACTCTTATCAGCTTTGTTGATTGTGTTAATTTTTTGAAGTTATTTCATAACTTTATAACAAAGCAGAAATGAAAACCAAAAGAGAATTAATTAAAGAGGCACTGGAAATAGAGTACTTTGTCTTTTAATGATTTTGAGCATAATAAAATTGTTTTTAAACCATATGGTTACAAACTCACATTTTATAAACCCTTACAAAAACTTTTTAAAATTATTTTTGAAAGTTATCATCATAATATTTTACTGTTACAGTAATATTGTGCTATCGCTATAATATTCTATGAGTTTCTAAATAATTTATACCTGTATTTCAAATTAAAAGGTTGTCCCGTATACACAAGTTAAACTAGATATATATTATAATGATTATATAAAAATATTCAACCATATGATTCTACAAATAAATTGTTAAAGCATATGGTCCAACTTAAAATTTTTTAAATTACCTTATTACCCTACTGCAAGTGTTGGTACTCAAACTAACATTAAATTAATGAGCTTTGTAAATAAAGAACTAACTTCAAGTTGTGTTGTTGTTGAAAATAGTGTAAATTAAGTTGACTAAAAAATAAAGATTTAATTATTGACATTTGATTACTGTTATTTATTATAAATTTAATTTTCTTATAAAATGGCTGCTTTAGATAGATAGATATATGATTACCAAGTAAAGTTGTAAATCACTTTTCTAGTGGTGTATCTATTATCTCTTGCATAATTGCGTTAATTGTTTTGGCTTTAAGAGTAGTAAACAAAAAATTAAACCTAGATCCTTTCGCTTATCTATTTTTATAGTGGTAGCTGATTTATTTTTAGTATCTTCCAAATTGCAGCCATACACTCATATACAAACCCAATGTGTCTTAATCAACATCAGGATTTATATTTACCGCTTCAATATTTTTATTATATGGGGGTGTTTTTTTGACTTCATCATTTTTTCCACCTTTTAAGCGCTATTTGAGTGGAAAAATTATTAGCAAAATTCTTAAACACAAAAATATATCCCCATATATGACATCTATTGTATTAAATTTAGTATCAACTATAGTTTTTAAAGTTTAATGTATCAAATACATGAGCCTAGTTTTATATATAGCCCCTCTTTTGGTATCACTGTTTGTAACCATATTACCATTAGCCTTGAGGATTTTTTGCTAAATGATGAATCATACTGATTTAAAGAAAATACCCGTGAGGAGTCTCAATGGGCTTATAAAGTTAAGTACGATTGGCTAATAGTTATAGTTATGTTTTGTGCTATGGTGTTTTTATCAGTCACTTTTTATTTAATCATTTAAAAAAATTTATTACAATCTTCATTCTAAAGTATAAGAACACAAAGACTTGAAATTCAAACAAAAACCATTATAAATATGAGGATATATTTTTGTATTTAAGAATTTTACTAACAATCTTTCCGCTCAAATAGCGCTTAAAAGATGGAAAAAGTGATGAAACCAAAAAAAACACCTCCATATATTAATGTATCCATTAATACCAGTTGTATTTCATGGCTTTATAATGATTAAATTATTGCTGATACTAAAATGAGGCAAACTAAAACCTGAGATATGTTATCTTTTATATATTATGTTTACTTTTTTTTTCAAAACTTCTAAAAGCTTTTTTAACATTTTGGTTTTTTTTATTTGATAATTTATTATATAAAAAATCCGAGTTAGCTTTTATAAAACTTAAAAGAAACAGTCTAATGTTTAGCCCAAGTTTAGTATTTAACTTTTAGTTTTTTATTAAAAAGCAAAAGTACCTAATATAATTTTAAACTATTTTATTATAATTTACATTATAAGTTGGTGGAATTTTTGTTAAAAAATATTTATCATTGACTGCTTTGTAGCCAGCATTACAGATTTGCTATCAGATAAATAAATAAATTATTTTAATGCTATAATTATATTGTTACTATATTATTAAATTAATAAATAACTGCATAAAGAGGAATAGTTAGCTTTAAAACTGTAAATATTGGTTTATCAGCTCTCGGATTAATTATAAGATGATAATCATTTAACTTGTTTACAAAGCTAGTGGTAGTCTTGTAATCAATTTGACTGTGATCCATGTGGTATAATCAATTCAAAGTTCCTCATTTAGATTTACTATGAGAATTTCTATCGCCTAATTGCAAAAAACTTATTTAAAATTTCTAACTTTTGATTCTTTTTTATTATTTCTTTTTAATATTAGGTCAAATTTTTATCAAAAATTAAACTTCAGAAGCAATCCGACTTTTTTTGCAAGAGTTCCTCCAGCCTTTTTTGCTATTTACTATAAAAGCAAAAAAGAGTAGACATTTTTACATAAGCTTGTGCAGTTAATATTTTCATTTCGATCAAAACCGTTTCTGTTTCTCACAATATATTCAAAAAAGATGTCAAAATATGAGGATGTTTTTTTTGGTTTCATTACTTTTTCCATTTTTTAAGCGCTATTTGAGCAGAAAGATTGTTGGTAAAATTCTTAAACATAAAAATACATCCTCATATAGAACTTGAAATATCTGTTTTAAAATAGAACTGTTGTTCATCGATAAAATAAGTTTTGAATTTTGGTTGTAAGTTTCTATTATTATTCATGATTAGTTATTAGTCCCCCATTTAACTTGATTCTACTTTTTTTGTCATATAATACTAAATCATCTATATTGTATTTAAATAATTGCAATATATATTCTTATATTTTTGGATAGAAAATAATACCTTCGATGGTTACGAAATATGCCTGTGTTGTAATATCTATTTAAAAGAATTTGGAGTTTGATTTTATGAGGTGAATACTTAACAGTAACAAGATTAATTTTGATTTCATAAATATAGTTACTAAAAATAAAATATAAGGTTATTTAGCCCGCTTTTAATTAATGAACTTATTGAATAAAGAACCAAATTTCATTAGAACTATGTAAAAAGAGTATAAATAGAATGTATTCAATATACAATAAAGCTTATTATTTATCTTTACTACTAACCACTGCAATACTGTTTTACTTATAAAATGAGCACTTCAGCTTTTTTATTGTATGAGCATCGAAGTAAGATTGTAAACCATTTTTCTAACGGTGTATCCGCTATTTTTTGTGCTATTGCATTATTACTTACGCTCATGTTAAGAGTAATAAACAAAAAATTGAATAAATCTATCTCTTTTCGACTATCTATCTTTATATTGATAGGTGACCTATTATTCAGTATATTTCAAATTATGGCAGTTCATTCCACATCAGATTTTATGTGTCATATAGCTACAGCAGGATTTCTATTTGCTACTCTAATTTCATTATTGTATACAGCATCTGTTGCTTTGAATTTGGTATTAGCCATCATTTTCAAAATTTATTGTGGTCAATATATGAAACTAGCTTTATATATAATCCCTTTTTTAGTATCACTTATTGTAAGTATACTGCCATTAGCATTCAAGCAAATTTCATTTAGAATTGTCTCATGTTGGTTTAGAGAAGAGGAGTCTGAGGGATTGAATTGGGCATACGCAACTAATTACATCTGGATAATGGTTACAATTGTGTTTTGTACTTTGGTGTTTCTTTCAGTCACTATTTATTTAATTATTCAAAGGTCAATATTTCGATCTTCGTATCAAGGAATGGAAACAGATAAGCTTGAAATTAAAACACGAACAATTGTAAAATTGTTAATGTATCCATTAACACCGATTATATGTTATACTTTAATAATGGTTAAATTGATTTTAATATCAAGGGGGGTTGTATTAGAACCCGAAGCAGACTATTCCTTAAACATTACAGCTACTTTTTTTAAAGGTTTTCAAGGCTTTTTTAATGCTTCGATTTTTTTATCTAATAGTCTATTGTACAAAGAAGCTGAGTTAGCTTTTAAAAAATTAAAAAGGGGGCAGTTTAGTGTTTAGCCAGGCCTAGCATTTAGTTTCCAGTTTTTCAAATTTGTCTGTATTTTTTTTGACAACTGTGCTTCATTTATAATAAAATATTTGATTATAAATATAATAATTCTAATATTTTTAATTCTCTGCTGCTACAAAATTTAAAATGGTATATAGTAAATATAAAGTTCAGGCAAAGCTAAAATATTTTATTATGAAAACCAAAATCAAATTATTTGGTTTCATTAAATTTAAAATTGGAATATTCTTAATCATAAAAGCTGATTATCAATTCGCTGCTCCTCCACTACTTATTCCAACATAGTACCAAGATAAATGAAGCTAAAAGCAAAATAAACATACACGTTAACTTAAAACGTTGAGAATTTGGTGTTCCAAGGTTTGGGAAAGATAATAAAAATTAAACAGTTCCTTAAATGGGGATGTATTTTTGTATTTAAGAATTTTACTAACAATTTTTCCACTCAAATGGCGTTTAAAAAATGGAAAAGTGATGAAACCAAAATAAACACCCCCAAATATAATATAAAGCTTCTTGACCTGACATAATAAATAAACTCACGTTTGAATAAACTGTTTTTTTTATCATAAAGATTATCCTGATTAAAATATGATTTTGTTAATAATTCTTCAATATTGAAGCATAGATCATTAAACTAAATATTTTGAATGCTCAATAGTAAAGAAATCTAATGTAACGAATTTGTTGACAAGTAGTCAAGATAAGCTATAGCCAATGTAGCTGATTTCACAAAAATCAAAGGGTAAATTCTTTTTCAATATTTAGCTAATGATATTTTTAAATTTTACATTGGATAAAAAATGAACAAAATGGAAAGGCGTTTCTATATTAAATTTAAAATAGTAAAGTTCAATATAAATAATCATTGCTTTTCAAATAGACTACTAAAATTAAAAGCCTTCTCACAATCTTAATAGTAGATTAAGGATGTTTTAAACTTCATTTCATAGCATTTCATAGCATTTCATAGCATTTCATTTACTTTAAAATAAATTTCGATAATTTCAAAAAACAATAGCTTACTCTACTAATCTGCATTTTAAATTTATCAAAATCAACATCATAGCCAATATGATGATGATGATTTGACAAAAAGAGTTTAACAAATCGCAGCTTACTCTCCTTTTAGTAAAACTTAAAAGCTAATTAAAAATTTGATTTTTTCAACAATGAAACAAAGCTTTATGGAGCACTTCAAAAGCTGCATCGAAGGCCAAGATGGAGATAGTACTCTACAGGATTTATCCTCGAGCCATAGTTATAAGCCAAAGAGATTAATGATTAAAAACTTTAAAGGTACTAATTGCTTGATGCTAATTAAAAGAAACATTCTAAACTTTCTTTGAAATTGCTTAGAGCTACCTTCTTTACCCGCAGACTTCAAAGAAACTAACTGGAAAAAGCTTGAAACTTCAATCATTGATGCATTCGATAATAGTGGACATAAATTGAGAGCGCAAGAGCTTTATAAAGTAAATATTATAATGTGAAACTAAGATTTAACTTACATTTAGTGTTGTGAAGTTTTATGTCGTCAAGGGCACGCCAGTTATATCCACAAAAATTTAAAAAGTTTACTAGAACAGAGAGTAGATAGTAAGTTTGAGTTTTTAAAAAGGTATTTGCACCATTATAAAATCAAGAGATGTACTCATTGTTTTTTAAAAGTCAGAATAATGATAAGTTGGGACACGTTGTATTGGCTCAAAATATCTGGGAAGACTATATTAATAAAATGGTAAGGCATATAGTAATGCTTTAAAATTTTGTCCTTATTTATATATATATAAAATAGCAAGAGATACGTTCTATTTTTATATTCTTGGACCAGTATTATGCTTTACCTACTCCTGGGGTTCCTTCTGTTTGGTAGATATTATATATTTAAATTAGAAAGCTTGTTAATTTTTAAGGGATATGGGGTTAAATATATTCAAGGATAGGATAGCAACTCAAGAAGATATTGCAAGCAACACTATTTATATTATTTTGGATTTATTACAGAAAGAAAGGTAAGATAAACTTAATGAAATATAGGCGAAATATTTATTTTTTGTAGACAGGGAGAGGAGGTAGATGGTGCCTTGGTTAAAAACTTGGTGAAAATGTTACATGACATTGGTAAATACGATCAAAAATTCGAACAAATGGTAGTCAACCAAGCAGAAGAATATTATAAAGCATTGAGTGAGAACGAGATCAAGCCTTTGAATTTGGAGAATAATTTGAATTTAGTTGAACGAAAACTCAGGAGAGAAACTGAAAGGGCTCGTAACTATTTATCTAAAAATAGTTTGAATCCAGTGTTGAATGTAATCCATAAATACATGATCGTAGATTCTACAAAAAAATATTTAGACGAGGATTTTAGTAGAGCTTTGCTTGATGGTAATCATCCAGTGTTAGCCATGTTGTTTCGAGTTTTTAAAGAAGCAGATGTGTTGGATCAACTTAACAAAGCTTTTTTCGAGGTTGTATTGGTAATTTGCATTATTAAATTAAATATGAATCCATTTACTCAATATAAAATATATGTAGGAAGTGGGTACTAAAACTATATCCAATCCAGAAAAAGATAAAGAGATGATTGAAGACATTCTGCAATATCGTGAGAAGATGGTTGTTATTGTCAACCAAGATTTCCAAAACCCAATTGAATTTCATCGCTCTTTAGTTAGAGCATTTGAAGATTTCATGGCTACTCGCGGCTCAGCACCAGCTAAATTATTAGCTAAAGCATTAGATTCAGTATTGAAATCTGGAAATCTTAAACTCACGGACGAGCAAGTGGACCAGAAATTGGATAAATTGTTTTCGTTATTTAAGTTTATTCAAGGTAAGTTTGATTTGATAGTGTAAAGTAGATAATACTAACTAGTATATTTTAGGTAAAGATATCTTTGAAGCATTTTATAAGCAATCTTTAGCAAAGAGATTGTTGTTAAATCGCTCTGCTTCGTATGATACTGAGAGGTTTATGATTACTAAATTAAAAGGAGGTAAATAAGGAATATTTCATGTATATTTGATAGGATGGCTAATATTTGATAACAATAGAAATTGGATCTGAATATACAGAAAAATTGGACGGCATGTTTAAAGATATTGAAGTATCAGATGATATGACAAAATTATATAAAGTAATTAATTTGTTGATGTTATTTTAACATTCTCTTATACCATTAGGAAAAATACCCAGATTTACCTTACAACTTTGATATCTCAATAAATGTACTTACACAGGCTAATTGGCCAACCTATTCTCCTTCTCCAGCCAAATTACCACCAAAGGTAGTATTACTAGTAGATATAATGAAAACAAGTCAAATTCTAACTTAATACAATAGATGGAAGCAGCTTTACAGCATTTTACAACATATTATAATGAGCAACATTCAGTACGCCGATTATTTTGGCAACACTCGCTATCTAAAGCGGTTTTGGTTGGGAATTTTATAAAAGTAAAGTTCTATTTTAGCTTTGAAAACAGGAAATTGAATGAATTTTTTGATAGGGTAGAAAAGAATTGACAGTGTCTTTGTTTCAAGCACTTGTCCTTTTGTTGTTTAATCAAAAGCACTCTAAAGGATTTACTATGAAAGAGATTAGAGAGATGACTGAAATTGGTAATTTTAATTAAAAAAAGCATTCATTTTACACTTTATTAAAATATTTATCAGAAAACGATCAGCTTAAACTTATATTGGCTTCGTTATCATCCAACAGAATACAGTTACTTTTTAAATCACCAGACGTAAGTGGGCTGCTTGAATATTAGTTTCGTTTTTAAATATTTAATATCTTTACCATAGAGACATGTGTTTTCTGATCGTGATGTTTATACTTTTAATGAAGATTTTGAGTCACCAGCTCAGCGTATCAAAGTTAATGCTCTACAACTAAAAGATACTGTAAGATTGTTTGTGTTAGCCGGATATATTTATAACTAATTTTAACTTAGGTTCGTGGTGATAATCGAATTCAAGATATGGTGATCCATAATAGACAGTTTTTGGTAAGCTCTATATAATTTAGTCTAATTTTTAGACATAATATATTTATAATCAATGTCATTTATTTAGATTGATGCTATTATTGTTCGATTGATGAAAAGTAAAAAGAGAATGATGCATGTTGATCTAATGAGCGAAACGCTTAAGGGTTTACAGTTTCCAGTAGAACCAGCAATGATTCGTTTAAGAATTGAAAATTTAATTGAAAGAGACTTTTTGGAAAGAGATCCAGATGCTATGGATATATTGATTTATCTTGCTTAATTAAATTTATATTATATTATTATAAATACATAAATTATTACAGATTATTCTATCCACTATTTTAATATTATTTACTTGTTACTTCATTCGACTTATCAGGATGACAATTCATATTTTTAATATGCCATAAATGCTTCTCTTTAGCTAAATTTAATTGGCTCATAGAAATACGTTTATTTATCGAACTAAAAATCTAATTCCTCTCCAATTCAGCTTTTATTTTTAACCTCTACAGCTCACATGGATAGCATCAGACGGAAACAACCCCTTGAATCAACCAATAAATCTCCTATCAGATCTAAAGAGGACTTAAGTAATATCAAAACAAGTAAGAAACAGCCGTTCAAATACGCACTTGCTTTAGCCAAAGCCAGGGTACATGCACATACTAAAAATTTGCCATCCCCGAGTATTAAGATATTGATGGAAAACAAACATTATGTAGACTTTAGACCTGGGGCCATGGGCGAGTCAGAACTTATTTCTAGGAAAGAAAGGTAAATGGCATTTAAAATTCTCGAGGATTAGATGTTAATTGAATTGAAAATAGGGTATTAAAGGAGAGAAAGAAAAGGGAAGTTTTAATAAAAAAGTTAGTAGAAAAGGTAGAAATAGGAGATAGAAAAAACCAAAATGAAGAGGGAGATAAAGAAGAGGAGATAATAAAGTTTAATGAGCTAGCGATGGAAAATTATGATTTATATAAAAACGATAAAAAAAAGGTAAGATTAACTTATTATGAATTTAGGAATAGATATTAATTTATCTTTTTAGAAGCTAAAACATATAAGTAAATCACTAGTTATTGTATTTAATTTAGCTTTATTTAAAATACTATAATTATAGAAATAGCGGGTTCAGAAGATAAAAAAGTATTTAAATGTTTAGGATGTAACAAAGAATATTTTAATAAAACGGTGTTTAATGTACATAGAGATAGTGAATGTAAGATTAGGAATAAAGTAAGTTTTAAACTGGGAATAATTAAATAAAACAAGTTTATTTTAATAATAATTAGGAAACAATTCAAAAGATGATGCAAATAAGTGGGGTAAAAAAAGTGGGGAAGGACAATATTTCATGTTACTGTAGAGATAATAATGAGATGGGTAACACCCCATTGGTCCAATGTGATTGGTGCTTATGTTGGCTACATTACTCTTGTCTATTGAGGAGTGGAGATATACCAGGATGGAATGAAAGTTTGCACCCAAATGTGAATTTGAATTATGAAGTGCCAGTAGAGCCACCGCATCAACTGTATTGTAAGAGGTGTGTTTATTTGGTAACTGAGTTTGAAAGGGATCAAAGGGATTATAAAGACGAGATTGTGTTACAGGAGAATATCAATAGTAAGAGGACTGGAGACCAAAGAAAATTTAAAAAAATATTGCCAAAGAAAAAGAGCTCAGTATTGGAAAAGCAGCTTTTGCAAAGGGCAGCTTTGAACTTTCAAACCTTAGGCCGGAAGGTTTTAGATGAAGAGAATTTGGAGCTTGGGAATAGTAATTCCGAGGTAGATAATGGTGTTTTGGAAAATGGTATTAAAGATAGGTTTACGAAAATTGTACCAAGAAAAGATGTAAAACAAATTAAAGCATATAGCCCTAATCAAGAGCAAATTAAAGGAATTGAAAATGGCAAACTTATCGAGCACAAAATAAGAAAAAATTTACCATCTAATAATGCAAGCAAAAATCATAATATTTCTAAACCTTATACCACTCAAATGAATCCTAAAAGTCAACGTAATGGTGATGCAAATATAAACAGTAATAGTCAACTTATGAATGATCAACCTGTTGGGGTAAATGCTCAAGAAAGTATTAATGGTAAACTAAATGAATATTATACTAAAATTAATTCCAATAAATATTTAGATAAAATAATTAATAATCTAGAAGTTTTAAACAATGATACAATCAAAACAAAGGGAAGCTCGGATAATTTAAAAGATAATTTAGTTATAAATAATGTATCAAAACAAAAAGAAGCTGTAAATAAAGAAAGGCAGACTAAGTCAAATAAAAAGAAATAAATTGTTACAACTAAATCAAATAACGGACTAATCAACTGAGTTAATTAAACTGCATTTAAGTATTAATAAATGAGCCAAACTTTATCATTTAATATCATATAAACTATATAGCCCCATATAATAATTTTAAGCTTTAATACAAGAAATTATTTTATTATAAAACGCAAAAAATACTTAATACTCTTAAGCACATAAATTGACTGGTGTTTCAGGGCTAGACCAGGTAGTGATCGTAATATAAGTGACATAAAACATCATGATGATGCCAAACGCGGCCAACATCAAATCTTTAATCTTTTGAAATGGACCAGCAGAGATGGGTACTGGTGATGCAGCAATGCGGGCAGGGTCTGCTTGAGAGATAGCTTGATAGTGGAAAAAAGCGGGATAAATAAAACAAAGGGGTACGCAAGCAAAAGCGCCAATAAGAGATACAAAGTTATCCAAAGAAGCAGATCCTAAGAAAGCTACTACAGCAAAGAAAATGGCTAAACCTGTACGGAAAAGATTTTTTTGCCATTTTACTAAAGGTGTGGTTTTGCCTGAAGAGCGAGAGAATAAACCAGATTCTAAAATACGTAATGCTGGGAATAATTGTAAAGGTACTGAGAAGGTAATGGCTAAAGAGTATAATAATTGAACACCTTGCACCATGCGATTTTCTCTGGGTAAATTTAATAAAACAACTGCATCAACTTTATCACCAAAGGTAGCGTAGCATAACATAGCTACAGAGGTAAATATAAATGCAGAGATAGCTACAGTCCAACTTAAAACCATCGGGAACTTACGAGGTTCCTTACTGGATTCTGCAATCGGGAGTACCAAACCAATACCTTCGAAAGTGAAAATGGCAGTACCGATCATGAGTGCAAAGCTATCAGAATTAAAGTTTTGAATTGGTGCTATTCCTTCAGTCAAAATCTTATTGATATCAAAGTAATAAATGTAGCCAAGACCAGCTAATATAAAAACATCTGCAATAAGTGCAGCCATTGAGAAATATTTGATTTTACGTACCATAGCCATTGGGATATATACAATCAGTTGCCCAAAGATATAAGCTGACTCTGGTAAATCAATCTCACAATTGGATACTGTTGTAATTAATTGTTTTAAATTTTTTGCTACAAAGATAGTGTATGCACAGCAAAAGCCAAGCTAATTAAAGAATTAATTGAAATATTAGTTAAATGAAAAAAACTACTTACTTGCGATAAAATAATAGAAACCATGACAGCGTACCTAGCGTATCTTCCATATAATTTTTTTCCAATATCGCCAAATGAGCCGCCAATTAAATGATGGCACTCGACCAACAATAACATGCAATACAATGCAAGATATGCAACCACAAGCAGCGTAATTGTTGAAAACATCATTCCACCATTGTAAAATGAACGTGGCAAAAAGAGTACACCGGTACCAACAAACGATTTCATTAACAAAAAGAAACATTTTTGCGAAGAAGCTGTACCAACGGTTGAAACTTTTACCTTACCATTTGGATTGAGTGGAGTGTTTTCGTCCACAGGTAAAGCTTGACGGGAAGTATTGAGTTGTTCTGTATCTCCACAATAAGTTAATCCGGACTCAGCACTAATAAAAGCATCCTCTTCAGAATCGTCGTCTTCATCACTTGGATAATCTTCACCAGCAAAGTGGCCATAAAGGGCCAAGAAATCGATAAATGACCTAGTAAGGAAATTAGGAGGGTCTCTACCCTCATCAATAGCTTTCTTTAGCACGAAATGTCTTCTGAAGCCACCGGGTTTTAAGATATCACCTACTTGAAAGTCTTCATTTTCTTCATCTTCGTTGGTTGGGCTAAAGATATCATGAAAAGAAAGTGCGCGACGCATACGCGTGCTTGTTTCTTGCTTTTCAGTAAATTTGTAAATATCGCGCGTGATTGAACCTCCCTGTAATGTGTGAGAAGCAGAGTAAATTTCGCTTTCAGGTTCGTTATCTTGTAAGCTATGGATTGAGGCGACTTCTTCAGTAGATACTAAATAATTTTTGATTGCTTTAGCAGCTTGTTCCTCTGGTAAATGGTCTGGTAAGGTGGGGTCGTCAGCTGCGATTTCGCTCTGTTGAGAAATGCTTGAGGGCCTTTCTGAACGATTGGAAATGATTGACCTGTTGTTAAACGAGGAGGATAAACCTTCTAAATGTGGCGATAAGCCTAAGTTCCCCTCATCATCTGGTGATATTGTGCCTCTTTGGTTTGCGAACACGGCATTAGGTAATCTGTTGGTATCTGACATTATAGAATTTAATTGAGCTTTTTATGTCTTTTTATGAATAAAATTATTAACCTGTTTAGCCACAACTTAAGGTTTTTTAATTTTCTCCTTTGAGTTTTGCCCCACTTTAAAGTTGGACCAATTAAAATTTAGTACTAATGATTTGATTCAATTTTATTTTGTTGGTTTTGTTCGATTTATTAATATGTACTTCTACTTGAGAAAATTTGCGCAATATAGCACAATTTATGCTAATTCTATTTAACACTGTATTGTTATTTTCCGACAAGGGTCTTTATATATGAAATATTTGATATTTGTGTGTATAGATCACCACTGTCCATAGAAATTGCTAATCAAAGTTAGAGTTTTGTAACTTAATGATCTACATTTCAAGCTACTATAATATGCCTTTTAATACCTAAGCACCTTCTGTTATACAAGAATAAATATTATATTTTTGATTTTAATAGCTATTTCATAATTTACATCACCAATGTGATAACTTTAATTTAACTCTATTACTTTATTTCTTAATACATTATTAAATCATTTATAAGAATAGTAAACATAATTCATATAAAAAAGTCAATTCATAGTTTGTATAGTTTGTATAGTTTTTATAGAAGAGGAAAGCCGAGTTAATTTGTTAGGATAAAAGTTTAAAATTATTTTTCATTTAATCTTATAAGATTAAAGTCATACCCTTTTTCACATGGTTTTAAAGATTATTGTATAAATTCATTTAATATGAAACCGTAAATTAATCGACTTAGCTTGAGGTTATTAAAAATTGTCTATAACCAAAAGAATACACTTTTTTTCAGCTTCATCATTTGTCATTTATTTATCCAATCAACCGAAACAAAAATTACTGTTGTTTGGAGTAAGGATTTAGCGAATAAAACGAAGGAATCGGCTTATAGATGCATTGATTAAGATAATCTTGATCAAATATTCTTAATTTAAAATGGCCTCCAAATTATTACAACAGAGCATCTTGAAAACAGCTTATAAAAACAATGGCATTTTGTTAAAGGCTATGGCATGTAAGCCATCAAACAAGGCTCAAATCTATCAAGGAATCCGCTATACCTCAACAAAGAGTAATAATTTTTTATACAAAAGTAATTGAATTTAATTAAACAAATTCTATTTTTAGCTGACGAAGTTCCACTTCATGAAGGTAAACTATAACTACCATTTTATATAATGACAAATACTTAAAAAACTTTCAGTAAACCGTTGGGAAGGCTCATGGCATTGGATGATCGAGCGTAGTTTATCATTCGCTTTAGTGCCCATGTTAGGTGTGAGTGCCATCTATGGTGGCCACCCTATCAACGACTTTCTATTGGGTTTCGTTGTACCTATTCATACTCATATCGGTTTTTCTGCTGTAGTTACCGATTATTTACCCACCCGTCGTACGCCGGTACTTAATAAAGTTGTTACTGGAATTCAATATCTTTTAACTGCTGGAGTTATATATGGATGTTATTTAATCAACACAGAAGACGTTGGATTGACTGAGTATTTTAAGAAACTTTGGGTTGGCAAGAAAAAGATTGAAGAGTAGGGTGCTTTGTTTTAAAAGTAAAAGATTTTATTTAGGTAGAAATTGACTTAAATGTTATTTTTAAATGAGTTTCAATTTATTTCATTTAGTATTATAGTTTAATTATAGAATTTAATATTATAACTTCAAGTTTAGATTTCTGTACTGATATTTAAGTGAAACGTGTTGATAATATATACTATTCATAACAAAAGCAATCAAGTTTGCACAGTGAAGTTCTACTTTATCATATCCAATACTTTACACTTTGTTTAAGATAGTGGAATAATTGTAACTAAACATAGATTAAACCCTTATTAGCTTGATAATATAGATAAAATTTATAAAGTACACATATATAAATATTATTGTTGAGAATAAATAATCTTGAACTTAAAGCCAATAAAAGTTGAACAAACTCGATTTTTTTAATTAAAATGTTTTATGATTTTTGTATTCCATTCAATGAAGATATCGACAAAACCACTCAGCTATTAAAAAGAGCTCAATATTGTAATATTTTTTAAGAATAACGAAAATAAATTAATTGTTGTAAATAGTAGGATATAGTGCAGTTGCCATCGAACATACAGTTAAAGACAAACTAACTCAGAATCATGTAATTTATAATGTAATTTAGTTAAAATATATTAACTTGTAATTTCAAAGGTAAATCCAATATTAGGCTTATTAAAAAAAATAAAAGGTGATTAAAAATACGGTTTAATATTAATGTCAATTTAACTTGATTTTAGCCCAACAAATGAAATCTGATAAAGTTACAGAGCTTGACTTTGTAGAAGAAGAAAAAGAACGTCCAACAAAAAAGATCAAAAGTGATGATCAAAAGCCAATAGAAACTAGAATAAATGAGCAAACAATACTGTTTGGATTGCATATATACACCCGACTTACGATGATCATTGAACAAGCCAATGACGCAAAAGGGATCAATAACACACCTAATGCTATTAACCAATACGATATCATAGCCGCCCAAGTTGAAGGAGATGAAAAAGTATTGAATATGGTATTGAAGAACCTTGATATTGATTTAGTCAGTATAGCTCTTAACTGTCGACTACCCTATTTTATCAAATATTCCACCGTACAGCCTGGACTCGAAAGAGACATATTTTTTGAAGTAAAGTATGGGGACGCTATAAGAGGTAAATAGTCGGGTTGTTTATTAATAGTATGATAATGTAATTTATATGATTAGATGTTGACTCTAGAAAATTTTTATTTTCTAATGCTAGTTTATTAGCTCGTGCTTTAAAAGCAAAAAACCTTATCTTTACCTCAGGATGTGAAAGCCCAATTGAGCTACGTGCACCTTTCGATGTCACAAATCTGTAAGTTTATTTTTATGTGCATTATATGTATTGATTTTATTCTACAGTGGCGAACTCATCGGACTCAATCGTAATATAGCTAAAAAAATGGTGTCAGGTTTTGGAAGACAGTTTCTAATTAGTGCAGGTAATTTATTGTATAACTTAACGAGTACAAGTTTGATTTTTTTAAGATACTCGTAAGAATAGTGCTAAAGGAGTTGTAAGTCTGATTAAAGATTAAATAGCTGTAGTTTATAAATATAGAATAAAATTCAAGTTTTGGCTACAAAGTTGGTGACTTTATTTTAATAATTACCTATATATACTATACTAGTTTTAGTAAATTATTGATAAGTTTGACAAAAGTTAAATAAAAATTTTAATTTTCATATACTTCAATGATTTATTATTTCTATTGTTGACTTTATAATCTTATAAAGTACACTTTTTTATTTTAACTACAAATTTTAATTCTTTTTTCAACTAGTTAATAATTTATTTGATTTTAATTTTATATCAATTTTATCATCTTATTTTGTAACTCAGTTTAAAGATATAAACCAAGTGAGTGGTATTATAAACCAGAACATAGGATTTTACTTAATGTAATATTCTATAAAATCATTTATTTTTAGAATGAATGTATTAGTAAGTTAAAACATATTCCAAATATTGATAAGATTTTTACAAGTTTCATTATGGTTTATAAAAAAATACAACAATGAGCAAAATAAATATTCAATTTTTTAAAACTATAAAATGAGAATGTTTTTTGGTTCCATCACTTTTTCCATTTTTTAAGCGTTATTTGAGAGGAAAAATTGTTAGTAAAATTCTTAAAAATACATCCCCATATGTTAATAAAAAAATACCTGGGTTTTTTTATTAGTTTGTTCAATTTTATTCCTGATTAACTCAATGACTGATTTTAATTGATTTTTATTTAAAATTATCATTTTATTACGTTTATTAAAGTTTTATTATTATTAGTTTTTTAGTTGAATTTTTTCTATTAAAAAGCAAAAAAAAAAAGGTATATAAAGGTTTGTAAGCAGCTAAAACTATAACAAAAATAAAGTCAAATATAAAAATTAATATACAAGGTTTGATTTTTGCTTATAAAATGTTAGAAATTATTATTATTTTAATTTAGCTATATGGGGATGTATTTTTGTGTTTAAAAATTTTACTAACAGTTTTTCCGCTCAAATAGCGCTTAAAAGATGGAAAAAATGATGAAGCCAAAAAGAACACCCCCATATATTCAGAGTGATTCCAGATTAATTTTCAGTCAAACTACTCAAATTTAAACTGTACTAATTTTATCAACTATGCTAGATTTAAATAATAAAAATATATATTAAACAAGAAACTAATTCAAATTTTTAAAATGATAATATAAAATGGTATATAAAATTTAATACATAAATAATAAAAATGGCCAATAATTCCAAAATATTTCGCTCAATCCTTTTGTATAGTTTTACCACGAGTTAAATCCTCTGGGTTATTAATAAGTTCATCATTGGTAATGGGGAAACTAGGATTAAAGATACCAGACTGAGGGATAACATCGAAAGCAGCAGGACCAGCTAAAACATGATCAATTTTAGTTGGAGTAATACGTACACGATCACGTACCAAATGAACAAAAACAATACCACCTGGTAAATTATTAGGTACAATACAACCACGATTATAATCGGAGAAGATTTGTTGAGTACCACTAATAAATAAACAATATTCGTTAGCAGTGGCACTTCTTGTATCTTGAGTAGTTGAGTTAAAGTTCATCTTAGTACTATTGTTATTATCTGCTAAGATAGGGGTTGGCATGGTATTATCAGTGGAAGCAGAAGCATCCAATTTAACATCCGATTTAGTATTAGCTTCTTGTTCAACACCTAAATCATTACGGATACTCATGACACCAACCATAATTTTAGAACCAATAGGACCGGATTCAGGCCTTACATTTAAAGTACGGAAAGTACCACCTTGTACAGCAAATGGGCAAGAAGAGATGTATTTTTTAAAATAGGATAAACCTTGACGTGCACTCATTATGGTATCAAAACTTTCACTAAATAACTCTTGTCTAGCGTGCATATTTAAAAATGCTAAATGGGAAGCTTGTACTGAGGTCATTGAGGATAATATTTCTCGAAGTTTACCATTTGACATGATTCCTTGAAAACCATTGTAGACTTGAATCGTCATGGCTTCAAAAGCTCGAGATAACATTAACATATTATCCGCTGGTGATAAAGAGCTAGTAGCTGATCCAAAATTATAATTACATTTTTGTAATGGATTTCCACCGAGTAATCGAATAGCTTTAGTGAGTACATTGATGTAATTATTGGTATGCTCTCTTATCCTTCTTAATCCATCCCTGGTGTTCAACATTTTATTGTCTAATTCTACTCTAGATTCAGTTTCATTGGTACTACTGTTTTCATTCATTTCACTACTCTTTGGAACTAAACTCTCATTACTATCAGTAACAGTTTCATTATTAATTAATCTATTTTCCCTTTCATTACTACTATTAGTACAGTCAGTGCTATCAGCGCCACAGTTCGTACCTTCACTATTCTTACTCTTACTATTCATGATTTCGGCATTACTATCAGTCTTCATGCTTTCGGCACTACTGTTACTGCTCATACTTTCAGTATTACTATTGCTGCTGACACTTTCAGTATTAGTATCACTAGCAATATCCAAACTCTTTAAATTCTTTACGTTGGAAGAATTTTGAATCTCAGTTTGATCTAATTTACTTGGCTTACCAACCTTTGATCTCTTGGTTAATTTTTCGGTAGGATTTCTAGCTTCATCAGCAACATAAATTTCACTTGACTTATTATCAGCGCTACCAACTCCACTAGCATGGCCATGGTGATGATCGTGAGAATGTCCGTTATGGCGATTATTAATAAAAGAACCTGAAGATAAATATTCTTGTAAGAAACTAAATTTTAAATATTCCATGGTAAGTGCTAAATTCATAGCTTCAACATCTTCAGCAGATAAATTAGCTTTGGTATTATCTTCATTCTTGCTAAAAGTGGAGATCATTGCTTTTTCTAATACATCAGCTGATAAGACACCTTGAGTTTCATTTGGTTTAGCATCCGATTGATTTGGGGCAATTCCAGTGACAATGGGTAGTAATAATGTACATGTAAGTAAAATTAAGTTTGTTGAAAACAATTTCATTGTGGTAAAGATGAAGGATTATTTATAAAATGTGTGGATAAATAGGTAAAATGGAGCTTTCTTAAAGTAAAAAAAAGGAATTTTGATGGTAAGGTATATATAGTAAAACTATTCTATTATTATTATTAAATTAAAAAATCGATATTGATTTTCTTCAGCTTTTATATCATTCGGTTTTGGGGGACATTTTTTATAGTATAATATTGTTAGTTTGATTTTATTAACTATTGAGTATGATACTGTTAAATAAATTTATTCAATGTTTTAACATTAATAAAATATCAATCTCATTTACTCCATTTTTTTTACCTAAAGTTAACTTTTAGTTTTTGCTTATCAATCATAACGGAAATTTATTGCTTACAACTTTAATTTTTTTAGACAGTTTATTAATAGCAATTTACTAAAAAAATTAAGATATTAGATTTAGTAAAATTTTTAGTCGTTTTATTTCAATACTAAATCTTATTATTATAATTGGTAATATTTTTATAATATATTAATTATGGGGTAATTTTAAACTAACAGTTAGTTTATCTACTTTAATAGAGACCTAAAGTAAAATTCTTGATATTTTACGGGATAAAAGAACATTATCAACTATATATAATATGTAATATAGGAGTTTCAAAATAATAGAATTTAACATATGGGGATGTATTTTTGTATTTAAGAATTTTACTAACAATTTTTCCACTCAAATAACACTCAAAAGATGGAAAAAGTGATGAAGCCAAAAAAAAATACCCCCATATGAGGGTGTTTTTTTGGTTTCATTATTTTTTCCACCTTTTAAGCGCTATTTGAGTGGAAAAATTGTTAGTAAAATTCTTAAACAAAAAAATACATCCCCATATAATTTTTAATGTTTGATAAAAATTTCTTTATTTCATTTGTTTACTTGTATCATTACCAAAAAAACTCGTCTAATTTCTCATCCTCTTATTTATTATTTCTTACCTAAAATCATGTAAAATATAACCTCTTATTATGTTTTTAGAGCTATAACTTACAACCTCTTCCCATCTTTCTATACCTTTTTATAATAGACTCTTATTTCATTCCTCTTTCCTAATAAACCTGATTAGACTCCCATACTACGAATCATCTTAGATTTCTCCAATGTCATAATATATTTTTGTTACATCGTTAAATAGCATAAGTTATTTACTAATTTATCTTTATCAGTATTCAATATTCACGAAAAAATTGAATATTTATATACTTAGCCTGTTACCTAATATTATTACTATGTACTTAGTATTTTATTTTATTTTATTTTATTTTTAGAATAAAAGTCCGCAGTTAACTTCTTGAACTAAATTTGCGCAATTAAAGCAAAACCTATTAATTTTTGCAGTAAGCCGCTATGACAACAACAAATTCTCAAAAAAAGAAATAAAAAAGTAAAAGGTTTTGTAATAAATTAATTACTCAAATAGCTTAAATAAACAATATTACAATGGGAATAACAATTATCTATGGTAAAAATAAAGTTGTGTTATACCAAGAGTTAACCTCGGAAAGGGAATTAAATAAAATAAGTTTGAGTCAATTGAAAGAAGAATGTAGTAATTATTTTAATATTTTGAAGGAGAATATTACTTTGATCTATGCTGGTGGTAAATTTTATTTGTTTTTTAATGATATAATAATAGTTAAGAGTCAATTATTAATTTATTTTTAATTTTTGATTAGCAAAGATGAAAGATGATTTAGCTTCTTTAGCTTCTTATGGTATTAATTTTCGTTCTAAAATTGTTTTATTAGTATCTGCAGTAAGTTCATTTCCTTCCCTTATCAAAATTTTTATCACCAAACTAATCTTAACCTCTTATAGGGAAAACAGGTTCAATCTGAAGAAAAATATAACACTTTTGAAACCCGACAATATGAACAGATAAGGTCCTCAGTAAACAACACATTAAATTTAGTAGAAAAAGAAGTCAACTCATTTATTGAATTTTGTGATAAAAAACAGAATATTGCATTAACTTTAGAAGAAAAAAAAGAAATTGAAAAAAGTTATTTATATTTAAATGAATCTTTAATTAAAGGTTTATTCACTTTAGATAATATATCAGCCATTGATGAAACAACTAATGAATTAAATGAACAGGTGCGTAATAATAGAAAATTAGCAGTCAATGAAATCCAACAAGTCTTAAATAAATTGGAGTTACTTTATTCAAAATTAATAAAATAAAAAAGTAAAATAGTATCAACAGGGTAAAGTATTTATTTTATTTGTATTTTATTTTATTTCTTATTACTCCTTGTTCAAATACCCTAAATAAATAACAATATTATTAGGTAAGTTAGCATTATCATTAAGTACAGCTCTTTCTAAACAAATATTATTATCAAACAATAAACTAATAAATTCTTCAATAACATAATCGGCTCTTAATTCTTGAGCTATTAATAATACAGTCTGTGGATTAATAGTTAATAATAATTTGATGGTATTAACTAATAATAAGTTAACATGTTCATTATAAATTAAATCGGATAATAAGATAATATCAAACCCAGTAGAATATTGTTGAATCCAGTGATATTGGTTAAAATCATTTAATGTGATGATTTTATTTTCGGTTATAGTATCCCAACTAAACTCTTTACAATGAACATTGGATATCTTATCTAATCCATTTAATACCATATTTTTTTGTATTTGAGATAATAGCATCTCTTGATCCGTTAATATCAATTCAAAATTGATTTTCTTTTTTATTAACAATTTAGACAAAGTAATACCAACTATTCCAGTACCAGTACCTAATTCTAATACATTTTTACCTTCGAATAAAGTATAGATACTCAATAAATACTTTGATAATAAAAAACCTGATTTCCATATTACACTTCCAGTTATCCCTGTTTGATTTAATAAATTATTGTTTTGAGAGATTTGTAATTCGATGGTGTTAGTAAAGTTGATTTTCTTTAATTTGGATTTTAAAGTGATTAGTTTATTGGTATTGAAACCTAAAGATAAATAAACAAAATTATTAATTTATTTATTATTACTTACTTTCAATTTCTATATAATGTAAATTATCTCTTTGATTAAATTTAGGATATAAATCAAACTTCTTTTCTTCCAAATTTTTAGTATATAAATTCATTATTTCTTCATCAACATTAAGTACTTTAGAATAGGTTAATATCTCTTTAGATAATTTTTTGAGATCTTCTATTAATGTCATAATATTGTTGGTTTCTATAAAATAAATTAAAGATTTGATTTTTCTTTTTTTAAAAGTTAAAATGGTTAAAATCTATGAATAAAATTCTTGTTATTTTGCACTCTATTTTTTGCGTTTATATATATTGTTCAAAATTTTTGTTAAAATATTAAAAATAATTCTAATATTACAAATATATAAAAATAGATTAAAAAATTAATTTGATAAATGACTAAACAATATAAAAACAACAAATTCACAACTAAATATTAACTTATTTTAATAAAGTATAAAAGCTCAACTCTCATATATAGCATATAAACCATCATCTTTCCTCACTTAGTACCCCAAAAGATGCGAATTAGGCATATAACCATCAATAGAATTAAATCTTTCAATTAAAGAATTCATATCAGTTTCAAACTTTCTAACATAATCCACATTGATATTATTCATTTTTAAATATCTTTCTGGTACCTGTTTACAGCTTCTTAATTTATTTCGTGTACTACGATCATCGGGTGTAACTTTAACTCTAGGTAATGTACTAAAAGATTTATAATAACTAGAATAATCACCAATTTGTAAGTTAAGAGTAGTGTCTAATACATTTCCTAAACCATTGAGTAAACCATCCGAATTACTATTCAAGTTTCCTAAGTTTAATAAGCCACCCGAATTGCTGTTAGAATTTCCTAAATTTAACAAATCATTTGAATTGTCATTCAAACCAACTGCATTAGATAAAGTATTAGTTAAACCGTTTAATAATTGACGACGATTAAAACGATTTATTCGTTGATTTCCATTATTTAGACTATTTGGTCCTCTATTACTATTATTTGGATTCATATTATTTGGACGATTTGAGGACATATTATTTAGTGGTATATTATTTGGTCCTCTATTATTATTATTATTATTATTATTATTAGGACCTAAATTATTTCTACTATTTTGAGGATTTCCATTATTTCTACTATTATTTTGAGGATTTCCATTGTTTCTACTATTATTTTGAGGATTTCTAGGTAAATTAGCTGAATACCTATCATAAGTATAACAATATCTACTAGAAGTAGTATCAAAAGTATCTTGTACTCTAACGTTAAATGGTATCATATTATCGTTAGCAGATACTTGATTCCCATTAATATTACCATTATAAGTCTTAGCTAAATTAGGATATCTTTGTTGCCATTCAAACCAAAGACGATCAATAAATACATGATGTAAAAAAAAGAGGGGATCATTAGATGAAAACATATTAGTTAAATCACCTACATCACCACCAATACCAACATGAACAATGGCATGTGGAGAACCTTCAATAGTTTGTCGGAAAGAATCATAATTAGTGGATTGCATAAAGATTAATTCTAAAGCTTCTGGGGAGTAAAAGGAGGAGATAGTACTATTATTATCAAAATCTCTTTTTAAACAATGAACATTAGGCACATTGACATTCCATCCTGTAAATGGTCCATTTACTAAACAATTATCTCCATCTCGTCCATTACCACCAAAATAATCATTACGAAAAACAACACTTCTTTCTGGGGATTGAGAATCCATACTCCAATCCCAATACGGAAGTATTATACTTGAATCAATTTTTTGTAATTCTAATTCAAATCGTCTTAAAAATTCTCGATGCCATGGGAAGAAGGCGGGTACTCCATGAGCATTTTCCGCGAAATTATAATGATATCCACTCAATTGTTCGTAAATATCAAGGCCCCCTTGGTTACGTAATTGTTGAATGGCAGAAGTAAAGCGACGTACTTGAGTAGCACTGAGTTCACGGATCTCAGGTCGACGTACGATTTGATTACATTGGGAGGATACATGTGAGATGGCGTATATACAGAATAAAATTATAGTAATTGTGAAATGCATTAGTAATTTATATTGGATGCTTTTAATTATTTATAAAAGGAATATTAATTTTTTAAAATAGATAAATGAAATTAAAACTAGTTAGAATCAATCAATAGAACTAGTTAATTAAAAATATAATAATTTTTTTTTTTAAAATAAAATTCTTAGCTTCTTTTTAATGATATTATATACCTTTTAATAACTCCAGATGACTTCACGATAATAACACTAATAATATTTATTAAAATTATAGCTACTTCCCCATCCCTTTAATATGTTAGCTCCAAAAATTTTAAAATTATTAACATGTTTTTTATTTCTATTATTAATTTTAGTTTAATATAATTTTAGTATGTTTAATTTGAAATAATTGAGTTATTTTTTTGGATTGTCAGCTTTAAAATCTTGGGGTAAACTCGAGTGCTTATTTTTTTTTAAGCAAAACTTGCTCTTTCAAATTTTAAACTCTTGGCTAGAATTTATTTTTGGGCAGAGAAAAAAGCTTTTAGTTCTTTAGTGAAATTAAATTATTAATTTTTATAAGTTAGAAGGATTAAAGATTAAAAGACTAAAAGATGATAGTCAAATTTTAGTTGTAATATTACAGAACAATAAACTTTTTTTAAAAGTTTAGTTTAATTGTTAGTTCAATAATTAATTTAGTAGTTAATAAATAATGTTAAATAATTAAAAGTGGATATCTTAAGTTGAGTATAGTCTCGTAACAGATTATTATGTAATTTTAAATATCAAATTATGAATTATAAGGATACTGAAACATATAATAAATAATACCCGAATATATAATCACTAAGCTATAAAAAATGCATTATCAATTAATCTTTATAAATAGAGTAAATGCATTTAAAAAATGATATAAACTAACAACTTAGAGGAATAAAGGATATTAAAATATTAAAATATAATGATTATTAAATAGTAATATAAATAATAAATTAACAATTAAATGAATCATTACGCCACTAATTCAAATATCAAATAGTAAATTAACTTTTTTTTTTTTTTAATTTTCAAATATTTAATTTAAAGCATTAAATTCAATGCAATAAAAGGAGTTGGGTAACGATTGAGAAAGTAAAAATGCAACTTCAATGCTTTTTTTATGAGAAATTAATATTTTTATTTCTGTATTATTTTATCCAATTATATCAATATCAAATGTTATAGAATGAATAAGATTGGTGATAAATATGACCGTTGTTATAGTACTTTATAAATTTATAATGCTTTTTAAAAAGAGGAACACTAATAGAAAATTGGGTAGCATTTACGCTTCAAACTTTTGATTAAAATTTTTAAATTCAAACCAACATTGTAAATTATAAAATGTAAGATCATCTTGTGTATAATAATAAATTGTTAATATCAAGATCATTATTAAATAATCATAAACAATATTAAGTATATAAAAATGAATTGAAAGGAAGTTTATTTAGATTTAAGTTTCTTTTGAAAGTTTTCGACCTTTGTTTTTTTATAGTTCAGATAATATTTATTCATTATGTTAAAGTTAGTTTTTTATTTTTTATTTTTAAATCGATTCTTATGTGAAGAAAAAGAACAAATAGATATTAATACTAGTAATAATAACAATAATAATAATATGTTAGCTACTATCAATACTAATACTAATACTAATACTAATACTAATACTAATACTAATATTAATACTAATGTTAATACTAATACTAATAATACGAAATCAAATGATAATATTAGTAATAAAGTAGCTAATAATTATCAATTATTAATTAGTCCAAATACAGGGATACCAGGAACATGGGTTAAATTTCGAGTAATAAAATTAAAGAAAGAAGAAGATAATAAAGAAGATATAAATAATAATAATAATAATAATAAACAAAATATAATGACAGTTCCTAATTATTGTTTAATAATGGATGGAAATCAATCAAAATTAAGTATTATATATTCAAGAAATAAATGTCAAATTCCCAATCAATATTATTATAATAGATATATTAAATTATATTTAATTAATTTAATAGCTAATAATTATCAACAATTATTATATGGACCTACTTATTTTGAAGTTAGAAAGAGTAATGAAATTGTTATTGCTAATAATAATAATGGTAATAATATCATTCCAATTAATGATGATATTATTAATCCTTCAATTTCAGATAATGTTCCAATTATTATTAATGATAACAATCAAAGTGAATTAATTCAAGATACAATGATACCAACACCAATTCAAGATATTATTAATCCTATTATACCAATTTATCCAAATATTAATAATATTCCTAATATTGGTGTTATTCCTAATATAAATGGAATTCCTAATATAAATGGAATTCCTAGTATAAATGGAATTCCTAGTATAAATGGAATTCCAACTTCTCCTTTATTACAACCTAATTTAAGTAATAATAATTTATTAACTCCTATTATCAGTTCTAATGGTTTTCCACCTAATAATAATTTAAGTCCCATAGGAATTGCTAGTTTATCAAATAGTATTCCAAATAATAATAATAATAATAATTTATTGATGAGTAATAGTAATTCACCTATTGGAATCAATTCTTTATTAAACAGTAGTATTCCTATTTTACAAAAGTAAATAACAATATGACTTAATATATATATATATATATATATATATATGTTATATTTAAAACTATTCCCTATTTTTTATATTATTTCTGCCATCCTTCAATATTTAAAATTAATTTTCATTTTTTATTATATTAATTAAAAATGAAATATTAATTGATTTATATTTTAAATCATAATTTCTAAGCTTATCACGTTCACTTTTTCTTACTTAAGTTGATGAGCATTCTCTTTTTAAAAAATAAAATAAAACTGTTAAATCTCCAAAATAAGTAACATGGAATTTTTTTAAAATTTAGTCTACTAATATTTTAATCACATTGATTAATTTTAAAATTAGATTTAATATGATATAAAAATATTTTTGCATTATAATGGATGGGTATATAAAAAATTAAAAATTAAAAATTAAAAAGTATATAAATATACAATTATTTATTATTCAATAATAAAAAATAATTAAGTTATTAACTCATTAACTCATTAACTCATTAACTCATTAAAAAAATATGTTCTTTCCAATAATTTATCTAATTTTAACATTATTATCATTTATCATTTGTCAACATACTTCCCATTGTACTTCCCCTACTCTTCGTAAAGAAATTCGAGAACTGACTTCAAATGAACTTACTACCTTTATCTCAGCAATTAATACCCTTAAACAAACTGGAGTATATGATACTTTCTCCCAAATTCATTACAGTAATAATTTACATAGTCATGGAGTACCTGCCTTTTTACCATGGCATCGAGAATTTTTATATTTATTTGAAAAAGAATTACAAAAAATTAATCCAAGTATAATATTACCTTATTGGGATTGGTCTCTTGATTCTCAATCACCAGAATTAAGTATAATCTTTGATTTATTTGGTGGTAATGGAAATCATCAATCAAATGGAGATAATTGTATATCAAATGGACCATTTAAAGGTTGGAATTGTAGTATACCTCAATTTCATTGTTTACGACGGGATTTTGATCTTAATGATAAAATTTCTGCTTTTTATTCTCCTGAAGCTATTGAATTATTATTACGAGATAGTTTAAATTATAATGATTTTCGATTAGCACTTGAAGCTTTACCACATGCTAAAGTACATTCAGGTATTGGAGGTAAAAATGGAGATATAATGACTATGTTTTCTTCAAATGATCCACTTTTTTTTTTACATCATGTATTTATTGATCAATTATGGTTTGAATGGCAATTAAGATTTGAAAATCATAAACAATTTATAAGATATAATGGGGAGATAGAAGAAGGAATTAAAGTTAATGAAAATGATACTTTAATTCCTTTTAATGTGAATGTAAAATATACTTTGAAAACTATTGAAGGAAAATATTGTTATAAATATAAAAGATATGAAGTTGAATTACCAGAAATTAAAATTGAAAATGAATTAAAAGATAAAAAAAGATTAAATAAAAGATTAAATAAAAGATTATTAGGTTTAGGTGAAATAGTTGATACTGTATTAAAAAGTGTAGAAAATACAGTTAATGTAAATTTAATAGGTCAAACTACAGGATTATTAAATCAATTAATAAGTAATATTAATATTAATCAAATTATTTCAGTTAATCCAGAAGATCGAAATCAAAAATTTAAAATTCGAAGAGTAAATCCAATTGATAAAGAATTTTTAATAAAAAATAGATTACCTATTGAAAGAGTTAGAAAGTTAGAGAATCAATTAAATTTAGTTACAGCATATTATAATTCATTAAATGGATTTCTACCTAAAGCTAAATTATTAAATTAAATTATTTTAATTTAAAAATAATAAAAATAATAATTTAAATAATAATAATTTAAATAATAATAAAAATAATAATAAAAATAATAAAAATAATAAAAATAATAATAAAAATAATAATAATAATAATAATAATAATAATAATAATAATAATAATAATAATAATAATAATTTAAATAATAATAATAATAATAATAATAATATCAAATTAAATTTATTTATTTCTATTATTATTATTTTATAATTAATAATAAATTTAATTTAATTTTTTAAATAAAGGTATTGATTTTATATTAAAATTTTTTATAAATAAATTACCATTTTTTAAAGTTGGAAAAGCTAATGGAATATCTATAAAATTATTTAATTGAATTTGATTATCTTGATATTGTTTATTAAATTTATTTAAATCTAATCTTAAACAAATTATTGGAATAGTTGATCTTGTATTTTCTACTGAAAGAAATTGTTGTAATTGATAACAATTAAAAGATAATTGATTTAATTGATATTGAAATAATTTATTAAATTCATTTGAATAAAGCATAGTTTTTTGTTTAAATTGATTTAATAATAATTGATTAATAGGTTGAATTAAAATATCCCAATTTTCATTAAAATTTGATTGAAAATAAGGGAAATAACATTGAATCCATTTTAATAAATCTTTATCTTTGAAATATTCATTATTTTGAATATAAAATTGAATTTGATATCTTTCACACCAAATTTGATTTTCATTTTCTTTTTTTAATAATGAATAACTATTCTTTATAATTTGTTTATTACTTAAGGGTTCTCTAACAAAAGTCCATTCTAATTTCTTTTTACTTGGTGATATAATTAATGTTTTTCCAATTTGTAAACAAGTACTTTTAAATTGTTGATTTTTTAATATTATTTTCATTTGTTCATAAGCTTTAATAACATGACTTAATCTAGGTGGATAATCTGAACAATTAATCCATTGAGTTAATTTAGATAAAATTCTTACACTTAAATAAGATTGATAAAACCAATGAGATTGATTTAATGGACTTATTAAATTAAATTTTAATCCACCAAATTCTTTTTTTAATTGAATATTTTGAGTTAATATTTGATTTATTTTTAAATCTATATTTTGTTTATGTTCTATCATATGTTCTATGAATTGTGTTAAATTATTATAATTTAAAGCATTAAATTTAGGATTATTAGTTTCATTAATTTTACTTAATATTTTTCGTATAACAGTTCGTTGATGATGAGATGTTGATAAATGATTAGTTGGATCTTCTATCCATTGAATCCCATAATATTTACAAGTTTCATAAATACGTTGTTTATTAATATAAATCATTGGTCTAAATAATTGTTGATTATTATTATTTATATTATTTATATTATTTATATTATTTATATTATTATTATTATTATTTATATTTAATTGTATTGGAAATTCCCTTAATGGATTAATACCACTTAAACCAGAGACACCACTTTCTCTAGCAAATCTATAAAGTCCTGTTTCAATATTATCATTATTATGATGACCTAAACCTAAAATAGAACTATTATTTAAGTTCATAATTTGAGATAATACTTCAAATCGAATTTTTCTTGCTTCTGTTTCTAATTTAGCTTCTTTAGGTATTGTTATTCCAGAGATATAATCATTTCCATAACTTGTTGAAATAAATTGTTTTTTTATTAAATTTTCTTCATTCTCTTTATTCCATATCAATTTTATTAAACTTGAATTAATATCTAGTTTAAAATATTAATAAATTATTAATTTATTATTATTATTTAAATTTAAATTTAAATTTACCATAATTTTCTAATCTATCTTTTGTTAATTTAGCTTCTTCAAATGAGTTTTCTCGTAAATTATGATCCACTATAATACCATGTACTTTTTCTTTACCTAATAATTGATGAAATAAATAAATTAATAACATAGAATCAGCACCACCAGATACACCAACTGCAAGTTTTGGATACTCTTCTAATAAAAATAACTTTAATATTATTAAAATAATTTTATTTATTTATTAAAAATGTATAAATAATAATAATATATAATAATATATAATAATATATAATAATAACTTACTTATATTAATTTTATCATTAATTACTGAATTCATATATTCTTCCATTTGTTCTTTAGTTATACTTTTTAAATTAATGAAATTTTGTTTTTGTTTTTTTTGAGTATTAGTTAACGTTAATATTTTTAACCATTGTTCCACTTCTTCTAATTTTATTGGACCTGTTTTAAGATAAGAAGCTTTTCTTAATATAGTGTAAGCTTTAGACATTGTACTGAAGAAGTGAAAGATATATAGATATAGATGAGATTGGAAATTTCAAACTGAAATCTTTAGAATTTGCAACTTTTTAATGTTTTTTTTTTTTATACGAAATTGAATGACCTAATTTCGTGTTTTATGGGATCTATTTTAATAATAATTGATAGAAAAAAAATGGAATTTAGATAGTAAGATTGTAAAAACAAATGAGTTTTATTAAATCTGAATTTAAAAATAAATATAATTTTTAAATATTAAATAATCAACTAGATTTGGGAATGTATTTTTTTATTTAAGAATTTTACTAACAATCTTTCCACTAAAATAGTACTTAAAAGATAGAAAAAGTAATGAAATATCTCTATGATTATAAATTATTGAAAAAATAAAATAAATTTAAAATATAACTTTTGATATAATAAAATAAAATAAAATAAAATAAAATAATTATCATTTCTTTTCAATTTCTATAAAAATAAAAGTATTATAATTAATAAATTATGTGATTTATTAACTCACTAATTAAAGCAATTATACATTTAAATTTAATTAAATGTTCATTGCATATATTCAATTTAATATGATGTTTACCAATTATAGTAATAACATATATAAAAATAATTTAAAAATGAATATTTCTTCTTTGATTAAGAGTTTCAATAATTAAATATAAATAATCATAATTAATTTCTATTTCTCTTTTCAATTTTAATTTTAATTTTATTTTATATTAATATTAATATGTCAACTATTCCCCCTTCCGTATTATATAATTATCGTAATACATTTGTAACTCATTTTTCAAATGGTGTATCAACAATCTTCTGTTTTATTGCCTTATTAATAGTACTTATCCTCACTATTCTCAATGGTAAATTGAATAAATCGATATCTTTTCGATTATCATTATTGATATTAATTGGTGATTTTTTCTTCAGTTTATTCCAAATACTTGCAGTTCATTCTGAGTCTAATTTAATATGTTTTATCTCAACTGTAGGTTTTTTATTTACCACTTTAATCTCCTTATTATATACAATAGCCATGGCCTTAAATTTACAATTAACTGTAATCTTCAAATTTCATTCGGGTAAATGGATGAAATTAGCCTTATATATTGTACCATTATTATGTTCTTTATTAATAAGTATATTACCGTTAGCTTTTGGTCAAATTTCACTTGCTGAAGGTTCTTGTTGGTTTAAAGAAGGGACTCCATTAGGCTTACAATGGGCTTATATTACTAATTATGGTTGGATTATGGCTACTATTATTTATTGTACTATTGTATTTACTTCAGTTACATTTTATTTAATTATTCAACGCTCTTTATTTCGTTCTTCTTTTCAAGGAATGAAATCAGGTAGTTTAGAAGTTAAAACTCGAACTATAATTAAATTATTAATGTATCCTTTAATACCTATTATTTGTTATGCATTGGTATTGGTAAAGTTAACATTAGCTGGGTTAGATATTAAATTGGCCAAGGAAATGGGTTATTCATTAGATATTGCAGCTACTTTTTTTAAGGGTTTTCAAGGCTTTTTTAATGCTACTTTGTTTTTATTTAATACTTTATTATATAGAGAAGCGAGATTAGCATTTGAATCTTCAGTTTCTAAAAAGGAATCTCAAAGAGTTTAAATATTGTATGATTTGAAAATGGAATTTTTAAAGGAAAAGTTAATAATTATTCATTGAAAATGTTTGATTAAAGATATGAAAAAAAGTTGTTTAATTAAGTGAATGAATTTTAAAAATTCAAATATTGATTATAAGAATTGATTCAATTTTTGTGTATTAAAAAAGGACATGAAATTCATTACCAACATTGAATTGAGTTACTAATGTTTTAGAATAATTAGTTATTGAATAAAGATAGTAATCAGTTAAATGTTTATATTGATTGAGATACAACTGATGAATCAAGTTAATAAAGATAGGAAAATAATAATAATAATGTTGTTGGTCAACTAGATTTTACAATGTAATCAATAGTAAATGTAAGTAATATTAATAGGCGTTGAATGCTTATAATGAAGCTTATATTAGGATTATAATTGTATTTAATAAATGAAATTTAAGTTGAATTCTTTTTTAATTCTATTTTTAATGAAAATTAGTTAAATAACATATTTTTATATAATTATTATAATCAAAAGTAATAATGCTACTGGTTTTTAAAATATTAAATAAACAATTAGGGATGTATTTTTGTGTTTAAGAATTTTACTAATAATTTTTCCACTCAAATAGCGCTTAAAAGGTAGAAAAAATAATGAAACCAAAAAAAAATAATAATATAAGGTATTAAAAAGTATTTACATTTTGTTAAACGTGGTAATAAACTACAATGTTATCCAGTATCTGATACATCAAAAAAAAGTGATATAATTACAATTAAAGTTATAGAGTCTATAGAGAATAGAAAAATTAAAGATCAACTTCAGGCTTATCTTACAAAAATAACAGAAAATTTAAAAGTTTCTATATTTAGTAAGCAAGTAAGTAGCTTATTAGATGATAGAAATCAATTATTAAATGTTGATATTACTTGAATTATTAATAGCTAAATTAGCAAATAGCCAAAGAGCAAGTAGTTATAATAATAAGTAAAAACTATTATTATACTGCTTGTGTTACATAGGGATGGTTAATTATAGTTTTGGGGCTAACCACTCCCTCCCATGCAGCTATTTATTAACTTAGCGATATATTAATAATGTAATTATAACATTAAAATTATTTACTTATTTATTTGATAGCAAATCTGTAGTGTTGGCTATAAAGCAGTTAATAACAAATATTTGTTAATAAAGTTTTATAAAAATATATATTTATTTACATATTACAACTTTAATTAATATCACTACATAGCCTATATTGGTAAAAGCCTTGCTAATTCGGGAATTTATATTAAATTTGATAAAAATTCCGCTAACTTACAATATAAATTATATCAAAATAATTTAAAAATTGGATAAAAAAATGAAACCAATTCAGACACCCCCATATTATAATTTAAAAAAAAAAGATTATAATTTGAAATTCCAATAAATAAAATATACTATATGGGGGTGTTTTTTTTAGCTTCATTACTTTTTCCATTTTTTAAGCGTTATTTCAGCGCAAAGATTGTTAGTAAAATTCTTAAACAAAAATACATCCTCATATCTTTATTTACATTTTAACATCTAAAGTATTTAATTTAGATTTTGGAAAATTATAACATTGTGATAAAAACTTTTCATAATCTCTATAGTTATAGGGTTTTTTTTAAAAGAATATAACTAATATATTGTTGAACTTATATAAAAAATGGTCAAAACATTGAAACAATAAACTTTACAGCTATTTCTAACATGTTAAATTGGGTGTCGTCATAGGATTTAAAACCAATTGTTATAAAACAATAATATGAAGTTATTTAAAACATTTATAAAAAATAATACATTAATAAATTTAATAAAATACACGATTTTTAATAAATATAATTAAATAAGATCAGTAGCAGGCCTGTAGTTAGGGAGTGAATTGAGTACACCAACAAGAGAGCCTAAATATCTTTCTTGTTGACGAACTTCATTGACATTTAAGCCGTTAGAAACAATATAACTTTCTGGTAAAGGTTCTGGTTTACGAATTTTACCACGAATGGAGCGATCCATGGCATCCAAAACATTATTACTAACTTTACTAAAATCTTTTTTAACCATTTGATTAATTTGATCTGATAATGTTGAAAATTGATTAGATTGAGTAACATCTTGTTGACGACGTTGAATTGGGTTACTGGCACTATCTAAACTTTGAGTAGCAGCAGCCACTGTTTGTGTATTAGCTGAATAACGATTGTAATAATAACAAAGACCAGGCCCTCTGGTATTAAAAGTAGTTGAAACTCTTACATTAAATGGTATTAAATTATCATTGGGACTAACATTGACACTATTTGCTCTACCATTATAAGTATTAGCTAAACTTGGTTTTCGTGCTTGCCATTCAGCCCATAATAAATCCACAAATGCATGATGCATATAAAATAAAGGATCATTAGGAGAATACATATAAGACATATCACCCCCACTACCACCAATACCAGTATGAACAGAACCATGGGGACCACCTTCAATATTACTACGTAAATTATCAAAAGTGGTAGCTCGATTTATAATGGATTCCAAAGCTTCTGGTGCATAAAAAGAAGAAATTCTACTACCCCCATTAAATCGACGTCTCAAACAATGGACATTTGGTACCCTAACTTGAAACATACTAAATGGCCCAGTGTTAACACAATAATCGCCAGAACGACCATTACCACCAAAATAAGCTGCTCCAAATAAAGGTGATCTTTCTGGTGCTTGAGAATCTCTTGACCAATCCCAATAAGGTAATACAACAGTTGGATCGATTCTTTGAAGTGCTTGTTCATATCTTCTTAAAAAGACTCGATGCCATGGGAAAAAGGCTGGTACACCATGGGCTTGTGGTACATTATTATTATGATCACTAGTACTTTGGGTATAATAATCGGCACTTGCTGTACTATTTAATCTTAATACAGCATTTAAAAATCGCCTTAATTGATCTGGATTTAATTCTCGGATTTCAGGTCGACGTACTACAGTAGTGCAGGTTTGACAATGAATGTAGGTTATATACAAGAATGAATAGAGAAAGAAATAAATTAGCTTTGACATATTAGTTATTTATAAGATTGAATGTTATTGAAGATTGAGTTGTTTTTTTGTACTCATTTGAGTTATAATTTTTGAGCTTATATACCTTTTATTTAACTTAAAATTTCAGCTATTTTCCCCCTAAATATTCTTATTTTAAGTACTAATTTAAATTAAGGTGTGAAATTGATTTGAAATATTTTATAAATAGATTTCTAATTAGTTTCTTAAAACAACCCCAATATGCAAGAACCTAAATATCGAAAATGGTAAATTTCAACTTTTTGAAAACCTGATATTAAAGCTCTAGATTCATTAACAATGTATTATTATTAAATTATTCAAATCTCTAGCATCTCCATTTTCTTTATATAATAATGGGACGTTAACAAACTAGTTCATTTATCTCTATTAACGACTTAGTACTTTTATTTATAAATGCCCACCACCCTCAAAGAAGAATTCCTAGATAATAGGGTTTTACTTGAGCACAATTATGCTATATGATTGCTGCTATTTTGACTCCAATATTTTTATTCTTAAAAAAATGGGTGAAGAGTTGCGACTGAAACCAAGATTTTTAAGGTCAAATTTAAAATTGGCTACTTTTTTTGATTAAAAATTATAAAAGATATCAAACTAATATATAAAAAGTTTTTCTTATTTTTAAATAAATACAAGAATTAGTTTAGCTTAAGCTAGTTATTGTTATAATTTATTACTTATTGTTGGCTTTTTTTTATGGATAATATGATAAATTAAAATACTTCAACTTGGGTTTTTATTAAGTAGAAAAGTCGGGAAATAGTTTTAAAATGAGCTATTTTTTAAAAAGTATGGGTATATACTCGCCTAAAACTAAAAAATGAGCTATTTTTAATAGCTCATTTAAAGCACAAATTAATTCAATGATTAAAAATAAATGTTAAAAATAATTATAAAACTTTCAATATTTATTTTTAATGTTCTTTATGCTAATTGTTTTGCATAACAACTAAGTTAAGTTATTTTAAAACTAAACTATAAAGCTTTTTTCATAAAGGTCAATTTTCAAAATTATTACATATTCTAGAACATTAGAGAGTTCAAAGAAAGAATTTGACTCTTTCAAAGTTTAATTCATTTCTTATATTATCACATTAATGGTTCCGTTTCCATAACTTTTAGATATTCTACTACAAATACATTATCTGACATTTTTTTATTTGATATTTACAAAAAAATTTGATAAATTCCCATGCTCCAATCAAGGGGCAATGATGAGCCAAATGGAGAGATAAAAATTTAAATAAGGGATAAGCTATAGCAAGACTAAATTTAAATAAACTATAGGAAGAGTACTAAAAAAGAAAATTAATACCACTTTAAGTATTCATGATTTTAATAAAAGGAAATAACCCTATCAATTTATTATTTGATTACCTTTTAGTCTTAAAAAGCATCGTATTACTTAAAAATGGTTGTTAAAAATAGGATGAGCGCTTGTCACGGAAAATAAAATGTGAGAATAAAGGTGAAACAGCGAGGGATACCCTCATTTTGTGACTTATTTAGAAGCTTTTTTACATGCTTCTGGATCATGATATTAGTTGTTGCTTAAGTTTGTAGCAAATGATAAGAGCTGCTTTTATAATTAAACCCTTTGTATTTAATGAGTTTTTTTTATATTAATAATTTATTGACAATTTTGCAAATTTGGGTTGAATGTTACAAAAGCATTTATAGAACAGTTTATATTAGTAAATAAAATTTAAAGTTTAAAAAGTATTTTTTATCTCTTATTTAGCTATAACTAAATAGAATTTTTTTATTTTTTAACATTTTGCCTTAAAAAAATTTTATAAAGAAAATGGTAAAAACGCTATAATTTATCATTTATATTTAAAATAATAATATTAACAAAGTGCACTTATAAAGTTCAATATATTAAAACAGTCTTATAATGATTTTTATAATTATATTCAATATATGGGGATGTTTTTTTTGGTTTCATCACTTTTCCCATCTTTTTCAAGCACTATTTGAGTGGAAAGATTGTTAGTAAAATTCTTATACAAAAAAATACATCCCCATATAATAATGTTTTTTGATATTTTGATCATCATTTTTTGATCACTTTTTCACTGCAAAAAATTTACAACATTGGCGATAGAATCTTTAATCTGTCATAGCTATTAAAAAAGAATAATTTGAACAAGCTAATATTAAAAATTCAACAGTATTTAAAATTAAAACTGAACAAAAGCAAATTTTATGATTAAAATTATTATGGTTAAGATCATAAATTTATTTTATACAATTTAAAGCTTTGAACCTTTATCCTGTTACGCTTATAGCAGCAATATTATTTCAATAGTATTGGTTTTTTGTTTAGATTTAATTTATATAAAACATTAAACCTCTTTTTATGGTATATTTTATTTATTTTTAGTCCCTGTTATTGTCCAAAACTTTTCAACATGCTTGTTTAAAAAAATTCTCAATACGGTATTTTGAATCTACTATGACTATGTTAATTTATATTTAATATTTTAGCATTAAAACAATTTAAAAAAAAAAGTAAGGTGAAACTACTAAAGATAAAGTTCAGTTATATGACAATAACTAGGGCTGCAAATCGTATATTTTTATTTTTATTTTTATTTTTTAACATCTAGCTTGATATTTTTAACTATAATAGAAGAACAAATAGATAAGCCATTGAAGCCAAAGGACTAAACTATCTATATAGTACGTCTAATAAAGTAGAAATGACACCCAACAACTTCTTACTTTTGGAGGGTTCAGTGTTTAAATGTTACGGGTTTGGAGTCCAAACTACAGAGTACTTCTCATTGCTTTTTGATGTTAAGGAACTGATAAGGTAAAGTTAAATGGGATCAAACTATAGATTGTAGGACTGTAGTGAATTGTCCAAAGGAAAGTTTCAAAGGCTAGGACCTTGGCTATAGGCAAAGGTTTGAAGCAGTGAAGAGTAGATCTAGCAGAGCCTATCGGTAAGGTGAAAAGTTGTAAAGATACGAGGTGCTTATTGTGGACAATAATAAATTTATAAAATAAAAGGGCTTGGTCATTTTATTGAACTGTAATATAAATTTTGCTCACACGTATGATTTTTACAAATTTAATGTTAAAATAAAATATATAATTTATTATTGAAAATATTATAGAGATAACTTATTATAATATAGTTAAAAATACCAATTTATTTTAATATTATAAAATTAAATATTAATAAATAATGGCACAAACTTTTATATATTAAATAGCATTACTTTTAAAATGTTATTAAATATAAAATAATATTATTAAGATTTTGTTATTTAATGTAACTTCTAAATAGAAATTTTCTAAGACGAAGCCTTCAAGTGGCTTACTCCAAATAAAGACATATAAACTAATGAAGATAAGAGATGGACCATTTGCTAAATACTTTGTTATCTTGTTTATATGCGAACAATCTAGCCGATGTCTAAATAAAATGTGTTTATCTATGGAGATTTTTCATTCTATGAAAATGGAACCCACTTAAGGTTTTTAGGATCTATTGCAATATATTAGATTTATAAAAATAAACTCCTATCAATCTAATAATTGTTAAAAAATGTTGTTAGCTGTGGTTTATTAAATCCTTAATCAAGCTAACCCAAATAAACTTTCAATTTTGAAACAAAAATTTGATAAAGTTGTACCAAATTCAAAGAAATGAGGTAATCGGAAGGAGGGTGTATAAAAAAGAAAGCAAGGTAATTGTGACAAAAAGTGATTAATTAAGCCTCGGGATAAAAGGGGAGAAATTAAAATAAAAATTAAGTTAAAACTGTTAAAATAGGAGGAGTTAAGTTATGAGTTTTAGTTGGAATATATTAAAATAAAAAAGGTCAATGAAAACATTTTTTTATAGCAAATTAGTTTATAATTATCTCTTATTCAATTTGAACTTTTATAAGCCATTGCTTTATTATGTTAAAGAATACTATGATTTGCATTCATCAATAAATAAGTGTATAATTTATCTTTTTATTATAAAAATTTGAAAATACATTAATTTTTATATATTGTAATTCGAGAAATTATTTAATAAGGAATTAACTTGCTATTTGGAGAATTTTACAATTCTGATGATCGTCTATGATAAGAATTAAAGTTTCCATAAAGAAGAATAGTGTTCTATTTTTTATAATTTTTAATAAATACAAAATAAAGACAAATAGTGCATAGAATTGCCAAGTTTAACATTGACAATTGGAACCACAATAATATTAAAATGATTTACGACGATTCTTAAGATAAGCAGGGCTTGGTGCAGCCTCTTCAATTTCTCGCTTATCTTCAGTAGGTGAGGAAACTATTGACGAGGCAGGAGATACAATGGTATGAGCTCTTCTCCTAGCACTTAATTTTTTAAATCCTTCCTTATCAGTTGCATTCAAAATGGAAAGTACTTGAAATCCAGCCATATTACATAAAGTGGAATCTAAAAGTATTGTTCCTAAACAGAACAAGAAGCTCCAATACATCAAAGTTATAAATGTTACTGGTGTAAGTCGAGCGGGTGCTAATTGTTGTATTAGCCGTTCTCTTTCAAAAGTTTCTTCATTTTTACTTGATGTGCTAACCAAATTCATATTTCCATCTTCAGGTTCTGTAATAATTGGTTCATTGTTATTGGGATCTGTAAATGCAGGTAACGCTGATAGACGGTCATTATCGATGCTACCACATTCACCAACTAGTGGTAAAAGGAATTTCTTTGATAATCTATGTTTTCTTAATGATCTTGTTCCTCTCGATATTTCATAATAAAATTCTACTTTGATTTCATTTTCTGCCGTTGGAATAGCAATTTGTTTCTTTGAATCATCAACTGCATCGCTATCATTTACTTTACCTTCTTCCTTATTTTTGGTTGAATTTTGTTCGACTTTAAAATCGTACTCATCGTCTTCAGGTAACAGTATTTCTTCAGGCAATGGTGTTTTTGATTCTAAGACGGAATTTGCATCCGTAAGTAGATTTTCAAGTAATGAACAAACCCTATCGTACCTTAAAGAATCCTCAGAATCTTCATTATGTGTTTCATTTTCTTCACAGGGAGGATCAACTGATTCTTTATTCTCTTCAGCTTCTGTTTCAGCTTCTGTCTCGACGTTTAAATTTACATCGTCACATAATGATGTAGAAGATGATGAAAATAAGGAAGAAGCTCTAGGGTAAGGTGATCCTGTTAGTTTTTTACGTAGCCTTACTGAAGCTTCTCTTTGAAATTTAGCCATAGATTGGTTGATTTCATTTAATTGGGTCGACACATCTTTATAAGTTAAGTTTTGGTCAATTACAGTGCCTTGGATGTTTGATACCATGGATTCTAAGTTTAAAACTTTTTGATAAATCAGTTGGTCCATTGAAGGTGTCTTTTCATATGGTGAAACTAAAGGTGAGGTTGGTTCGTATGGTGGTGGTGGCTGAATAACTGGTAAGGATTGAGAAAGGTAAGGTGAAGCCTTTGTGTCATTATTAGTGAGTGAATGTTCGTCATTATTTACAACATAGTCTTGAGTTATAATACCTTGCATTTTAAAACCAAAGTTGATAAACTATAATGATAAAAGAGTAAAAAAGGTGCTCAAATGATTTATTGAAAAGTGATAAAAGAATAAAACTTTGCTTATAAAGTTATAAATTTAAATAAAAACAAAAAATTCAAATTAATAATTCGAATTTAACTGTTTAAATAGTGATTGTTATTAATAATGTTATGTATTAAATGGTGTTATTCAATTAATTCTGCACTAAATTGGAAAATGATAGTTATAAAAAATAAAACAAAAATGAAAGCCTTATTTTTATGAAATAAAATTTTATATCAACTTATTTTGTAAGATATCTTTAAACCCGTTTAATGCTCTTTATGGTTAATAATAATGTACTGGAGTTATTAAAAATGACTCATAAATCATATATTTTATCTTTTTTTAGTTAATATTTATCAAAATTTAAGCCTAGTCGATTAAAATTACTTCATCAAGTAGAAAGAACAACCATATTTGTCATTTGATAAAGTAAGCATGGGCAAATTGTAAGCCATTGGATAAAAGGATTAGGGGCTACATTGATTGGATCATCCCAAAACCCAGATTCATCCGAAATGAAATGATAAAAGTGAAATAGATAAACCAGCTAATAAGATTAGCCGATTTGATGTCATGCTTTATAAATAATTTGATATTTTCAAAAGGTGAAGAAAACAATTACCGAATAGGGCTATTTAAAAAAGTATCATTATAAAATCAAGCTAAGTATCAAATGGAAAATTATTATGAGATCAACCGCTAAAGGTGATGATTTTCTTGTAATTTATTAGTTTTTAATGAAAACTTAATAGTTCATGATGATACAATTATAAAACATTATAAAGCGTAGTATTAATTTATCTTACACAACAAGAATAACAATACATATTTATTTCACTAAGAATAATAACAACATAGTTTTTTAAATGACAATAAATTTAAAACCAAAATAATAATGAATGCATCTAAAAAAAATTGCCAAATCTTATATTTATTTGAATTTGTAAAATCTTATCAACAAATTCAAAATTCACATTTCAACAGTAATAATTGTTAGTCTTACATTTATAGGTGAGAAAGTTATGCTTTTAACTGAAGCCCATGCAAGACAAAACCCACAATCCAATATTAAACCAAAACTTTGGTTATTGAAATGAAATGGATTGCATTTCTTGAATTAAAGATCTCCTCACTCAAAGCATTTTATAAAAAAGTAGGATTGATAAAGCACTATGCAACTAGGGGTTAATACCTGAGTTTAGTTTGGTTTAACACTGCAAACTGTTAAAACAGGTATAATTAGATGGAGAAATTGCTTTCGAAATTAGCAACCAGTTTTTAATTTTTAGAATAAAGATTTTTAAATTTGTTTAATATTAAAGTTGGGGTTCACGCTATATACTGCTATTTTTCATCATGGTAAAGTTTTATGAACATTCTAGACTAAAATTTTAAAATCCTTACTATCATTATGTATTATTTATTTAGCTTGCTCGTAGTTTAAAGTTATTAATTTTTTATACATTAGAGCACTATGAAATAAAATAGAATTAGTTTTAATAACTTAAAAACTTCACAAAGTATGTTCAATAAAAATCGCCTTATGCTTTTCTTGTTTGAATATTTATATAATATATTACATTCGTCAAACTTAAATTTATTTAAACTCAATTTTATTTAAACTCTCTCCAAGATCTTTAATAAATCGGTCAAGATACCATGTACAGTAACCAAAGCACCTGCCCCTGCACCTTGGATGATCAAAGGGGAAGGAAAGCGTTCTGTAGTGAAAGCGATGATATTGTCGCTTCCAGTTAAGTTAGCAAAAGGATGAGCTGAATCATATCTAGAACAAATGAATATAAAGCACTTGACTGAAATGTATAAACTCACTTTAATAATTTGACGCTACTTTGGCCGTTGGGATCAATTACACCAACATATCTCAATACTTGTTGATTGCTTAATGCGTCTTGATTCAATTTGTTAAAATGGTCATCATAAGACTTTAATTGATCCATAAACTCTTCACTTGATTTAACTCCTCTTAATGCTTCTGGTACAATGTTTTCAATCTCCAAGTTTTCTAAACTCAATTCTAAGCCTGCTACACGTGCAAGTATAACAACCTTATGAGTAATAAGTTTGTGTATAAAAAACAATAAATAATTTTACTTTACGTGCTACATCTAATCCATTCAAATCATCTCTTGGATCAGGTTCCTAAATAAAAAGGTAAAAAAAGGAAAAATATCAACTTATTAATCTTACAGTATATCCTAACTCCTTGGCCACCGATACAATTTTCGAAAAGTTCTCCCCTGATCTTGTTTTCAATGAGGAGAAGTTATTAAATAGATAAGAAAGGGTGCCTGAAAAGATACCTTCAATCTTTGTAACTTTATCTCCTGATCTAACAATATTATTCAGTGTCTCTATCACTGGTAAGCCAGCGCCTACAGTTGACTCATGGTAGACATATCTATTAAACAAGCTAGAATTTGCTTGAATTAATTTAAACAATTTAATGTCCCCTGAGAACCCTTTCTTATTAGGAGTGACTACATGGAATCCTTGCTCTAACCAAAATGGATAATGTTGACTGACTTGCTCGCTTGCTGTGCAATCAATTAAAACTTTGTTTTCGTTTTGTTTTGGTGATAATTCAGTAATGAATTGTTCAATATTGGATGCCTTTGCACCATTTTCACTGCTTAATATACTAGTGATATCTTTACCACTTATCCCATTGTTGTCAACTTTCATTAATTTACTGTTCATTAACCCAACCAAAGTAATACCTTCAATTGAATCGATCTGTTCAATTAATTCCTTTCCCACTAAACCTACTCCTACTAAACCTACTTTAAGTTCTTTTGCCATTTTCAATATTGGTTAAGTTGATTTTTTATTTATTTTTAAGTAAACATCACTTATTCTTATTTATATTCTTTGAGGGATAGTATCATCAAGTTTAGTATGACGAATTTGAGAAGAAAAATCCTACTTTTATCCAATAAACTTGCTCAATATATTAAAGTTGAGCGTTGTTATTTGTCTTTTGAATTCAATTTATTAGTCAACATCACTCATCTTTTTATAGCTCTAACAAATTAAAATTTTTCCTCCCAATTTAAGCCAATAACCCCTTTTTCTGGCAATTTTTAAGAAGCAATTTCAAAGTGACCAATCATTTTGAACCTTGAAAAAATTTACCACTTAACCCTAGCAAAGGAATTTGACTATAAATAAACATACTAAATATTGTATTTAGATTGTTTCTATTATTTGATGTAAGTATAAGTTTTATATTATTATCTATTTAAATTTCCAATGATGATTTTTAAATTTGGTCCGTGTTTCTGAGTGGCTTAAGACCCCACATACGAAGACAACGACATTTCTAAATGCCACTGAGAAATTGGTTTCAGAGCTATTATGTTTATTATGAATTTAATATTGATTGTTTCTTAATAGGTCTGGTCAAGGTTGTTAAAGCTGTAGGTGAATTAGGAATTTGTTTGATATAATAAAAACATTTGTTAAAAAGTTATTCAAATATTTAATATATAATTTTGAAAAGTAACTATTTGAATTTTTATTTTGGAGATTTATAATTTTATTGTTAAGTTCATTTCAATAGACATAACTTTAGAATTTATTTTTCAATCATTCTTGCAAGTTTTTTGAGCAAAGTCATTATATTCTTCACGTTATCCGATACTAAAATAGTATGAGTGTTACAATAATTAACACTTTTGGACTTCAGATACATTATATGGGGATGTATTTTTTTGTTCAAGAGTTTTACTAGCAGTTTTTCCACTTAAATAGCGCTTAAAAATGCAAAAAATAATAAAACTAAAAAAACACCCTCAATATATATGGCAATCCGAAATTTATAAATCTAATTTTTATTTTATACAATTAAACTCCTCAACTTTTTATTTCTATTAAACCTTGATCTACCATTAAATACCACAGAGTTAACTAAATGACTCATTTTATATCATTTATATCTACTTATTAATAGTACACTAGAAAACATTAGTATAAGGTTCGATTATTGTCAACAAACAAATCATACAATTATTTAATAATGAATAGCTGAGTATTTATTTTTTACTTTAATATCTGTCCAGATTTTGTGTAATAAAACTTCAAAACTATGTGAATTTACACTGTAATTAAAAAAACATCGCTAATTAGCAACAATTAAACTTCTTAAAGCAAAATCCAAACATTAGTCTGATGACTCATTTTAATTTATTAAAAAAATCAAAAAACCTCAAGTATAAATAAAATAATCAATGATAAAAGCCTTTTACTCAAAAACTTTAAATATAATCTAAATGTCAGAAGCAATCGTAAATACATTTAAAAAAGCAGCTGAAGAGGGTAGAGATTATATACCAAAAAGTTTAAGCAATTACTAACAATATATAGGCAGACCAACCTTTGTGACTTATGTGACTGCAGGCTTCCCAACCTCAGAATCTACTGTGGATATTTTATTAGCCCTTGAAAGAGGAGGAGCCGATATAATCGAATTAGGTAAATTAAGTCATGAACTTATAGGCATCAAAACTGATTAAAAGTTTAGGTATTCCTTTTACGGATCCTCTAGCAGATGGCCCAACGATTGCTGAAGCTCATTTCGTAATCAAACCATTGGTTTCAATCGATAAATACTAAATATTACTCTAGGAAGCCTTAAAACAAGGAGTCGATATGGAAAAGTGTTTCTCCTATGTAAGTGAAGCACGCTTAAAAGGCTTAAAAGCACCTGTGATATTCATGGGCTATTTCAATCCAATTTACCAGTATGGTGAAGCAAAAACATGTCAGCGAGCAAAAGAATGTGGCGCTAATGGGTTTATTATTGTTGATTTACCACCTGAAGAAGCAGATACTTTCTTAGCTTCCTGTAATGAGAATGCACTCAGTTATGTACCTTTGGTCACCCCATCAACTACAAATCAACGTATACAATATTTGGGTAAAATTACACAGTCATTTATCTATGTTGTATCCAGATCCGGAATCACAGGAGCACAAGCTAAGGTATCCAATGAATTACCCTTGCTTTTAGAAAGAGTGCGAGCTAACCTTGCTGTTGGAGGTGCTAAAGATATACCGCTAGCTGTAGGCTTTGGGGTGTCCACAAATGAACACTTTTTACAAATTGGGGAGCAGAGTGAAGGAGTGGTTATTGGATCTAAGATTATTACGGAGTTAAGAAATAGTAAAGGTAAGCTTAATTTGATTTAAAAAAGAACAATTGACTCATTATACCAAGGTGACTTGAGTAGCTTAGAAAGCTTCCTTAAAACTTTAGTGAAGCAAGATGGACCTATTAAAAAGAAAGAGTTCTCCAATGATAGTACAAACTCAGAGTTGACCAAAACGGAGCCCTATAATGCCAATTTGACTCGTTTTGGCGAATTCGGTGGGCAATATATCCCCGAAGCTTTGGTCGGGTGTTTAGATGAAATTACTGTGGCTTATAATGAAGCAAAGGCTGACCCTAAGTTCTGGGAAGAGTTCAAGTCCTTTTATCCTTTTATATCAAGACCCTCTTCCTTACACAAAGCATCAAGATTGACTGAGACAGTTGGTGGTGCAACCATCTGGTTAAAAAGAGAAGATTTGAACCATACTGGTGCTCATAAAATAAACAATGCACTAGGTCAAATATTGTTAGCTAAAAGGCTTGGCAAAAAGCGTATTATTGCGGAAACTGGAGCTGGACAACATGGTGTCGCAACTGCCACTGTTTGCGCGCATTTCGGCTTAGAATGTATCATCTATATGGGAGAAGAAGATGTGCGTCGTCAAGCTTTAAATGTATTTCGTATAAGATTATTGGGAGCTACCGTTATCCCTGTTAAATCAGGCTCTTGCACTTTGAAAGATGCTGTCAATGAAGCTATGAGAGATTGGGTTTCAAATGTAAGTACTACTCATTATCTTATTGGTTCAGCGATTGGGCCTTATCCTTTCCCATCTTTGGTTAGGGACTTCCAGTCTGTAATTGGACAAGAATCTCGTGAACAAATGCTTGAGCTTGCAGGAAAATTACCAGATGTAGTTGTTGCATGTGTAGGTGGAGGTTCAAATGCAATAGGAATGTTTTATCCATTTGTTAAAGATACTCAAGTAAGGTTAGTAGGTGTTGAAGCCTCTGGAGATGGTGTAGATACCGAGCATCATTCTGCTACTATGGCTAGAGGTACTCCAGGTGTCTTCCACGGAGCACGTACCTACCTCTTACAAGATGCTAAAGGTCAAATAACACCTACTCATTCCATCTCTGCAGGATTAGATTATCCAGGAGTTGGTCCAGAGCATTGCTATCTTAAGGATATCGGGCGTGCAGAATATGTTACCTGTGATGATAAAGGCGCGCTTAAAGGATTTAAGAACCTTTCTCAGCTGGAAGGTATCATCCCAGCTTTAGAATCTTCACATGCAATCAATGTGGCTATGGAGATCGCTAAAGGATTGGATTCTAGTAAAAATGTACTGATTTGTGTTTCTGGACGTGGAGATAAAGATGTACAATCTGTGGCGGATGCTTTGCCTACTTTAGGGCCACATATTGGATGGGATTTGAGGTTCGAAGAGTAATTGGAAGATGACTTTTATGGGCGCACGTGTTATATTTATCCAACATGATATACTATAACAATATCGACAGATTTATTAAAAATGTTTTATTGTAATGTTTATTTTTTTGTTTCGAATGCGCTAATATTGATTATTTTAAAAATAAGATTTTATGAGTATTTATAAATGGACAAATGCTAAACTATTAAGCCATATTTAAAATTTAATAGTTTAAATGAGAAGGTCATTTAAAATTATTAAAAAAATGTTTTAACAGTATTTCCATAAAATCAAAACAAAAACTAATTTTAAAAAAATTATTAGAATATTAAATACTTATAAATACTACTAATTAATTAGCCTATCTTTATCTTAACAAACTAATCAAAATATGATTGGATATAATACACTAATAGGTTAAATTCAATATTATTATCTGTAATGTATTGATAGTATTTGAAAAGAAAACATGAAAATTAATTTAATCATTTTATCAATCAAATGTGAAAACTCGATTTAGTAAATAAATATTTACTACTTTACAAGCTACTTCCTTGCCGAATCAAAAGCAATGATCAATAGCTTTATACTCCTTGAAACATGGACAAAAGAGCTAAGCTATTAAATCGAAGATAAAAGCAAATGCACAAGTATCGAAAAGGTTCTTTTATGGGTGTATGATGTTATGAAATATCCAAGATCGACTTATTTTAGCGTCAGCTATCTATTTTCATTCTTATTTTCATTTTCATTTTCATTTTTTTCGTTTTTGCCATTAATCTCTTTATCTTTACTTTGATTATTTACTTTCAACAGCCATTTAGTCACTGTTTCTCTAAAATTAACAAAAGTCACTGGCTTAGATATGTGATCATTCATACCAATCTCTAAAAAATGTGTGCGATCTGAAAGCAGAGCATTAGCCGACACTGATATCACCACCTGATCGGGATCCATCTTGCGTATCTCTCTACAAACTTCATCTCCATCCATTTTAGGCATTGACTGATCTAATAAAATTACATGATAATGACCCAAAGATCGAGAACGGTAAGCATTGAGTGCTTGTTGTCCATCACTAGTCAATTCGCATTCAATGCACCCCATCTTTTCCAAAAACCTAACTAAAATGGCTTGATTTACTGGGTTATCTTCTGCTAACAATACTTGAAAGCGTTTTCCTTTTGGTAGTCCATTCTTATCACCAATTGGCTTTTTATTTTTATTTGCTTTATATCCTTTAGTTGGCCTTGTATCAACATCATTATCATTATTGACACGTTTAGTTTGTGCTATAGTTGAATGCATTTTCTTACTTGAATTACCATTTGTAGTTTGATGATCAGCTGATTTATTTCTATTAAAATTTGAGATGTATTTTGAAGCTTCTTGCAAGTCATAAAACTCAAATTTGATTGCTTTTAAAGGTGAGTCAGGTGATAATGGACTTTCATTAACCGAATTTTCTGCATTTCCCCTAGGGAAAGTAAGCTCTACCCAAAATGTAGATCCTACTTCCTTTTCTGTACTTAGGCCTATTGTTCCCCCCATCATATCAACTAGTGATTTTGTAATCGCAAGGCCTAGTCCAGAGCCACCATATAATCTACGATTGGAAGAATCAGCTTGTGTCCAAGGTGAAAACAATTTTTTTGAAATCTCCTCTGTCATTCCAATCCCAGTGTCAGCAAATGTAAGCCTTAACCCAACCTGCCCTGTTTCCAAATTTTCTGCCTTAACATCAATTGATACCTTTCCATTATGCGTAAACTTTAAAGCGTTTGATGAAAGGTTAATAATGATTTGTTGAAATCGGTGCAAATCTCCTTCTAAAATATAATCTTCATTTGGGATGCTTATCGAATATCCTAAACTCTTCCTTAAAGCTGAATCTTCTACTATTCTAGATACTTGGCCTAACATGTGACCAAGTGAAAAAGATACTTTATTCAAATTAAGTTTTCCAGCCTCAATTTGTGAAAAATCCAATATATCCTGTATTACTGACATCTGTTTATTTATTAGAATAACACTATTTATTAAAATTACAAATTACCATTAGTCTTGCTGAGCCATCAATTGTATCTATAAATGATCGTTGATCACTTGTAATATCGGTTTCTTTTAAAAGAGATGTGTTTCCAACGATTCCAAATAACTACAATTTTAAACTTTAAGTTAATTTCAACTTGATAATGAATTACTTACAGGTGTGCGTATTTCATGAGACATCATTGATAAAAAAGCTGATTTAAGTCTTGATGCTTCAGTAGCCATTTGTTCTGAAGCTTTTAACATTTGTTTTTCCGCTTCTGCTCTCTTCCAATCATGAACGTCTTAAAAATTATTAGTCTTTTATTATTGAATATGATAAAATAAAGCTTTACCGACCGCTGTCAATACCCAACGCTTTAACTCGCCATTCCTAAATACTGGGATAGATTGAAAGATATGCCATCTCCAGCCAGTTTCGTCACCTGCGATAATGGGTGTTTGCTTATTTCTATATCGCGCTTCCATTTTAAATGGCGTTAAAGATTTAGATGCATCTTGCCAAAGGGGTACAAATTGTTCCCAATCTTCCGGATGTATATTCTGGTCCCAAGGCTCTGATAACACATCAATTCCCCATGTTTCTTTAACCCTTCTATTTGCATAATATATTTCGCCTTCACGCCCGCAGATCCAAACCATTACTGGGATCGCATCTGCTAATAAAGCGAACTCAGATAATAATCTTGATTCTAATTGGGGTTCATTAATATCGCTAACCATATTACGCATTGGATTATTTTCCGTTTCAATTGGCATCCATTCCTTTTGAGCAAACTTTAAGATTGGGACATCTCTAATTGAAATTGTATAATATGTTCTATTCTCAAAATGCCACTCTTTTGTTTTAACAATGGCCATCTTTTCAGACATGTCTGAGTTTGATACCATAGCGTAAGTCAGATCTGCTATTTTAACTTGTCGATTTTGACCCTTTTCAAACACTTCTTTTGGGGTAAAGTGTTTGCGCATGAAATCTTGAATCGGTTGACACACAATCTCTGCCTCCTTTTTGTACTTGAAAACTTCAATTAGCCTTTGATTACACGCTAATGGTCGCCAATCATCACACACCACCACAGGTTCAAATGTGGCATCACATATCACCCGACAAATGTTTTCTATACAACAAGTTGGCATTATTAAAGTTGATTATTAAAAGAAGTTCAAAATTAAATTGAACTTTTATCGTTAATGTGATAATGGAAAGAATAAAAAACAAATTAATAAATAAAAGATATTTTATTAAAATTATTATCTATCATAAAGAAAAATGGTTAAAAAAGCCAATAAAATTTACCTATAATATAATCCATTCTTGGTGCAAATTAAAACAAAGAAGTTTCATTAATTTGAAAGTTTATAACTTTATCTTTATTCTTGCCTATTTTTAGAAAGTGATCGTAATATCAAGGATTTAACTCATTAAAAAATCAACAAAAAATGACTTCTAAAGCAACCGATCTTAAAGTATAGTCTAACGAATTGTAATAATTGAATGAAGTAGCAACCGACTTAAGTAAAGTTATTTTATTTAAATATCGTAATTTATATAATTTATTATTATCTCTTTGCATCGTTTGGTATGAGACTTTAGTTTTTAATATTTAGTAATGGTTTCTGCCTAAAATTAAAGTTTCATTTCCTTTAATTAACTTGAATCTAGCCCCTTCCAGCCCTAATAGCAATTTTAAATTTAGTTTCCTCATTCTTGATTTGATTCAAAATCGACGAAAGCTCAGTTATAAATATTCTCTTTGCCTTTTCTGTCTCCATTGAATTAATAAGAATATTTAGTACATTTAGGACCAGCTTTTACATAAACAAAAGTGATTATACTTATACACCTTTATCTAAAAGAAACTGATAGATCTAGATTTCAGACATCTTCTCAGCAGATCAAAGTTTAACATGTTACATAAGTTATGAATTTTAAACTAAAAGTTTAAGAACCTTGACTGATCAAAGTTAAACCAATGGGAGTGAACGGGTTACTAATTCCTGTAATTAAGAAAGTTTAAAATTAGGAAGATGAGCTTGTTTAAAATCGTTGAAAATGGAAATGTATTGTGTATTTTAAATTTTGATAAAATCATCATTTATTCTATAAACATTAAACCCAGGTAATAGATGTAAACTATAAGAACTAAACGTCTTAGTTTATTTAAAAGCATGTGAACACTTTTTTCAACATAGTATTTGTGTATTGTTTTTATTAAGAAATATATCAGTGTAAGTAAGTCCAAAGTATTGATCATTTAGCTCATAATTATGCAATTATCAAACAAATCACAAGCCATTACAAATTTATTAAATAAACAAGTATAAGGAATACTATTAACTGACAATGCATTCATTTATAAATAACTTTTAAACATAATTTTACAAAAAATAATCAGGGGTTATACAAGAATCTAGTCATTCAAAGTATGATTTTGACAAGAGGAAATTTTTAAGATTATACCAGTATAAATTAAGTATCAATGGCTTGTACAAGCTTTTAAAATTTAAAATAATATAAAAAAGAATTGTTAGATATATAACATATTAACAATTAAAATACAATGTTAGTATTTTAAAATTTAATCGTTAGGGTTTCGTCTTGTTTACCAAGTCAAAAGCGATAAAGTTTATAAACAAAAAAAATTATTTGAAAACTTCGACTTTAAGTTGATTTAAGTAATTTAGTGTTGTTTTTGTAAAATTTCAATAGTAATTTTAATAACAATAAAATAAATCATTGCTGTCATTTGAATACTTTTTGGAATATAATAATAGTATACTTTGAGGGGTTATTTGTCTATTTAACTAATATAAAAGAATTAAATTAATAGACAAGTATTAGAATATATCTATAATAATGAAATTAATATTAAAACTATTAAAGTTACAATCATCAAAGCTCTTTTGACTTAATACATTGATTTTAATAAATTATGAATAGGGATTTATATCGAAAATAATTTAAAAATTAATAATACATTATTTTAAAAGATGAGCAAATTTTAAATACTTTAATTTTGGATTAACCTTTTCTAGTGCTCATAATATTTTGAAGCTTTTTCTAGTTTCTTGTTAGAATATATTATTACTACAGCACCGTATTGCCATTGTAACATTATATTAACCCTCAATAGCTTATGTATCTATTTTAAAACGAAAGTAAAATCTTTATCAATTTTGTTCATATTATCACAATAAGTATTTAAAGAACTCGAAAATTTTAAATTTTTAAATTTACAAGATAAATCCTTGAAAACGTATAACATAATTTCGATTTCTCAGCTAATGTTAGTGCGCTATCGAAAGTAATAAGATTAAATCAATGTTCCATTAGTGACATTTTTTGAGTAAGGAACTGCTTTTTTGTTAAGCTACATGTAGGAAAAGTATAAATTGAGAATTATTTGATATCACTAAAATCCCGCTTTTGTTGTTTATTCGATGTTGTTTTTTTAGACTATTTACTTTATACAATGATTATTCCACCTCGAGTATTATATGGTCATCGAAGTAAAGTCGTAGACCATTCCTCTAATGGTGTGTCCATTATTTTTTTGTTTAATTTCATTATTAGTTGCCTTTATCTCAAAGTCAATAAATAAAAAAGTCAATAAATCCATATCCCTTCGATTGTGTACCTTTATATCAATGAGGAACTTATATTTCAGTACATTTTAAATTATGACTGTAAACTCCAAATCAGATTTTATGTGTTTTTTATCCACCATAGGGGCTATATTCACTACTTTAATTTCTTTACTGTATACTATAGCTGTTGTTTCAAATTTATTGCGGCAAATTAATTCGTCTAGTTTTATATATAGCCCCATTTTTAATATCTTTTTTGTTAGTATATTATCATTGACATTCAAACAAATTCTTTTAGGCGGTGGCTTGTGTTGGTTTAAACAAGATAAACCTAAAGGGTTAAGCTGGGCTTATGCAACTGATTATGGATGGATTATGGCTACGATCATATTTTATATTTTAGTTTTTGTTTCAATTTACAGATTACTTAATTATTCAAAATCTTAGTTTGACCTTCATTTCTAGGTAGGGGTTTTTTGGTTTCATCCCTTTTCCACTTTTTAAGCGTTGTTTGAGTGGAAAAACTGCTAGTAAAATCCTTAAATAAAAAAATACATCCCCGTATATTGGTAAACAAATTTGAAGTTAAAGCAAGAACAGTTGTAAAATTATTAATGTATCCATTGACTCCGATTATATGTTACATTTTAGTAATGGTTAAATTATTTTCAGTAGCAAAAAGAGTTATACCAAAGCCGGAATCAAGCTATTCCTTAACATCGCAGCTACTTTTTTCAAGGCTTTCAAAGCATTTCTAATATTTCAATTTTTCTTTCCAATAGTTCACTTTACAGAAAAACCGAGCTGACTTTTAAAAAATTAACAAAAGGGTTTTATCTTCAAGACTTTGTTCTAGCATTTAATCATTTGAATAGATATAACGTTAGCTTTAAATATTGATATATTTATAGCATATCGCTTATAATAGCCCAAATGACTCATTTAATTGGAACATTTCATAATTATATTATATAAGCTTTTACCAACTTGAAATTTAAAATTTGAGGTCATCTTTAAAATCTTTAATTATTTTGTGAGGAAATTATAAAATGCTGACTTTTTTTGTAAATGTACGTAGACCATAAGTAAAAATAACATAATTCCTTTTTCAAATTTATTGTTTTTTTTATTTAATTTTCAACTTTAATAAATCTTTATAACAAGTTTTTGGGACAATTTTTTTGTAAAATGGCTTTTAAACTTGATGTTTATTTACTTTTATTAACATTGGTTATAATGACAATACTTGAAACAAACGAACCCTCTAGTTTAAAATAAACTGGTCATAGGTTGGTATATAATGTTAATTTGTAATAAACTATTAGTAAAGGAATAAATTGTGAGATTTAGTGCTAATTCAGGTTTATAAGGATGTTTCTAAATTCTCCTTTTAGAAAAAGTCTTATTGGTAATAGTGTAGAATTAGAACAAGCAAGTTTTTTTATATCAAAAATATTTTGCTGTTGGAACTAATGGCTATTTTGTTTTTTTTAGCCCAAAAAAGGGATTACTGTTGAAATATCCTTATAAGTTATTTCCGAAATCTTACATTATAGTATTTGAGAGTGCTGAAAATAAGATGAAGTATAAAACATTAATACTTATTCATTAATAGAGATAGACATAAATGCGAAAAATATTTATATCTAATTGTTTTTATAAATGTTATAGAATTATAGTTTTTGTTTTTCTCTTACTTTAACTAGTAGTTTTTTGAAAAAGAGTGCCAATCATTACATAATTATAACATTATAGTATTTTAATCTATTTATATAAATAGTTTTTCTTGTATACAAAAAATGAATTTAACATTTGACATTTAACTTAAAATTATTAAATCAAATGAGAAAGTTTAATTAAAGTCAATATAAAGAAAAGTTAATAAAACCAAAATCAATCAATTGAGGTTCTATTTTGGCATAGATATTGTAGATATGGGGAATAACTAATGTTATTATAAATTGATGCCAAGCCATCTTTTTATTGAATATAATTAGAACGTTTATATTGAATAGCAAGGAAAGTACAGTAATACTATTTTTGAAATTTTAAGCTGGTATTAAAATAGTGATTCAATGAAAGAAGAAGTAGACCAAGAAGTTTACTATGGTTATCAAAATAAAATAGTAACTTATTTTTCTCATACGGTTTCTATAATATTTACTTTTGTTGTACTACTTACTGTTTTGGTTTTATCCGTGATAAATCAAAAAGTTAATATATCTCTACCATATCGCTTATCTATATTTATTTTAATTGGGGATTTTCTTTTCAGTTGCTCAACTTTAGTCACTATTAACTCAGAAGAAGGAACTATGTGCGTCATCTCTTTTTTAACTCAGGTATTTAGCACGTTAATCTCTTTATTATACACTCTTTCAATAGGTTTAAACTTGTATCTCACAGTAGTATTTAAGTACCAAATCGGGGTGGTATTAAAATATACTTATTACATTGTCCCACTCATTTTGTCATTAATTTTAAGTATACTCCCAGTAGCACTTGGAGAGATTATACTTACATCAGGAGAAGGGTCAACTTGCTGGTTTAACGAAGATGAAACTAGTGGGTTTGTTTGGGCTTATGCCGTAAATTATGGATGGATTGTTTTTTCGATAATATTTTGTACGTTTGTATTTGCCACTGTATCATTTAGTTTATTTTATGAAAAATACAAATTTAATACAAGTTTTGATAAAAAGACAGTACCTGATGTTAATAAGTTTGTAGTTATTCGGTTGTTGATGTTCCCATTAATTCCAATAGTTTGCTATATAGTATTAGTGTTTAGGTTGCTTTTTGGAAAAAGCTTTACCTTCGATCAAGAGTTTCAGACTTCTATTGCATCAAGTTTTTTTAAAGGGCTTCAGGGCTTTTTCAATGCTTCTTTATTTTTGTATAATAGTCTCTTATACAAAGAAGCTGAAAAGGCCATTGCGAAAGTAGTAAGATCATCCGAGAAAGCCATCGTATAAGATACCTTGTGTTAAAGCTAACAATATCTAAATCACTACTATTCTTCAATAAAAGGGATTATAAAGGATATACATATCTGCTGAGAATTTTCAAGATTGCTAAAAATCGACCAGCACCTTGATTGTATTTTTAGCCATGTATTTGAATCTCAAACTATTTCAATACATTAAAAATCTCACAAATCTGTGGCAATATTTTCATATATACTACTCTATAATAAAAGAGCATGAAGCGATAACTATAAACAATAGCTGTGAAACTTAGTAAAATTTTAATTTTTTAATTTTTATAAAAATCTTGTAGTCTAGTTTATATATGTATATAATATTATTTTATCATTTAACCTATATCTACTGTTAGTTGCATAAAAAGTAGTGAGTATATATGATTCTCCAAGTTAGTATTGGAAATAGCGATACTTAAAGCTATACAAATTATTCATCTTTAGATATTTAAATACGCTTTTAGGTATAATTGCAACCTAAGGCTAAGGAGAATGCCTTTTGTCTTCTAATGATTTGTTCACCTTTTAAGTTTAATTTTAAAATACTAGCAATTAAATTCTTTTGCAAAAAAACACGCCAATAGGTGATCAAAGACTTCTCTATTTATTTAGCATTAATCAAGTTAAACATTAAAAATCCAATAAATTGAAAACAAATCAAAACTACTAAAACATTTTTAAGTTTAATCTCATTTTATACAATACAGGATGCCTCCAAGCGATAATGCAGACATATATTTATATAAAAAATCAATACTTAAAGATAAATTAAGAAGCTTATGTAATGACGTTAGTTATGAATTCAGCTCTGATAAAAAGCGAGAACTTGTTTTGTTTTTGAATGATTTCCTAGGATGTAATGAACTTGAATATGATAGTGATTTAGGACTTTCTTTACCAAATGTTAATGCTAACACAAACAAGGTCAAAAAAGGTGCTTTTTGTGGAAGAGTGTTTGAGGATGGAGAAGCAGTTTATAGCTGCAGGTAAGATTTTAAGCATATAACAAGTATTTAATTCAATCTTAATTTTAGAAATTGTGCTGCGGATCCTACTTGTGTCCTGTGCGAAACTTGCTTCAAAGGATCTAACCATGAAGGCCATGAAGTTCATATACATGTACATAGATCAAATTTCGGTTGTTGTGATTGTGGAGATGAGGAAGCGTTTGAAGATTTAGTATGTGAACATCATAAAAAAGAGTTCAAAAAAAGCTTTGAGGAAATTGCTTCTAATTTGTCATATAATACTAAGGTCTCGGTTGAGTGTTTAATTGAATTTGCTTTCGATTTCATAATAGAAGTGTTTAGTCTTTCACCTCAAGATTTAAAGTCATCTTTAATTAAAGAAAGTATCCTGGAGAATACCCAAGAAGTATATAATCATTGGGGATTGGATCATAAAAATTTAAATGATGAAGTATTTGGTTTGATGATTTTAAATGATGAAACTCATAGCTATGACAATGTTATTAAAATTTTTAGGACTATTTTAAAGTTTTCCAAACCTGTTGCAAGTGTTTCAACAAAGAATATAGACCATATAGGTAGAGAAATGGCCAAGCATTCAAAATCAATTGATGAGCTAACCCTTGTTGCTCAGGATATTTTAAAACATAAGCTTGGAGTTTCTATTAGATCATTTACATCACTCTTTTTTGAGGAGGTGGCAGGTTTTTTAATTCATTATATATGGCTAGTTACGAATCCAAAGTTAAAAGAATTAAAAGGTGGTGATTTTATGGATTATTTTCTTGAAACTCTATCACGGAAACTCATAAATTACGGTAAGAGGCCGAAAACATTACGTTATTTTGACTCAATACTAATAATTACAAAACTTTATAGATAATCAAATTGAAACTTACCACACTCCTTTTTCCCAAGTGAATAACAAAAACATACATTCAAATCAAAGCATTACGTCTTACCACATGGATATTGATTTGAGGAATTTTGAAGATATTTCAATGGATTTCTTCCCTTTTTCTATTCAAATTGGAACCAACAGTTCAAATAGCGGCTATTCAATCTTACCAAAAAAAGAATGGAAGTTTCCAAATTCAAGGCTAAACAAATTATTTAACTTTGATTCAAGATTTTGGAAGGTAGTTCAGCTTGAACTAAAAGAAATATATACCAGATCTCTTCTTTCAAGTTCTTCCGAATACAAAGTAATCGCAGCAAAAAACTTTGCGGTAAATTATCCAGAATTCTCAAAGCCTAGAGTAGACCTACCAGAATTAACTTCAAGTCTTCTTGAGTTTTCAGTTCAATTATTTACAGTCCCCAGTGTTTCCAAAGCTTTGCAAGTGGAACTAGATTTCCTTAGAACTTTAATATACATTGTAGAATCCTTTTATCATCCTCAAGTATCAAATGTTGAGGATTATGCCAGTTTTTCAAAAAAGTTACCACCTCTATTTGATTGCTCTGTTGATGCCTTTGAGATTGAGCCACTAACATCAATATATCACGACTTTTCTTATTTTTTTGACCATGAAAGTGTTTCCTCTGCAATATACGAAGATCATGTACTTTTGGCTCAAATCCTAAGCTTTTTATCCAGATTTCAAGGCATGCATCCAATCAAAAGATTAACACAAATCCACATTGAATTCGAAGACAAGAAAGAGCTTGTAGCGCTAGAAACAATTTCTAGGTTCAAAGCATTATATAAGGACTACACTTCCTTTTTTGGTAATTCTTTACCACATCTTATAAAAGCTGTTCGCCGTACAATTCAAAAAATTGCCTCTTGGATTTTTGAGGGTGGGGATTTCAGAAATGAGAATATAATAGAGGGATTAAATGGAGTAATCTACCATGATGTCAATGATGGTTTTGGAAATGTTAACACAATAGTAAAGTTTTCTCCTGGAGAAGGTGAGCCCGTTTCTTACTATTATACACTTAATCTCTTCCTTGGGAATCTGTTGCAATATATAGTAAAAACAGATGTTAAAGAATTCCAAGATTTAGGGTGTTTTAATCTCATACAAGTTTTACTAGGCCCAGAAGCAAAAAATGAGCTTATTCAACCTAACATTAATATGTTACTTTTGGCAGTTTTTGATTATCCAATTAGAAGTCTGGTATTATTCTCTCAAACAGAAGCCAACTATTGGGTACGAAATGGACCACATTTTAGCGGTGTTGGTCGATTTCTTTCAGGTCGAAGCTTTTCAACTATAATGCCAATATTAAGCTCTATACAGTTTATGTTTGGGATTTTCTCACCTGAAGTGGTGCTTCAAACATTAAGTGAGAGATTTGAGCTTACTTATTGGTTTACAAATGAGACGCTAGAAACAAATTATGACTCAAATCAGGAAAATTCGATTTTGATTAATTTTTTTAAGCTTATAATATATTGTGTTTCTGAAAGAAGCCCCTTTTTAAATGTTGATGTCACTTCAAAGCTTCGCCATGAAGTCATCCAATGTGCCTATAAACAAGTGTCATTTAATGTACTAAGCAGAAGCCTTTCATCTGAAATTGCCAAAGATCCTTCCTTACTCAACATATTAACAGAGCTATGCGACTATAAACCTCCTGAGCTTTCAGAGGAGACAGGGAAATACTGCTTAAAGAAAGAGCATATCCACCTTCTAAATCCATTTTCATATTTTTATAGCCAAAATGATCGTGATGTTACTGAGCTTCTAAAAAAGAATGACATAAACAATAATGATATATACTTTAAGCCTAAGCTTGATAAAATCCCCGATGGTCCATTTATGCATATAGGAGATTTCCTTCACAGTAAAAGTTTCTGCAAAATGATCTTTTATGGCCTTTTCAATTGCTTTCTGCATCCTTCTACTCGTTCGTCAATTTTGGATTATATCTTACATCTATATTTTATTGCCTCTGAGGATGAAAACACCAATTTTATAGTAAAAGGAAAGAGAGATGTGAACTTTTCAGCTGGTGGACTTTGGGAACACAGCTTCACTTTATTGTTCGACGTCAATGATATAGGCGATATGGGTTCCAAAACCAGGCTAAACTGTATAGATATAATAATAAGGCTTACCGAGATTAATATATTAAGCGATAAAAAAGATAAACTAACGTATTTGTTAAATTTATTCAAAGCATTTAGTGGACCTCAAGCAAACGAAATGATCGGCGCGTTTTTAAATAAGCAAAAAAATGACGAAGAAATTCGAAATAGTGAAGTGGAAGAAACTAAGAGGAAAATGGAAGCTAAAGAAAGAAGAGAAAAGGTTAAAAAGATGTTTAGTAATGCCCAACAGAAATTTGTGGAAACGCAATCGAGCCTTTATGATGAAATTGATGAAATTGATGGGGAATTAAAAGATCAAAGAGAATCGCATGATGATGTTCCTCGTTGGAGAAAGCCTTATATAACTGGAGATTGTATAATTTGTCAGGAAAAAGGAAGTCCAGACGAACCTTATGGCGTGATTGGTCTAATTCAAAGCTCTAAGATTTTAAGCTCGATACCTCTTAATGAGATCAATTTCTCCAAAGACCGTGCTAAAAACAACGAGGAGAATCAAGATTCCGCTTTTAGTCCAAATTTGAATGAAGGGAAGCTTTATCAACTGGATGAAAACTCTCAGTACACCCAATACCCTCCAAGCTCTGAATTGTCTATGGAAGGTTTTAATATATCCTCATGCGGGCATATACTTCATATTTCATGTCTTAAAACAACAATTATTGGCGGGGATTTACATTCGTTCACTCTAAATTATACATCGCTTTTGGCCAATGACCCATCAAATGAGTTTATATGCCCACTTTGTAATTCTTTAAATAATGTGATTCTCCCAGTATTTGAGAATCCGGGGATTAAACACGATTTAAAACAAAATGAGGCACCAACTTTTGGTAACTGGTTAGAATCATTTTTAGTGCATTTAGGGACAAAGACTGATGATGCTTCGATAATGAAAGATGAGGAATTAGATACAGTTCTTTTATTTAAAAATAAGCCATATAATGAGCTCGATTTTGTTAAAATCCCTGGAACACTTCCAACAGCCTTTACAGAACAACCAGATGAGATGTATAATCCAGAAGTATGCCTATCGTTAGATCAATTCACGGATATAGAAACTCTTAATAATGAAATTGTTGACTCTTTTAAGCGCATACTAAGAACTTTTCATTATTATTGTGTATCTAGTCCTTTCAACGGGTTAAAAGGCAAAAAGAGATATGGGTCTCCCAAAGGTTCGCTTGAAGTCCTTCTTTACTCTTTGGGTTATACAATCAACATGGTTGAAATGACTGATCGTTTTAAAGCCAAAGCAGATGACAATCAATTAACACCATTTATATTAGATAGAATCTCTACTATTAACCGAGATTTATTGACTTTATTATGGAACAATATTCTAACTCTACATCAAATGCTTGGAAACGATTCAGCCACAATAAACAAAAAAAGAGTCGATTTTAGATTTATACTTTTAAAAGGTTTGGCCAGCAAACGAAGCATCTTTGATGAAGACCCGTTTTTATTGCTTATTGAGTTCTCTCTCGAATACCTTAACAAGAACAATATCGATATCTTCAATTTTATTGGGCTTTTATTACTTATACAGGCTGTCAAAGTAATGGTAGGCTGTTATTTCGGTTCAATAGAACATCCTTCTGAAGAATTTGAAGACGGTGAATATAAAGAAATGCCAATTTATTTTAAAAATATATACATAAGGTTGATCGTGGAGGTTTTCAATGTTGCAAAAGATGAAGCAAAAGAATTAATTGAAAAAGGAAACTTCAAATTCTCATATGGGCTTATATACTCAAGTTTAGTAGCATTCCTTCGCAAATGTAGCATCTTTGTAAATGCATGTCAATTAAAAGTTAATAGATCCACCTCATTTGATAGCGAATTAGAGTACCTCATCCATTCATTATCTTTACCATCCCTAGAAGAGATACTCGATTCACTATTTAACTCTGGCTTAATCAAGTTGGTACCTAAGTGGATACATTCTTTGGAAAAGGAAAATCAAATCAAAATAGAAAATCCGTATCCATATCAACTTTTGAAGCTACCAAATCGTATCGATTTGCTTTACAATGTATGTGATGAAATCCTAATTAAAACTTGTAAGCCCAGTGCATATGGTCATGCTATCTGTCTTTTTTGTGGCCAAGTAATATGTCAATCACAGGTTTGTTGTTCTGATACTGAAACACCTTGGGATTTAAATCACCAACAACGTTGTTCTGGAGCAATTGGAGTATTTTTATTACCCAAAAAAGCTAAATTATATTTGGTCTATAGAGATCTTAGGTTAGGTATAAATGCGCCTTACCTAACTCTACATGGTGAAGTGTATAGCTTCAATAGGTAAGTTATTTATATTTGTTTATATAGTTTTGTAACATTCTTTTAGTGGATTGCCATTACACTTACAAAAAGATCGATATGATAACCTCAAATTGTCTATCCTTAAACACGATATACCTAATTTGGTGGTTCGTGCACGTGACCGTAGGGTCTCTGCTTTGTTTTTTTGAATAAAATAAGCTATTACTTGCTTTTAAATAGATTCGAGTAAAATGTAGGGGTATTTCATATTTTTTGAATAGATTATTTAGTTATCTATCATAACCCAATGTATTATATTTTTTTAAAACATACTAACTCAAATCTATTAGACTTTTAGAAATAGGCTAAACTAAAAAATTGGAATATAAATTTAGTGTATTTTGGTTCAAGTAGGTGATGTCTAAAAATATAATCATAACTTAAATTTAAATTTATGTTAACAACTCAATAGGGCACCTTAAAAAGAATAATCAAAATATATGATAACTTGAAATTAACTTTTTCTGTCTATTAAAACAATAAACATAAACAATATAATTCTATATCTATTTACTTCGTAATTATTTAGAAAAATGCTACTTTAACATTATTATCTTTGATCAAGGTGGATAGCGAGGCGCAATGAAAATCAAAGAAATCTTTGCCACACTCTGGAATATTAAACAAATTACGGTTTTTAGCGTCTTTAAATAAGTCAATGACTACCAATTCAAGTCTTGATAAATCTAAATAGCCTATTTACAGTGATCATAAAATCAGTACTACTTAACAACTATAAAACAATTTAAAAATTACCCATTTCAATTAGTTTGGTAATTCTATTTGGTGTGCCTACTCCCAAGGTAAAAGAAAAGGATTCTAGAAATTTCTTTTGTTCAGGTATCTTTATATGCTTCGCAAAGAGCTTGCCTACCGGAAGCTTTCCACTAAGGTCACGCAACTCCCTTACGAATGTTAGGGTATCGTCGATATTAAAATTTATATATTAAAATTACCTTACAACCGAAGTAGCTCTGATTGCTGATGGGGTTAGAACCAGTACCAATGGAGCCCCTTTTTGTGAAGTACTTATTGATAACGATTCTGGATCTTTTATATCTGATGAATAATAATTAGATTTTATGTTTAAAAGGTTTATTTTTATCTTACGTTTTGTTATATATTGACCAAAGTTACCGATTACATGTGGTTCGTCAAATGCATCATTATCAATAAAGCTTTCATCTATAATTTCATTGATTAATAAATATATACAGCTATTTTTTATAGTAGCTATTATTCACCTTCAACTTTGAAATTTTCTAATTCGATGATGGATTTCTCTGGGTAAGAACTACGTAATTTTGTCCAAAAGTAATCAACTAACTCAATTTTACTTAATTCTAATACATTTGTTTCTCTGTCAACTTTTGATTTCTATTTAGTTTTAGTAAAATTTTATTCTATTTTAAAGGTGCTTTACTTTAGCTTTAACTGGTGCCCCTTCAATAGTCTCAGTTCGGTTCTTTTTCTTTTTTCCCACTACCTCTTCTTCTTCAGAATCATAAATAGCTTCTACATTGTCTTCTTCTACTTCTGATAACGCAAAGTCATCTTCTAAAGCATCTCCAGAATCTTTGACCTTGTTTTTTGTGATTTCTTCTAATTGATTTGATATTATTGATATCTTTAACAAATAAGTAAATGAGACTCACTATTACTGCCCATTATAAAAACAGTATTGACTAAAATTTAAAAAAAATAATTTTTACTTTTAGTTTAACTTGATTTATCAAAATAAACAACCAAAAATTATTGATGGAAAATTATTTGCATTTATAATAAAATTTTAATAGTTATATTAACTTTTTGGATTGTGCTCTTATAAAAAATGAAGGTTACTATTATAGTAAAACTTAGAGCATTGTAATTGGGTTAAATTTTAAAAACATATATCACTTTCAATAAAAACTAGTATTATCTTCAAAATATTTTCAAGTATCTTAAGTATCTTCAATTTTTCGAAAATGTTTCATTTTTTAGAAACAATTTGAGGGTGTCTTATTTTGGCTTCATCACTTTTTCCATTTTTTAAGCGCTATTGACAGGAAAAGATGTTAGTAAACTAAACAAAAAGAGACATCCCATTTGGTTTTTTGAATGGAACGTTTTTTTTATCTCAGAATTTAAGGTTGATTTTTCTAAATTCTATAACTCAAAAAGTGCACAATTGTAAAAAAAGACACTCTCATATCAATCAACAATTTAAAATTTGTTTTCTAATATTATTTTTTTTATCTGTTTACATGTTTTTTGTGAAACTCGTTTTCTAAGAAGAGCGAGCTGTACATTTGAAAACTGAGGATTATTTATACAGCAAAAGCCAAAAACTTAATAGGGGTAATATGGTAGTGTTTTTTTTGGTTTCATTACCTTTTTCATTTTAAGCGCTATTTGAGCGGAAAAATGGAAAAGATAATGAAACCAAAAAAAACATCCTCATATGTAAACTGGGCTTTAAACTACCTGTTTAAGTTCTATAGATTAAACTTTAGTGTTGTTATTGTTTGATCATTTTGGTTTTTATAGCTTATTTTTCTATTTTCGATAAATACCATTTATTTTAAAATGCTAAAGCAAATATTAAATTGACATATAATTTTTATATAAGGAATTTTATCTATATTGAAAATAATAATTCTTTTAATGTTTTAGAAAATTTATTACTAGAACAATCAATATATTTTATGTATCATGAACACAAAAGTCAAGAAAAATAATCAATCAAAAGTAATAGATAGTAGGAACAAATATTATATACCAGTATTTAATTAATAACTTAAATGTCATTAATTGTTTATTTCTTAATACTAATAAACTATAAATAATCAATGAAAATTTACAATAGTCAACAAGAATTGATTTCGAAAACTTATAAAACAATTAAAGTAGGACTTTAAAAATGACAAGAATACCATTAAAAACCTTACATTTGTATCAAGACCGTTTAGCTACCACCTTTTCACATACAGTATCAATCATATTTACCGGAATCGTGATATTGACTATTATTATAATATCTATCATGAACAAAAAATTAAACGATTCTTTACCTTACAGGTTATCAATATTTATCTTGTTTGGTGACCTATTATTCAGTTGCTCTTCATTGGCAGCTATGAATACTCAAAATAAACTTGTCTGCTCTTTCTCGTTTTTGGGTGTAGTATTTAGCACGTTAATCTCTTTATTATACACATTGTCTATTGGTTTAAATCTTTATATTACAGTAGTATATAGATACCATGTTGGAAGGAAATTAACCTACTCTTATTATTTGGTCCCCCTCCTACTATCTATAGTATTAAGCTCAGCACCTTTGATATTTAAAAAAATCAACTTAAGTGGGACTGAAGGAGAAGCAACTTGTTGGTTTGATGAAGGTACAACGGATGGTATTTTATGGGCTTATTCAGTAAATTATGGCTGGATCATATTTTCAATACTATTTTGTTTATTTATATGTGTTCGAGTTACTCTATTTTTATTATTTGAATCCAATTTCTTTAAAAGCAATTTGAAAATGAAACAGACTACAATCCAAGCAAATCGTAAAGTCATTATTCGATTATTAATCTTCCCACTTATCCCTATAGTATGTTATACCACTCTGATTATTAAATTAGTGTTTGCTGTTAGATTTTCAAAAGATGTAGGAGCAAAAATAAGTATAGCTTCAAGCTTTTTCAAAGGCTTACAAGGTTTTCTAAATGGTTCACTATTTTTACATAATTCAATATTCTATAAAGAAGTTGAAAGGGCAGTATCTAAAGTATGAGTATAAAAAGAGACTTTTTTCACTAAAATCCGTTTATTGAAAAATCCGTTATTAAAGCCACTTGGTTTAAACTCTTTCTTTTAAAATTTATTTGATATTAATAATAGCAATATAATAGTTCTGTTTAATATTGTTTTAGCAAAAATAGCTATTGAACATAGAATATGTAAAGTTAGCTTAATTAAATATTTGCCTTTGGATCTTTTAATAATACCAAGTATTTATATATAATATTAACTATATTGAAATAAAACATATCATATATTAACTTTAAACAATATATAGGGATGTTTTTTTTGGTTTCATCATTTTCTCTATTTTTTAAGCGCTATTTAAGTGGAAAAATTGAATAAGATTCTTTAAAAAAAATTCTCATATACAAATGGGGATGTATTTTTTTAATTTTACCAACAATCTTTCCGCTGAAATAGCGCTTAAAAAATGAAAAAAATAATGAAGCTAAAAAAACACCCTCAATTTAATAGTTTGAAACTAAGTGAATAATTCAACTTTTGTATAAATTTTGATTATTGGACAAATGAAATTGTAAGAATGGAAATATAAATATGAAAATCAGCCAATAACTTAACTAATGATAATTGAATAACTTTAAATTTGATGTTATATTGATGACAGTATTTATTAATTACCCTTCCTTAGGGTTTATAATAGTTGAGACTTAATTAAATTAGTATGGGATATTCGACGATATGAATAGATGGAGGTTTATCAAATATATAAGTCTATTAGAATTTCCTTGTAGCTTTAGAAATCGCCCTTTCTGCTTCTTTATATAAAACTTTGTTATATAAAAATAAAGAACCATTCAAGAACCCTTGAAAGCCTTTAAAGAAACTCATAGCGATATTAGTCTGCTCAAAGAAATCATATGAAAGATTAAAGCTTTCTCCAAATTTACTCATACATATTAAGCGTAAAACAAGTAAAAAATAGCACACAATTGGTATAAGTGGGAACATCAGTAACCTTATAATAATGTATTTATTAATCTCATTTTTGACATTACTATCTTTAAAGTTACTGGTAAAACTATATTTATTGTAAACAAGATTTGATAATACGCTTATAAACACGAAGGTACAAAAAATAATTGAAAAAATGATCCAACCATAATTGGTAAAATAAGCCCAATAAATACCATCTTCTGCTTCATTATACCAACAACCAGCATTGTCGCCTTCTATCAATACAAGTTTATTCATAATTAATGGAATAAGGGTTAAAATCAGTGAAATTAAAAAGGGTACTATGTATAAACAATATCGAAAATATCTTCCAATATAATATTTATGAACTACCATTAAATAAAGATTCAACCCAATGGCTAACGTATATAATAAAGAGATTAAAGTACTAAAAATGACCATGAAAAATGCAAAGGTACACATAGCTTGAGTTTGAACACTTATGGCAATTAAAGAAAAACAGGAAAAAAATAAATCGCCTATTAAAATAAAGATAGACAATCGGTAGGGAAGCGACTTATTTATACTTTGATTAATAGATGATATCACAGCTACAGTTGTCAAAACTATTAAGGTAAATATGATGGATACTACATGAGAAAAAGTGGTAACAACTTTGTTTTGATATAAGTATAGTACATCATCTGGAATCTGTTTCATGGCGTTAAATTTAATCTCCGGGATCAAAAAGCTGAACTAAAAAATAAAAAAGTTGTGATAATGTTATTCGAAATAAATATGTAAAAATTAAAGTTAATTAATTCTTAAAATATTAAGAATAACAATTCATTAAGTTAGTATCACTCACTCTCCTTTATTGAATTAACAAATAAATTTATTATTATATATTAAGCCAGAACAACTTTACAGTATGACCAATAGGTATTTGTCAATTAATTTACCTTTATATATTTCATTTATCTAATGAATGGATTAATTAGCAAAATAAAATTTATAGATTCATTACCTAATTTAGAATGATTCAAAAATTAAATCAAACAATTGATAAAGTACTGTAATTAATATTTGCACAATTGTAAATTATTAAGTTGTACTTACTATTTTTGACTGTTTTTAATCATAGAACATAAGAGCTACAAAGTATAACTAACTATATTATATATCTGCAAGTTTTATAGGTTAGTTTAAAAGCTTGATTCAAATTTTGTTCAATTCTGATTTTTAGCAAAAATCGCAAACCAAACACCTAGTGCTACAAAATATTTGTCTTTTGCTTAATTTAAAATAACCTTATCAGTATGTTTTTTTGTTCAGTTTCAATTAACGGTTTTTTTAAAATTTTGCGCTAAATAGGAAATAGGTAAAAAGTGAAATTGAGGAGTTTTATTTTTAATTTAAATCAAGCTTTTAAACTTATGCATGTATAAAAATAAAGATTGATTGTACATGACCACAAAGCATCCAAAGATATGAAGTATATTTTTAATTTAATGTTGTAATGAGATATGCAAAGTTGATGCAAAAAGTAAAAAAAGTGATACTAAATTGCATTATCAGCATCATTTTAGACTTTCAGTTTTAAAGTTGATACTAACCCAAAGCTTTGATAACTTCTTGACCTTTGTACTCTTTTTGATCTTTTTACTCAGATTTTCTAAATAAGCATAATACGATTATTTAAAGTATAATAAAATAAGCATGTTTTAATTCCAAATACATCTATTAATAAATATTGCAATAGATAAACTAAATAGATGATTCTTTTTTTAATTTTATAAAAGTTTATATGCTATTAACATAAATAAGTCTTTTTTTATAGGAAATAAGCAATAAAGGTGATTTCGTTAAATCAGTTATTTAATTTAAGAGGATTAGTGAAAGAGGTTCCCCTTTTAACATAGTCAAAGTAGATTGGTAAGAGGTCTTTGGTAAAGGAGTGAAATTGTTAAAAATATCGAATTGTTTCTTTTGTCTTCTTTAACTTTTACGTTTATTTGTTTGCTTTCCACTTAACCAAATATTCAGTGATTTGAACTCTTCTTCAAAAATTTTTAAACTATTTGTATCCAGCTCCCATAAAGCCAATAGTAGTCCACATTTAATCTCCAGCATGTAAACTTAATACAAAGTATAGTGCAATTAATTATCTCAATCATAACTTGCTAAAAATTGCTAAAAAAACACACTAATTCTCACTTTTTCAACTTCAAATTCCAAATTAGTTAATTTAATAAAGATTTAGCAATTAATTTGATAAAGAAAATAATAATCTCTTTCTTCATTTTTATACTAATGTTTTTATAAAAAAATTAACGATGCTTGGGAATAAAACCCATCAATTGGTCATAAATCAACTACTCCAGGATATCTATAAAGTATATATTCAATTCGAAGACATCATTGAACAATGGGGGACAGAGGTGATTCATAAAACTGCTTTCTTAACAGAGATGGACAACAGCAACGCTTTGTTAACCCAGATCAAACAAATCGAAAGTAGTAAAATGGCACTATCGATGTGTTTACTATATATCAATCGACTATCTCAGTATTTAAAAAAGGTTGAGTCCATACTAAAATTATTATTGACTGGTTGTCTTTACACTATGAAAGAAACTGAAATTGAGTTAATAATATCAAAGTTTCAAAAAGCGAGTACTTATTTACAATCCAACTTAAATATAGCTCCTGACATAACCTTATTAACAAAATTAAACTATTTACCAACAGAAGGTAATTATAGTCCATTCCAACATAACTCAAAAATATTGAACAACTTAAACGAACGACAATCTAAATTTCTCAATCTATTACCAAGTCTAAAGTTTTTAAATAAGGCACTAAAAGATTTACAACTAGACTATAATTCGATTTCGGAGATTTCAAATGAGCCTAATATCTCTTTACCCTTCTACTCTAAAATCAAACGGAGATATCTAGGTTATTATGTCATGGAATATCATAACCATTACCATCATAATGACTTATACTCTACTAAAATATTACAGAATGAAGCTGCTATGTTATTCAAATTAAAAACCCATAGTAATATTTTAGATATTTACGGTTTAAGGACAGAGGGTGACTTATTTGGTGTTATTGTTGAATATGCTGAACTTGGTACTTTGAAGGAAATGGTAGCTACTTATACTATACCAAATGAATTGAAAGCTACATTTACTTGTGAGATTGTAGATGCGATGTGTTATTTAGAGAGTTTAAATATAGTACATGCAAATTTAACAACAGAGAATATACTAGTTACGAAAGAATTTATGATTAAGGTGACTGGGTTTGGCTGGTCACATGAGACGGATAAGGCTTTAATTTTAAATGATATAGGTATGGATTTAAATAGAGCTAGGTTTATGTCACCAGAAATATTTGATATTAAAAAGAAAGTTGGTGTTGAAACGGATATTTATAGTTTAGGATTGGTATTATTTTCTTTATGGAGCCAATATCTACCATTTGATTATATTACAAGTGTAAAAGCAATGAAAGAAGTAATATTAAATGGAGGCAAAGAAAATTTAAGTTTGATTAATAATTTATTGATAAAAGAGATAGAACAATGTTGGCAATTTGAGGATAAAGATAGAATTTCATGTCATCAGCTTTTGCTAGAGATTGAAACATTAACTTCAATAAAAGTAAGTAATCCTGTTATTTTAGAATCCATTATCAAACCCTTTAAACGCGAAAATAAACACGATTGGGAAGAAGCGAAAAGTGGTATCATTGATTTACAAAATATCAGTTTTTATGACAAGAGTATTGTGTGTGATATAGAACCTGAAGTCATGGATGAGTGTTTATCAGAAACTATCCGACAAGCTATAAAGTTACATCAACAAGGTGATAAGATTCAAGCTTATGAAACTTTTAAACAATTAGATAATGCCGGGGACAAGAATGCTTATTATTATTGTGGTTATTATTTATATTGGGGTATTGAAAACCATTTGAAAAGAGATCAATCATTAGGTTTAATTAAATTTGAATTAGCCGCTTCATTTGGTTCATTGGATGCTTTAAATCAACTTGGGATTCATTATATGGTTCTTGCAAAAGAAGGTAACCATGCTTATTTTAAAGTTGGATTTCAATGCTTTTATAGGGCGTCTTGTTTAGGCCATTGTAAGGCTTTGTTTCACCTAGGGAATTGTTATTTGAAAGGAAAAGGAACAGTTAAAGATGTTGTGAAGGGAATCTATTATTTAAAAAAGGCAGCTGAGTTGGGGCATTCAATAGCAGGAGCTTCATTGATTAAACTTGATATTAGTTTTTAATTTTTATTTATTGTTTTAATTTTATTAGTTAATAAAGTTTTTGATCATAATAGTTTAAATATAATAAGAGAGTCATGAATATTTAATAAAATCTATTAACTCCAAGTAATAATTCTAAAGGTGATAAAGTAATACTCGCTTTACCACAAAATAAACATTTAATTTCAAATATACAGGATTATTTTTAAAGTGAAAACAGAAGAAAACAAAAGATGTAAAATGTAACGAGTTTGAATTTTTTATTTTCGATGATAAGTTTTTTGAAGAAATACCTTGGAAGATATTATCAAGTTTAAATTAATCCGCTTAATGATAGTTTAAAGTGGACAATCGGACGTTTATTTTGGTGCAATGGGCTAATATTTCTAATTGAATAGTTGAACATTTTATTATCATGTCAGAATTATTTTTACTCTTTTAAAATTTACTCATTTATTTGTTACAATTATGGTCATTTATTAAATGTTATCAAAGCCCTTTTATCTTGAAGTTTCTTCAAAGTATTCTTTAGTTTTCAACCTTGTAAATACCCCCTTTATAATTTATGAGCTTTTTTACAATAGCTATTATTAAAAAGTTTTGATCAAAAACACAAAACTTAAATAAAATTTAAAAAGAAAAGGTAAGAATTCTAGTTGATTAAAAGTGAAGCTTACAAATGTGTAGCAAAATTTTTCGATATTGATGATAAATTAAATCAAAACATGATATTTTTTATTTGTTTAAACAAATATTAGTTACTTTATGATCTTTGTTTTATTTAGATTCTATTTTCTATTTTGCATTTATAATTATCCACTAAGCATCAAACCTTCTGAGAAAATTTGCGTTTTATAAGCCAAATTCTAGCAAAAATCAATTGATTATGAGCTATTTATCATACATTGGAATTTTTATTTAAATCATAACTACTGAATTTAAAATGACATCGTTACTTTCAAAAAAATGATATTGTTATAAACTAAAATATTAACAAATATACAGAAAAAAAACGGAATTTATAACCAATCATTTTAGATAGTTAGTTGGTAAACGTGAGGCAATGATTGGTTCTAAGAAAGAACATAATCTTGGAAATTAAAAAAAAAAGTAAACTGATCATTTGTTTAGTTAAACATGCAAAAAGATACTGTGATCAATGATATTTCTGGTACTGAAATGACAAAATCAAAAGGTAATAAAAATAGCAATAGAAGTATTGATGGTAATTTCAATCAAATTAGATTCGCTCAATAAACAGGGACTTAGTACTGACACAACACCAGTTACTATGCGCAAATCTGTTTCTCCTTTGCCAAAGCCAAAGGCTGGTAATACTAATTCTAGTAACACTCTAAGCTATTAAGTTTTAAAAATTAATAAATAATTCTCTATAAAGGAAATAAATCGTCAAATGAGAGAGCTAAAAGCCATAATTCTAGAAAAAAGAAGGATTCGAACATTAATGTTAAAGGGAAGGAGAACACGGTAGTGACACCTTTAGAGGTACCAATTATAACAAGTGCTACAACAACTACTATTACGAAACCAAATAAAGACAAGATAAGACGCTCTGGATCAAAAAATAAAAAGCGTAACAAAGATAAAGATAAGGATAAAGAGAGCACAAAAAGTAACATAGAAAAAAAAACAGTTGATGAAGAATTAGCTCAAAGCTTAAACAAATTGAAGATTCATCCTACTAATTTAGTAATGCCTCAATCAAAAAACAAAAAAAGTAGTAATGGTACCGAAGATATTGAGCACCAAAGTAATGGCATAGTACAAACTAACACAAATGACAATAATAATAATAATTCAAAATCAAACACCCCTATCGCTGCTTCTCCTAATAATAATTACGACACAAATGGGAATCAAGCTATGGCCTATTCCCCAGTTCAGTTTATGCCTATTCAGCCTAATATGTATCCTTTATTTATGCCAGCACAAATGCAAGATGGCCGTTTTGTATTTGTACCTGTCACCTATCCTATGATAAATACATTACAATCTAATGGTATATATAATTATAATGGAAGTCCAAATGGCTCGCCAAATTATGCAAACGACCAAGGACAGGGGAACAGCCCTAGCAATGCAGAAAATATACATTACAATCCATATAATGCATTTATTGCCAACCCCATTTATATACAAAATAACGATCATAATCATGCTCAGTACCACCAGTATTATGATCATACTAATGACCATGAAAATCAAAATGGACAGAGGAATTTGAATATTAGTCCTCAACCAATTTTTGCATCTCATGTAGGTATGGGATTTCCAGGGTATAATGGAGCACTACCAGTATTAAATAATAAAGGCGAGTTTGTGCATAACAATTATAATAGTAATTATAATACAACGTTGCATAATGGAGCTCCGACAAAACCTAATACCCACAACAACTACCAACCATTTCCAAATCAAGCGGGTAATACGAATTATAAAACTAGTTTGAGCTATCCACATTTGTCTTATCCTACAAACAATGAGTACAATAGCCATCATTTCCTTGAACAAAATAGTTCGACCCATTCTACAAGTCCAATACCAAGTGAGTTATCAGCAGAGTTTTTGGAGGTAGTGAATGAAGAAGCAGAAAAAATATGTGAAGAGCTCAATCCTAAAGAGTACGAAAAAGAGCGACAAGAATACCTATTAGCTTTATTAAGAAAATACCTGCAAGAGGTGTTTCCAGGTAAACTTAGTTTTCATGATTTTATCGTTTTTTGAATCCTTTGCTTTTTAGATGCTGAGCTCCATCCTTTCGGATCTACAGCCAACGGCCTAGGCCTAGTCAATGCAGATATGGATTTGTGTGTCTGTTTTACGAAGGAGTTAGATAAAAAAGTGACTGCGGTTGAGTTTGTTGAAAGTTTTGGAGCAAGACTAAAAAAAGGTAAGATTTAAGCTATGAGTTATTTTAATAACAACTCGTTAAAAATTTAGATCCTTCGTTTGATGACATAAAATTGTTGACAAGGACAAGGATCCCTATAATCAAATTAAAGCATTCTAATGGGTTGGCATCAGATATTGGATTTGAAAATAAGTTAGCGTTATGGAATACACGATTACTAAAAACTTATTCTGAAATTGATCCAAGGCTGAAAAAATTGGTTTATCTTGGTAATTTAATAATAATGATATATAATTTATAAGAATGATAATATCACATAATAATTATTTGTAATATTAACATTAATTAATAGTTAAACATTGGTCCAAACAAAGGAACATTAATGAGCCTTACCTTGGGACGTTATCAAGGTAAAGTAGCTTAATACTTTATAGATTTACCCTAATGTTACTTATGATATTAGTTATTGCTATGTATTAATGACGATATTTTATTTACAACAACGAAATCCACCAGTATTGCCATGCTTACAAAAGATAAGTAATAATGTTAATACTCCATTGCCTATTATTAACGTTGATGGACATAATGTGTACTTTTATGATGATTTAAAAAATTTAAAGAAATATTGGACACAGAAAAACACAGAGTCTGTGGTGGAATTATTATTTGGTTTTTACCAATACTATGCATATTCTTTTCATTGGTCTCGTTCTGTAGTTTCTGTACGTACCGGCACAGTTTTAACTAAAGATGAAAAGGGGTGGATAAAAGCGGTATGTCTAATTTATACTGTTTTTTTTTGCTTTATTAATTGATTATAGAAATATTCTGCATCTCCCTCCACTGGGGCATCTGTAACTGATCGATTTTGGTTGTGTGTTGAAGATCCTTTTGGTAATATTAAATTTTAATTTAATTAAAGCTTGATATTAAATTTATAATTAGAACTTGAGCATAATCTTGGAAGACCAGCAGACAGGAATTCGTAATTATTAGTAGTATGTATATTCAAGTCAATATTAATATTATAATTTAGGGTTTACGAAATTCGAGGAGAGTTTATACGGGCAACTAAGAATTTAAAAGTAAAAGAAGGCAAAGCAGTGTTATCAAGGCTGTTTCAAACCTATGTACCAGCAATGGAAACCAATGGAGCGAATCCAACTTATCCCAACCCTTATATGCCAAGGGTAAATCAGCAGATTTCTAGACGTTCGCTTTAGAGTTTTACATACAATTTTGTAGTTTTAGAAATTTAATTTTTAATCATGATAATTATCTTTCATGTTTAGTGATAATTTTTTAATCTTCGAGTTAACGAGTTTTTGTTAGGGCTTTTCCTTTTTTTTCTCAATAAAGCTTGTTGATTTAATTTTATTTAATTTTATTTAATTTTATTTTATAAAGCATTATCATTCTATGAAGTATTACTACTAGTTAATTGAATAAAAAATGAGCTATTTGAATTAAAGAGTGTGAAAATTATTAAACTTTAATTTTAAAAATAATGTTTACCATTTAGAAAAATTAAGAAATCAACGAAAACAGTTATTATATTAAATCATAATAAAAAAGCTCCTTAAAATAAATTAAAATAAATTAACTGAAAAATAATAATTTACCATATAAAAAGTAATTATTTTGTTATCAATTTATTAACAAAATGCCTTTCCTCTTTATTATTAGTTTATTCTTAATCAGCATTAACACACTGGCCACTCTTCAAGGTACATGCCTTACAATAGTAAAAAGAAAAGAGATCCGTCAGCTAAGCCCTTCTGAGTTATCCAAATTCATCAATGCTACCCTGCAGTTGAAGCAAAAAGGGATCTTAGATGAGTACAGCAAGATCCATTTAGACCACACTGAAGTCGCACATAATGTTGGTGGGTTTTTGCCTTGGCATCGCTACTTTTTAAAACAGTTGGAGCTTGAACTAATACAGATTGATCCTTCGATCGCCCTACCGTACTGGGATTGGACCTTGGATTCACAAGCACCTGAAAGGAGTATCCTGTTTCAACCAAATTACTTCGGTGGTAACGGTGACAAGCAAAAAAATGAATGTATCTCCACTTCGCCCTATGCTATATGGAGCATGCAGGTACCTTCCACCCACTGTTTGAAACGAAAGTTTGATCTGGGAGATAAGATTTCTTCCTTTTATTCCCCAGAAGCGATTGAGGCTATACTGAGAACAAGCGCTACTTATGATCAATTTCGAAAAAACATAGAGCTGATCCCACACGCTAAAGTCCATGACAATATTGGTGGCGATATGACAGAAATGTTTTCACCTAACGATCCCCTGTTTTATTTACACCATGCTTTCGTCGATTTGTTGTGGTTTGAGTGGCAGAAAAGGTTCCCAGGACTGGCAGAAACGTATGATGCCACGATTGAGTCGATGCTGCCTCCATTTAACGCAAAAGTAGGAGGGGCTTTTGACACGATGGATAATGGACTTTGCTACTATTATGATAGGTATGGGGCACAGATCCCAGAAGTACCTAACGCTGGAAGTGATGGTGGAATGGAGTGGTCAAGTAATTTAAGTACAAATGTTAACAATAATGGTAACATGAATAGTAATGTAAAGAATAACAATATGAATAATAATATTAATAATAACAATGTGAACAATATGAACAATAATCTGAATAATATGAACAATTCGCCTCAAGCCCATAGTAGACTTCCAGTTCGTAAACTAAATAAAAAACATTCTAAAGGGTTGTTTGGTATAATTAATGATATATCCAATACAGGTCTAACTGAGATAGTGAGCGATACTATCCAAGATATATCTAGAATAATACCCATAAGGATCAGTTATAATGATCGAACCACAAAGAATAAGCTAAGACAAGTTAAACCTTTATCACAAGAGTATATCATTAAGTTTGGATTAGATGTAAATTATATTCGAACAATGGAGTTGAAGTTGAATAATTTGGTTTCTTTATTCAATGGAATCCAAGGATTTATCCCAAAAGTTAACATTTAGATTGAAGAAAAAGCCAAAGACTAGGCCTATAATCTCTTGCTCTTTATTCAAAAATTAATGCCTTTAATAATATAACAGTTATACTAACTCCGTAAAATAAAGAGTTTACATGTTTGTTTTAATACTTCAATTCAGAATTAAAATACTAAGTTAAACGAGCCGGATATAAATGAAGATCCATTCAAATGAGTCCAACGTTTAATCTTAACATCAATTTATATATAAATAGTTTACAAATTACACTGACTCAATTCAAGTTCCAAAACTAACAATAAAAGAGATGAAGTAAACATATATCTTAACCCGAGCACATTGTATCCAATATTCCATACTAAACGCCTGAAAGTCTTTTCAATTCTTCAAAACGCTATACAAAGTCATCTTATTTACCCTAATGATGGTCCATCTATAATTTTTTTGTTTAAACATGCAACAGTGAAAGGTTTACTATTTCGGCCGAGAAATATTCGTTAATAGCCCCACAATATCTTAGTTTCGCCCTTGTCATATTAGCCGGAACCATAAGTACCTATATTGGGCTTATATAGAACATCGAGTTTAGATATGGATTTCTGGATTCATTTTTGATATAGCTGACACCCTCTTTGAAAATGCTTGTATTTACTTTTATTTTAATTTTTACAAATTTTCGGATGATAAAGTAAAAATAAAATATTTCATTTGAGCCATTAAATTGTATAGCGTTATCTAGTTTCTATTTTATTTACTAAGCTAATGACTTGATAGCAGTATATGTTTATAATTTTTTATTAAATAATAGGATTAGTTTATTGTGTTTAATGGTTGTTAATAATAACAATTGTATAAGGTTTTCCTGTATGTTATGTCTAATTTTTGCAGAAAAAAAAGTGACGTTATTCATTAGAGTAGAAACTGCAAATTTAAAATTTTTTAATAAAATTGATTTTTTAATGCTTAAAATGAGAATTAGATTTTATAAGTAAAATTTTTTTTTAATAATAACTTTTACTAGCAACGAATTGAATTATCACTAAGATTATAACTTGAAATATAACTTATTTAAACGAAAAGTTAAACAGCACACATTTGAACTTAACAGCTATATAATTGTTGTTATTAATTGATATTTTTCGATTGGAACAAAATTTCCTTAAAAACCATTAGTTACTTTGCAAAAGTAACATTTACTGTTGCAGTCATCTACCTTCAAATTATAAAAGCTGCACAAAGTTGGACATAAAATACAGGAAAGCTTTATAAAATGATTTAAATATTTTGTGTTTTTAAATATTTTACTTTAAAGTTGACTGAATTAAAAATTTAAAAATAACAATAGCTGTAATCAAGTTGAATTTTTATCAAATAATTAGTAAGTTAAATTAAATGTTAATTTTATAATTAACTTCAAAGCAAATCTGACTAAGCTTAAACTGTCAGAATAAAATCAGTTAATTAAATTAATTATTTTTAAATTAGTTTAACAAATTTTTACATAAGCTTAAACTGATATAAAAACAATATATAATTAAAAACTATAATTGTTTAATAATTATTTAAAAACAGCACTATTTTAATTTAATAAAAATGTTATAAAATAAATAAATTTAATATTTAAAAGCTAAAAAAAATATATAAAAGCTTTATTCATATTTAATTTAATTTTATAATTCAAATATTTTTGCAAGTTTTATTAAATATTAATTTTATTGATACTTTGTAATAATATGTAATGATGTATTTTTGTATTTAACAATTTTATTAATAACTTTTTACTCAAATAGCATTTAAAAAATGGAAAAAGTGACAAAGCCAAAAACACTATTATATGGGGGTGTTTTTTTGGCTTCATTACTTTTTCCATTTTTTAAGCGCTATTTCAGCGGAAAGGTTGTTAGTAAAATTCTTAAACAAAAAAATACATCTCCAAATATAGCACCACGCGAGCGCAAAGATAAAACAAACATCAGTGATAAAATGTTTGATATAGGTGTGTTTTCTGTTCAAAATCAATCAAGTAAAAATAATACAAATGTGGCTTTTATTGTGTTTATATTAGTAAATTGGGTTCGATGAGTATCTGTTTTGATTTAGGAGATTTGTATTAAATAGTATATATTTTGAATGATAAAATGTATCATCTTTAAATATCAGTTAAAGAAGATAATATTAAAAATTACTATAAGTTATTTTTGAATTAGTTTTAATTGAAAAAAATAATCACATATGGCTTAGATACAACTATAACTTGGATCTATCTACTGGTGCAACTTTGACAGTAAAATTGAGTGATACATTTAATAGGTATTAGAAACCCCGGATATAAATTAATATAAACTTACAAATCAAAATAAATAATTTTCATTTAAAAGTGTCTGAACTTTAACAACACATAGTAAATTTGGTTTCTTTGTTATAAAAGTCAAATAATTAATTCTTTTGACATTTAGTTCAACTTTTAAATTGGCAACTTAACTTCCAGTAATCGAGAACATCTAGGTACCACTGATCAAACATCTAAAGTAAATATGGGTGTTTGAGAAACGGTTAGTGGGGCACCAGGGCTAATATAAGACTAAGCTAATGTTATTTACTACAACATTGGAAATAATGGTAGTAGTAATAAAGTAGCAACGAACATTAGTATTTAAATATAGGATATGTTAGGAGGGTTAAATGTGCTTCTATCACTAACTGCCATAATGATACTTCTATTTTATAAACGTAAATCATACAATGAGAGATAAGAGAGTGTGATCATGAAACTTGTCATTATTAAACCTAACAACTCTTTAAATGTTAGCAAAGATATTGTGATACAAAAGTATTATCTCACTCTTATGAATTCGATGATCATATTATAACCAAAGCGCCCGAAAGTCTATATTTTAAAGCAAGTAGAAAGGCGTGTAGTTACGAGAAATAATAAATGAGTAACTTAACATTAGCCTATTATTACTTAATATTGTGGCAAAGTATTGTTTTTATTGAAAGTAGTAGTTTCTATGTAAATATTAAATTAAAAGTTTAAAACAATCACTTTACTCAACTTTAATAATGTTATCTTTTTACTTTATTATTAAAAGTACCCATTTAGTATTAAAACAATCTATCTCATTTTTTAATATTATAGCATATAGCCAACCTTTATTTATCATGTAATCATCAAAATTCGAAATCATTTCAAATATTAGAGATACAAGAGTAAAGCTAGTTCTATAAATTTAAACTGGTTAAGTATTATTGATAAGTTCAAGTCTTTTAAAAATTGTCTTCTACCATTTAGAGGTTTTGCTATAACTTGATATAAAAATTAACGTTTTATATTAATTGCTTTAATATAATTAAATATTAAACACCTTTTAATATTACAAGTTTGTACAACAGAGTATCAATAGCATAAAAATCATTAAATATTTTAAATTTATAACAAATTCATGACAATTTACACACAGCCTTAAAACGTGTATAATAAATTAATTAAACAATTATAAATATCTTCTAAGGCTTTCCCATTCAAAACAAAAAACAGCTTCCAAACACAATCAAAGTTATGCTATTTTAACTTAACTACTATCTAATTTATTTGCTAATATTTAACAAAAGATTGGAACCACCACCATTTTCATTAGCACCAGGAATGTAAGAAACATTAGGGGATTTAGAAAGTAAAGCTGCAATTTCTTTAGCTGCCTCCAAACGACGAATTTGAATGATACTTGGTCCTGCTTTTTGTAAAGAAGCGGAAATAAGTTCAGCTGCTGTAGCTTCTCCTTCAGCACGAATAACTGAGGCTTGACGCTCTTGTTCGGCCTATGAAAGTGATAGTCAATAAAAAATAAATCCAAAGGTCAAAAGTCAAAATTACCTTTTCAACCACAAAACGTGCTCTTTCAGCTTCCTGTTGAGCTATTATTTTTACTTTTTAGTTACATTCTAAGTCATAATTGAATTATTTATTTACCTATCTGTTTTAATTCTACTGCATTGGTAAACTCCTTACCGAATGTCATGTGGGTCTATATAAATTATTAATCCATACGTTTAATTACTCATATTATTATTTACAATTGAAACATCTTCTAACTCAATATTAAACTCTGAAGCTCTCTTTACAAGTTCTTCTCTTATACGTGATGATACCTAGAAAAACGATTAACATTCATAAAAATAATAACAAACTTCTAATTACAATTTCACGTTGAGTGATAAGCTCACCAGCATCAAATTGAGCTACAATAGATTTAAGTACTTCATTACCAATAGAAGGAAGTACCCTTTCATCATAATCTGGACCTAAAGTTTGATAGATACGAGGTAAAGCAGTTTGGCTTGGGCGATGTAATACCCTTAAATTTAAAGTAACCATTTGCATATCTTTAGAACCAGTAGTTGTGGATATATTTCTTGGATTCGTTCTAACATCAAATAAAATCGCTCTTTGTAACCATGGGATAAGGAAATGAGTTCCTTCTCCAATAACATCTTGTTTTACTCCCTGTATACGATCAAAGATGACTGCGCGATATCCACCTTTGACTAAGAAATTAAAAGATTAAATGTGGTTAAGATAAATTATGAACTAAAGTTACCATCGTAAATACATGAGCTCCCTACGATTGCTGTTAAACCGAATAATACAGCTGCATTACCTACTCGACTAAGGACCTTTTCCATTCCGTTGAAATTCATTTGTTTGTTTTGTTTTTTATTTTTTTTAAAAATAGTGTTAAGCTTAGTTTATGACGTTAATTTATGGGTTTTGGATTTGGTAGCAATCCTACAAGTAAAATGAAGTGGGATGCAAAAATTGCTCTAGAATTGCATTTTTTGAACAAGCAACTAAGCGAATATGTTGATGTGGAAAAATTCGAAAAATCTAAATTCGAAAATTCAAAAGTTCAAAAAGCTCAAAAATCGAAAAAATAAAAAAAGCTGTTATTTTTGACAATATATTTAATGAAACAGCGTGACATCTCACTAGTATGTAATTAGGCTTTAACAAAGATTCTCAAATGGTCTGAGTCATAAATTTAGTCATCCTCAATTTTCAAAATGTTTTCAAATCTAACCAATACCCTCAGATGTAGTAAATGCCTCTTTAACGTTGATCAAAGGTTGGGTTTATATTGTATTACAACACTAAAGGATGTAATAAATAAAATCAATTAAATTGATGTTTTGTTGTATTTCTACAACTGAATTTTGATTTTTCTTAGAAACTACAGTGCTAATAAGTATAGTTCAGGGCTAGATTTGAAGGTATGATTAAAGCACTTAATGAGTTATAATATTGAACTCTATGGATAGATATTAATGTGTGTACTTTTGTGTACTTGTATTGAGTATAAAAAAAGTATAAATAATGACTAAAAAACAGATTAATTAGTCGCAATTTGTTTCCATTTTTGAATATTGATTTATTAATGGATTTTAGTTTGATTCAATAGCAAACACATTGACTATTATAGTATAATTGAAAATCAAATTAGAGTCTCAGATAAAGCCCCAAGTAAATTTTTAACTTTATTTTTAACTCAAATTTAATGATAAAATGACTATAAATTATTACATACATTAAGACATACAAACGTACCTTCACGATCACTTAAAATCTCCTCTTTGACTATAATAAACTTTAATAATACATTTGTCCTTTGTATAATTTAATAAACAAATAATCGAGAATTTAAGCCCTTCGATGAATTTGTGTAACCTGGTTACCCACTGCTTAAAAGGGGTTCTATTAGCATAATAATTTATCCCTCTATATTTACGTGAGATGATATTAATCTGGCTACTCAGGATATGAGGATATATTTTCGTGTTTAAGAATTCTACTAACATTCTTTCCACTCAAATAGCGCTTAAAAAATGGAAAAAGTGAAGCCAAAAAAAACACCCCCATATGTTCGATTGAGGACATCAGTGAGATAAAAAATGAAACTCAATGAGTTCTATTTCAAACTATTAAAAACTAATTTGATACTATTATTATTTCTACTATTTCTTTTATCATCTCATCCTCGTCAACTCACTTTTTCCATTAACTAATTTACCAAATATGTAATCATGCATTAAAATTCTTATGCAAAATAATTCCTTACAACTCTCTATGCAAAATAAACGATTTCTTTGCTAAGAATTCCTTGGTAAATTCGTCAAAATTATTTTCCATAGATAAAAACAACTATGGAAAAAATTCAAAAAATTATAACATCCTACTTTCTCTCATTTTGAATCACCAAATAATAAAATAACAATGAAGAAAAAAAGATACAGTCAAGTTAAAGATAGTATGATTATAGATTATTTGAAAAAAATTGATACAGATAAGATACCAATGCTTAATAAGGGAAGGCCAGTAATTTTGGTTCAAAATAGAAACGAAATGTATAAAAGAGATGGTGACGGGTGGGATATTGAGTTAGGTGCTAATAGACACCCTAAAAAAGTCAGTAATGGAAAGGTGATTTATGGCATAGACTTGAAGAATATGAAAGTTAGAAAAGACAAAGAAGATTCCGATGTTAAGGTAAGCTTTACTTATAACCTCAAGTATTTAATTACTAACTATAAACCTAGAAAAGAGAGACCAAACGTGTGTTGAAAAAAACTACAGAAGAAGGATTATCAGCATATGAACTTAAGCGTTTAGAAACTATAAAGCATAATCAGGCCATGTTAGCTTCATTAAATTTAACCAATAGTATACCGTTAGAACCACTTAAAAATCCACAACAATTAAATGAAAAAGAGCAAAAGCAAGATAAAAAGATTAAGTTGCTACCAATTAGGCAATCGAGAAGATTGAAAGGGTTAATACCGAGTGGAATCGATGATAAAGCGGGAAAAAATGACGATAGTGCAAGGGAAGAGGATAATAACACTGTGGAGAATGGGAATGTTGAAAGCAAAAGTACATCTTTGAGTTTGTTACATGGATCGTAGGAAAGCGAAAATGTTAAATTAGAGGAAGAATAAATGGATATGGATATAGTTTATACTTATAATCCTAAATAACTAAGTACTAACCATAAATTACAAAGAAGAAAGTGTCAAGGAGAATAGTAAAGAAGAAGAAAGTTATGAAGAGAGCGAAGGTGATTTAAATAAAACAAAAGAAGGTAGAATATCCACATATGAAATTAGACGTCCAGAAACTATAAAGCAAAATCAGACTATGTTAGATTCTTTAAGTTTAACTAATAATTCATGATTAAAATCATTTAAAATTCAAAAACGATTGAAAGGAAAGGAAAAAAATGACAAAATTAAAGTGGTACCGGTTAGACGTTCAAAAAGATTAAAAGAATCGATACAGAGTGAGGTTAATTATGTGGGGTTCAAGACAAATAAAAAAGTGCATAAGGATGTTATGAAGGGTGGTAAGTTTAAAGTCAAAAATGCATTTTTGAGTTTTTTGAATGGGTTAAACGAAAATAAAAATATTAAGCATGAAGAGAAAGATGAAAGCAAAGAAAAAAGTAATGAACAAAAAGAAGAGAAAGATGATAAATTCACTATTAAACAATTACAAAATATCAAATGTATCACTTATAAATCATTGAAAGTATGTGGTGATTTTATTCATTGTGCATAATTTCATTCAAACAAAGAAAAAGTGTTATTAAGTGTAGGAAGTAAAATAAAAGAGAAGTTAATCTATTTGATGCTAGCTATTATCTCAATCGATTCAAAGATAAAGAATATATAGAAGATTTAGAATATGACTACAGAACCCATTTACACTGCTTTTGACTCCATAAAGATACCATTGGTGGACTTAAATTTCAACTGAATCAAGAGTACTGTTTATTAACCTCAAACTATGACAGTATAATTGAAAAAACGGATTTAAATTAACAAAAAAGTATAGATACATTTAATTATTTAATGTTAAGAGACTTAAGTTGTAGTTTTAATATACAATAATTTAATAACAATTTAGCCTATTTTTGCACTTTTAGAGGCAACATTGGGCTTCACGGTTTAAGAGAGGATAAGGCCTATATTTATAAATTTAGTAATGAAGAATTAGTACTATTAGTTTAAATCCAAAATATGAACACATTTTTGCTACTGCTTCGGCAGATAAAAGGTAAAAATATATGATAGTAGATATTTGAAGAATCAAACCTATTTATATGAATATAAATCGTTACTAGGCATTACTTCAGTTCATTTTGATTCCACTAGGAGTAAATTGGTTGCTACGTCATTAGATGGCACAATTAAAACATTTGAACAGCAACATAATAATAATAACAATAGGATAGTAATCATGAATCTTTTATCTACCATAACAATAAGACATAATTGCCGAGTAGCTGCATTTATTTCTATTTTTCAAGCTAAATTTCATCCAGATCCAACTTTAGTACAGAAAGTTATTATAGTAGGTGATGTTAATAAGAGTATTTGTTTTTACAATTCAATTGATGGTAAGCCATTGTTCAAGTTTGCTAATAAAGAGTTAATATCTGCTACACCAGCAGCTATCGAATATCATCCAAAAGTTCGATTTTATAATAATTCTATTGGTAATCTTTTGGCTGCTGGAATCGGTAAGGGGAAAATCCTTATGTTTATGTAAAACATTAAAATTTGGTCTTATTTAAATTTTTCTTATATTCTTTTACAAGTTGAATGAATTTCATTAAATATAATCTCATCCTTGTTAAAAAGAATGAGCACTACTTTGTTTAAAATAAGTGTTCATTTTATATAAACTTTATATAATAAATATAATTGCACTAAATAATCTGTACAATATACTTTTTATAACATCATGAAAATGATTCAGAAAGCTGAAATAAAAAAGTAAAAAGCTTTGATTTTAGATCACTTGTTATACACCTTTTTCCCAAGTATTAGATGTAAAAAAAATTATGAAAGCTAACCGGAATTTTAAAGAAAGATTAATCAATTCAAAAAAAATGCAAAAAATACATGTATTAGGTAAATAGTGCAATTTTTACAACTATGTACTTGATTATAGACACAAAAAGTTTAAGTCGAGTAAATAGTCATTTTGTTACTTGTTATAAATGAGTTTGTATTGTGCTTTACCATTAAAGTGTGAATAAATATAAAACACGGTTGTGTTGAAAAAGATAATATTAGGATAATTTCATAAGTTATAGCTTTTTGAATCGGCAGTTCTATCAATTATTATGTTAATAAATATCAAATATTAACAAAAGTCTAATTTCTTTGTAAATAATTTCTTTAATCACCATTTTTGGTCTTTGTTTTAAATTATAGGTTTATTAGTGGATTTTACTTAATTTAATAGTAAATATTATAAACGTTATAATTTAATTTAATTATTGAATTAGTACTTAAAATAGCAATCAATTAAACCTATTGTTTTTAAACTTTAAAATGAGCAATATAACTATGTAGAAATTATCTTCTATACCAAATTTCTCAATAGGTTTTCATAAACAATTGCAAGTCCTTCCTCAGCCAAAACAAGTTATAATAACAATATTTTGTTTAGGTGATTTAGAATTTTAGTAGTAATTATAATATAGAGCATTCTGGCAATACTGTATAGCATAATCACTCCAAAGCTTAATGAAATATATATTGACATAGCACATTTTTCTAACTTTTACAGGGAATAGTAGGTATCTTATTATTTGGAATCGTTTGATTGAAAAACTCAATTTAAAAATAAATAAAAGTCATTTTATAGTATCCTAAAATATTATAAAATGTAAAGTTTTCTTATTACTTATTTCATTTTCACTTCCATCATTGACGACGTTTTACTTTGGCCTTTTATTTGCTAATTTACCAAATATGTAATCCTCCTTTAATTTTTTATGCAAAATAATCTCATAAAAGCATCTAATCAATTAAAAAAATTTCTCATAACTCCATCATTTTAATATCAATTATTTCAAAACCACCAACAAATCAATAATGAAAAAGTAATAAGGAAATCAACTTAAACAGAACGATCACATAATAGTTTAAAGTGATTTCTTAAGAGAATAAATCAATATATAATAAAAATCATTGATTTTTATTAGAAGCAAATGAAAAATAAAAGAGATGATGGAAGAGATAGCGAATCAGGTACCAATAGATATCCGAAAAGAGCTAATTCCAGGGGGGTATATTATGGTGTTGATATTGAAGACATTGAAGATATAGAAGATGAAAAATCTCCTGAAAAAATTAGCATCAGATGGACGAATTATAGTGTTAATAGGGGGGTTATGAGAATAAAAAGTAAAGATAAAGGAAAGATGGATGTAGAGGTAAGTTTTTGTAGTTGTATTTTGAGCATTCAAATACTAACTTTAAACCAGGAGCAAAATAGTGAAGAAGAATATACCTCTTCAGAAAACGATTATTATGAAAACGATTCTAACAAAAGCGATTCTAACAAAAGCGAACCTGATTTAAAGAAAGACACAAAAGCAGGATTATCAGCATATGAACTTAAAAGATTAGAAATTATTAAAAAAAATCAAGCAATGTTAGCTTCTTTAAATTTAGCGAATAATTTACTGTTAGAGCCATTTAAAAACCAAAAACAATTAAAAAAGAAGGGGGAGAAGAAAGATAAAGTGCTACCAGTTAGACAATCAAGTAGATTAAAGGGATTGGCACCAAGTACGTTTAAATATATGGGAGATAAAGTGAAAAAAAAAGAGAATAGTGTAAGCAATGAGGACAGCGATATTCTCAAGGATGGTAAATTTAAAGTAAAAGATACATTTTATAGTTTAATAGATGAATTGAAAGGAAATGAGGATGTTAAACGAGGAGTGAAAGTGGAAATTAGAGAAGAAAATAGTGAAAAGGGAGAGAAGAAAATCATTACTAATCAACTAGAGAACACCAAATGTATTACTCATAGAACATTAAAAGTATGTGATGATTTTATTCATTGTGCACAATTTCATTCAAACAAAGAAAAAGTATTATTAAGTGTAGGAAGTAAAATAGGAGAAGTTAGTTTATTAGATGCTAGTTATTATATCAATCGATTTAAAGATAAAGAATATATAGAGGATTTAGAATATGATTATGAAACTCATTTACATCGATTTAGACCACATTATCATACTATTAGTGGACTTAAATTTCAACCGAATCAAGAACATTGTCTTTTGACTTCTAGTTACGATAATACCATCAAAAAAATGGATTTAAATCAACAAGAGAGTATAACAACTTTTAACTATTCGAATAATATGGATTCAATTTGTAGTTTAGATATTCAAAAATTTAATAACAATTTAGCCTATTTTTCCACCTTTGGGGGTAACGTTGGGCTCCACGATTTAAGAGAAGGTAAAGCAGCAACTTATAAATCGACTAATTCAAAAATTGGTACTATTAGTTTAAATCCGAAATATGAACACATTTTTGCTACTGCTTCGGCAGATAAAACAGTGAAAATTTATGATAGCAGATACTTAAACGAAAAAAGATATATATATCAAAGCAAGTTATCATCGTTGGTTTCTTCAGCTCATTTTGATCCTATAGGAAAGAAGTTGGTGACCACTTCATTTGAAAATTCAATTAAAATATTCGATTATCAACAAGATAATGCTAATCACAAAAATAACCCAATGAATATGAATATGAATTTTTTACCTACCATAACAATAAGACATAATTGCCGAGTAGCTGCATTTATTTCTATTTTTCAAGCTAAATTTCATCCAGATCCAACTTTAGTACAGAAAGTTATTATAGTAGGTGATGTTAATAAGAGTATTTGTTTTTACAATTCAATTGATGGTAAGCCATTGTTCAAGTTTGCTAATAAAGAGTTAATATCTGCTACACCAGCAGCTATCGAATATCATCCAAAAGTTCGATTTTATAATAATTCTATTGGTAATCTTTTGGCTGCTGGAATCGGTAAGGGGAAAATCCTTATGTTTATGTAAAACATTAAAATTTGGGCTTTGTTGCATCTCTTTTAATTGGTATTTGTGACGTTTTTTTAAGTTAAATATATTTTATTAAATTGCAACATATTAAGTTTTTTAAATGAGTAAATACTGCTTTTGTCCTGAAGTAAGTATTTTTTTAAATACTTTATATAGCCAAATATAAAAAAAGATTGTAACTATACTAAATAGACAGCACAGCATACTTTTTATAACATAACGAAAATGGTATAAAGAATTGGAATATAAAAAATAAAAAGCATTGATTTTAGATTGATTGTTGCAAATAATATAGGTATTAAGTAAATAGTATAATTTTCTAGTTATTTTGTACTTGATTATAAATTCAAATAAACTCAGATGAAGTGAATGGTCATTTTTTGATATGTTCTGGTTGAGTTTGTATTATGCTTTGGCAACAAACTGCAAATAAACACAAACCAAAGTTGCATTGAAAAAGGTTAATGTTGAAATAACTTGTAAGCTATTGTCAGGACCACTAATTAAATTTACTACTTTCCGAAATCTAAAGCTACAATCAAACAGGCTTTAACAGAGGTTCAATGAATTTTAAAAAGTGATATAAAGAAGACTGATATCGAAGTTATCACTAACTTCAATGGTGTACATATGAGGATATTTTTTTTTGTTTCACCATTTTTTCCATTTTCAAGCGCTATTTAAGCGGAAAGATTGTTAGTAAAATTCTTAAACAAAAAAATACATCCTCATATTAAGTATGAATATAAAATGTAGTAAATTAATCCATTTTACAATCATATAAAATATATAAGCAATTAGATCCTCTCCCTCTGGGATTTCTCTTCATTGATAATTTTTTATTCATTTTTTCAAATAAAGTATGCTTTTAAGTCAGTTAGTTTAGCCCAATATATAGTTCTTATCTTATATTTGTTTAGGATGACCTTATAGCTTGCTACTTCAGTCAATCAAAGATTGGGCTTACTTTACCTTATGTTAATTCATCAGTTAATATGTCACTGGGCTGAGGATCTTAAAGCCTTTGTGATTTACATATACAGATCTGTCAGTTATTAATGCAAGGTTTTAAATTGATAGCATTATCAAGAATCATATTAACATATACCGAATATCAACGAAAGTTTCAACATTAACTCATAAATAATTTTATCAGCTACCATTTCCGATTTTTATTTTAAGCTATAAATTTACTAATGAAGTTCACTTGATATAATAGCATATAATTAAATATTATAATATAATCCAATAATAACTTAAAGTTTCAATATAATCATCAATTAAGTCTTAAAGCCCTTGTGACCTTCCAAAAGCTACAGCAACACAATTAGATCCAAATAAATTTCTATTATGAAACTCAATTTATTTATATAATTGACTATAACTCAAACTTTTTCCAACTATATTCAGCTTTTCAAATAGAAATTTTATTTGGATAATTTAATTCCATTAATATAGATAATGCGAGTATTTTTTAATAATATTGTACAATATAACTACTTCAGCGTATATGATGATATGTCGTTATCATACCAATATACCTTTTTGTATATATGTAGAATGGTAATTGTTTTATCTTTTGGCATATTTCAAGTGATCACTAAGATAAGAAATCAAATTCTGAGTAATAATCCTAATTTAGTTTTAATTGATTAAATATATATTAGTCATACTTATTATTTTATTTATTAATAACCCCTATTCCATTCTCGTCAACACTTTCATTCTTTATCAACTAATTTACCAAATATGTAAGCCTGATTTCTATATTTCTATGCAAAATAAGTCCCATAAAAAAATTTCGATCAAAATCAAAAATTTTCTCATAATTCCATCATTTTAATTTATCAAAGTCATCAATAAACTAAAATGAAAAAAAATATGAAGCTCAAAGGTAGTATGATTACTGACTATTTTAAAAAAATTGATAAAGATAAAACACCAATGGCTAATAAAGGAAAACCAGTGATTTTAATTGAAAATGGAGATAAGACTAATAAAAGAAATGGAGACGGAAGGGTTGATGAATTGGCTACTAGTAGATATCCAAAAAGAAAGAGTGCTAGAAGAGTTAATTACAAGGTTGATGTAAAAAACAAAGGGGTCAAAAAAGAAGAAGCAGAGGCAGAGATAGGTGTTAAAGTAAGTTATATTTATAATGTTAAATAAATAAATAAATAAATAAATCTAATTCATAAACTAGGAAGAAGAAAGTGTTGAAGAAAATAGTGAAGAAGAAAATAGTTCTAACGAAAGCGAACCCATAATAAAAAAAGATAACCAAGGGGGGTTATCAGCGTATGAACTCAAACGATTAGAAACTATAAAGCAAAATCAAGCTATGTTAGCTTCCTTAAATCTTACAAATAATATTTTATTAGAACCATTTAAAATTCAACAATTAAAAGAAAAGGAGAAAAAGAAAAAGAAAAAGAAAGTTAAAGTAGAAAGAATAGAAAAACGAGTATTACCAGTTAGACAATCAAGAAGATTAAAAGGATTAACACCGAGTAGTATTGAGGATAAAAAAGTTAAAATAGAGAAAAGAGAAGAAAGAGTTTACAAAGAGGATAGGGATGTGGTGGAAGATGGTAAATTTGAAGTTAAAGATACATTTTTAAGTTTGCTAGATGGATTAAACGAAAGTGAAGATGTAAAACAAGAAATGAAAGAAGAAATTAAACAAGAAAATAATGAAATAATAGACGATGATACATTTATTACTAGTCAATTACAAAATATTAAATGTATAACCCATAGAGCATTAAAAGTATGTGATGAAAGAATTTACCGTATGCAATTTCATTCAAATTCAGAAAAAGTATTATTAAGTGTAGGAAGTAAAATAGGAGAAGTTAGTTTATTAGATGCTAGTTATTATATCAATCGATTTAAAGATAAAGAATATATAGAGGATTTAGAATATGATTATGAAACTCATTTACATCGATTTAGACCACATTATCATACTATTAGTGGACTTAAATTTCAACCGAATCAAGAACATTGTCTTTTGACTTCTAGTTACGATAATACCATCAAAAAAATGGATTTAAATCAACAAGAGAGTATAACAAGTTTCAATTACTTAGAAAGTAAAGATTTAATTTGTAGTTTAGATATAAATAAACATAATATTAATTTAACTTATTTTTCAACTATCAATGGTAACATTGGACTTCATGATTTAAGAGAGGATAAAGCTAAAATATATAAATTAAGTAATAAAAAGATAGGAACTGTTAGTTTGAATCCAATAAATGAACATATATTTGCTACGGCTTCATTAGATAGAACTGTTAAAATTTATGATAGTAGATATTTGAATGAGGGTAATTATTTTTATCAAGATGAGCTAAGTTTATCCGTTTCTTCAGCTCATTTCGACCCAAGTGGTAGAAGATTAGTGACTACATCTTTTGAAAATACAATTAAAGTATATGAATATAATAATAATAATAATAATAATAATAATAATAATAATAATAATAATAATAATAATAATAATAATAATAATAATAATAATAATAATCCAATAAATACGAATTTTTCACCTAATACAAGGATTCATCATAACTGTCGAACTGGTCGATTTGTTACTATATTTCAAGCTAAATTTCATCCCGATCCTATAATTGGACATCAAGTTATTACAATAGGTGATATGGAAAGAAAGATTTGTTTTTATAATTCAATAAATAGTAAACCATTGGTTAGATTTGCTAATAAAGAATTGATATCAGCTATACCTGCTGTGGTGGAATATCATCCTAAAGCGAGATTGAGAGATAGTTTCATGGGTAATTTATTGGCCACAGGGAATAATGGTGGGAAGATATTAATGTTGATGTAATTTGATTTTATGATTTTATGATTTTTTTAAGGGATTAAAATTTGGGCTTTTATTTTTTGAGATTTGATTTTTGAGATTTTTTAAAATTGCTTTGAATTTTTGATTGTTTTAAATGACTAAAATTGAAGTCGAATTATGACCTCATCCGTTTTAAATGAAAAGAATAATAATGCCTAAATTGAATTTACAATTTTTTCATTTTTTTTATTTTTATAAATTCCAAATGAATACAGCAGACTTATTAAATGAAGATATTGATTTGGATTATTATTCAAGACAAATGTAACTTCCAATACTTGCTTTTAAATAATAACAATATTTATTTTTCTATTAAAGTTATGTCTATGGACTTGAAGGTCAAAAAAAATTAGCTACAAGTAAAGTATTAATAGTTGGTTTAAACGGACTTGGTTTAGAAGTAGCTAAAAATTTGATATTATCTGGAGTGGGTAGTGTTTCTATATTTGATGATAAACGAGCTGCTATTGATGATTTGAGTTCACAAGTAAGTTTTCTATGGAAGAGCTATTAATAGTAAAATGAAAGATTTGATTTGACTTATATAATATTAGTATTTTTTAACGGAAGAAGATGTTGGAAAATTTAGAGCCCAATGTTCCATTGATAAATTAAAACAACTAAATCCAAGGGTTAGGGTTAATTTGCTAGATAAAGAACCAGAGAATAAAGATTTGGAAGATTATCAAGTGATTTATAGTTATTATAAAAACTATAATAATTTATTGATTATTTTATTTTATTTTATAGAGTGTAATATTAAGTGAAGTAACATTAGATAAACAAATTTATTTTAATGAACACTGCCATGCTCATAATATTCAATTTATTAATGTCGATGTCCATGGTTTATTTGGGTAAGTCTATATTATGCAAATAAGTCCAAATTCAAGTTTATTAATATATTTTTTATTATAACAAAGTCAATTATTTGTTGATTTTGGACCCGAATTTATTACCCATGATAAAGATGGAGAGCCTCTTGAAAAAGGATTAATTGAAAATATTAGTAAAGTAAATATAAAAACGATAAATTATTAAATTATTATTATTATATTATTATTATTGTGTTATAACAATAGAATAACAATAATTATATTAAATTGTAATATTTTTATTTTTTAGGGAGATGACGGAATCGTGTTATGTTTAGAAGAAAATCGACATAATTTAATGGATGATGATTTAGTACAAATTCGAGATGTACAAGGAATGATTGAATTAAATGATATTTCAAGTTTAAAAATCAAAGTTCATTCCCCATTTGAATTTAGTATTGGAAATACTAATAATTATTCAGATTATATATCTGATGGATCATTTATTCAAATTAAACAAGCAATTAAAATAGAATTTGTAAATAAGTTTATTATTATTATTTAACATATTTCTATAGAATAGTTAACTTATTATTTTTTATTTATTTAGAAAAGTTTAAAACAAAATTTAAAGAAACCCAATTTATTGATTAATGAAGATTATTTAAAAGAAAAACATATTAATCTTCATATCGCTTTTTATGGATTAAATTGTTTTATTCAATCTCATTTAGAAGTTAAAGATGATATCAAAGGGTTAGAAGATTATTTAAATATTTGTATTAAATTCAAAGAAGAAAATTTTAATGAAGTAAATATTATTATTTTATATTATTATCATTTCAAATAATTTTATTAATCTATTTTTTATTTTAAAATAGATTAAATTAAATTATGATTTATTAAATAAGGTATTTCATCAATCTCAACTTAATTTAATGCCCATGGCCGCTCTATTTGGTGGTTTAGCTGCTCAAGAAGCTATTAAAGTAAGTGAATTAATTCTAATTGAAAAATATTAATACTTATAATCTGCTTTTATATTTACTTTTATATTTAATAGGGATTAATTTGTAAATTTACGCCTATTAATCAATTATTTTATTTTGATTCTATTCATCAATTAATTGATAATAATGATAATTTCAATGAAAATGATATGGAAGATATAAACATTGGAGAGGTAAATAATAGTAATATATAATAGGGAATATATTAAATTTATATATATATATAATATATAATATATCAATATTAGGAATTAGAAAATAGATATTCATCCCAGATCAAATTATTAGGAAAAGAAATACAAAGTAAATTAAATAAAGAAAGTGTATTTTTAGTTGGTATGGGAGCAATTGGTAATGAGATATTAAAAAATTTAGTAATGATGGGAGTTGGAAGTGAAGGACAATTACATATTACCGATTCTGATATAATTGAAAAATCAAATTTAAATCGACAATTATTAACACAAGAAAAAGATATTAGTTTTAATAAATCAATAATTGCATGTCAATCTATATTAAATATTAATCAAAATTATCAAGGCCATTTAAAAGCATACAATTTAAAATTAGATAATAATTTAATGAGTGAAATGGAATTTAATGATTTATTTTATTCAAAATTAAATGTTGTATTTAGTAATTTAGATAATATGAAAACTAGAAGATTTTTAGATAATAAATGTGTCAATCATTTATTGCCTATGTTGGATTCAGCTACTTTAGGTAGTTTAGTTATAATATAGTATTTTATAATATAATATTTTATAATATTTTATTAGGTAATAAAGGAAGTACACAATTAATTTTACCTAATTTATCAGAATCATTTTCTTATTCTTCGGATCCAATTTCAAAAAGTATACCAATGTGTACATTAAAACATTTCCCGTATCAAATTGAACATACAATTCAAGTAAAATAACAAATTAATTTAATTAATTATTATAAATTAAATATTAATAATTTATTAATAGTGGGCTAAAGATTTATATAAAGAAAAGTATCAACAAAATATTAATTATTGTCGAGGATATTTAAAAGATGAAAAATATATTATGAAAATGAAAAGTAAAAAAAATATAAGTAAACAAATGATTATGGTATTAAATGAATATTTAAATACATTTTTACCAAAAAATTATTTGGATTGTATTAAATGGGCACGATCTTTATTTCAAGATTTATTTGTTAATCAAATTAAACAATTATTATTTAATTTTCCAATGGATGCTTTAAGTTCAGATAATAAATCAAAGTTTTGGAATCCACCAAAAAAATGTCCTACTCCTCTTCATTTTACAATTCATAATGTAAGCTATTTTATATATTTTATTTTATTAATATTTAATAATTTTTTTTTAGGATTTACATATTAATTTTATAATTGATACAGCTCAGTTATTTGCTCATACGTTTAAAATTGAAGGTAATATAAAATTTAAATAATAATATTTTGATAATAATATTTTGATAATAATATTTTATTAGTAATAAAAGATGAAGATCAAATTATCCAATATTTAAAAACTATTCAATTACCTGAATTTATACCAGATGAAAATAAAGCCATTCAAATCAATGATAATGAACCAATTAATGAGACTACCAATGAGCAAGAATTAATTCAATTAATTGAACAATTACCAAATAATAAACAATTAACTGAAGTAAAACCTATTGTATCTCAATTTTCATTGGTAATTTATTAACAATTGTGTATTAAATAATTCCGTTACTAATTTGTTTCTTAATTTTAGGATAAAACTAATTTAGCTACTAATTTTATAACCTCTACATCGAATTTAAGAGCATTAAATTATGGCATTAATATTTTAGATAAATATCAAACAATTGAAATTGCATCAGATGTATTACCAGCCACTATTACAACTACAACTATATCAGCAGCTTTATCTTGTTTAGAGTATTTAAAATTAATTAATAATAATAAGAAAGAAAATTATCGAAATTATTATTTTAATACTAATTTATCACTATTTACTTATTCTCAGCCTAAATCACCAATAGAATTTAAGGTAATTTTATGAATTAATAATATTTTTAATAATAATTTATTTTTTTTATATTTAATTTAGTATTTAAATACTACTTTTACTGAATGGGATCGATTTGAAATGAAAGATATGAAATTAAACGATTTTTTAATCGAATTTCAAAATCAATATAAAATTATATTAACTATGATAACTTCAGGATCCTCTTCTCTTTATATGAAACATTCTAAAAAAGAAGATCGATTGGAAATGAGGTAAGTTAAGATATTAATATATTATATTAAAGGTTATAAGTCAATAACTAATAATTAATTTTATTTTTTTAGTTTAAAAAAGATTTATGAATTAGTTACCAAAAAAACAATATCAGATAAAGTTAAATATCTCACTTTACAAGTGATGGGAATGTCCGAAGAGGAGGAATATTTGGATGTAAATAGTTATTTATATTTATTTGTTGATTATTTATTTATAAAAATACAATTTTGTTTTTTTAGGAATTACCAGCGATTAGATTAGAGATTTAAAACAAATGAGTTAAAAACTTGAGAATTTTTTTAAATAAAGTTTTATCAAATAAGTGTAATATTAATCCTATCATAATTAATTAGTTTAATTAAAGTAGTAGAGGAATTTTTTAATATTAAAAATCAATATTAATAATAAATCGAATATTTAATATTTAATATTAGTTAATAAGGTCCTAAATTATTAGATGCTTGATTTCAAATGCTTTAAGTGGTGAATTAGTTTTACGATGTCATAAATTTTTTTTGATTTAAAACACCTTTGATTGTAGATTATGATACTGCTGTTAAATAATAAATAATTTAATATGAGTATTATTTGTATTGATTTTTTATTTGTTTGTCAACTCTAATGACTTTCATTACTTTAAAACACTATCAAATTTAATAAAAAATCTAAATAATTAAATAAAAATTAAAAGTATGTTCAATCATTAAATCTTTATTTTTAATTTTTTTAATTTTTTTTAAAATATGGGAATGTCTTTTTTTGTTAAAAAATCTATTACTGTTTTTTTTATCTAATAGCACTCAAAAAATAAAAATAAAAATCTTAAAAAATCTTTTATTATTATACAGAAATTTTAATTTTTCAGCTAAGCTCCTATTTAATATCTTAATTACTCCTTTAGCAAGCAATTTGCTGCAAATTACTAATATGTCCTTAGTGATCATTCTTTTTAATTCTCAACTGCTATTGTATATAAATATTTTTAAGTGTATAAGATTATAATATATTATTATTATTATATTTAATTTTTTAATAGTTGTTTTAAATTATTGCTATGAAAGTTGGTACTCAGTGATTAGAGTTGGAAGCAGCTCTTGCTTGATTAACTAGCCTTGAGTCGAACGGTCTTAGTTTATGTAACTAAGATAGACTTAAATTAGTAAGAATAATATGCAATAGGCTATGAACTATATAAAACAAATAGAATAGATAATACTACTGTAAAATCTACATAAGATATTGTCAGAAAGACTTAGTGGCTTTATTAATGGTAAGATATCAGGGAATAATTCAATTAAAAAGCCTTGATTTGTCATGTTGAAGAATCTCTTTTATACTCCAACTTGGTGGCTATATGTAAGGGGCATAATAATAGTTATTCCTTATTACAATTGTCAAGTATGGGCATCAAAACGTAGACAGTAAGTTCTTTGCAATTAGGCAATAGAAATTCTCGCAGTAAATGTAAATGAGGAACTCTAAATTGACTACAAGACCACAACTAGTTTTGTAAACAAGTTAAATGATTATTATGTTATAATTGATCCGAGAGCTGATGAAGCAATATTTTACATTGCTAAATGTATAGTTTTTAGCCTATTATAATTAAAAAAAACTAATTATAAAAATATAGATATATTTATTAAAAACATTTTATTTTGATTATATTTAATTAAATATTTATAAATATTATGAAAATTTAAAATATAAAGAATAAAATTTTACAAAATCTTAATAAAATTAAAATTATTATAAAGCAGTTTTATTTTAATTATTATTTTATAATATGTTTTTCAAACTATTTATTTGTTATTTGAATTTTTTAATATTATATAAAAATGCTTATTTGAATTTAAAATAAATGATTTTATTTTAAAAATAATTTTATTTTAATTGATTTAATTATTATTAATTAAACAAACATAGCTTTATAAATATAATTTATAAAAAACATATTATTTATTTTAATTTTTAATATTTATTCATATTATGATTTAATATTCTAGTTTTAAATTATTATTATACTTTACAAAAAATTTAAAAATTAAAAATTATACTTAATCTGTTTTATATTAACTGTTATATGGGGATGTATTTTTTTGTTTAAGAATTTTACTAACAATTTTTCCGCTCAAATAGCGCTCAAAAAATGGAAAAAATAATGAAACCAAAAAAAAATATCCCCATATTTTTCCTGCACTTTTAGCTAAAGGTATGATAGTTGATATGAAGCAGACCAACTAAATACTTATTCACTAGTTTAGAATATCAATAAATTGATTTAATAATACAATAAAATTATTAAATCAAAGTATCAATATAATAAAATTATCTTTTAGCACGGAAATGAATTGTACAATAATAAAATTTATAGTTCTTAGTATCCTGGGTCAACTTTAGGTTAGTTTAAAAAGCTTGGTTCAAATTCTGTCCAATTTTGATTTTAGCAAAAATTGTAAATTAAACACCAAGTGTACCAAAATATTTGTATTTTGCTTATTAAAACAACCCATAATAGGACGTTTTTGTTCAGTTTTACTTAATGGTTTTTAAAAAATTTGCGCTAAATAAGAAATGGACAAAAAGTGAAATTGTAAAATTTTATTTTTAAATCAAGATTCTAAACTCACCCCTTTGAAGTTTAAATATTAACTCTAATTGTTTCATTATTAACCATAGTATCAATCAAGTTCTCTAAAGCAAGTTTTTACTGTTTCAATAACCTTTTTTTCGTTAAAACTTCAATATTATATTCAACCATTTGGTAAGTTTTAATCAACCAAAATAATATAAACGCTACTATAAGAAGTTTTAGCAACAGCATTACAAAATAACTAAAGTTAATGGTACTAAAAAAAGTTATAATTTAACTTGAAGCTACTATCTGATTATTTACATAGCTCCATCTTCTAATGCTTGTTTAACTGAACTATAACGTTCATTTGAAGCCCCTCCTTCAATGTTATAGACATATTTTCAAAACCAGCATCTAAAAAAATGGATAAATTTTAGATTGTATAAATTAAATGATTTTGCCAGCAATTAAAAGACCCAAGGGTGGGGTTGAAATATCAGTAACAAAAGAGTTTATAGCATCAGTAAAAGTGGTACCAATAATTATACCTTTTAGAAAATGTTAAATTCTTTCTGTACTTAACAAAAAGTAGATTTACCTACACTTAAAGAAATTATGTCCAAAATGAACATCAAATTCACAAGATTGGACCAGAAAGTTGTTATAATATTTTCAAAATCAGTTTCAAATCCATTTTCTTCAACATTATTATTTTGTGAATTAATTTCACTGATACTGAAATATGAATTAGTTTCGTTTGACAAATTTCTATTTTTATTTAATCTTCTACATAATACATAAATTACTTTACTATTGAAAGTTAGACTAATTGCTCTGATTCACTTGACTTTGTGTTGTTTTAAAACAACTGTTCAATAATGTTTAAAATTTGGCTAAAGATCAATTTTGAATATATAAGGATGCGATATTGTAGTTACATATTGGATCCGAAATTGATATTAATATTAACAAATACTTTATAACAAGAACAATCAGATTTATTGTAGTTCATAATTTGATTACATATATGAAATATCTATTACTTTATTATTTGACCATGTTCATTTAAATTTAAACCCATCAAACAGTTGTAAAATTTCTTTTTTAGCATTATCTGGGGAATCTAAAAAATTTAATAATAGTAATGAAATAAAAAAATAAGCTTACCAGAGCCATGAAACGAATTTCTAGTATCTGTAATACCAAAGTGTGCCCTTAAAGTAGTAGGATCTGACAATATAGCTCTATAAAAAAAGTTGTAAACTATTTAATTTGATATTAAAATAGCTAACCTATCAGGTCTTGTATTGCCGATCATCTTTCTCCAAGTTGTAATTACTTGATCTCCTTCTAACACTAGTGCAAGAAAAGGGGCGCTATATTTGATTAAATCATCAAAAACGATAGTGTTTTATAAATTACCTAGCCATATAACTTGTCAATCTATCGTAAAAAAATTTCCCATCATGTTCTTTATAAAAAGACTTTGCTTTATCTATACTCCAATAAACCTCTTTTTTTGAAACAATTTTAATATCATCTCTACTGTTGATGGTATCCAATACTTTCTCAACATTTTTTGGTTGGTTGTATAAATCTGGTTTTATTAAGGCTAAGGTATAAAGTGACCTTAAAGTGAGTTTTAGCTTACTATATTTTATATAGTTTAAGGCGATCATATTCAATTAAAAACCTTTTAAGGATTCTATATTTGATATTATTTAATTGGCTTAAATTGAAAAATTCTGGGATAAAACCACAAAAATCGAAAGTTAATTTGAAATTATCTTTTAGAATGAAGTTAATAAATAGATTAAATAGAATAAACTTAATTAAAAGTATAAAGATTAACAAGAGTATCATTGGTACCCAAAATGTATTTACAAAACTCGCTTTAAACAACACGGTAAATAGAGTCTTCAATAGATCACTTCATTCTTCAATTTTTAATTTCAGTTCAGCGGCTGAGGCTGTTAAAGCGGATGAATTAAACACTAAAGTCGAAGATATGTTTTCACAAGAAAAAATTAGAAACTTGGCTATTATAGGTATTACACTATTACTTTAATTCGACCTTTCTTATTTCTTGATTAGCTCATGTTGATCATGGTAAAACCACCTTAGTAGATTGTTTATTAAAGCAATCTGGTACTTTATCCACTATTCAAAGCGGCGGTACAAGAGTCATGGATAACAATGAATTAGAAAGAGAGAGAGGAATTACTATCTTATCAAAATGCACAAGTTTAGTTTATAAAGGTAATAGAATTAACATTGTCGATACCCCTGGGCACGCCGATTTTGGGGGCGAAGTAGAGAGAATCTTAACTATGGTAGACGGAGTAGTATTGATTGTTGATGCTACTGAAGGTCCAATGGCACAAACTAAGTTTGTTTTACAAAAGGCTTTAAAGAGAGGTTTAAAGCCATTAGTAGTCTTTAATAAAGTTGATAGACCTACTTCTAGACCCGAAGAAGTAGATTCCGAGTTATTGGACCTCTTCTCTTTGTTAGGGGCTAGCGATGACCAACTTGATTATCCAATTTTATATGCTTCAGCTAAAGAAGGATGGGCCACTAAAGATATTGGTGCTGATAAATCAGATGGAATGAAACCTCTTTTAGATACCTTTTTAGAGTTTATACCAAAGCCCGAAGGTGATAGAAGTGCGCCATTTAAAATGCTTGTTACGCAGCTAGAATCAAACACGTTCTTAGGAAAATGCTACCTCGGTCGTATTAATAGTGGTAAAATTAAGGTTGGAGATCCTATCCGTTCTTTAAATGAAGAAGGAAAAGTAGTCGAGGAGAATAGAATTACTAAAATCTTTTTACAAGTTGGGTTAGAAAAAATCGTAGTGGAAGAAGCTGGTGCTGGTGATATTGTATCTATTGCTGGTATCACTAACGCTGGTGTTAATACTACTTTATGTGATCCAAATATCGATACTCCATTACCTAGCCATAAAGTAGATCCACCAACTGTTTCTATGGTGTTCTCAGTTAATAACTCCCCCTTAGCTGGTACTGAAGGCAAGTTATTGACATCAACAGTCATTGGAAATAGATTATTGAAAGAAGCTGAAACAAACGTTGCGCTTCAAATTGTTTCACAAGGCTCATCTAGCTTTGAAGTACGTGGAAGAGGTGAACTTCAATTAGGTGTTTTAATTGAAACAATGAGAAGAGAAGGTTTTGAATTGGGTATTTCCCCACCAAGGGTAGTGTTCCAAAGAGGTGAGAAAAAAGACGATATCCTTGAGCCAATCGAAGAAGTAACAATTGATGTAGAACATGAATTTACTGGAATAGTAATTGAGAAATTATCTAAACGTAAAGGGGAGCTTAAATCCTTCATTGAATTTGGAGATAAAGCAAGATTAATTTTACATGTTCCTACTAGAGGATTATTAGGTTATTCTGCTGAATTTAAAAACGACACTCATGGTCAAGGTACTTTAAATCACATCTTTTATGAATATCAGGGCTATAAGGGACCTTTGGATAAAATACGTAAAGGAAGTTTGTTATCGACTGCTAAAGGAGAAGTAACTTCTTATGCAGCTAACTTAATGGAACCAAGAGGTAAATTATTTGTGACACCAGGTATGCAAGTATATCCTGGTATGGTTGTTGGAGAATATAACAAAGATGATGGAGATTTAGAAGTTAACCCAGCAAGAACTAAAGCAGTAAATAATATGCGTACTGTAATGAAAGATGAGAATATTAAGCTTACAGCGGTAAAACCAATGAGTTTGGAAGAGGTAATTGCTTATGTTGCCCCTGATGAAATTATTGAAGTAACACCCAAATCAATTCGATTAAGAAAGAAAGAGCTTGATCCATCTAAAAGAAAACAAGCAGCCAAACAACTATTATCTCAATTTATGTGATTTTAATATTAATAAACTTAGATCTTTATTTTGTTATTTAAAGAAGTGTATAAAATTAAGTATTAAATAAAGAATAATAGTTTTATGATTAATTTATTAAATAGATTAAAAAGACTTGTTTGGATTTATTTTTAAATCATCTTCAATATTGACTCTATTAGTTGTAAATAATGTGGTATGAAAATCCATTACATTTATCGCTTGATTATAATTATTTGGGTATGCCCAAACAATTTCATACAAATAGTTTGGTGGTCGTAATGCTCTTTTTTTCCTTCTGTATCGTATATAATAGTATGCAATAGCTAATATTAATATAGTAACGCCAGATATTGTACAGCCTAATATAATGTCTAATCTTAACTCATTGGTCTCTAACTTGGGTAAATCTTGAACTAATTTTTGAGTTCCTATATTAATAAATTGCATCTTATCATTCAATCCATTATTATTGTAACCAAATGAATAAACTAAATGAGAGTTATAACTTTTTAAACAACCTGCAAATGCAGGTTTATATCCATCAATCATTATACTCTCCCAAGTCCAGGTCGTTGTATCTAAAATGTAAACTGAGTTTTCATCGATTACCTTCTTACTATCTACATCATTAGTACCGCCTAATAAATAAAGCTTATCATTAAGTAAAAAAGTTGAATGTCCAACTCTTTCACTTGGAAACGTGCCTTTTGCTGTAATATTTGACCATTTAGAAGCTGAATAATCGAATTTCATTATAGTATTAAATTCTAAAAACTCTCCAGTAGTATATCCATAACCACCTAAGATATAAATATTGCCATCTTTAGAAAAAGAAGAATGTCCAGCTAAAAAAATACTGTCAGCTGATTCAATAGGAACCAAAAAATCTTTAAGTGTATCATAATAATCTCCAGTTTTGAGAACTACTTCTTCATCCTTGACTTTGGCTAAGCCGCCATACACAAACATGTTCTTTTTATTATTATCTAAGAAACTGGCACTTGCAAAATAGGGCATGTAAGAGTATTTTTTATTATTATAATCTAATTGTAAAGGTTCATTGTCATTGTTTTTCCAAGTATTAGTTTTAATATCATAAATCTTGATCGGAGATTCCACTCTTGCTCTGTAACCACCAACTAAATATAACTTTTGGTCGTTACCTAAAAATGAAGGATATTTTCCGGAAAAGTCAATGTCTTTTTGGATTATTTGCCATTTGCTTTTTTTTTCTGCTTGACTAATACCTTCCTTTAAATTGATTTTTATAAACTCCTTGTTTTCAACGTATATATCTAAATTTGTCCCTGTTTTTCCTCCACTTATATAATACAAATCATCATTTACTAGCTCGCATCCTCCTCCAACATACATTAAGTCATCTTCAAATAAAGCAACAGCGCTTTCTATAAATAATACTAGATAGGTTAGGAGTTGCATTTCAAGTATAAAAAATCATAGAATTGTTTTATATTCTTAAATAAGGAGTGACCTTATTTTTTTTGGGATGGAATTTTAGTTCCCTACTCCATTGAAGTGTAAGAAATAAGAAAATAATTCCTTAATTAAGAATACTCAGTAATAAATTCAAAAGGATACAAAAGTATTTTTTATATTAATTCAACTGATTTTTAAAGTTTAAGCTTAAGAGTGAACAAACCTTTTCAAAGAGAAAAACATTCCTACATACCTATCTGATATCTATCCTTCTTATAAAGGCCAATAAACTTATAAACATGAACAATTTGGAATAAATGAAAAACTAAAAAGAGTTTATCGTATCCTTTAACGAAACGCTCCTAATTTAAGGAAAACAATATGGAATGCCTTTATTCCACATTTCATCTACTTTCTAAACAATTTAAAATTTAAAGTAATATTAGTTAAAATCTTAAACAAAAATATGTATTGTATATTAGATTTAATGGCCAAAATAGAAAATTAGAACCTATAAGGATAGCATCAAAGTCACTTAATGTTCAGCCCACTTTGCTGTGATGTTTTTTTATACTGATCATTTGAGATTTCAGTCCAATTAGTTTGGCAATCAGGCTTTTGATATTCTAGTACTTTGTACGATACAGTATAAACAATCAATTATATCATTTAGTTCAGATATTATACATATTTAACAAAAATAAAGAAAAAATTCTGGAAATGAGATTAATAAACATTAAAAATAAAAATAAAAATAAAAATAAAAACTTCTTTTCAAGGTTTTATATAAAGATAATAAAAGATGATTAAAAAGCATCAAGTACATTTTCCAAAAGAGCCGGATAGCCAGGATGATCGATTTTAGAACTAATTTCACGAATCGAGTAAACTAATCAAAGCTTAAAATACATTCTATAAAGTAAGAAAAGATAAATAAACTTACCACCTAGCGCTTGATTTTTTTCGTTAATAATTTTAAACTTTGGATGATTGTGTTCTGTTTCAAAACAATCCTTATCGTTGATGATTTTAATAATAATACCTAAACTAGATGTCATCTCTCCACTTCCTTCCATTTGATGATAATATTCTACTCGATCTCAAAATCATAGATTAATCAAGTTAGACTAAAATAAATGCTAATCTACCTCCTACTTTAAGTTCAGCTGTAAAATCCATAATTTCTAAAATTAAGAATAGTAAAAAACGATTGCGTCGTTTATTTAAATGAATATTTATATCACATAGATTCTTATATTTATATCATAATCCATTCCTTTGGCTTTTTATTTGATACCATGTTTCACTTGATCAAATCAAACTTTTAAATTATGATACAATAATGAATCAAATATTAGTTTAAATGGTATTGTTTCAATGTCATTCAAATTTACTGCTATTACTAAAATATTTTAAATATGGATTTTCTTACATAGTTTGATGTCTTTATAAATTAAATGCTGTTATATAATATGATTTTACAAATTATATGAAACGTTTAATTTATAAAAGCATCAAATTATGTAAAAAGATTTACATTTAAATTATGTCAATAGTATTTTTGCTATGCCAACTGATTTGATATTTTTAAAGAGCAGTAACCAACGTTTCAATGTGGGAAAAAAATAAGGAATACAACAGAAACTAACTAATTTTATATACTTCAAAGATTTAGAAGCATTTTATAATAAACCTTAAATTAAGAAAATTACAATGAAAGTTAATAATTATTTATTAGTTAAATATAAAGATATACTATGCAAAAAGATTAATATCTACAATATTAATGAAATAAGGCTGTAAAATAGGGATAATAAAAGGGTAATGGAGACTAATTTAGCATTACTACTATTGTTAGATGCTTTAGTAGTTGAGGCTTGAGAAGAACTTGAATTTGAATTAGAAGAATATTTACTACTCGAAGAAGAATCAGTTGATGAAGGTTTACTATTTGGATCTTTAGTTTTAGTTGTAGCTAAATTACTAGATGAATTATTTGATGAATCATCCGATGGATCATTAATAGTAGTAAAGGAAGCTTGTAAAGAAGCATCTGTTATTTTATTTTTAAGTTCACTTTGTTTATCATTGGCACGACCAACTACTTGAAAAAAATGCGAAAATTTATAATTTCCATTAGAATCAGTAAGCTTAACAGCATAATCACCACCACTTACAAAATTATCCGGAACTGTAAAAAGTAATTGTTTATCACTTATCTTTCTTTCTCCTAATGAGGTTACTACTTGTAAATCATTGGGGTCCCCACGTACAATATCTATATTAACTGAACCTACATTATTATTGTCATTTATAAAGTACCAACTTATAGTTGCAGCTTTAGTAGTATACCATACTGTACCATCAACTGGATCATTGACCGCATAATCCGCTAGTATTAAACTGAAATAAGAGATAAAGTAAAGGATGAAATACATATTAAATGTTGATAATTAATAAGAAAAGATAACTGAATATTTATCTAGCTTTTATATGGCATTTTTGTATATTAGATAACCCCATTAAAAACTTTAATTGAAATTTATTTTCTTTAGACTTTGGTTCCGACCCCTTAATCGAGTTAACTCAATTAACTTACTCACTTTTAAAACTCGAAGTTACGTTATTAACAACTTTTTTTTTGTTGCTTTTAAAACTCCGTGATTTTTGTTAACTTATTTAAAGTAGTAAATTAAGATAATTTTTTATTTTAATATATTATTGTTGTATTATATCACTATAATACACTATTAAAATATATTAAAATTACTTTATTTAAATGTATATTTATTTTTCTACATACTTGATTTCCTTTCTACTCTCAGTATAGAATTTTATGCAATTGAGAAAAATTGGTTTAAGGAAGAGTAGTTTCCGCAGCTTAATTTGCAAAAATGCTGTAACATGATAATTTTTTTATAACTTTTAAGTTAGCACCACATTAACTTTGGAAACTTAAGCCCTAAATCAAACTGTAAAAACTTTTGAAATTCAACTAAGCTTAGAAATTCAGCCATATTTGAAGCAGAATAGAATCTAAATTTATTATACTAGACTGTTGTATATTTTTTTTATACTTATAAAGAATTGAGTTATAGATCATTTTAAAATTGGACGAACTCACTTAATGAAAATACGGAAGTTTTAGCTCCATTTTTTAAACTTGACATTAAATGTACTAGATTAAATTTAATGATAATTTTTCTTAAAGCTATTTTATTTTTTAAGATACCAATACCATATTAAAAATTGTTTAGAAATAAGGATCTCTTAGTTATAAAGCACCTCACATAATATTAAAGGCTTTATTGCCCTCTAAAATGTAGCTAAGCTCATTTAGTTTCTTGAGGTTGCTTGTCATCAATAATTCCTCAAAAAAATGCTTAGGTTTTTATAGAAAGTTATCCAAGCTACTTTTATAATGTAAAAGAAACTGTTGACAGATTTAAACTTGAGTAAGCTTAAAAATGATATAACAACCTAATTGATAAGTTATTTTTTTAATATTTTTATCTTTCATTTTCTACTTTGATTTATATTAAAAAATTTGTTTTCCTTTTGTAATCTTTCTTAGATTAGTCAAAGATTCTTAAAATTTTAAGTGGCTTAAAAAATGAACAAAAATTCTATCAAATTTATTAAAGATTAGTTAAGAACATTGTATAGGGCAATTTATAAAGTAATCAAACTTTTTATTCAATTTTGTTTTGGTAAGGGTATAGAATTATTACAATTGTGCTTTTTTACTGAAAAATTATCTTATTTTCAGACATAAAAAACATTTGCTATTGCAATCAATAACTTTAAAATAATCACAACCTAAAAAATGTAATTACTTTAGAAACTATCTTCTATTTTTTTGGACAAATAAATTGGTATTTGTCCACTTAATTAAAATTTCAAAAATAAAAAAAAAGAGAGGTAATTTATACAATTAATATAACAAATAAAAATATTATAACTAAATACTAAAAATCCAACATTTATTAACCTAAAATTACTATTAAAAATTCAACTTTACTAAAAACTTACCAAATTCATTTAAACTTAAAGGATTTGAAATAAACAAAATTGAATTGAGTGCTCCCTGAAGCCCAGGAAAAACAAATGGAATCTATTTATAACTTTAATAGCCTCCGTTTCATCAACGCTATACGATAATAAAAGCATATAATAAATACTAAATATACCAATAATAAAAGGAATCATTGTATAACTAAAAGCTACAGCTACCAATTGGAATTGAATCCATCTTTTTGCTTTAAAAAACAGATTTCAACTTCTTGAAGATGAGGAGGAATGAATCAATTTATATAATAGAAACAAAAACAAAAAGGGAGTAGTAAAAAAATAAAAGAAACTGGGACTGTACTTTATAGAGATGGTTGCTATCACTCTATTGTTTGTAGTTACAAAATTACACATATTAATTTTACTCGAGTAGCTTATAGTTGATATTAAACTTAATAATAAAGACAATCATACTGGTAATATATAAAATCCTTTTATAATTACTCCAGTTAGTTTTGAATTAAAGATTAATTGAATTAGCATAATAATTAATATAAATATGGAATAGATAGTGGATAATGAGATACAAAAGGTAGTTATCTATCGAAAAAAGTATCATGTATAAGTACATTCTTTTATTATAAGGAGCGATATTTGAATTATACACTTCATAAAACTAGATAATAAAATTAATATATGGGGGTGTTTTTTTTTTTTGCTTCGTCACTTCTCCCATCTTTTAAGCGCTATTTGAGTAGAAAAATTGTTAATAAAATTCTTAAACACAATATATCCCTATATGTAATTGATAATCTATTTGATGGGCTAATTTTTCGTTAATTAGAGAAATAATTATAATGCCAATTAATAAAAAAATAACGTAAGTATTGAGATGGAGTTTGATAAAATGAGTAGAAATGAAGTTAAAAAGGAAGTTGTGGAAGACATTATTTGGAGATGTATTCTTGTGTTTAATAATTTTATTAACAACTTTTCTACTTAAATAACACTTAAGAAACGGAAAAAGTGATGAAACCAAAAAACACACCCTCATTTATGTTTTTTTAATAGATTAAGTAAATTATAAAATTATAATTTAAGTTTTTATTTATAGTTTAGTTTGAATATAAGATAACCTTCCATTTATCTCAAAAAAAAATTTGTATGGCAGATTTATTTGAGTTATTCTTTATAAAAATGGTCTATTGGAACTTATAGAATACAATAAGATAACATTTAAAATGGATTCAATTTAATTAGTAAAAATGTTACTATATTTGATAAATAATTTACTATATTTAGAAACTATAAAGTTTTGAAATTATTCTGATCCAATGTAAATGAGAAATTTATTTTCTTCTATTTATTTATAAGTTAATTACTAATTAACTACCTGTTATTTTTAGTCATATTATTAGTTACTTTTTTATTTAAATCCTATATAATATATGATACAAGACTTGGTAAACAATTATCAAAATTCAATTATTTATAAAAAAAGCTATTTTGTTAGCAACTTTTAAACTTTTATCTATATAAAAACTAAGATTCAAACGAATATTTAATAAATAAAAACATAGAAAAAATAAATAACAGTATTTTTATAAAAACGAATATTCAAATAAATAGTAAAAATATTCAAAAGGTGTTTGATATACTTTATAACTAAAAATACAACGGAATCCAAGCAAATAGACCAATATCTATTACAATTTAATACTTTAATACCACAATTAAACCTCAACTGAAGCTTGGCGTTTTAATAGTCTCATTCTTTACTTAAGTAAATTTTTATATAATTAATACAATTGAATTTCACGCCAAATAATGAATTTCTTAACAAAAATAATACTTAGAAATATATAACTACGAACCCATAAAACTCAATAAACAAAATATTCATTGTTTCATTCTGAATGACTTAAATAATCATCATCATCTTTAACTTTAAAATAAATTACATCCGCTTGTATATTACTATCCGATAAATCTCTTAACCAAGTCTAATAATAATAATAATTAATAATTAATATTATTATTCGTTTAATTATTAATTTATTTTTTACCTTTTGTTTAAATGATAATATATCACCAGGACCTTTAACTTCAGCAAATCTTACATGTTTTTTATCCAAATGAATTAAAGTTAAATCAGGAAATCCAGTAAAATAATAATTATAATCCATTATTAATTTTTTCATAATATTAATTAATCCATTAATAGGTAAATATTTTACTATTGAAGTTAAATCTAATAATGAATAAATTGGATCAAATCCCACTACTTTAACTAATGTTTTATTAATTTCATTATAATTTTTTTTTAATACTGATAATCCCATTCCAGTTTTTATATAATTTAAATGAGTTTCAATTACTTCTTTACGATCTAATTAATAATAAAAAATAAAAAATAAAAAATAAAATTAAATATTAATTTACTTTGATAGAAACATTTAGACATAAAATCTAAAGGTTGTGATTGATATTGAGTTTCAAATACATTTGAAATGGACATAAATAAAATATCCCAAAATAAATAAATAAAGAGTGTAGTAATTAATTTTCCTTCACAATGATATCCAATATAACCTTGTTTTTTAAAATGATCTAATGCCAATTCTTCTATTGTGTTTTCACTACCATCTGTACTTCGATAAATTCTTCTTGTTTTTGCAGATTTACAATTATTTAACAATTTTTGTGCAATTAATTCTATCGTAGTTGGTTTTTTAAATAAAGGTAATTGAAAGTTGAGAGTAACATTAATATTTTTTATTTTTCTTAATCGATCATAAATCATTTCTTTATCATCTAAATATATAAAATAATAAAAATAAATTTAATAATATAAATTTAATAATATAAATTTCTTACCTAAATTCAACAAACAATCATTTAATCCTTTAATACAAATATCAAACCCTAATTTTAATTTATCTTTATCTTTTTCAAAATAATTTTGTAATATTAATCCAAGTCGATTATACCAAATACCTCTTTTTTTAATTCGATATATTTTTTGTTTTAATAATATTTGTAATAATTCACTTTCTTCTAAATATTTTTTTTCATTAGCTAATACTCTTAATTTTATTTCTTGTATTTTAGTAAATAAATAACCTATATGACAATTAATTAATTAGTTGAAGTTTATATTAATTATTATTAAATAAGTAAATAAATTTACCAGCTGTATAATTAAGTTGATAATCCATCAATTTATAATTATTAAAAAACTCAATTTCTTTTTGCCATTGTTCATAACATTCATTAGCAATTTCTTTAATAATTTGATAATAAAGTTCTTTTTCATTTTTCATATGAAAAGCTTCCATTGTTATATGATACATAATATTAGCATATTCAAAATTTAGAAAATGTTGTTGATTTAAGAAAAACTGTCGATTTCTATTAATTTGATATTTTGGAAAACATAACTTATTACTTTGAACTAAAATCGCTTTTGTTAAATGACATTGATTTAGTGGCAATGTGCGATGATAAGCCAATTGAAGTCGATCAAATAATTGTCTTATATTGAGATTTAATTGAATTCTTTCTCCTAATATAAAGTAACATTTTTGTATATATTTATCTAAATTAGATGTATTATTATTTTTACTGTTATTATTTTTTAATTTCCAATTAGGAAATGCAAATAAATTAGGTTGATTTTTACAATGTAATATTAATTTTTGGGTTATTACATCTTTCTAGTTTAAATAAATAAAATAATAAATAAAATAAAATAAGATAATAAAATTAATAATTTCTTACTGGTTTACTTTTAAATCCATCGAACCATTTTTCCCCTTTAACTATTGTTTTTAATTGAGGCAGAGTCATCATTCCTATTAATTCTTCTAAACTTGAGCTACCCGAAGAAAATAATATAAAAAACTGTCCTTTTATTAATTGATTTAAACTATCATCTAATTGATTTTTAACTCTTTTTTTAATACAATAATCTAATAAACTTTCTTTTTTAATCCAACCATGTTTTCTTAAATAAACTCTTAATAATAAATATTGACTTAATTCTAATAAATAAAATTCAATTAATTGAAAATCACTTCAAAAAAATTAAATAAAAACCTACCATCTAATTTTAAATATTTATTAAACGTGTCAATTTCCTCACTAGAAAATAAATAACTTTCATTTAATAATATATCATTTAACCAATCATTAAAGATTTGTAATAAATAATCATTTAATATTTCTATTTTAATATCTTCTTCTAAAAAAATTTCTTTTTCTTCTGGTTCAATTAATCCACTAACTTCTTTCTTAACAGTTACTTTAGGGCCTTTCACTTGTTCTTTTAATACCTATTATTGTTTATATAAATTAAATTAAAAATATAATAAACTTATTAATCATTTACCTCTTCTTTTAATTTACTTTTTACTTGAACCATCTCAAAAAAATCGTTACTATTTATTCTATCTGTTCTTTCCTCATTAATTTTGTTTTGAGTTCCAATATCCACTTTATTATTTTTACTTTTCGTTGAAGTCCCAATATCTTCATTCTTTTCATTATCATTTTTTTTTTCGTTTAATTTATTATTTTCACTTTGAATTTGAGTCTCATTATGTTGACTCTTTTCATTATCTTTTTCATTTAATTCTTTACTTTCACTTTTCCTTGAATCTTCATTATCCTTATTATTTTCATTATTTTTCTTGTTTAATTTACTCCCTTCAATTTTCCCCAATCCTTTCTCAATCCTGCTCTTCTTACTCCTTTTATCTCTTTCTTCAATGTCTGGTTCATCACTACTTTTATCCTTCATTTGATTTAACTCCTCTTCAGCCTCAGTTTTATTCCTTTTATTATTATTCCCTGGTTTACTTTTGATCACTTTAAAATCATCAGGAATCGAATTAGAACTCTGAGTTATACTTTTACCCGTCATGTTTGCTCCTTGACTATCATCTGTTGGTGGGATGATGATTTCGCTTAGTTGACTCATTTTCGGAAATTACATAAAAGAAAAAATAGAGTGGATTGATATTTTTTTAAAATTATGTTCAAGTTCAATTATAGGTAAATAGATACTACGTTGAGAATTAAGTTTCAGAGTTCAATATTTTGTTTATTTTATTGAATGTAGATGGCTATTTTATAGAATGCAAATCGTAGTTTAAAAAAACACTAAATATATTATTTTCATTTGATTTTTTAATTTATTATAATTATAAAATTAATTACTATTTCGAAACTTCAACTCAAAGTAAATATATTATTCAAAAAAATATTGACTTACATTGTATCAAATAGTCTTAACACAAGGATCAATTTGTTTTAATATACGAGTTTGTATAATATTATAAAGTGTTTTATTGAACATTAGTCTTTTATAAGTTTTTTTTACATACTAAAATTAAATACTAATTCAAAAGTAAACAATCTATTTCAATCCATTAACCTACCAACATAACTACCCAAAAAATAATGCATAGCTTAACCTATATACACTTCCTTTATTAAAAGTCAGTATTATAACCTATAACTCACTGTCATATCATCTTATCGATTTATAAACTGATATACTCAACTCTATATAAATATATTAATTAACAAAAATTTTGAATTTGATTCATTTTAATAGTTACTATGTCTTAAATTTCAAGAGTTTAATTCAAAAACTACTTTGAATTTTACGCTATGAAGGCTAAAAATGTATATTGTTAATAAAATGCAACTTTTGGACAATAGTATTCAGTTTAAAGATAGAATAACTATTCCATCGAGTAATTATAAAATCACGTAAATGTTTGATTTTGTACGAAATTCCGTGATACATTACTTGACCACAAATGGCAAGTTATTCTAACTTGCATTTAGATATCTTTTCTATTTTTTAATATTCCGGTATCTTATTTTAATAGAAATTCGTCATTCTAGAAAAATAATAGAACTTAAATTCGATAATATAATATTATTGCAAATTAAAAGAAAACAAATAGCATTTAAGTCTAGCATAATTGAAAATTCAATATTGATTGATTTGAATTCTAGTTTGCTTTTTTAATTCAACAATTGCATAAAAAAATAACAAATTTAGATGAATAAAGAGACTAAGGAAGATGCTGAAATTGTATCAGAAGGAGATAAACAGATAATTGAAATTATAGAAGAAGTGGATAGTGATATAATAGAACAAAAAGGAGACTGGGACGAAGATAAGGAAGATGGTGATTTATTAGAAAGTAGAAATAAATATTTAAAAATTGGTCAATATACATGTATTAAACTACAGTTCTTATACTACAAAGCCGACAAGTCTTGGTTTTTCACCAAAAATTTAACAGAGTCTAATACCACTCTTAGCTTCCCAATCATTGAGCAAGTCATCATCTTATTAAAACCAAAATTGAAATCCACTTTAAAGCAATATTATGATAACACCATCACTACCATTGTCGAACCCACTTTAGCCAACCCAGAGATTATAATAACGGAAAATTTAGTGTTGATTTACTTTTTAACAAAAGGGTATGATTTTAATGAAAATCAAAGTTTTTATTTATTAATGGAAGGAGAGATGAAAATTCAAGATTTTCGAATGTTTGAAAAGAATGTTTATTTAATGGTGGGGCCAAGAGACAATAAGGGAGATTCTAAAAGAGTTGTTAATAGGATGTTAAGAAGTATAAGAGAATGGTTGGATTAATATAAGGTATTTGTTTTTATGTTGGTAAGAAGTAAATAAATTTTATTAATCGCTTGAAGTAAATAGTCTTGAAATCAGATTACGACTGCTATGTTTTTGGGCGATTTTGTTATTAAATTGGAATCTATTAAAGTTTATTCTTCTGCTTCTATTATTTTTTTAGTTTTTATATAAATTATTTGAAACCAAGGTAAGCTTCACTTGAAATATTAATATTCATTAGCCGTAAGTTTTTATTCAATATATTAATTATTTCATATCATTCTATAATTAATTTGAGGGTGTTTTTTTTGGTTTCATTACTTTTTCCCCTTTTTAAGCACTACTTGAGTGGAAAAATTGTTAATAAAATTGTTAAACACAAAAATATATCCTCATTTAAACATTCAAAAACATTAAATAATATTTTGTAAACCATAGTTGAACATAACATAACTCAAATTAGTCGAAGGTTCTCAAACAAACTTTAATTAGTTAAATATATAATCATAATACTTTTTTTTATTTAAAAATTATTCTACCTACCTATATATAAATTATTACATTAAAAAATCCCATCTACGAACACAAAAGCCATATAACTCATATTAAATTTCAACATCTCTCTTTATTTAAGACTTGAATTCTTAGCAGTGGCAGTCATACAAACCCCATTTTTAGTTTTTAATTGATGAAATTTATTAGTATCTGGATGATACCAGCCGGCTATTCTATTATCATCTGTTTTTAATCCAGGTTGAATAGTTTCCCAAATTTTTCTTTTTGGATTTAATACAGCTTCTGGCTCTTGTCCTTCAAATTCTTCAAAATAAACTCGATCTCCAGGTTGAGATCCGCTTGGTGGTTCAACAAATTCCACTTTGCCTTCAGCACTGGTACCGCATAATACCATAGCATAAGATTTCACTCCACGCATACTGTAGATAAGGAATGTTAATATTTTTGTATTTTTATGATTGATAATATTAATTTACTTAGCTGGTTTTAAATTACAAACTAAAACAACGTAACGGTTCTATAAAAAGTAATTAAAAAAAGTCCATTAAAAAAATTGATAAAATTACCTTTATCTCCTCAAGTGAAAAATGATTAACTAACCCAGAAACAACAGTACGTGGAGCTTCTTCACCAAGTTCAATTTGTTCCACATATAATGAATCAGCAGCTTCATGTTTAGCAACTTCAATGATATGACCCACTCTAAGATCAACCATAGAAGGAACTATAGGAGCAGCAACAGCTAATTCAAATAAATAAACATATCCTATATAACGAGTAGAAAAGTATATAAAACTTACCAGTTTTAGCAGGAGCAGCTGGTTTTTTCTCTTTCTTTTTTTTACCACTTAAATTCAAAGCTTCTAGATCAATAGTAATAGCTTCCATTTCAGCGGATTTAAAACTTTCACCTTTAGAAAGTAAAGTTTGAATATTGTTAAACCATCTCATTACATTTAATAATGTTTTTTGTCCTTCAAGTCCAATACTGTTGATGTGGTTCCTCAAACGTGCATAAATGACTAAATCAGCAAGTGTAAACTTGTTATTACAAAGATAACTTTTGCCGGATAAATGGGAATTGAGAGTCTATATTATTAATAAAATAATTTATAAAAAACACTAGCTTATTTACCTTTGAAAATTCAGCTAATTCTTCTTCACTTACTGATGAACTGGATAACCATTGCTCAACCTAAAATAAATAAACATAATTAAATCCATTTTTTTAAAAAAAAGGAGTAAAGAAATAAATTACATCAGCTTGAACTTGAGGTTCCTCTGAACTTCCACCAAATTTAGCATCATATTCATTAGTCAAATAAACTAATACACTATTTTCTGAAGTGATTTCAATATTATCTTGAAGTTGAAGTTTGGTAGGCTATACAATCGAATATTAGTATATTTAATCAAATAATTGAAAAATAGGATTACTTCATTATCTTCAATAGATACTTTAAGGGTTGGTTGAGCTTCCTTATTGGTTTCAACAAGGTAATGATAGACTAATATGGCTACTTGATCCTTTTTATTGATGTTTAATTGACTCATTTCTGAAGGTTAAAAATAGGCTTAATTGCTTTACTTTTTTTTGAAAATTTTACCTTGGATTGAAATTATTGGTGTACTTTGGAATTAGGGGATTTTTTTTGAATTTTTTTGATGACGAATTGAATTGTTTTAACAGAAATAAAGTTTTTAATTTAATATAATAACTAAGAAAATTAATAGAATTAAAAAGTTTTGATTAAAATATAAAATATTAAAAAACATAATAAAATAGTAATTCTTTATTTGATATTTTAAATGTGAAAATAACATAATTAAATATAAAGCATAAATTTTTATTATTTTTACAAAGCTATTTTATTGGTTTATATAGTTTGAAATAAAATACTAAATATAAATTTTATTATATAAAAAAGCTTTTAAACAGTTTTAATAGTCTTTTGTGAAATATCGCTTTGTCAGCTCTATGATTGATTACAATATAACAATCACTTAAGTTATTGTGTTCTCAAGTTCAGGCACAATCAATTCAGAGTCCCTTATTTTGATTTGCTGTGAGAATTTCTAACTTCACATTGCAAAGAATATTATCTCCTCGTTTTGATATCCATACTTGTTGAAGTATAAAAGAGATTCTTCAACATGATAACTCGAAGCTTTTTAATTGAATTACTCTCTGATATCGTATCATTAATAAAGCCACTAAGTCTTTCTGACAACATCTTAGGTAGATTTTACAGTAGTATTGTCTATTCTATTTGTTTTACGTAGTTCATAGCCTATTACATACTATTCTTACTAATTTAAGTCTATCTTAGTTACATAAACTAAGACCGTTCGACTCAAGGCTAGTTAATCAAATAAGAGCTGCTTTTAACCCCTACCACTGAGTACCAACTTTGACACTTTGATCTAAATAATTTAAGAGCATTTTAAAAAAAAAACTAGGTTTAGATATTATTAAACAATTTTATAAAGTTTATTAAGAGTTACTGCTTTTCAGTATTAATTTTTTATATTTAACTTTTAAAATATATATAAATTACTAAATTTTAAAAAAAATCAGAGTTTAATTTTTAAATAAAAATTAGTATGGAGATTTTTTTTTGGTTTCATCACTTTTTCTATTTTTTAAGCGCTATTTGAGCGCAAAGATTGTTAGTAAAATTCTTAAACAAAAAAATACATCCCCATATCACCGTATTATTTATTTTGTTTGTTTTATATAGTTTATAGCTTATTATATACTATTTTTATAAATATAAATTTATTTTAGTTATATAAACTAAAACTTTTTGACTTACAGCCAGTTAATTAAACAAAAACTGGTTTTAACTCTGACTATTAAATACTGACTTACACAAGTATTATTTATTTTATTATTATAAACATTGAACTTTAAAGCATTTACTTAATAGTTACTTATTTTAGAACTTTATAAGTTTATTATTAATATAAATTTATTATAATAATTTTAAAAAGTTGTTAGCTTTATAATAAAAATAAGTTGATTTAAATAAAATGCTCAATAAAAATACTTTAAAAAATTAAATTTTTTAATGCATATATACAATTCTATAACTATATTATCCTCTTTATAACCTCCAAGCTCCAATGTGATTATAAAATTATCATTGGAGCTCAACCCATTATTACCAAATCTAGAAATTCTATTAATAAAATCTAATCAAATAAAATAATTTTGATAATCAATCTAAGATGCGACTAACTTTGACATCATAAAAGAATACTTTAATTCTTAAACCTAATAAAAGCTCAACTTGTAAATTTGTAATTGTGAGTTTTTTATATCAAACATGTCCCGCCATAGAGATGTACGTAATTTAGATATTGAGGGTAAGTTAAAATGATGATAGAGGAGTAAAAGATAAAATAGAGATAATAATTGATTGGTTATTTTTTTTAGAAATATTAGAGGAAGATGATTATTACGATGAAGAAGTACCTGCGTTGAGTGCAGAAGATGAAGGTAAGTTAGTTCTTTATAACTGATCAATATTAATCGAATAAACTGTATTAATCCCCTCTTTTCTCTTTTTTTTTATAAAAGGTAAAATGCGGTTAGGAGTGGAGTCTATTTATACCATATTAGGAGAGGATGTTGAATTAAATAGAGATATTATTGAAGAAACATTATGGTATTATTATTTTGATATTGAAGCTTCAGTAGATTATTTGCTAAGTAAGTTATCCTTGGATTGGATAAATGAAAGCTTTTTGGATGATTGATTGATTGATTTTTAATTTTTTATAGAGGAAATATCGAATAAGAAAAAACAAGACAAGAAAAAAGAAAATAAAGGTAAAAGGTTTATTAGTAGATGAATAGGCTGTAACGGTTATTAATAATAAATAGTAAAAGTAGAAATAAAACCAAAAGTAGTAAAGAAAGAAGTTAAAAAGGAAGATAAAGGGACAACGAAAGGTAAGAATGAGATTTAAATTATTGTATAATCAATTTGCTTATTTAATTTAAACAGACCAGAAAACTTCTAAAAATAAAGTATCTCAATTAGAGATGGATTTATCAGCAATGAATTTAGATACATCCGAAATAAAACGACCTGCATCACCACCCGTAATAAATAAAAAAATTAATGTTATTAACGAGTTTAAGAAAAGAGATATCCAGAAACCAAACATTAATTTAGTTATAGTAGGTAAATATAAGCAACATTATTATTTAATATAATAAATTTATGGTTTAATGTTTTATTGATCTATTTTAATTAAATAGGTCATGTAGATAGTGGTAAATCAACTTTAATGGGACATATACTTTATCAAGTGGGTAAAGTAGATGAAAGAACAATGAAAAAATATCCTTTTTATTATTATTAATTATAATATATAGTGTAATATAAATTTGATCCTTAACTTTTAACTTACGTTTGAAAGAGAAAGTGAAAAATTAGGCAAAAAGTCATTTGCTTATGCTTGGGTGTTAGATGAAACAAGTGAGGAAAGGGAGAGGTAATGAAAAATAAATAAATTAATAAGAAACTTCGACGAATTTGATTTTTAATATGATTCTAAATAGAGGTGTTACTGTTGATATAGCGACCTCTGAATTTACGACAGAAAATCGCCATTTTACTATCTTGGATGCACCAGGTCATCAAGATTTTATACCTAATATGATATCAGGAGCTGCACAGGTTAGATCATATTAATTAAGGTTATAAGAAAAATCTAATATAATTGAATTAAATATAGGCCGATGCAGCTATTTTGGTTGTAAACTCATCTCAAGGAGAATTTGAAACTGGGTTTTCTAAAGGTGGACAAACTAAAGAGCATGCTTTATTAATAAGATCATTAGGGGTTAAACAAGTTGCTATTGCAGTTAATAAATTAGATATGGTAAGTATTTATTAGTAGTTGAATATATTCTTAGCAATATGTTAATTTTGGTTTTAATATTAGTGTGACTGGGATGAAGGAAGATATCAAGAGATAGTAACAAAATTAATAGAATTTATGACACAAGCAGGATTTGATCCAAAAAATTTAACATTCATACCAATATCTGGGTTAAAAGGAGATAATTTAGTTAATTCAATTAAAGATAGGCAGCATCCATTAAACTTATGGTATAAAGGCCCGCCTTTATTAGATGTTATTGGTAATTCATTATAATATATAATTAGTGTATTAATAATATAATGATAACTAATACAATATATTTTATTTTATTTTATTTTATATAAATAGATAGATTCCGACCCCCAAGTCGACCAATTGAATTGCCTTTACGTATACCTGTAGCTGATTTTTTTAAAGGTGGATTAGGTAGTAGTTCAGGTGTTACTGTATCTGGTAGAATTGTGCAAGGTAACGTACAAATTGGTGATATATTATATGCTTTACCAGGGGATGAAAAAGGTATTGTTAAAGTTATTGAAGTTAACGATAATTCAGTTCCTTGGGCTGTAGCTGGGGATTCTGTAAGTGTTACGTTGGGGAATATTGATTTGATTCAATTTAGGTAAGATTTACTATATTAATATAATTGTATAATGTAATGATTAATATATTATACTATATTAGATCTGGCACTGTTTTATGCCTGCAAAGTTCCATGATCTCCACTACCAATGTCTTTTTAGCACAAATATTAACTTTTGATACGAATGTACCAATTACCAATGGTTATCCAATTATTATTCATTATCAAAGTTTAAATATTAGTGGCTATATTACTAAATTAGTTAATCTTTTGGATAAATCTACGGGAAAGACAATTAAAAACAACCCAAGACATTTACCAAGGAATTCAACAGCTACTGTACAAATTAAAACAGATACAGTGTTGGCTATTGAACCGTTTAATCAATGTAAAGAATTAGGTAGAATTGCTTTGAGAAACTCGGGTAATACAATTGCAGCAGGAATCGTCCTAAAGGTAAGGGTTTTTTTGAATCAATTAGTTTGAGTTATTTATTAATGTTTATTTAGGTTTTACCACAGATTATTTGATTGTAATTGAATTAGCAATAAAAGACTTAGGTTTATTATTGTATGTTTTATCTAGATTCTAGTTAGTTTTAGCGTGCTTACTTGAAAATTTAAAAATGCTCAAATAAAGTTTGATATCAAATAATTTATTAAAATAAAATAAAATAAAATAAAATAAAATAAAATAAAATAAAATAAAATAAAATAAAATAAAATAAAATAAAATAAATACTCAATACAATAATCTTAATATTCTTTTATTATAATTTAATTTAACGTTGAAATAAGGATGCTCCTAAGTTTAATCTTCCCTTCCACTCTTACTTTTCTCCCCCCTATCTGCATCCTCCTCATCTACCTTCTTCCCAACTTCTTTTTTATAATTTAATTTCTTTGAACATTTTCTACATAGGGTAACTTTAACTAAGGCATTTTTCTTTTCTCCATTTTCGAAAAAAGCAAAATCAACTTCCCATTTTCTTAGCTCCTTCTTTTTATCACAATCTAAATTACCACATGTTTTTTCCCCCTTTCTAGATATAACCTCAGCTTCGGTTCGCCACCTCAAAGCTATCTAATAAAGAGAGAGTGTGGTTAATATTAGAATTGGAGATTTTTTTTGCAAGGGAGAGCAAATAAATTAATGATTTAAAACCATTACTTACTTTTCCTTCTTTATAATACTTTAAGTTAGCCAAACAATATTCTCGATATAATTTTGAGTTATAATTTTCATAGACCCTTTTTTCCCATGTTTTTAAAGATTCTTTATTCTCTTCCTCTTTATCTTCCTCTCGCTCCTCATCTTCTTCATCTTCTGGCAAAAATCTAATACATCTTAAAAACACATCTCAGTAAATCAATTAATCATCTTTTACCTATATTGTTCTTTTATTATATCCAATTCCGTTTTTAAATTATTTTTAGAATGATATGTTTTATCAATTAATTTTTTATCTACTTTATAATTCTTTGAGATTTCTCGATACTCTCTTTCATGTTGTAATGGCCGCTGATTAAGCTTCTATTAGCTTCATTATGGATTATCTTTTTTATATGGCTTACTTTACTCATTTTTTATGATATCTTATTACAAAGAGATGTAAAATAAATATCAGATTCTTTAGTTTATTTTATAACTCATAATGGTTATTAAACCAATCAATTAAAAGTTCAAGGATTTCGTAATAAAAAAACAAGTTTATCAAATTCAATAAAAGATTTAATTTCATTTTGTTAAATTCTAAATCATATAAAAGATGAGAGTAAATACGCCATATCCTTCGCACTTACACCCCAGATACTAATTATACTATATAGAGCACTTCCGAACAACAAAAAACAATTAAAGATTTTATAAGTGTTACACAAACTAGGTAAGGAAATCAATCCATTTCAACACTCTCTTCCATCTCTAACATAGAACTAACTCCAATCCCTTATATAGTGAAACTACAGCCAAAAATTATTTAAAAAGTAATAGTTGGAATTTAGAAGCTTCTGTCAATGCATTTTTTGGTAAACATCCAAATCGAATGGAAATTGCTTCTCAAAGTAAAAGTATTTTTGCTTTAGAGGCTTTGTTTGAGGAATATAAAGGTAAATTTAATAGTATACTTTTTATTTGTTGAAGAAATAGATAAATAGAATGAATGATTGAAGCAAAAGGAATGAGTTTGTGTATAAAGGGATCTTAATTAATCATTTTAATTTATTTAGAACCCAATGAAGATTTAATCTTAGTAGATGGTACTATCAAATACTGTGAGGATTTAGAAGTTGATCCAACTGATATCGTTATGTTAGTTGTATCTTATGAACTAAATTGTGAAACGATGTGCGAATTTAAAAAGGATCCTTTTATCTCAGGATGGAAGGAACTAAAGTAAACCTTTTTTTGAGTTTTTTTAAATTATATGCTTTAATGATTGATATATTAATTCATTTATTATTTAGTTGTTTTAGTTTAGAAGATATGAAAAACAAATTGCCATATTTAAGAGAAAAATTAAATGATCAAGCTTATTTTAAAAAAATATATTTATATGCTTTTACCTTTGGGAAAAATCAAGGGCAAAGATCATTAAGTAAGTTGAATTCTATAAATTTATATAATTATTTAGGAAATATTATTTTATCTTAATTTGTTAATATATAAAATTATTTTTATTAGATTATGAAACTGCAATTGGATTATGGAAACTATTGTTAGAAGGGAGATATCCACATTTAGAATTGTGGTGCCAATTTGTATTAGAAGAACATAAAAAAGCAATTTCTAAAGATGTTTGGAATTTGGTAAGTTATGAAATTTAATTTATCCATGCTACTATATTAATTTTATTAGTTTCTAGATTTTACTACAACTGTTGATTTAGAATTTAAAGAATATGATGAATTGAGTAAGTTTTTTTTAAATCCTTTTCAATTGTTCTGTAATTTTTAATTTTTGATTCTATAGGTGCTTGGCCCGTACTTTATGATCAAGTAAGTGTCCTTTTTTTTAAATATGATTTTTGTTATGGGTTGATGTTATTTGTGCTAATACTTTCTTTTATAGTTTGTTGAATATGCTCGTAAAAAGATTGCTAATTAGTTTTTAAATAAAAAATTCAAAAAAATGAATGAATTTAAATTTAAATGTTGAGTTTAAATTCATGTTGCATTGTTATTTAGTGTTTAGTATATAAATTATCCAGTCAAAATTGATGTTTTTAGTCTGTATAATATGAATATATCTTTCCATTATTTAAGTCACTATAATAATTTTTATATAAATCTAAATGAATTTATTAGCAGAATAATGATTTATATTTAAGTAAAAAGAATATGCTTTAAAATACTAAATGAGATTTTTTACTGTCGTGTTAAAATTAAAAATATTATTCTTTATATCTTAATAACAATAAAAAGTGATGTACTTATTCAAATAATTCTTAATAAGAGATAAGCAACAAGGATCGACAAGTTGTTTGATTCAATTAGAAACACTTTAAAAATCACAAACCTATAAATAACTAAGCTCAATAACACCATTCACTTCCTTATAAATGACTATTCCTCATCAAACGATAGAAGTACCTGTTTCTTCTTTTTCTTTTTAGTATCTTTTTTATTATTTTTATTTATTTTTTCCACTTTTTCTACTTTATCTCCCTCTTTTGAGTTTTCAATATCAGATTTTCTTTTTTTTGATCGAAACAATATTCTACCATCTTTATCAATAGCTGCTGTTTTTTCTTCTTCTGGTAAGTCTTTTAATTCTTTTTTGACTTCTTCTACTTCTGGTTTTAATTTACCTTGAATATCGTATAAGGAATTGATTATTTAATAGCAAGAGTTAAATTACCTTGAGCAACATAGTGCTTCTTTAATTCATATTCATTCAAGTGTTTATCCTCATTTAAAACTACAATCTGGGGTCTTTCTTCCACTTTTTCTGATAGAAAGTCGTCTTTTTCTTCTTCGTAATCATCCTCATTATCATGACGTATCTTATCTCGAATATCCGGTTTTTTATGATCTCCCATCAAATTTTTTAAAAAATTAGGTACATTTTTGACATATGTCATACCCTGTTTAAGCTGATATGGCGTTAGTTTATCTTCAGACATGGTAGATATTGAATTTTAAATCCTTTAAGCAATGTTAATTCAAAAGCTTAGCCTGAATCCAAATCTCAAGAATAAATAAAAATTTTAAATAACCTAAATTGGTAGGTATGATTGGTTCTAAATTTCAATTGAATTCCAAATTAATGGGAAGTTTTGCAAAAATTTCTCTTTTTTTTGTTTTTTATTAAGTTTATAAATAGAAGTTTAATATCATTATATATCAAAAAAAAATATGGATCCCAATTATATGTATCAACAACAAGCTGGACAACAAGCAGCATATGGATATTCTGCTCCACAAGCTAATATGGAAGGCCAACGTTCTCTTTATGTGGGTAATTTAGATCCTAAAGTCACTGAATTTATGTTATCCGATATATTCTCTACTATTGGTCCTGTTGTTTCTGTAAAGATTATTCCTGATAAGGCAGTAAGTGAACTATGCAAATTCATTGTGAGATAAGGTTGTTGATTAATGGTATTTTTTTTAGATTACTGGTGGACCAAACTATGGCTTTGTTGAAATGATAGATACAATGAGAGCTGATGCTGCTCTTCAAAGTTTAAATGGGCGTAAAATCTTTGGCTTAGTAATAAGCTTTATCATTTAAGAAAGCAAACATAATATTAATTTGCTTTTATAGGAAATTCGTGTTAACTGGGCTTTTGCTTCTGGTTCCGGTGTTCAAAAAGAAGACACTTCAAGTATTATTTTTTCTAGTTTTTTTTTGCTTTTTATACTAATACCTATTCTAGATCATTATCATATCTTCGTTGGTGATTTAAGTCCAGAAGTAGATGATGCTGCTTTATCCAAAGCGTTTACTGTATTTGGTAGTATGTCGTAAGTTAATTCAACATAATATCAATAATATCAATAATAAATAAATTAATAGCGACGCACGTGTTATGTGGGATATTGGTTCAAGAAAATCACGTGGTTATGGATTTATTGCATTCCGTGAAAAAGCCGATGCAGAAAAAGCAATTACTACAATGAATGGCGAGTTTTTAGGAGCTAGATCTATTCGAGTTAATTGGGCTAACCATAAAGGTGCTGCTGCTCAAACCAAATCAGGTTTAGAAAACAGTCTTTCTTATGATCAAGTAGTTTCTCAAGCTTCACCAACAAATACAACTGTTTATTTAGGCAATCTCCCTCCTTATACAACTCGTAAATTTTGTTATTATATCATTTATTTTTTTATATTGATATTTTTTATTTTATTTAGAGGATCATATTCTTCCCTTTTTCCATATTTATGGTTATGTAGTGGAAATGAGAGTTCAAGCTGATAGAGGTTTTGCTTTTGTGAAGTAATTTTTATTCCATTTTATTTCAATATGAATATTGACATTTTTTAGATTAAGTACTCATGAACAAGCTGCTGCTGCTATTGTTGGACTTCAAGGTACCCCAATTAATGGTAGACCAGTCAAAGTAAATTACTATTTGTTATAATATTATAATTAAATATACTAATGATTTAATAGTGTTCATGGGGTAAAGATAAGCCTAATGAGCTTGGATATCAACCACCAAGCCAATCAAGTAATTTTCAATATCAACCTTATGGAGGACAAGCCCCAGCTTATGGAGGAGCACCAAATTATTCAGTGCCAGATAGTAGTAATATGAATGCAGCAGCTAATCCATCAGGATATGATGGATATGGCTATGGTTATAATCAATATTATAGTGCGTATGGTGGATATCAAGGTGGATACCCTAATTCTGGACAAAACCCTAATGGCGGTGGCCAGTAAAAAAGGTTTAATTTCTTTTTTTCTAAGAGTTTTTATTACTTTATAGGCTCTCTTGTGCCATAGATTTTTAAATTCGTACAACTATTGAAAATTAACATAATAATTTTGTAATCAATGCTCAATTATTATTATTATAATTTTGAATTGTTTTATAAAAAAATTGATCTTTTTAAGCTATTTTTAATAAATTTTCTTAAGATTTTTTTTATTTATCTTTGTAATTATATTTATTGTTTATAATATTTAACCATAAACTTTTTTAGTTAAGGGCGAATGTTAAACTGGTTCTGAAGGAAGTCCCCCTTGTTAATAAGTTCTAGGATTCTAAATTATTGATTACTGTCACTCATGTAACTAGATATGCTTGTGTCGAATTAGATTGATTGGCTATGGGTAAGTCTTATAAAAAGTCAACCTCAATTAAATGAATTATATAACTATGTTAGGAATAGTTAAGTTAGTGAAATAGTTACATTATTTTCTTTTAAAACAAAGGGCATTATTCAACTTGGGTACAAAGAAATAAGAGTTGTTAACAGTAAGAACAAAGTAATAAATAAATAGTTGTAATTATAATAGTACAATGTTTTTAAATTATTATTGCGTTATTAAAATATTAAAAATAAATCAATGTAATTACTTGTGTTACATATACTAAAGCATAATGTGTGGAACCATATGCAAATAGTTTTATGAAAAAAAGCGCTGTTTTTAATGCACTCATATCTTATTTACATTCCTTATACTTCAAGTAAAATTTATATAAAAAAATCCAAAAATAAAATATTAAAATCACATACAAAATGACATTATAAAATAATATAAAATTTAATAAATGTATTAAAAATTGAAAAAGGTTTTAAATAAAAAAATATTTTAAAAATAGACAAGAAATTATTTTAAAAAATAATTTAAAAGATCCGATAACGTCACAATACCTTCTAATCGATCTTGATCATCTACCACAATTAATCGATTCACCACTTCTTTTTTAATAGTTTCCATTATTGACTTTAATGTATCAGAACTTTGACAACGATGTACTCCTTCAAATGACTAATGAACTTATAAACTCATATCTAACAAATAATAAAAGCTCTTACCTCTGAACGATACATCAAAGCGTCTGAAATAGTATGATCTAAGATAGAAAAATCACCTTCTTTTAATAAAGCCATAATATCATGGTTTTCAAATACATTTAAAACCACCTGATTCTCATCTAATATAGGAACAGCTGCTACTCTACGTTCCATAAATCCTTTAACTACTTCCATAACTTTATCATTTAACTTTGCCGTTAAGATATTTTTATAGCTTCCAATCCCGATTTCTTTTAAAGTGACATTTAATGTGGATTTAGCTTTATACTGAAGTAAATCAAGAATTAATCTTTGTTATTAATAGTGTATTTAAACAAGAACTTACATTAACAGCTAAAAATTTTAAGATCCTATATTGCGTCAAAACAGTAACCACTGTATCTTGTTGAGTAATTGGGTCTCTATCAATAACAGGTAAAATGTGAGAATTAGCAGAAAGGATACGATTAGCTGCTAGGTTCAAAGAATCAAATGGAGAAATACGAATCAAATCCCTATCTTTTGAAAATAAACCCATCTCTTGTTCAATTTTTTTAACTTGACCCACTTCTAAAGTATCTAACTCTTCAATAGCTTCATCATAATTTTTATTATAAAAATATTCAATTAATGATAAAAAATCATTGCTACTTAATAACCCACTGTATTTTTGAGTTTCGCTATTGAATAATGGAGCGTAATGAACACCTAATATTGGGGATTTAAATTAACTTCGTTTAGGAGACCATATAAAAAATATATTACTTACCATTATGTAATAAAGCTGCTAATGCTTTTTTGAGTGGTAAATGATGATCTAACAATATTACTTTAAAACTTATAGGTAATAAATCATATGAGGAATGTTGTAATAATAAATCTTTGATACTTGCACTTGAATTATCATTTTCGGAACCCTATATAATAATGTTTTTATTAGTCTATGATCAATGATTAAAATTAAGCTCAAATACTACTTTATTTAATAAATTATTTGGTCGACTATAACTTCCTTCCTCTCCCAATACTTCTTTTTTAACATTTGGGATATCCATTTTATTTTGTTAAATTATTAAAATCAAATTAATGTTTATTTTTTTTCCATGTGCTGATATTCTTTTGTAAAGTTAAGAACCAATTATAATTTATGATTTTTATTTAAGCCTTAAGTTTTTAGTATTATGTTATCATTTTGTATTAAATTAACAAAATACTAATTAGAATGACCTGATAGAATTACTTATCGGTATTATAGTAGAACAATATTGTACTTATATATGCTATCAAATCTTTCAATTATAATAAAATAAAATCAAAATAACTAAAAGTATATCAAATTATTTCTATAAATCTCCTCTTAATTTATTAAAGTTTAACAATAAAATAGCATAAACTCCTAACAATAAACTACACCTTATCTTTAGTTACGTTTTGACTTTTTAGTCCCACCAACCTCATCATCTTCATCACGAGGTTTATTATCTTCAGCGATATAATCATCAATTAATAAATAAACATAATGATTAACGTTAAACTCGGCTAAACTACTTGGGGTAGTAGTTAAACTTAATAATAACCCACCAAAAGAAACATACACAGTACTAATTATTGAAAAATTTATAGATTAGTTTTATAATCCTTATACAGTTTAAAACAACCACTTACGCTTCTTCTTCATTTTTTTCTTCATAGCGATAGACTTTACCATACATTATATATTTAAAATGATCCCCTAAACCAGTGGGTGCCATATTGTTCCATGATGGTGGTTCTAAAGTACTTGGATCATCTTTGACTGGCTCGCCATCTGGTGATAAATTAAAAGCAATGGCAATATGATATTGTTCACCAACATTGACATTGATTAATTCAGAGTTAAAGTCTAATACTAATTCCATATTTAAAAAGAGAGATCTTGCTTCAAATCTAGAAACTAAAAATATAAATATTAGTTTAAATTAAAATATTAAATTAAAAGATACTAAATTTTGAATAAATTTATAATATAATTTAAAAATTTACCTTTATCAAATTTTTTACCAAACCTATCTAAATATAAAACTTCAAAAGCATCACCAATCAATATATTCTCTCTAAATTTATCATCAGGTGTTACCCAATGTTTAGTAAATAAGGCTTTTGCCATCTTTTTTTTAATTTCACTTAAATGTTTATATTTTTCTTCTTCTTCTTCTTCTTTTTTACTATCTAATCCAATTAAATGATGATCATTATTTTCAATTAATTCTAAATTGGTACTATCGTTTTTTTCTTCAAATAAACCTAGTAAGTTTGTTTAATATGCTACTTTAAATAACTGTAGTTTTATTTCACTTACTCATCTTTAATATATTTTTTAAAAAAAGTTAGCTTTATTTTGGGATCCTTTTTTTGGATTTGTTAGTTGACTTTCATTGGCAATTCGTAAAAGCTGAATTTTAATAAAATTGGTAAATTAGTTAAATCTAAATTTTTTAAATAATCAAAAAACAATGAATCAACAAAACTACTATTATCTATGTAATACTTATGAATCCACGTCTTACAAAACTATAAAAAATAGAATAATAAGTCAAACACTATCCTATATATTCATTCATTAAGTTGTATATAAAATAATGTGTAATTTAAAGTCTGATAATGAGATAATGACAATGTGTAAGTTAAACTGGTACTATTTTAATTATAGATAAACAAATATATGGGGATATATTTTTTTGTTTAAGAATTTTACTAATAATATTTCCGCTCAAATAGCACTTAAAAAGTGAGAAAAGTGATGAAACCAAAAGGTACATCCTCATATAGTAAACCAGTTTTTGATATATTTTGTATTTAATAATTTTATGATTAATAAGTTCGATCAAAGCATGCCTATTAAGCAATTTAAATAAAATTATACTATGAAAGGTATTATTTACCGCTAGTAATTAATATAAACGTATATTAAACACATGACTATATTAAAAGTTTTTGGTTTTAATTTCTTTTTATAAATTCCATTCCTTTAAACTAATATTATTTCATTATTAATAAAATAAGCTTAGAAAATATTTACAGAATAAAAGATAAATACAATAGCATAATAATACAGGTTTTAATAGCTACAAAAAATATGATAAACACAAAATCCCATATGGGGGTGTCTTTTTTGGCTTCATCACTTTTTCCATTTCTTAAGCGCTATTTGGGCGGAAAAATTGTTAGTAAAATTCTTAAACATAAAAATACATCTCTATATATTAGCTTGAATTTCAGCCAATTCATCATTTACATAAAACCATTTATTAGATTATATTTAAGACTTCTAATGTGATACTATCCTCATTGTCCAGGCATACGTCAGAATATCCTTATTCTAAATTAAACAACAAAAATAAGTGACTTGGAAAAGATTAAATAACTAATAGGTAAGTGAATAAATTATACGATTCTAATTTGGTTAATAGAACTTGATTGACAGTAACAATAGCTGAGCTGATTGATTCTGTAGTTAGTTTATAAGCAGATTTCAAGTTTATGACCCTAATTATGTAAGTTGTTGTATTAAGCAGTTCTTGTAAAGTAGTGATAAATAATCCACAAATGGAATAACATGTCAGGTTGGTTGCTATATTAATAGAACTTGGTTAAACTTTATAAAAAACTAAAGTCATTTATTGAAAACTTAATATACCAGAAGGATAAAACTACATTAGCCTGGTGACAAGATTTAAGTGTATAGAAATTTTGCATAGTAGTCTAATGTAGGGGATATAAACGCTTTGCATTATTATGCTTACTATATATACTGGGACATCAAATGCTATTTAAAAAAGGAAATTATTAGATTTATTTGAATTCGAGCTAGTTGCCTTATTTGGTTTACTAAACACTTTGAAGTAGCTTATAATTTATTATATAGTTCCTGGAAAGAAAGGCAATTAAACCTACCTTAATATTGGATCACAATGCTTTTATAAGGCGCCTTATTTGGCCCATAGTAAAGCTTAATTCCATCTACTGAATTGTCACTTGAAGGAAAAAAGAATCGTCAAGGATTTTATGAAAGGAATCTTGTTAGCATAAAGTAATTGAGTAGGACATTCAATGATCAGGATTTGCTAGATAAATTCGATATTATTTTTTGATCTTTAGTTCATTATGTTTTTTATTTTAATATAAATAATGTTTTCAACTAAAGCATTTTAATTTGAAAGAAAGTATTTTTTTTCAAAATTAAACACTGTTTTTATACAAGTTTTATTGCAGTTGTGGAAGACACTGTAGAAACTAACGTTCAAGATAGGCAGACACATGTAACAATCAACGTTATAATGGAAATAAATATATACTAGATAATGACCAATACTTAGAGCTAGACAAGTTGTTATTTCAAAAAGTGTGCCATTTATTTGATGATTAGACACGATAAATAAGTAAATACCATATCAAGCTCATTTTTTATCTTTTTGAAGTCTCTTTAATCTTTTACCAAATATTGCCTTTATTCAAGGAATACATAAACCTATAAAGTGGTAAATGCGCTCCAAAACACATCTATTTTTGGTTACATATTTGGTTCTATTAAACGAGGGACTGTATCAGTCTAATACATATATAATTACTTAGAAATATTTGAACTTAGGTTCCCAACGAAGTGACCCGTTGAAAAACACAAGCTTGGATGAAAGGCAATAATTCACTATGAGAGTAGCTAATAATTTATTCTTACGTACAAAACAATTCAAAACTAGCTTTTATACGACATATAAAGATACAATAATACCAACTTTATAAATTGTATAGAAAATAATAAGGAAGCCAACCAGTAAGAATTTTATTGTTTATAGGAACATTTATATTAGCATGAATTAAAACCAATAAAATAAAATATAACTTGAATAAGTAAACAAAGTGGGCCTCCATCTATTATATTAAATTCAGCTTTATATTCATCAAACTGCTAATTATGTACACTATCATTTAGATCATATAAATTACTAAATACATAATCCACATAAAAGCATTTCTACTTTTGATTTCTACCTTTTCACATATTAAGGCGAGTAACACTAGCAGCCCATCACTTGTATAATTGCTTTGAAAGCATTTATAAATTTGGGTCTACCGCAAGTTTGGTCTTTTTAAATTAGTTCAAACGCGACTACTAAGCTTTTGTTTCTTTCTTGATTGGATCATCTCTCCGGTATGTGAAAACAATTGGATTTCTATAAGTCATGACAATCCAAACTAAACCTGTAAACTAAATAGATAAATCTTAATTAGGTTAACTACATCTCTGATAAAGTTGAATTTGATAAATGATTTTCAATCAAGGTGAAAATCAATATTTATTTAACAAAACTTACCTAAGCTAGTACTAAATGACAGATAGTGGGACAACTTAGATCGGTTAATTTTTAACAACAGAATACTGAAAAATCTTGGCCTTAACTCTCCTTGAATTTATTCTTGATCATAACGAAAGCAAATTACTATTTTAGTCAAAGTTAACCAATCAGTATTGCCCCACTATAAGCCACTTTAAATCCATTATTAAACAGAGGTTAAAATGACAAAGTTAAGTGAATACTTAATACAGTTAGGAAAAAAATGGGTCGATTTGTTTCAATAACTTTTATCAACAAGAAAAGACCACTTTTATAAATAATGGGAGGAATTAGTCCAATATCTAATAGTAAAGTGATTGATATCTTGAGTAAAAGATTAGATGAAAATGAAAATTTATTAAATGAAACGAATTCCTATTCTGCTATCAATGAAACCAATTTACAAGATAATGATGTTGAAGAAACTGGATTTGCTTCTGATTTTGAAAATATAGTTACAACCTTCTGGTCTGATTTTGTGGATTTCATGTTTGCTTCGGACGTGTTTTCACTAGGTGTAGGTAAACCCACATTCTATTTTTATATATAAGAGAGATTTTTAAATTTGTTTAAAGGTATAATCATTGGTACCACTTTTACAGATGCTATAAACTCTTTTGTCACTGATATTTTAACCCCACCTTTGGGCCTTTTAATTGCTGGTAGAATCATTTAATTTATATAATTTAAAATTTATCCGCTTTTTTTAGATGCTGCTTTTGAAAATATGTTTATTGTTTTAAGGAGAGGGGCTTCAAATGAACCATATAGCTCAGTTAAACAAGCATTAGAAGATGGAGCTATGTAAGGGATTAAATAGCAATTTTAAAATAAATGACTAACTTTTTTAGTACCATCAACTTTGGTTATTTTCTGATGTCGCTGCTAAGATTTTTTTTGATAACGTTTATATTATTTTGGTTGATAAAAATTTATCAAGTAGTCAAGCGTAGTAACGAAGTACTAAAGAAAAAAAAGCTACTTAAAAAACAGAAATTGATTTTGGAGCGATTTATTGATAATACTTCTAATAATGATTTGATTGGGAACTCGATTCAAACTTCGAAATTAACCCAGGACACCAAGAATTGTGAATTCTGTTACCAATCCATTCATCTTCATGCTAAAAAATGTCCCTATTGTACTAGTACTTTGACTTAATAACCTTACTATGTTAATAAGTCTAATCATTTTATGTTTTTTAAGCTACTGAATAAATATTTATTATGTGGGGATGTATTTTTGTGTTTGAGAATTTTACTAGCAATTTTTCCGCTCAAATAGCGCTTAAAAGATAGAAAGACTGATGAAGTCAAAAAACACCCCCATATGGTCATTAGATATGTAAGCTTAGTGTTTTTGTATATTAATAAAGATAGTGATCTAAAGTCTCGAAAAATTATATTAATATTGAAACATTATTTACGAAAACAGACTGCATATTTGTAAGCTATAGTTCAAAGCTATAAAAACTACACTTAACAATCTGAGCTCTATTAGTAGTGTAATATCGAAAATCACATTATGTAAAATTAAAGCATACTAAACATCTACATTAAATACTCAATATATATATTTATTAATTAATTAGTCAATATACTAGGCTCAACACATTTGGGGGCACCGTTTACATAGCTACAAATTCTCCCTCTCTTACAATCTACTTCGAATATCATATTATTAGAACATATTGTCTTTGAGCTTGGACCACCACAAGACTTTTCACTTTCATTACATATTGTCGTTCCACCTAGTTTCCTGAATTTAGCGGATTCCTTTAATTTACGCATTCTTTTTAAAGAGCGGAGATCAACTCCATCATCCTCATCTTCATCTTCATCCTTCTCCTCATCTTTTTCTTTCTTGTCTTTGCCTTTATCTTTATCCTCATGCTCTTTGTCTTTTTTATTCTTCTTATCTTTTTTCTCTTTCTTTTTTTTGCTTTTATCCTTTTTGGATTCTTTCTTTTTGGAAGAAGATTCTTCTTCTTCTTCTTCTTCTTCTTCTTCAACTTCTCTATTTTTGCCTTTGCCTTTGCCTTTGCCTTTACCACTGATACCTGAACCACGAAGACCAGGAAGGTTGTAATTACCTTTAACTATACCAGAGCAATTGCCAGCATCAGCTTGTTCCCAAGAAGCTTGATAAAGACCAGTAACATCATCAAATAATTTTTCAAATGATTTAACATTGACATCTAAACCATGACCACCTTTATCAACAGCCATAACATAAGCTACTCTACCAGATTCAGAGGTGATTTTTATACAGGCTCCACATTCACTTTTTTCAAGTTTTTCGACAGCTGTGACACGTGATAAATCCATATCATCGTTGCTAATTCCACAGAAAACTTCAGGATCTTCAAACTCATGCATAGAGATTTTATGTGACCCGGAAAGGGAAGCTAATGCACTACTAGCTAAAAGAGAAAATAAAGTAACAATTGGAATAAAGGATTTCATTTCAAGCACAGCGAGAAAGTATTTTACACAGTAAAATTGATTAATGAAAGGATTAAGTTTTTAAAATAATATAGTCAGATAATTGAAACTATTTATACCTTTCAAAATTGATTTATATCGGTTCAACTTCATGTAAAATGGTATGGTATTGTTGATAATATATCTCAATTAATTATTTTCATGTTCTTTCCAATTTGTTTTTGATAAATCTTTAGTTATATTTTCTTAGTGTTTTATTGGCTCTTTTTACACTAAAAAGATTGACAATTACCTTTTATAAGTATGAATTTTCCTTAATAGTTGAGTTAATATTTGGTAATCTATTGAGATTATTCTTAATTTTTGAACATAATGTAAAAACCATACAAATAGTAAAGCACTTAATCTGTTTTTTGTAATATAAACATTTACTATTATTTGAAATTCCCTGGTTAGTAAATTTTTCAAATTGTTTTCTTATTCTTTAAATAAAGTTATTTATTCGAATTAATTTTTAGTTTACAAACTTAATTTAAAACATAAACTATAGCAATATTTAAATTTTATATTAAACTCTAGAATACTCTATATGTAATGCTATTGATTCTTTTTACTTTTGCTAATTGAATTATTAAGATTTTTTAGCCAAAAAATGAGCATTTTCCTGTGCCCTATTAATATTAACAAAGAAAACACAGACTAAACCAGCAAAAAATAAGCCAAGAACAAAGAAATAACCTAAACGTACTTGGTTAGTAGCAGCAACAATAGCACCAACAGTCAATGAGCCAATCCAAGAAGTTCCCTTATAAGATATTAAATAAACGCCAAAACATTCAGATTCTCTACCTTTAGGTACAATTTCAGCAAACATGACTCGATGGAAAGATTGTAAAGTGGCATAAAATGTAACTAATAATATATAATAAGCATAAAATTCGCCTTTGGATTTAATTCCAACATTAGTATAGTGACCCAATATACCCCATAGTGTTAATAGTGTACACAATATGGTTAAAAATATCACCATTTTTTTTGTACTAATAATTGTTTGAAATCTACTCTTAATGTAATATAATAATGTCATACCAATTCCTTCAGCTAAAGGGGCAAAAGCCGATAAAAACAAAGTGTTAGTAGCAGTAACCGTTAGATTTGTTCTACCAACAAATATAGAAATATACATTGCTGTTGATAGTCCATCAGAAATAAAAAACCAAGATAGTAGTGCTAACCAAATATCTAGCGAATTATTTAAGCTCACCAAACTATTATATAATTGATTTATAGTAAATGTAAACAAGTTAGAATTAGCGGGTAAATCTGGCTGCTTTTCTTTAGGGAAATACTGATAACTAACCAAACCAAGAATTAACCACCATATTCCATTTAAAGTACCTGCTAATTGTAAAGCGAACGGCGATGATCCCATTGTTAAAGAGATTGCTGAAGCACAAATAGTTACTAAAAAAGCACCAATCATACCCAAAGAAAACGAGTTAGCTGACAATTTGTTTGAAACGCCATCCCTAACTTTATAATAATCTTCTCTACCTTTAGCTTTAATCGTATCTTCGCTATAGCTTGAATAAATTGGTAGATAAGAATAATAAAAAGCAGAAGCTACAGCGGATGAAAAATTTCCAATAATTGTAAATATAGTTAATAAACCAAAGTATTCATCTGGTATTGCTGAATATAAACTACAAACTAATCCGCCTAAAATGGTAAAAAATAATATATATCGATTACGCCAATGGCCATGATCGGCCAATGCTGAAAAAAAGATTAAAAACAATGCCTGTAATACTACACCAATCGCATTACTATATAATGCAAACGAAGTACTTGAGATAAATGTACTCCCTACATACACTCCACATTTGTAGCCTGCTTTTTCATAATTACAGGGTGTAATGCCATCCAATTCATAGCCATTCTTAACAGCGCTAAGCTCAATCATTGGTGGTATTATATTACCTAATGCTAAAGCATATGGTAAAAACTAAGAAATGAATGTTAGGTTTTATAAATTGAAATTAAAAGTATATTGAATTACTGAAATAGCATAACCATAAAAAGCCCAAGTGTTTTTTTTGGCAATTACTCTATCATGTTCTTTTTCGAAAACCTGATCCTTTAAACCGAAATCTTCTGTTGTTACTAGCTCTTTCATTTTGTATTAAATATTTTGTCTATAATAGAAGCTTGTATTAAATTTTTTTAATCAACTAAATTTATATCCCGTAATCAGATTAATTCTTTTCTTTCCAATTTAATTGGTAAAATTTAACGCGAGAAAAAAACCTTGAATTGTAAGAATTAAATACATGGTTTAAAGTTATTGTTTTTAATAATCTTTTGATTTATAATCTTAATATATAGCTAAATAGTTTCATATAGAAAGATGATAGCAGAAACTTGTAGATCAGCTTAAGAGGAGCTGATAAATAGTATATCGTTTTACAAAAGTTCTCATTAAAAATACTATTTTACCAACTTTGAAATTTGATAATTTATTAGAAAAATACGAGCAAAATAAACCTTTGGCAGCTCTTTTTGAAGTATCTAACTACTCATTTAAAGGTAAAACTTAGGCTAAATTTTACCTGAAATATAACTAAGCTTAGAAAAATTAGTTTGTAAACTACTTGACATAAAAGCTACTAGTAATTAGTTCGTAAAAGAGTTGTAACAGCTGTAATTATAAACTAAACTAGTACATGTTTAATTCTTTAAAGTAAAATAAAATAATCGAAAAAAATGATTTAAACTTGATATTAAATCCAAAATACCTTTGAAATTGGCGTTCAAATATTTTTATATATCGTACTAGATACTTTGTTAATAGTTTTTTTATGCAAAATTAATGATTTTAAAAGTAAGTAGAAATTTATTGAGTGGATTTTATTAGATGTTTTCAATTTAAAAGCATTCAAACTATCCTTGTAACTCGCTACTACGGCAAACAAGATCAACTTATCCATCATCTTCGTCATCTCCAAAATCTTTGTTTTCACCACAAAGACCAGGAAGGCTAAATTTACCTTTGATTATACCCGAGCACTTTGCAGTATCCACTTTGTTCCGAGAAGCTTGATAAAGACTAGGATTGACATTAGATAATTTTTTGAGGGATTTAGGGTTAAGACCTAAACCATGAACACCTTTACCAATGGCCATAGCATAAACCGATTTACCAGATTGATATGTAACTTTAATCCAAGTACCATATTCGCCTGTTGAAGTGATTCAACAACAGTGACTCTGAATAAGTCCAAGTTGTTTACGTTTATATTGCGATAACGTTCATCGTCATTAAAAACATACACTGATATCTTTTCTCAACCAGGAAGGGAGCCAAATGCGCTACCAGCTAAAAGAGAAAGTGAAGTAATAGTAGGGTTGAAGAATTTCATTTAAAGCACAATAATAAAGTATTTTCCACAGTAAAAGTAGTAAACGAAATAGGCCAAGTTTTTTAAAAATATAAAGATTATGAAGACTATATATGCCTCTCAAAATCAAGTTGCATCTGCTGAACCTTATGTAAAATGGTATGATAGTTTTGGTACAGTTAAAATCAATCTTTGACATTTCCTTCTTTTTATATGGGAATGCTTTTTTGGTTTCATCACTTTTTCTATTTTTTAAGTGCTATTTGAGCGGGAAAATTGCTAGTAAATTTCTTAAATAAAAATACGTCCCCATATTTTTTCTCAGTTTTTTTAGATAGCTCATATTGTTTAATATGACTTTCGCTATGAAAAAATTACAATTACCTTTTACAACTATGGCTCTCGCATTTAAATAAAGTTGATATTTTGTAATATATTAGTGTCAATATTTTAGCTATTGGATATCCTTAAAAGTTATTCCAATAAAGCATTTAAGTTATTTTAAATAGTCAAAGCTATTTGTTATGTTTAAAATCTTGTAATAAGTATGAAAAATGTATTTTTGTTTCAACCTTTAATTTTTTTAAATTATGTGATAACAGTTTTTCGAAAGCTCTTGTTCTTGACCTTCTTTTGAATAGTATTAAAAAATTATTTTTCAATCTCTCGAAAAACGCTCAAAGATTTAAAACTTATGCAAAAAGTAAAATATAAACTACACTATTAGATATTTGAATTAAAAATGATTAAAAAAAGCAATTTTGATTTATATCTAATAAATCTAAAAACAAAACTGAGATTATTATAAATATATTTATATCATATTTAAGGTATTTGATTAATAGTCCTCTGTATAAAATCTATAATTTAAAAATGAAAAATTATTAAGTGATTTTTATTAGGCATTATAAATTTAAGTATTTTAAAAATATCTTGTGAATCACTACCATAATCAGAGAAGCTCAACTTACTCGTCTTTTTCCTCATCTTCATCCTCATCCTTCTCCTCATCTTTTTCTTTCTTGTCTTTGCCTTTATCTTTATCCTCATGCTCTTTGTCTTTTTTATTCTTCTTATCTTTTTTCTCTTTCTTTTTTTTGCTTTTATCCTTTTTGGATTCTTTCTTTTTGGAAGAAGATTCTTCTTCTTCTTCTTCTTCTTCTTCTTCAACTTCTCTATTTTTGCCTTTGCCTTTGCCTTTGCCTTTACCACTGATACCTGAACCACGAAGACCAGGAAGGTTGTAATTACCTTTAACTATACCAGAGCAATTGCCAGCATCAGCTTGTTCCCAAGAAGCTTGATAAAGACCAGTAACATCATCAAATAATTTTTCAAATGATTTAACATTGACATCTAAACCATGACCACCTTTATCAACAGCCATAACATAAGCTACTCTACCAGATTCAGAGGTGATTTTTATACAGGCTCCACATTCACTTTTTTCAAGTTTTTCGACAGCTGTGACACGTGATAAATCCATATGGGGATGTATTTTTGTATTTAAGAATTTTATTAGCAATTTTTCCACTCAAATAGTGCTTAAAAAGTAGAAAAAGTAATGAACCCAAAAAAAACAGCCCCATATCATCGTTGCTAATTCCACAGAAAACTTCAGGATCTTCAAACTCATGCATAGAGATTTTATGTGATCCGGAAAGGGAAGCTAATGCACTACTAGCTAAAAGAGAAAATAAAGTAACAATTGGAATAAAGGATTTCATTTCAAGCACAGCGAGAAAGTATTTTACACAGTAAAATTGATTAATGAAAGGATTAAGTTTTTAAAATAATATAGTCAGATAATTGAAACTATTTATACCTTTCAAAATTGATTTATATCGGTTCAACTTCATGTAAAATGGTATGGTATTGTTGATAATATATCTCAATTAATTATTGACATTTCCTTTTCTTTATTTATTAGTTTCTTTTATACATGTTCTTATTGTAAAATTGTTTCTTTTTATTATAAAAAATTAACAATTACCTTTTACGGCTAGGAGTTTCCCTTTTAAACTAAGTAGGTGTTTTGTAATATATTAAGATTAATTTGCAATTTTTCGAATATTCTTAAAAGTTTTATTATTATGGTGTAGTTAATCAATTTTTATATTAAAGTACTCATTGCTATTTGGTATTTTATTATTAACAAGTGAATGGTTTTTAACTATATTTAATTTAAAAAAATTCTTGATTTTATGTTAGTAAAAATGGGCAAAATAGCAAAATAAATAATAGTATCTTCATTTATTTTTAATTTAATTTTTAAATTAGAATTTACATTTAATTTTAGTTTATTAGGTTTTTAAGCTTAAGATTATGGAAAAATTTAATGCTCTACTATATTTATTAAATGTTGTCATACAAAGTGAATAGATTAATTTATGACAAAAATGCTATTTTCATATATAGTTAAAAAATAAAAAAATAATTGAAGCAGTTTAACAAAATACGATTCTTATTAAATGAGCTCTATTTAATTCGAATGAAAGCAAGACAACCTATTTTTTTAATAATCTAAACTTAATCCGATCATTTTTTATATAGACGAAAACAACATAATTTTCTTATCACTTGATATATAAATGATCAGATATTTTGTATTGCCAACTACTTTTATATTGATTATCACACAAGAATAGTCTTTTAGGTTTAAGTATTCATAAACTTCTGTAAATTGTGTATATTGAAATCATCTAATTGCTGATGTCAAAGATATGGAGCTGGTTGCTTTTAAGTGCCTTCGTTTTTTTTTAAATTTGGTGTCAATTTTTTATAATGCATTTGTGAATAAAGAGGTTGCTGTATATTATTCAAAATTCATTATAAAAGAAATTGACACCAAATTAGAATAAAATAAAGATATATGAATGTAATCAGTTTTTATTAAAAACCCAACTCTAAGCAGCTTAAAAGTATGAGGTTGTTTTTCTTTCATTATTTATCGACTTTTTGAGCACTATTGAATGAAAAATTCCTAATAAAATTCTTAAATAATTAAAGGCATGCTTGTATATATTCTTTTTAATATTTTATTGTATAATACAGACTACTATATCGATAGTATTTGGTATTTAAGAGTATAAATCATAAACGTGAGGGACTAGTTACATCAGTAAGTACTTCAATTCAAAAGGAGTCCAATAGATATCCTGTAAAATTATAACATTAAAAATATATTAATGGTATTTATAAGAATCAATAAATGGTGTTTAAAGTTTATCCTTATTTTTATAGAAAGAATCTTTGAATTATAATCTAAAAGTAAAATCTAAATTTAAAACTTTGTATCAATAAAAATATATTAATAAGACATAAACGGAATATAAGATAACTTCATTTTGGTGATAATTTCTCATTAATTTCGAGTATCTCAATCAACCATGACGCTATATATTTCGTCGAACTCATAGCTTCGGGCAAGAATGGTATCATATTTAAAAAGGCATGTGACATCCCTTCTAATAGTTTTACTTCAACTCCAAATTGCTCATCATTAATTGCAGTACATGTATTTGCGTCCGTATCTTCCTTTTTACCAGACTGAGGTGTACCGGGGTATAGTCTAGCATAAGATCTCACAGAACCTAACAATGACTCTTCAACAGTATGTATATCGGTAGTTTTCAATGACTCCGGGTTGTTGTTGCTCATTGACTTCGCATTAGTAAGATCTAAAGGTTCCTCATCAGAGCTAGTGGTTGATTCATAATCATCATCATCATCATCACCACTTCCTATTACAAAACTACCAGCTCTTAGATGGTTTGAAGATTTGGTAGCTTTACTACTTTCTTGAGTTGGGGTCAAAGGAGTCATCGAAAGCTGAGGCATTTGTCCATTAAATTTGTTAGCGTTTGTAAAAACTTGATTTGCACTATTATTACGCCTTTGAGCCCTCATTTTGGCTTGGCGGATTCTTCCAGCAAAAAGAATAGTGTCATCAACCATTGGATCTTTTTCACCACAGATCAAATATGTTTTAGGAAATTGAGCCAAAAGATGCTCGGGCCCAACCAATGGTGAGAGATAATAGTCTCTTGTGAAATCCGGGCGGTTATGTGGTCCAATATAAAGAATTGCCATAGAACGCATTAAATCTGGGGTAAGAATACGATCATTAAAAAATGTCATTCTACTAGTCATTGTTAATGGATAATGTTTGCTACGTGCTGTAATGCTGCCACGATTTTGATCAAACTTGACACTTTGGGCTTTATTTGGCCTTGAGGTTTCTACTTCTGGGGTTTGGATATTTTCCTTTTTTAAGAGCTCATTTAATTTTGAAGCATATGATTGGCGGCGGATTTGCTCCTCAATACTAGGGTAATGCTTGTTCCTCCAACTACTCTCTGTATCACGTATGGTCGAAAGTGGGCTTTTATGCTTATAGTGATTTTTGGCCTCCAAAAGAGATGTTAAAGATTTGACTGATTGCGATCTAAAGATATTGACTTGAGCAGAGTTCATCCAACAGCTTATATTAAAATCTAAACAAGGGTAAATTAAAACTAATCCTTGAGGGCGGGCTAAAGGCTTTTCCCATTCTAGTATTTTATACATTAAAGCAGTTGCAATACTCCCGCCTGCAGAGTCACCTACTATAGCTACTGGTATTTCAGTATGATGCTTTTCATTGTTACTGTTAATTATTGATTCTTTAAGTCCTTTCAATCCTAAGCATTCGCCTTTCGACTCTACAATAGTTCTATACGCATCAAAACATTCCTCAATTGCATAAGGGTAAGGAAATTCTGGGGCCTTCTTATAATCGATTGATATAATCGGAACTTTAGTTTCTTTACACCAATATGCCAAATAGCTTTCATGACATTCAGGGGGCATAGTTACAAAGCCTCCCCCAGGAATATCTAAAATTATCGATTTACTATTATAAAGCTCCTTTTCGTTACCTGAGAAATAAATATAAGCTGCGATTGGTTCATCATCAAAAGCATCCTTTCTTGGGCGTGGAATTAATATCTTCTTTTTGACACCAAACCATGGGCGCAATAAAGAACTGAGATAATATAAAAAGGGGTTTAATTGCTTTTGCCAGGAGACTCTCATAGCTTCAACGGTAATCATTGAACGAAAATTACGTACTTTAATATCAGCTTCACGTGGAAAAAATAAATAAAAAAATGTAAAAACTAGTGATAAAAAGTCCCTTAAAATTTTAGGGCGTATTGGCATTGCAGTCCAAAATCCTGCGTCTAAAGCCGTCAATATCCAAGATGCGCGATAAAAATTTTTATTATACTAAAATGTTAATTTAATAAATTGTATATATATATATATATTACCAGTTGATTTAAAGGCTCTGGACCTTCTAGTCCAAATAAAAGAAATGTATTTTTAAAAGAATAAACAAACATTAAAGTCATTATTATGATCTGTAATGGTGAGTATTTTCCTAGTTTCTTATTCCATTTAACTATGAATGGGTTTATAAAATTATATCGGTGCGATATTTTGCATAAATGGTATCTAAGTTTAACAAGTATGAGAATGTATTTTTTAAACTCATGGTGAAGTTGGTTTTTAAAATAAAAATGAAACTTACCCTCCTACTAATAACAAAAGGGCTTGTAGTCTTCGCCAATTAGCCGAAGGCTTCCCAATAAGGTGATCAAGCATCTTGTAATAATTTAATTATTAAATAAGAAATTGGAAAGTTTTGTTAAATATAAAAGTTATTGATTTTAAGTCTAAGGAAATATAAAAATATAAAAAAGTTCAATTTATAACGCTCATGTTTTCTTTTGAAAATATAACAAATCTTTAATTATAGATTTTCATGTGAAGTTTTGTCACCCATTCATAATTTGTGAATGAAATTTTGCATTAATTTTCCTAAATTTAGCCACTTTAGAAACTCATATTCCTTTAATTTATGTCAGTTGAAATGTCTAATTCCAAAAAAATAAAATCAGAATATACTCAGTTATATAACTAGTTGATAAAAGATTACTAAATGTTTTAAAACTTAGTATTGAATTAATAGGCTTTAAAGTGAAAACTTGTACATACGATTATTTTCTTGAAGAAAACGCTTTGGAATATTTTGTTTATAGTATCTAAAAGCGTTTAACTATAATGCCATAGCTCCATAAAATTTTATTTAACACGCAAAAATAGTAGAGCATGTTTGACAAGTTCAATTTCTAGTTTAAAAACAGTTATTTGATTTTTATACTATTGATAATTTGATATCCTTGCTTGAGATTCCTACTTTCAATAATATAAAAACTTAGCATAATCAAAAAATCAAATAATAAATAACATATAGGGATGTTTTTTTGGTTCCATCACTTTTTCCATTTTTTAAGCACTGTTTGAGCAGAAAGGTTGTCAATAAAATTCTTAAAAAAACACATCATTATATGGGGATGTTTTTTTTGATTTTATTACTTTTTCCATCTTTTAAGCACTATTTGAGCGGAAAGATTGTTAGTAAAATTCTTAAACAAAAAAATACATCCCGATATAGTGTTGTTAATATGTATACAAATATAAAATATTTTTTAAAGTTATAAAACAGATTTTGTCTTGACCTTAATAAGAAAAAGCATCTTGGCGCAGAGGAAGCGCGCGGGGCTCATAACCCCGAGGTCGAAGGATCGAAACCTTCAGATGCTATCTCGAAACATTTTTGTGTGCTCACTTTTTTCCTAATCATTTCTTGCCTTTGCTGAGAGGTTGGGGTTCGATTCCTAGGTGGGTTTGTAAATACGCCTCCAAATCTTAACTATTAACCAATATCCTATAGAGTTATACAATTGTTTTTTGTCAGTACGTTATGACCATTAGTCGTTATCTCGTAACTCGATTAATATGTTGTCACGTGTTAATGGTTAAAAGGTTTCTACTAATTCCAGTTTAGGCTATTAAATTAATTGAATGAACGCTCCCTTAGATACATAACTAAAAAAATAATAAAATTATCATCATCAAAATATTAAAAAATAAATAAACAACAACAAATAGGCAACAAAAAACACTATATTAGAAATAATATATATTTATTATACTATTATTAAACTAATGGGTAGATTTAGGATTTGTTTTAATAAAAACATACCTTCTAACTAATAGTCACATATTGGCCTCCTAAAAATATCAGGCTTTTTAAAAGACTGTTTATATCCTTATGAATTTAGTACGCATAGCAAGGCATATTAAGCCAAGATAAGAGTACCATTTCAATCATTCATCTCATAATATCGCTCTACTTTTGTAATACGCACTTTATAAGAAGTATACCATTGTTTTTTACCCAATTTTTGTGCCACTGAATGAGCCGCATTTTCTTTCCATTTCTTTATACAATCAAGGTTCTCCCAGTAGGATATTGTAATGCCAAAACCAGATTCATCCCTTGCACTTTCAACACCCAAATAGCCATCTTGTTTTTCTGCCAGCTCATCCATCTTTGCACTCATAGCATCATAACCGTTATCACCCTCGGTACGCTTTGACGAAAATACAACAGCATAATAGGGTGGAGTTAAAAGGAGTTTCTCTCTATCAGCGCCTGTTTTAGTCATCATCTCTTTTTCCATTTGTTATGTTGCAGCTAAATTTCTTATATTTATAGTACAAATATTCAATAAGCAAATGATAAAAGATAATTGGAGAAATTGATCTATTATACTAAGGGAATAGCGCAGCATCTTTACCAATCATTCATCTAATCTTTAAATCTTATATAAAGGTTTTATGTAGCTTTTCACCATAAAAGCAGTATATTACAGCAACTATACAACGGTTCAATTGTTTTGTGTTTATTTTATAATTATAATAGTAACCAACTCAATTTTAGTCGCCTTTTTAAATAATAAACTACTTGATTGATCAAAATATAATAGATTATTAACGCGATCATTTTTAATTAGTAATATATTTTTATATTGGTGTGGTTTAATAGGTGTCTACATATTTACAAAATGGTAAACTTGAATAAAAATAGGAACGATTTTAAGCAAATGAAAGGGCTAGAGCGTTGAGCATTGGTCTATATTTAATTAAATAGCCCTATTCTTTATAGCTTAATAGTGATGTGGAAATATTTGGTATTAAAGAATTATTGAATGAAATCAAAACGTTTAGTCATAATTCATATTGATAGCTACAAAAACCAGATTGTCATTATAAACACTTTTTAAACTTTGATATCGCATTCATAAAAGTTCAAAATTAAAACTACAATAAACTATACTTTTGTTTTTAGCATAGTTTACACTTACAGCTCTCACAAAACATTTATTATAAAAATAAAGCAATATACAATTTATTGACTGTTAAGGTACATATGGCCATATAATTATTAAGGCAGTGATTATATATTCAGCAATGTCAATAATGTTTATTTATTGTTTTGGGAAACGAAGTACATATCATCCAAAGATACAACTTAACATTAGTTGTATGATGAAATTAAATAGGGGTATAACCAAGAAAGACCAAATGTTAGAAAATAGTAGATTAATAGTGGGATAAAGCAGATTACTCAGAGACCTTTTGACTAACCAGCTAATTATATTATTGTTTGGAACATACAATGAGGGAGTAGAATACATGAAATCAAAACTATTTAATCTAATATCATGATATTGATTTCGAAATAAAATGTTTTTAATATTAATGTAAAAATATAGAAATATAATGAAATTGAAAAAATATATGTATTTCAGCTTAATTTTCAGTTTCATCTTATTTTCTGATAGGTTCTGTTTAAATGAGAATTCTATTCTATCAATATTTTTTTCTTTATTTTTCCGTTTAAATACTCCTTTGACTTTACTTTTCATTTGATCCAGAATGTAAATCAACTTTTCTTTTTTTGTCGTATTTACTTTATTTTTTATCTCCAATATAAAATATTGAGCTTTTTTACCATCTTTATCATCTTGTTTCTGTTTGTCTTTATAATTATATATTCTATTCCTTAAAAATTGATTAAAAGTTAAATCAATAATTAATAAACCAACTGTTGATAATAGTAAATTATAAAAGATATCAAAATAAAATAAAATAGGAAAAAAAGTAATAATTACAAAGATAACACCACTGTAAATCAGTTTGCTTTCTTTGTCAATGATCCAATAAATGAATCTCAGATATATATTAAAGAAAAATAGTCCTCTATTAACAATCGAGTTATAGTCTAACATGTTAAAAATAATAATAGTATTTTTCAAATTGAGTTTTTTCTAGTTGGTTTATATTTGGCCGTTATTTTTCATTTTTATTCCTTTTCAAGAATAAACTAATTGAAATAGTTAATTTCCACTTTCAAAGATAAAGGTTAATAAATGATTTTATTTATCATTTCGTGTCATTATTTTACGATGTCAAATATCAAGTAAATTTAAAATAAAATCAAGTCTTTAAAATAGTCTATTAAAGTATTATAATATTTCTAACTTCCATTTTCCATTGAGAACGAGGGTAGGTTTGGCTACAATTTGAATTGGATTTCCATCTTCACCTTTAGATCTCTATACAAAATTAATATACTTTTAACATATAACTACTGAAAATTACTGCTATTAACAATTCTAAATTACTGGCTGGTTCTGCAGGCTTATAAATCCAATCTAAATCCTTATTCAAGTCATTTAATACCTCTTCAAATAACACTTGTAATTTTTTAGCTTCATCGAATAGCGATAAAGTAGTTAATCCAATTAAGATCAATTTTATGTCAGCTACAAAAATAAATACCTAATATTTTTAACTATTATATATTTTACCTTGCATATTGTTGGCTCTTTCTACTAACCGGCTTATGGATGCTAGTAGATACTCATACTCAAATACACTACCTTTCTTTCCACGATTCTTTTTTCTTTCCAATTTTCTTCTACTTTTACCTGTCTTACTATTATATAAAATTAATAAATATTAAGAATAATAATGGATATATTATAATCTTACGTGCTACCCATAGATTGATTGGTAATATTGGTTGAAGCGTGTGTATAGACTGTGTAATTGAAAGCTGAAGTAGCATCTGATTGAATTTCTACATTTTCTAACCCAGGGGCATCAAAATCTAATATATTATTTATTGGATTAAGTTAATAATTTAGTTATGCAGCTTACCTGGGATAGTTGGAGGAGGTAGATTTTGAAGTTCGTGAACACGTGTTCTCTGTTTACTGAATTGGTCAGACATATCATTCAAATCTTCAGTTATTTGTTCAAGGTCTTGATAATAATTAAAAAAGCTTAAGCACTAATTAAACATAAATTACTTGTAATAATTGCTGGTTTGATATCGGTTTCAACGAGATCCTTACGATTAGAAACCTCAGACTAAAATCGTTAGTAAAAGTCATAATAACAAATCATAACAAATGAAAATTACATTGATGATTGCATTGGTCCAAAGATGCCCTTCTAATAAGCAGGCAGTTGCTTCTTCGGGATCCTAACAAGGTTTAGCAAATAAAATAATATCAAAACTTATTACCTTCTTATATTTTTCAATAATATTAAATGCTTCAAGGTGTCGATTATGATGTTTGAGGTAGCCTAAATTAAACAGATGATTAAAAAATTATAACATGAAAAAAGTATATACTAATTAAGTCATCAACCACTTCTAGGACTTGTTCATCGAAATAATTTAGTGCTTTAGTACAAATAAGAGCCTGCTGCCAGTTACCAACTTTTAATAAAGATGGTAAAGCATTTTGATAATCCATAATGGCCAAATAAGCTAATAAGGTAAATAAAGTAGATCTAATTAAATGTTAATTAAAATTTTACCTGTTCCAGCATCTTGGTATTTCTTTGAGTTATGGAGATAGGCAGCAAAAGAAGACATGATAGTCTAAATTTTTATTAATTTACACTTTTATTTGAAGTTAGTATTACCTTGTATTGTTCGCTATTTCTTTCATACAATTTCAATGCTTGTTGATATAATGAATGTTCTTTAATAAAACTAAGACACTCTTCAAAATTATCATCTTCACAAAGGTTAAAATAATATATAAAGAAATACAATAACAGCTACCTGCTCTTGAAATATTTTGCAACGCTTTATCAAACCTTTTAAGGTGTTGATCTATCTTAAATCTTTGGTAATTGGGCTCAAGCTTTTTAAGTTCATCTAGGAATGGAAGATATTCTTTAGGATCCTAAAACAAATTAGTATACGAGTGGATTTTATGCGGACCAATTACTTTTTGAGAATGTTTAGCCACCATAATGACCAGGCTAAAGTCATACATCCCTAAAGCGACGTCATAAAGTTGGTCAACATTAGCCAAGAATATCGCATATTTGAGTGTCTTTTCAGCAAAAGCGGGGTCTTTGTCTAGTAATTTATTAGCTTTATTATCATTGTCTATAGCTATAATACCTTTTAAGTCTTTTAATAGTGAAAGTATAGATTCTAAATCAGCAGGAAGTTGACGTGCATAAGTTGTAATGATAGTTTGTACATATTGTTTTATATCTTTATCTTTCAAGGCATCGCGAACTGCTCCACATACCAAATTAACTTTATTTGGATAAGCAGTTAAATCCTTCAAATCGCTATTGCCTGAATATTTATACCTTGGATATTTTGTATTGATAACATTATCATCCTTTAATGTTGAAACAAATAAATTGAGGTAATCTGGATCATTAACTTGATCAACAAACATTTGCATATCCTCTAAAAGTGAGGCAGGGTTTTCATCAAATAATACATTTAAGTCGATTCTATGCTTACGACATTGTATAAAAGCATTAGAATATGATTTACTGATTGAAATTAGTAAATGAAACCAATGGCAAAAAACAAATTACCTTTGAAGTGATTCCCTAACAGAAGCTAAAACTAAAGCACGAGGGTTGATGGTTTCTAAATTACCCCTGGGCATCTTTAATATGTATTGAGTTAAGCTTAAATAAAAAAAGATAAAAATTACTTGTAAAATCAAAGAAACATCATGTGGTGCAACTGAAATGATTTTACTTCCTCTTTCTAAATTTCTAGAATATGGCTCTAATTCTTTACTCAATTCGGAAGGAGCGTTTTCTAAAATTTATTAATAAAAAAAACTTAAAAATAAATAGTTTATACCATATAGATTAGCATTAATAGGTAAAAACCTTGCTACATGATCACTAGTAGTATATACTAAGAACTCATTATGGGTGGCAAAAGAAGTGCAATTTGAATCAATTAAAATTTGATTTATGTATAATCTATTGCTTGAGCTTAGAGCAGCAATTTTTAACTACCACAAAGATTAAAAAATAATTCAAGAAATAGAAACTTATTTACATCGCTATATTCATCATACTTTACAGCTTGGAATAAAGTACATTTTTCACTTAATGCCAATTCGAATTCTAGCTCACTATCCTTTCCTTTAACTTAGAAGTAGCGTAAATATAGATTATTAAAAATAATATTATCAATTACTTCTATAAATTTTCCCATCATTAAACTGGATTATTGGCTCAGTTGAACCTTCTTGGTGGACTATTTTGATAACCGGTGATAAACATTCTACTTTATCTACCAACTCAAAATCCTTACTATTTTCACTTATCGAAAATTTAGCAACATAATCCTTCATATTTAAAGCGCAGTAACCAAGGGCATATATTTCGTTTTCAGAGCTATAACATAATTGTCTATATTTTATGCTATCACTTAAATCCACTTCAGATAAGTTACCAACTTTTTCAATCTTAGGCGAGGTGATTTTCTTCTTACTAATCTCTTCAAATTTAACAACATAAAGATTCTGGTCAAAGTCTAAAACAGCGATTCTATTTCCATGGTCAAAGTTAGAAAATGAAACGTGTTGTACTGAAGCTGGAAACTTGGGTTGGAAAGCACTCATTGGCGGAGGTACGTTTCTATATCTGAAAGGAGTTAAGTATAAATCCTTTCCATTAATCACTGCAGTAGTCAATGAATTCTCAATTGATAAATTGTTACTATTCAATACTTCCCAATTAAAATCGAGATTTAAAAGTTCACTTCCAGCAAAATTGATTGTTACGTTTAAAGGAATTTCAGGATGAAATATAAAATGAATATTGTTATTATATTCTGGTAAAGGCAAATCATATTTTAAGTACCAAAAATAATTGTTAACATACCAAAATTGTAAATAAAATTCTGCTGATGCGCCTTCATTTTTTTGTACTAACAATGCCAAAATTGTTGAATCACAATTCCATTTAAGTTCCAATACTCTTTTTACATCGGTAGGAAGTGTAAATTCACCATGTCTTAAACCATTCTTTTCGAAGAAAACCACTTGGTATCTATGAGGAAGTCTTTGAGTAGAAGCTATAAGACTCCCTGAAGGCTTCCAAAAGGCGTTATGCTCCAGTTTATCTATCAATTCTGTTGAGTTTTGAAGTATTCCTTCACGATCATATATCTTCATTGTTCGAATGTTTTTTACATTATCAATCAAAGAACAAACCAAGAAATTTCCATCGCCTCTCCAAGATAATCTTGGTTTTAAATCATCATCCTGGGATAAAGTGAAAGTAGAATGATCAACAGTTTCTTTTGCTGCTTGTTTACCAACTGAACCGTGAAATTGGGTTTCTTTTTTACCCCATCCTACATTTACATATTCTTCTTGTAGTTCTTCATCCTCTTGGATTTGTTTTTCAGATATAACTTCGAAATCTTTAGTCATAATTATCAACTTATTTTCGGAAGTATAAGTAGCAAATAACTCCTCATCAGGACTCCATGAAACCGCCAATATACCGGGTTCAATTGAGCCTATATTATCAACCTTGAAACTTAATAAATATTCAAAAAAATGATCAAATTCTTACATTATCTGGTTCATCTAATTTAATGCTGTATATTTCTCCATTAGAAAGAAATAAACAAATATTTTCGGTATCAAGTAGAAAATTTAAGCAGATAATTTCGATTTCATCATCGCTTATTACTGGAAAACTAGTGATTTCTTTTACTTCTTCATTTTTCTAATATCGTTATTATTTACATTTCTCAATTTATAATAATATTTACCAAAATAGAATTTATAACACAGGTGCCTTCATTCACTATACTTGCAACAAAAGTAATTTTGTTTATTGGGTCATAGCATATTTTACTACTCTTTGAACTACTGGTTGATACACGAGCTCTATTTTCGTTTAATAATACTAAACTTTTCATTTCGATTCTATATTCTTTCTATTGTTAAGTAATTTAATAAACAAATTTTTCAAAAAATTGAGCTTTAACCTTTTTCTTCTCAAAAATGGATCAATCAAATAATTTGATTACTTTAGCCAAAGCTGCTTATTTTTAAAAATTTACATTTAAGTTTGTAAAAACTTATTTAAAATTATAGTACTTTTACTCTAATTTACAACCTTAAAAATAATGTTGAAGTGTTTTATTTTTTTAAATAAAAAATACCATTTTATACAAAAATTATTTTTAAGTTATTTTTTAAATCAAACTAAATCCAACCTCATTTAAAATTTAATAAAGTTTTAATAAAGTTTTTTATTTATGTTATAAGAAAAAGTTAAAAAGTTTTGAAAAAAGCTATAAAAAGCTATAAAAAAAAGCTAGTTAAATAAAACAAAAAATATATTTAAAAACTATGCTTATTTATTTATATATATAGTTTAAAATTATTAATTATTTTATCTATTTTTAAAAAAACTATTTGCTTAAAGTTAAAGTTAAGCTATAATAACATTTTTTTATGCTAAAATATAGGGAGGTGTTTTTTTTGGCTTCATCACTTTTTCCATTTTTTAAGCGCCATTTGAGTGGAAAAATTGTTAGTAAAATCCTTAAACACAAAAATACATCCCCATACACTAAAATATGGGGTTGTCTGAATTAGTTTCATTATTTTATCCAATTTTTGAAAAATTTTGTATTTTAAAAACTTCGCTTAAAATTCTATAAAATCACATCTTTTATTAAAACAAAAGTACCCAAACACAGTTCTAAATCATTCTATTATAGCTCATACTGTAAGTTAGTTGAATTTCTACTAGATCTTAAATACATGTTCTTATAAAGCTTAATTGAGAAATATTTACTATCAACTGCTTTATAACCAACATTGTAGATTTATTATCAAATAAATAAACTATTTTAATGTTATAATTACATTATTAATATATTGCCAAGTTAATAAATAGCTGCATGGGAGGGAGTGGTTAGCCCCAAAACTATAATTAACCATCCCTATATAGTACAAGTAATAATAGTTTTTACATATTATTACAGTTACTTGTTCTTTGACTATTTATTAACTTAGCTATTAATAACTTAAGTAATCCTAACATTTAACAACCTATTTCTATCATTCAACAAACTACTTACTTGCTTAGTAAATATCGAAATTTTTAAATTCTCTGTTATCTTCGTAAGGTAAGCTGGGATCGATCTTTTAATTTTTCTGTTTTCTATAGACTCTATAACTTTAATTGGGACTATATCGCTTTTTTTTGATGTATCAGATACTGGATAACAATGTAGTTTATTGTTATGTTTAATAAAGTGTAAATACTTCTTAATGCCCTGCATCTCTATTATTCTTTTTGTATTTTTGTTTCTTTTATACTTTTTAAAAATTATATCTGTTTTCCCATTATTAACAGTCGAGTTATTAATTTTATTATGCTCGCAAATAAAAGCCTCAAATCTTGAAATTAATTGATCGATATCTTCTATTTTACCTAACGCTTCAAAACTACTTTTCCATTTTGAAAGGTTTCCAAAATGTCCATCAACTATACTTTTTCCATGATGCTCAGCAAAAAAATTAAGATTAACATTCAAACTACTATTTATTTTATGAATTTCTTTAAACATATAGTGTAGAAACTCTTGGGATCTAAAATGATTTCCTGTATCTGCCCATATATTAATTTTTGTAAACTTTTTAAATAGAAGCTCTGTAGAGATTAAATCGATTAAACAATCTCCTGCATATGCTGAATCATGATTCAATATTTCAGATAAGTAATCAAAGTAAACTTTGCCTATTGTTTTATCATCTTTTAAATATAATACACCAAAACCTAATACTGATATAGCTTGTTTATTATAATGATCTAGATTTATTGAATCTGGTCTTGTCCCTATTTCCATATTTTGTTTAAAATCTAAAACTATTATACAACTTTTGTTATTTAATTTTTTAATAGTTTCATTAAATGTGTTTTTTTGAGTATCAACACAGAATTTATGTAATTTGTATAATTTTTCTTCTTCGTTGAAAATTTCTTGTATCTCTGCTTTGTTTTTTGCTGTATTTATTTTATTTTCAAATAACTTTTTTCTAACTGTATACTGGGTACATATATTACATAGATCCGTTTTTCTTGCTGGATTTTTGAAATTACTTGGTATATATTTAAAGAACGTTGACCTAGCTACTGCTTTATCTCTTAGATCATTCAAATATTTACTATATATCATTCTTCTACTTTTATTTAATATATATATATTATCTGATGAATATTTACTATCGTTATTTTTTTTATTAAATCTTGATGAAATAGTTGAATCATTTAGTAAATATTGTATGATAGTTTCAATTTGCTCATCTTTAATTTTTTTTGTGTTTTTAATAATAGGTTTTAGTGTTGATATTTTATTACTATTACTTGTTTTTGAATAATCATATTGATTTCTATTTATATTAAACCCAAAACTCTTACATTCATCAAAAGAATATACTGAAGCTATAGTTGATAATAACGCTACTTGCTGACTTTTGTTTCCTGTTTCCCTTAAAGCACTAATTTTATACATTACTTGATTAAGTTTATTATTATCGATAGTAAACTTTGATAATATATCTTTTCTTTGTTTTGTTTTATTATAAAATTCCATGAACCTTGGGTTGTTATAAGTAGCTCTTAAAATTGATGTAAATGAATTACAATGTTTATATTGTGTACTCCTCCCTATTGTATTGAAGTTTTCAAAAATTCCATTTCGAAGTTTAGTTATGAAAGTTTGCATTTTATTTTTATTTCAACAAAAAATAAAGTCAAATAACTGTATTTATATAATTATGTATTTATGTAATTATATAATCATATAGTTATATATTATATATCTGTTAAATATCTAACAGAACTAACATAAAATATATAGTTAGGAAAATTAGCTATTTAAGAAAAGGAAACAATTAAAATAAGTTTTAAATAGAGACATTTAATTTTAGGCTTTTTAGATTTAACCGTTATATTGAACACAAACTTGGAATTTTAAATTTGGATTAATTTCTAAGTAGATTCTGAAACCAATTAGGACAGCCCCATATATTAAAAAACTTGTTTTAATTTTGAAAATTAAAAATTAAAAATTAAAAATTAAAAATTATTATTTAAAGCTTGTTTTGCAGTATAAAGTAGGTAGCTTAACTTTGCTTTTTTTTAAGTATTTATAACTATTAAAATATTTTCTAAAAAAGCAAAATTTATTTTATTTGAAAAAAGCTGTTTTTATCTATTTTGAATATTTTGAATATTTATGCCTTTTTTGTTTTTTTTATAATAATAAAATAACTATTTTTAATACTTTTTTTAATATTTTTTTATACAATAAAACTTTACATAATAATTAGTGTATCATTTTTATTTAGTTTTAATATTATATATTTTAAAAAAAAATTAAATTTATTTTTTACAATTAAATAATTAATTTTAATAATTGTAAAATATAATATTAAGTTTGAATTATATTATCAAAAGTGATTTAAGCATTAAATTTTATTTTTTTGTCTTTTTTAAAATTTATAAGTTTTATAAAAATTTTTAAATTAATATAGGCCTAGTTTGTAGTAAAAAAAATTATTGTCATCCTTAGTCTAATCAGCGTTTGCCCAAGGGCTTAGTTTTTTAAATTCCTATACATTATAATCTTTAAATTATAGTAAGTTCTTTTCATACCTTGCTAAAAAGAAATTCGGTTACGTTATTTTCATATAGTTCACCATTAGTAAAGAGCCTGTTGTTATAAATATATCTATTTTTACAGTATAGCAAGCAACGGAAAAATGCAGCTTTACCAATCGATATCATTGAATCACCAAGATCCAAAGTAGAGATGTCGATTTATTTACTTACTATTTTTGATTGGTAAAATCACATTATCATCTAATAAGACGCCAACTTAGCTTTTGTATTTAAAAACGTCGGTTGCAATTCTAGTAAGGGAGATTCGTTATCGTTTATCCTATTTAGAAAAAACTCAAGTAGTCTGCCTTGATTATAACTACATCCCTGGTGAAGGGTAGGGTAAGTTTTACAGCTAATTTGGATATTAATATATTTAATACTACTGTACACCACTTTAATATTATAAACATGTGCTGTATTGCTTATCTATCCACAACATACTTCACTATTAAATTTAAGAGGGAATTTTTTAAAATCAATTTAAAACATCCCTGTCTAGCTAGAACACCATCGGGTATAAAAAAGCAGCGTAAGAGGCATTTTTCCAATATCAGATATATTGGCACAAGCGAAAGAAACACCTCCTAATTTAAAGTATTTGGTACAACAATTTGGTCAGAGAAATAAGGGTTGATACTATGAATAATAATTCCAGTCTTTTAAACATTTTCTAACTAAAAAAACTAGTGCTTAAATATACAAACTCATTGATAATTATAGGAGGTATTTGTTTTAGTAACCGTATTTCTTATTGATTGATAGACTAAGCAGTCTTGACCAAAGCCAATGGATTGCTGATGTCTAGAGTTGTCGGCCTTTCGTATGTATAAATTAAAGTCTGCTCTTGACAAGAAATTTTTTTTTCTAAAACTTTAATTAAAATAGGTGATAATGATAAAAAAAGAGATTTTTTAGAATATATCGAATCTCCAGATGGAGATTTTGAGAGGTGAGTTTAAAATTTAAAATTTAAAATCGATTGATTTTAAATCTAGTATAAGCAGTGATGAATCTTTAATTCCTCCAGCAATTGCACAGTTATTAGACCCTGGTAATAAAGAATAGAAAAAGAAATATTCCACAAAAACAAATGCTACCGATGTGGAAAGAAAAATAATTATAGAAAATGTTATTATAAGGCAAATTGATATTAGTAATTAATATCGTATTAATTTTATGTAGACAAAATATCTGAGATGTAACAAACCGCACACAAAAATACTATGCGATGAAGATGAGATATGCTGTATTTGTAATAAGTATGGGCATATAAAGAAAGTATGTGAAATGCACTAAATAGTTAAAAAATTTAATTTGGTTAATTTTAGAATTGCCCGTTGAAACCTAAAAAAAGATGTACAAGATGTGGCGATAGCACTCACACTACTAGGGTAAGTTTTTTAATTCATAACTTTAGTTTATTGACTATTTTATAGAGATGCCCGAGGTTCCCTAAATTAAATAAAAATAAAAAGAAGGGGATAGCAACCCCAAAACAAGGGACAGACAATAAATAGGAGGCTGCCGGTTGTCAAAGCAGTATAACAATCTGTGTAGCTGTGAAAAATGCAGCAAAAAATAATAGCATTTCTATGTTGTATAATAAAATACCAATGTAGCTTATTTTCAATTTTTCAATTTTAGTCTTTTGGTGTTTTTTGATTTTTAGTTTATTTTTTAAAATTAACATTGATTTGATAAATTTTCTTAAAAATAAATTCAATTTTCTATTTGATTTTTAGACTTGTAAAAAATATAAAATGGAACAAAATATTGAACTTACAAATGGATCTAATGAAGAAGGAAAAACAACACAAGCTAAAAAAATAAAATTAGATAATGATTGTATTAAAGATACCGGTAGTACCATAAAAACCAATATAACTGAAACAATTGGTAATAATAGACAGGATATAGATGAGCAAAAACTTGAAACAGCCATCAATGATAATACTAAAATTAAAGCCATACCAAAAGACCAAGACTTTAATTTTACTATTAAAGAAGAAGAGGTTGGTATGACCGAGTATTACATTAAAGAAAATAGTGGCTTTCATGGGATTATTAAGCAATTGTAATGTTTATTTTTATTTTTATTTTTGTTGAACTTTTATTTATACTAATTACTTTTATTAGGTTTTCTGATTTCATCGTTAATGAAATAGATGCCAACGGTAATGTTTTGAAATTAGAAAAGGATATGCAGGACCCTAACAACATACCATTACCCAAACGTAAAAGTGGTGAAAAAAAGGAAATTAAAATCCAAGTTACACAGGTAAAACGAGCTCTTTAATAGACACTAGGTAAATGTTAAACTTTTATTTTGATTAATAGGACGACGAAAAGGAAAAAGAGATAGAAGTTGATTTTGATATTATATTTAATAAATTAAATGAGATTTATACAAATTCATTGCCTGTTGACGAAAATAAAGATAGAGAAGAATTGCTCAAAGACGGATTTGAAAAGATCAAACAAATGGTTCAAGATCAAGGAACCAGTATTTCAAGTCATATCATTCCATTGAAAATTGAAGGTAAAGAAAAAAGAACCCAGTTACATATGGCTATCCGTGAGTATTTAGGAAGTAAAATAATGACTCAAACAAAAAATGATGGGTTAATTCAATTTGTATTTATGAAAAATAAGAAGCAAAAGAAAATGAACCAGGCTCGTGTATCAAAAAATGAAGCTATTAATAAAGAAAGGTATTTACATTTTAATTTGTATAAAGAAAACCGTGATACCCATGATATTATCAATCAAATGATTCGTATGTTAAGAAGTAACAATAAAAACTTTTCAATTGCTGGTACTAAGGATAAGCGTGGTATTACCGTTCAAAGAATTTCTATGTTTAATGGAGAAGAAGATCGACTCAGGGGGTTATTTAAAGGGATACCAGGAGCCCAGATTTCTAGTTTTAGGTAATTAAAATAAACTAAACTAAAGCCTTAATAATTAATCTTTTATAATAGTAAACAAAAGGAGCCACTTAGACTTGGTGATTTAAATGGGAACCAATTTCAACTGGTTATTAGAAATTTACAACTCAATGATAAAAGTATAATTGAAACGCAAGAAAAAATGGATCAAATATTAACCCAATTCAAAGAGGGACCAGGCTTTATTAATTATTTTGGTATGCAGCGCTTTGGTACTAATAGTATTGGTACCCATGAAATTGGAAGCGCATTATTGAACAATGATTGGAAGTATGCAGTAGATCTCATTTTAATGCCACGTGAAGGTGATAGTGGAAGAAGTAAAGAAGCTAGAGAACATTGGGAAAAAACACAAAATCCAAAAGAAACGTTAGAAATGTTACCTAATTATTTAGTAGCTGAGAGATCTATATTAAATGGATTTATTGAAAATAAGGATTTGAATAATTACTTGAATGCTATCAAACGTATACCAAGAAATTTAAAAACTTTATACGTACATGCATATCAATCTTATGTTTGGAATTTAGCTGTGTCAAAGAGACTTCAATGTCATGGGTTTAAACTAACCATTGGGGATTTAGTTGAATTAGATGATGGCACTGTTTCGTGCGTTGAAAGTGAAGAAGATTTGAAAAAGTACACTATTCAACAATTAGTATTACCATTACCAGGGCATTCGATTAGTTATCCTAAATATACAGGTGAGTTATATGAATTGTATGAAAATATTATGGTCAAGAATAATTTAAATCCAAACCAAATGGTTCGTAGTGAAAAGGATTTAAGTTTAACTGGAGATTATAGAAAAGTAGTCATTCAACCAAAAGATTTTAGTTGGTAAATCCAATATCACATTATAATAAGCTATAGTAGTAATATCTTTTATTTAAATAATAGGGAATTTATAAACTACAAGGAAACCAATGAGCAATTATTATTAAGTGATTTAGATATTAATAATAATATAGAAAAGCCTAAATCAAAAGAAGGTAATGATCACTATTTTATTTATTAAATTCTATCTCATACTAACTATAAACTTTATTAGATGGCGATTTACTTGCTTTAATTTTAAGCTTCAAGTTACCACCTTCAGGTTACGCTACTATGCTCTTAAGAGAGCTTCTTCATATCAAAACGGATAAAGCTTCTATTGCTGCCATTTCTACTTAATCGAATACAAAATTGGGATAGACTTTTAAATTTGAAATAAATATAGATTAGTAAAAATTGCGTTTGTTGATGAGTGCTTTTTAATCGATTTAGCCTGGTTATTACCTTTGTTGTTTTGTTCTTTATCTTCACTAAATAAAGTAAAGCAGCGGCATTTGTAATAAAAATATGGGGATGTATTTTTTTGTTTAAGAATCTTACTAAAAACCTTTCTGCTGAAATAGCGCTTAAAAAATGGAAAAAGTAATGAAGCCAAAAAAAACATCCCCATATAATGCTAATTAATGCTAGTTAGAAAGTATAATTAGAAGTTAAAGAAACTGTCTCTATTTAAAGGATTAAAAATATCAAAAAAACAGAGAATTGAAATCTCCATTCATGTAAAAGGCTAACAGCAAACCGACTATCATAACATTTTGGATACATTATAAATTAAGGACCAAAACGTTTTAAGCTAATTCAATTAGTTATGTATCAATAAAACATTATTTAATGTCAATATTTTAATACCCTCAATCATTCATGTTATAGTAGTTTTTTTGATTTTCACGTTAAAATTCACTAATCTAATTAATGAACCCGAAGATTTAAACTGAGTTATTCCACTTCCAATCTAAACAGTCCACGGTTAAGTTGTATCATTGGTATCGGTTTTCATTTAACATCTTTCTAGAAATACAGTCACATACTCTGGCATTGTGTAACAATCATGTAAGAATAGTTTAATAGCTATCAATAGTTATTAGTTACTTGTTTAAATTTAGCTACTCGTTTGTGTTTCAGTGCTTTCGCTACGCTATAAGGAATAAATTTCTAAAAATAATCATATTTAACAATTTATTAAAATTGATTAGTAGCATGACTGACATTATATAGCAACACGTTAGTAGATAAAAATAAAATTCATAATATGACATCTCAAAGGTTTTTAATAATAAATGACAGTACTCTAACAGATGATTGCATTTCTAAATAGCTTAATATTTTTAATAGCTTTCCAATAAACTTCATAATTTTTTATTTTATTGAAACAAAGCATAAATAGAAGGCCATATATTCTAATGAATAGTCTACAGAATTTAAAACTTTCTAATAAATATAGAAATAAAATCAGATGAAGAAATAACTTTAAAATTAGAGGATAATCTTTATTAACTAGCATCTATGCCAACTAAGTGGGCACCTTGATTTAATGAATGAAGAGTAATGTCAACAATTAATGAGTTCAATAAGTCCCTGTTTTAATTTTAAAGCCATTTTCTATATTTCTAAATTTATCAATTTATCATGATTAAAACAGTAAATAATTCAATTTTAATGTTTCATTGGCTTGGCAAATCCTCCCTTTTTTAAATCAAAGTTGATATTGAAATATTGAAGATGATCTCATTGGTGAAAGATTGAGTCAAGAATTTTAAAAAAAAAGCGGTAAGATAAACTAATATTGAACCAATTTCGATTAACTACTTTTACTTTTTATTATGTTAAATTAAAATTTTAATATATTTATATAATTGTAATACTAATTATTGTAACGGAACTCAAGAGATACAATTATATAAATAGCATAAAAGGAATCAATAATCAATAATCAATAATCAATAATTAATTTATCATTTTTTATAGTTTAATTTATTACTTTTTTTTGTCATTTTATTGATTCAATAGAAATATAACATGTTGACTAACATATTAAAAAGTATAATATTAGTATTGCTATTATTAATAGTACAAATAAGCGCTCAAGAAAGTGGAGAAACAAAACACGATTCAGATAGTGGTAGTGAAAACAATGTAATTTTAGGGTTTTGTCTAGTATTATTTGGAGCCACATTATCCACTTTAGGCTCTATGATTTTATACATTGACAACTTAATCAAATATTTACCATTTGTAAAAAAAGATATTAAACTATCAACTTCCAAACCATTTTTAGCTAGTTCATTATCCTTCTCAGCTGGTGTATTAATGGTGACTATATTTAATAATGTATTACCCGAAGGTTTGAACGCATTTCATACTTCGAATTTTTTTGGTCAATATGCTGGATTAATTGCCGCTTTTTATTTTTTATTTTGTATGACATTAGTCATTTTAACTAAATATTTCTTCAAAAGAAGAAATATGCAACGTGGTAAAAGAAATACTTCGGATATTGGATTAAATCCAATTGATTCAAGGGTTTCAAGTCCAAGAACTATTATAAATCCCATGAATTTTAATAATAATAGTCATAACAGTAGTGTTATCACTAGTCCTACTAATCCAAATTTTCAACATATTATTGAAATCAATAGTGAAGAAGGTACTATTACTGAAATTAAAGAAAAAGAAAATGAAAAAGATATCGAAAGTTGTCCAACAGCAGCTACAATTAACAATCAAAATGATAATGTAGCTGAAAATATAGGTTATGAAATTGCATTAGGTAAGTTTTAATTATTAGTTAAAAATAACATTAAACTAACAATTTGTTTAGGCATAGCTATCCATAACTTTCCAGAAGGTGTATTAACTTTTGTAGCCTCTTATCAATCGATGAAAACTGGTTTATTATTTGGTGTTGCTTTAGCCTTACATAAGTTTCCTGAAGGCATTATGATCGGAGTACCAATCTTTGCTAGTACTGGTTCTAAATTAAAAGCCTGTTTAATAACAGCGGCAGCATCTTTCATCACTCAATTATTAGGCGCTGGTTTCGCTTATGGGATGTTTCATATCTATTGGAATGATATTATCGGTGGCTTATTATTTTTATTAGCTTCAGCTATCTTAATATCCACTTTATTAGGTGGTATGTTACCATTAGCTAAATCTTATGATCAAGAAGATCGTTATTCAACTATTTGGATGTCCATTGGAATTGTTGTTTTTATCTTTCTTACCTCTGTTATTGCAGATAAATAAATTTTAAGTTTTTTAAATTTCAATTTGGGTACTTTGTAGTATTATGGTTTTAATTACTTGTTTTACTATAGTCTGATTAGTATATTAAAATTTCTAATTAAAAAGAAAAGTCATAGTTGAATACATTATCCCTGAAAATTTGAGCTTAACAAATAATTTTAAAACTTCTTGAACTTTTATGAATTTAGGCTATTCTATTCTTCACCTAATTTTCATTCTTACAAAGATTTTTTCAACCCTAAAGTTGCATAAATTCAAAACTTAATTGAGTTTTCTCATTCACTTGCAATTGAGTCTCATTAATTTTCAGCTGTTTGATTTTGAACTCTAATTTAAACTCAATTAATAGCCAATCAGTTGATTGGGATAATTTTAAACAATTTTCGAATATTTTCAATACTTAGGTTATGTTACACTCATTAAACCGAGATCATACCACCAATACGAGCATTAAAAAATATGTTGATACTAAGCAATAAAGGTATAAAAAGGCATCTTGTTACAGTCTAAAAATTCAAAAAACAACACTAACTTTTCATAAACAACAAAGGCAGCAAAAAACAATTAATAACCATCTTTCAACAACTTTAAAATATTAATTAACAATGAAATCCTTTTTGGCTATAACTTTATGCTCTTTTCCAGCCTTATTATTAGCTGCTCCTTATAATCGTTATTATAATTATAAATATACTAAATATTCAGCTTATCCAGAAGGTAAATATAATGATTATGATGATCGTCCAGCTCGATATGAATCCGATCATAATGCTCGCCCAGCTTACAATCCACCTATGGTTTATGCAGCTACTGAACGTGAATTTAATGCTCAATCTCCTCATTTACTTGATACTAGTCTTGGGATTAAATTGTTATAAGAGACAGTGACTTTGGGGAGACATAGGATGTAGATTTTTATTTTTTTCATATAATAAATAATATAAGATTTTTACGATAGCTTTTTATTATTTTATTAGATAATTTATCTTTAATGTTCTCTAATCTGTAGCCAAAAGCCATTATTTAACTTAAAAAATAGTTGGGTATTCGATATAGAGAAATATTATAGAATTTGAGTGCTTCAAATCAATCAAAATCTTCAAAAACACAAGATCTTAAGAAATGGTTTTTTTAAAAAAGATGACTAAATTTATACTCTTCAAAGTCTATTACTTTATTTTCTGATTATTGTATCGACCAAAGGAATATATTAATTTGTATATTAATCAACTAAAAGTCAATCAATTACATATATCGTTGGCCTTCTTTTAAATCCATAAAAAAGGTTCAACTTTTTTTTTATGCTTAAATACTTTTCTTTTCAACCAATTAAATCTCCTATACATTTCCATTGGCCAGAAATGTACCAATTTATTAGCTACTCAAACTACAGTTAACATTTATAAACCAATTTTTTTAATACTTGAAGCAAGAATAATAATGGATCAATCCAATATAACAACAAATATTGTCCAAGATGATTTCAGTCCAGATACTATATTCACTGCTAACAATAACCTTCAACAAAATCTTTTTTATAATAAATTTTTAAATCAAATTGAACAACAGATTACAACTTATGAAACAACGAATACTTCTACCACAAATTCCATTGAACCTTCACCATTTCAAAACATAATATATAAAGAGAAGCGAGGTCACGAAGTTTTAACAAAAGAAGAAATAGAATTGGAAGAAAAAACTGAGAAACAAGTCCATAAACGTCATGAAAAATTACAAAAATATTTACACCATATACAATTACAAAAAAAACAAAAGGCTTTTGAAGAGACAGGTTATTATAGAAAAAAGATGAAATTGATATTGGGCGACTTTTTAAAAGAACACAGTGAGTTGACAAAAACCTTTTTGTCAGTTTACCACCAGGCTAGTATTTTGTTCAATCAAGGAAATAAAAAAGATATTGGGATGGAAAGAGGATTTTTTAAATTATTAAAACAAATGAAAGATATTACCGAAGAATTTGTTAAATTAGAAATTAAAAGTAAACATATTATGAGTGTCGGTAAGTCAAATTTCAGCTTTTTAAAATAATTTTATGTTTAATTTACTTTAGTTCAAAAACATCAAGAAAATCAAAAAAAGATTCTAAAATTACAAAAAGCGAATCAAGTAGAACAAGAAAATATAATTCACATTGTAGCTACCTTACAAAATAGTAAACAAACAATACAACAATTAATATTAGATTTAAATACACAAGCAAACTATTTTAAACAAAGTCAAAAAAGGCAAAATTATGGTAATAGTAGTAAACAATATCATCTAAAAGAATTACAATGATTTAATTAATAATATTGTTATTTATTTTTTTAATTTATTTAGATCCTGAAGATTTAATCAATTATGCTAATAGAATACGTAAATTTACTGCTGCACCAAGTAATTATAACCCCAATGCAGCTGTAACTCATGTGCATGCTGTACCACCTTATCCAGATGAAGTCAAAATTCGTAGTGGTTTATTAATGGAAATGACGTATGACGCTACTTTACCAAAGAATCAAATTAAAGTTAGTGAAAGTAAGAAGGATATTATTAAATATTTGAATGATAGAATTGTACTGATGAAATTGATTAGATGAAAAAATTAAAAGTGATGGTAGTGATAATGAGAATAACTTTGGTGAGAGTATCCAAAGCGACATTAAAAGAGAAGAAGAAAGTTCGTCCTCTGATGATGGGTTTGGTAATGTGTTTTATCCAACGGAAAATAAGGATAAATTTGAAGATAATGAATATTCAGATGATGGGTTTTAATTCAATAAAAATTTAAAATAAAATTACTATTGTTTTATTTTATGTTTATAGTTTATTTTTGTATTTTTTTTGAACATTATTAATCAAACTGACAAATTTCAAATTATAGAATGGCTTCCAGTTAGATGTCTTCCTTTGTTTTTAATCTGTAGTTAAGTTTTTTTAATATGAGTTCAAGGGCCTTAGTTTTATTTATTCCCTAAATTACTATTAAAAAATTAAAGCCGCCAATTAAAAGCAACAAAAAACAACTAATCGCAAGCTATTTTAATAAAATTTTTGATTTTATTTTGAATTAACTTCAATTTGACATTTCAACTACGTAATATTGACTTTAATAAATGATCTAAAACTAAGCTAAAGAATCCAAAAAATCATCTTTTATTTATTCTTTATTAACAATTTCAATTCAATGAAATGAATCAATTATTAGTACTATTATCACACTTAAATTATTTCCTATTAGGTTTATTTATACTATCCCCTTTTATTCTGCTACTTATACCCTTTATATTTCATCTTCTCAACCCTTCTATCCCTATCCTTTCCTGGCCTTCATTACCCAATCAACATCCAACAAACCCTTCTCCCTCTACTCGTCCCTCCAACCTAAAACCAAAAGAAAAACGAGGTTGGATTAAAGTGAGTACAACACCAAATCCAATTCAAGAAGCAACGATGTTAGAGATGGTACAAGATGTGTTATTAACTCAATGGTATAATAGTACATATTTTTTAACCTCTTCTAAAGAGTTATTGAAATGGGGCAAAAGTATATCCAATTTATCGTATTTAATATCACCTAAAAAATATACTGGAGAATGGGAAGGGAAAGAGGGAGAGGGGGGAGGAGAGTTATCGAAAGAAAATCAAGACAAAGATAAAAAATATGAGGAAAAAGAGGAAGACGAACAGGAAGAATACTTAATAACATCAACAGAAGAACATCAACTCTTGGAAGAAAATTTAAAAACAAATGATTATCGGAAGAAACGAATGCATATCGCCACCTCAAGTGAAGAAATTGGAGGTAAATGGTATTATACGGTATTAAAAGAAAAAAAGTTATATTTTTTTACTAATGAAAAACAAGAAGAGTTGATATTTTTGTTAAATTTAAATTTATATGATGTGGGTTTATTTCCTTTTAATTTGGAAGAAAATGAATTATTTCAATATAAATATCCGATACTATTAGCAAGTTTCTCACAGCCTAAATTGGACCCCCAAAATCCCTCGACTAGGTCCAGTCATGAAGTTTATTATTTAAGTAAGAAGGAGAGAAATCAAATGAAAACAGAGGAGGAGGATGCAAAAGTGAAGGTTATTAAAGGGTTCAATGTTAATCAAAAGAATAGGAAAAGTTATTTGCCTAATTATTATTTATATTGTGAAAATAATTTGGATAAAGAAGATTGGTATTTAGCATTTTATAATCATTGTAGATATTTATTTAGTAATAATGAAATGAGTAAAGGATTATTAAATAACAAAGAGAATAAACAAGAGAACAAGGAAGAGAAAGGAGATAAAGAAAAGGAAGAAAAGGAAGAAAATGTGATCATAAATAATAATTTGTTAAATAATAGTATTAAATTGAAATTTAATTCATTAGATCCTATTAATTATTTGGATTTTTTATTAAGAATTATTGGCATGAATCAAATTAGTAATAATAATGATAATAAACAAGATAATAATAATAATGATAAAGAAGGTAACGAAGATAAAGACGAAGATACTAGTAATAGTAATAGTAATAGTAATAGTAACAGTACTTCAGATAGCAAAAAAGACATAAATGATAATAATAATAATGATAATAATGATAATAATAACAATAATAAAGATAGCAATAACAATATCAACTCAGATCAAAGTATGTTATGGATTAATTCGATACTCCACCGAATTTATTTTTCAATTAAAGATTATGAATTCAGTTTAAATAAAATTCAAACAACGATTAATAACAAAATACAAATTAGAAATCCAATTCAACAATTTATTTCAGTTGAAATTAACAAATTTCAATTATTCGATCGATTTCCGTTTTTGTATCAAATACCACAATTAAATTATAATATTATTAAAGGTGATTTAAAGTTAAAAATACCATTTTATTTTTTTGGTAATGTAGTATTTCTGAGAGGGAATGTAAAAATCAACAAGTTAGATAAGTGGGAGTACAAACAAATGGAGACGACAAAATGTTTTCAAAAAGTATATAATGTAAATATTAATTGTTTTCTATTTATTTATAATCAACTTATTGGATTATTGAATTTTATTTTATTTTATTTTAATTTTTATTTTTATTTACAAGTTTGGATTAATGATAATAATAATAATAATAATAAAGATTATTATTCAAGTGAATTAATTATTGATATACTACCATATCCAACAAATACAGTTTATTTATCCTTAAATGAATTACCTTCTAATCAACAATTAAATATACAATTTACTATAAATAATCGTAGTTATTTAATACCACAAATTATAAATCAATTGATATTAAATTGTATTCAAAAAAAAATAGTGGAACCTAATAAAATTAATATATGTTTATTAAATAATGAATACTATAAAAATAATTATTTAGAAAATAATGAAGGGATTTTAAGTGATAATGATAGTTTGATTACATTAAATAATAAAATGGAATTATTACCTAAGTTGATTGAAAGATTAATGAGTAATACAACTATTAATAATAATAATAGCAATAATAATAATAAACCTATTACAACAATGAACGTTAATTATGAATATAAACAACAGTATAAATTCATGTCATGTAATTTACATTCCCCTATTATAATACCTAAAATTAATTTATATGAACCATGGAAATTAACATTAACTAACAAGAAAAAAAAATATTATTCAACTATAAATATTAATAATAATTTATTATTAAATTACTTACCTTTATCTTTACCATCCGTAGATACTAACAATATTTTATTTTTCAATAATAATAGTAGTGTTTATAATGATGATGATAATGATAATGAAGATAACAAGAGTGAATTGAGTAAACAAAGTAAACGCCATAGTTTATTAAGTTTTAAAGATAATCAAAGTACCATCAGTAATAATAATACTAATAATAATAATGATAAACAGTCTCAAAATAACAATAACAATTATAATAACAAATTTAATTCATTACCAATCAAAATTAATAATTTGTGGTTACCAAAGAAAAATAATAGTATTGCAACAATTAATAATACCTTATTAGTACAAAAATTATTTGAAAATTAATATTCAATTTATTCTAATTATTAATATTATTATGGAATCGTATGAACTATATTTGGCATCAAATTATAATCTTTTAATAATTTACGAAATGCTAATTGTATAGCTTTAACCTAATTTAAATTTTATACTATTAATTTATATTTATCAATTATTAAAAAATAGTTTACCTTTTTATCATCTTTTGAATAAATTGTTAATGAAATTTCACTAAATTGCTGAGGTACCATGGCACTAACATTATCTTTAGGTATATAATGACCAGCTATGATTTAATTTATTATCAATTATATTTATTTAATACATATTATATTATTTATTTACTATTTAAATCATGCCTTGAGTAAAATTTCACATAATCTACTGGATTTTTTTCCCCTTTACCAAAATTCAATTTAAACCAATCTACTATTATATCTTCACTATCAATTGATACTTCAGTACTACTTTGATAATTTGATATTAATTCGGGTGTAATTATATCCTATATTAACAATAATATTATTAATAAGTATATATTATTATATGTTTAATATTTTATATTTACTTTTGTAATCTTATCTTTATATTGAATTGGTATCATTATTTGATCAACAAATTTATATAATTGTCTTTTACGTATTCTTTTAATAATTTGTTTACTCTCTTTTAATCCCTAAATAATTTAATGATTTGATTATGAATTAGTAATAATAAGTAATAATTTATTACCTCTTCTTTTGATTTTTCAATTTCTTCAATGATATTATCATTTAAATATAAATATTCTTCTGGATTAAATATTTTATCCGATAATTTTAAGGTTGATTCTGCTTTTAAAAAGATATCAACAATCATCATATCCATGGATCGACCTATTAAATAAAAGTTATATTCATTTCATTGATTTTATTTGTTTATTATTAAACTTACATGTTTTATTAGCACAAACTTTTTTAAATAAATTATATCGAGTACGAAACATATCATAAATATTATATACTTCTTTCTGATGATAACAAATTTGATTTTCTATTACTCGACTTAAACTTATTAATCTAAAATAATATTATCATCAATTTGTTATTATTAGTACTATATAAATATGTTACTATTATTACCTATCTAAATCGAAAGAATTTTTCATACCCAAGTTATAACAATCTCTTTGAATATAATCAAATTTATCCACATCCATAGAATTTCTCTTATTAGCTACAATATCAAATAAAAAACCTTTTTCTCTTTGATTACTTAATATTGGATCTTCTCCTAATATTAATTGTTTAATATATTTTACTTGCCCTTCTTCAATTTCAATATTATTATCATCAATTAAATAATCTAACATCATATTCGAAGCTTGTTCATGATTCCAGTTTAATTCTGGTCTAAAATTTAATCATTATTAAAAAAATTGATTATCATTTATAGATTGTTGTTCATAATTATAAATTTACCTAACTCTTTTTATAAACTCATTATCAAATAAATGACTGAAAGGACCATGACCTAAACTAATAAAACTAACTCTTTAAATAAATAAATAAATATTTCACTTACCTAAATCATGACACAAACCAGCCAATTTGATTGATTTTTTATCATAATAATTAATATCTAATTCTGGTTGAATCTCTCTTAAATGTTGAATATAAGCACCAGCTAAATGAGATACACCTGAATTAAATATTATTATTATAAAATTTGTTAAAACTTTATTTTAAACTAATTCAATTTACCAATAGAATGTTCAAATCGTCGATGACTTGTGCCTGGAAATACCATATAGGCATTACCATTTTGATGTAAATTACGTAACCTTTGAAACTGAGGTGTATCAATAAAATCTTTAAGGTAGGGTTCTAAGTTGATATAACCCTATTACATGTATATATTAGTATGCTATGTATTATTGTTATTATATGTATTACATGAATAGGATCACTTATATGAATAGGGTTACTTAGTTGAGCATCGTCAAAATCGTTAACAATTTTATTCATTTTTTTTATAAATTAAAAACTAAAATTTGCTAAAAATCTTAGGTATTAAATAGCATAATGTCATTGAGTTATTGTTAAATTAATTTTTTAAAAACGTATTCTTACGTTCAAAGCAAATTAAGCAATGAAAAAAAAATCAAATAAAGAGACAAGAGACAAAAATTTAAAAAAATATGACTATATAATTTTATTATTACTATCATTATTATTATTATTATTATTACTATTACTATTACTATTATTAAAATAAATTTTCTTTCAATATCAATAAAGATATAAGTACCCAAATATTGATTACTGATAATGAATAACCCTTAGAATTAGTAGGTAAGGTACCATCTTCTAACATATCTTTAGGACAATCACTTCGAATATTACAAAAGGCAGCTTGAGGAGCACAAACCGCTCTCTTTTTATAATCGATTTTCGTTTGAGATGCAGTAAATTCAATTAATTCTTCTTTATAACTTTGTTTATTAAAAGAACCGCCTAATTGCCAAAAAAAGATACCAGCTAAATCTTTTAATTCAATATAATCTAATACTTCTTTAATTGAAATTTCATCACTATAAGTTAAAAATTCATTGGTTTGATTATTATATAGCCAAGTAGCTTTACTAGTATCATCCCAATATCTTGTAAAATTATCATTAGTTAAATATTTTTCTTTAATTGTATTATAAAATATAGGTTCAAATTGTTGAACGGAAGTAGAATTAGCTGCTTTAGGAATTTGTTTAGCTTTTTGAAATAAACCTCGATCAATTTCATTACTTCCATTACTTGTTGTTATTGTTTGTGTTTTGACCATAATTCCATATAACGGTTGTCCAATTATTATTTTATTATTTGGAAAATACTTCAAAGCTTCAGTAACTGTATCATTAATAGACATAGCACCATAAGATTCTGAGGTTGTAAACAAAGGTGAATTATGTAATGCTCTATCTGAACCTGGGGAAGCATCATATGTCATTAAATTAATAAAATCTACTTGATTAGCTAATTTTGGCATAATCGATTTAGTATCATTGGTTTTAAAAGCAGAAGGTAATAAAGCTACCGATATTAAATATCTTTTACTATATTGATGAATATTTAATTCATTTCTAGTTTGTATTAATAAATTATTAAAATTGTCCCATTCTTTAGAATTTGTTGGATATTCCCAATCATAATCAATCCCATCCATACCATAATCTAATGCTAATTTAACACAAGATTTAGCTAAATTATTAATACGATCTTTACTACTTGTTGCCATTGTAAAATTCTTTTTACTTATATCTGAAGCACCTCCTACACTCATTAATATTCTCATATGAGGATTATCTTTTTTTAAGCCAAATAAAGCACCATAATTCCCATTTCCACGAGCATCTGAGTTACATGAAGAATTGCCATTATTCCCTAATTTAACTAAGGGTAATGCTGTTTGATCTTGTGTATCATAGAATAGATCTTGTACTACACATTCTGCTCTTTCTCCATGAACTACCGCAAAGGCATAAATTGTATGTGTTAATCGTGGTGATACGTTAGTTACGTTAATTCTTGCTTCAATTGGGGTTTGACTTTGTGTATGAAAATACCCCATCATAAATCTGGATTTACTATTAGTGCTATTAGTATTATTATCTTTAGGTCGATATGTTTCGATGGTAATACTATTGCCATCAGAAGAAGATGTTGAAGCATTATTGGATTTCGTTGTTGTTGTTGTTGGTGTAATTGTACTATTATTATTATTATTTAATTGAGAATAAATGAAATTGCATTGTATAATGAAGATAAATAAACTGGCGATAAAATTCATATTATAAAGTAAAAAATAGAAAAAAACAAAGTTCAAATGGGGATAAAAGTATTAATATAGTTAGATATAAAATTAATTTTTTAAGAAAATAGGAAAAATTGATAAACTATTAAGTTGTATTATTATTATGTTATAAAGTTTCAAACTTCTTTTTATAATAATTTTAATTAATTATTATTAGTTTATAATAATTTCAAATTATCTCTTTTTTTTTTTTGATTTATTTAATAAATTTTTTGTAAATTTGAATAGTTTTATATCTTAATCAACCTATTAAATCATTCCATTTTGAGCTTTAGGTAAAAATGAGGGGTATTGAAATTCATCTTTTTCAACTTTGTTACTACTAATTTAGGTAGTAAAACTCAAGTTCAATAACTCAATACTCAATTAATATTCAAAAATACATTGTTTTGAGTATTAATAAAATAAAAAAAACTAAGCTATTAGCTGGGGTTAACATATTTATAGAACAATTAAAATAGTTTGTTCGAATCTTATGTATATATTTGCTTATTTAGTATAGTAAAGATTAAAGATTTTTATACTAAAGCGTTTGTTTGTGTAGTTATCAATTTTTAGTTTGATAGTTAATTCTATAGCAGATTAATATTTAAATTTTATACTAATTTTAAAAGTTATTTTGTTGTAAAATTAGTTATTATTTATTTATTTATAATATTGAAACAATACACTAATAAAAATCTGATCCTACTATGATAATAATAGTACCATTTCAATTGAGCCAAGAAAAGCCCCAAATAAAAAGAATTGTATTTACTGTGGATACTATTAATAACTAAGTATTAAAAAATACTTTAAAAAATTCATTAATATTAATATTCTCTTATAAAAAACATGTTTATAACGTATAACTTTTCTCATGTGGAAAAAACTAACAGTTTTTAAATTATTTTACAAAAATAGTAAGTTTTCAATTTCAATTTGATGCATACTAAATTTTAGCTTTAACTGAAAACTTTTGATAAAAATAATATTCTGTTTGAGTTTCGTCACTTTTATTTTAAATATGGTTTTGAGCTGGAGTTTATAATTCAATTTTGAAACTTAATTTTGTTTGAAAAAATATTTATAGTCGAAAGTAGGACACTATTTAAGAAATTATTTAGACTATAAAATAAACAAAATTCAAGCATATTTATTCATTTCCAATTGCATTTTAACTATCTTTTATCTCTTTATTTATATCAAACAACAATGAATTTTCTTCCTAAATCTATAATAATCAAACTATTTAAAGTGATCATTATTTAAAACTAGTAATTTTTTCGAATATTTTATAATCATTCTACCCACTACTTAGTAGACAGTAATGACCTATTTGTATATTATAGTAATGAATTGATATAAAATTCAAAGTAATAGCGTAACAATACAATTAAATTATAGAAACTATCTATAAGCAGTACTTTAGTGATATAAATTGAATTTCTATTATCAATCTAGTCAAATAGGCTTTTGAACTTTTATTTAGTTTTAATTTTTATTTAAAGTCTTCTTTAATACTGGCAAATATAATAGCTTTTAATACTTTTTAAATGAAAACTCTCCTAAATTAAAAAATTCTTTTGGTTTTATTTTAAATCAAATAATAAAATTAAAAACATGAGGGTGTTTTTTTTGGTTTCATCACTTTTTTCATTTTTTAAGCGCTATTTGAGTGGAAAGATTGTTAGTAAAATCCTTAAACACAAAAATACATCCCCATGTGAAAATTGGTACTCAATGGTAGGAGTTAAAAGCAGTTCTTAGTTGATTAACTTGTCTTGAGTCGAACAATCTTAGTTTATATAACTAAGATAGACTTAAATGAATAAGAATAATACGTAATAAGTTACGAACTATGTAAAACAAAGAATAGAAAATACTACTGTAAAATCTACATAAGATATTGTCAGAAAGACTTAGTGGCTTTATTAATGGTATGATATCAGGGAGTAATTCGATTAAAATGCAAGCTTTTATAATTAAATTTTAAAATGGAATTTTTAAAAATTTTAATATAATAAAAAAAAATATACTATATAAATATTGTAATTCATTTATATTAATTTCAATAATTATTTATAATAACCCAAAGTTTATAGCATTTTATAATAAAATAAAATAAAAAAATTATCAAAAATTATTATTATTATTAAACTTAATCAAGCGATATATAAAATTAATACTTTAAAGGAAACAGGAAATATAAACTAATAATATTATTATCAATTATAGCTTTAATTTTTTTTTGATAGATATAAAAGTTTTAGATTTAATATAAGCAAAAATTAATATAATTATTTAAAAATAACTGATAATAATAAAATATTAACATTATAATCTATTATTAAAAATATTAAAAATATTAAAAATGAGCAAATTAAGATTATTATATAGGGATGTATTTTTTTGTTTAAGGATTTTACTAACAATTTTTCTACTCAAATAGTGTTTAAGAAACGGAAAAAGTGATGAAACCAAAAAAATACCTCAGATTTGGATTTTTTTAATACAGTACACTTTTTTTAAAAATGTACAATCCTAGTCCTAGTGATTTAGCAGTTGCAAGCAAAAACTTAACAAAAAATAAACAAAATGCTAGAAATTTGTAATACTTTGTTTAGTTTTTTTGACTATAATTGCAACCACTGTGATTTTATACTTTGTAAAAAGTATATATTTTTAATTGAAAAGTTGCTTTTTAGCTTCGTAAAAAGTTCAAAATTTTATATCTCAATAAACAGATAAACAATTTAATTTAGTCTGAATTAATAGTAAAATAAGGTTTTCAGCTTAATTTTAAATTTTTATCAAATAGACGTTTAAAGAACTATTCAGACTAAAATTTATTCAAATGAATATATGAATCTAAAGAAATTTAAGTAAAAGTTTATTCGTCTGTTTTAAATGCATTTAAATACGTTTACCTCTTTATTTGTAATAAATGACCATTAGTTATTTTTATCAAGCTCTTAGCAATTGTACTATTTTAGGTAATTATTACAAAACTATTTGATTTTTTAAATTATTTACAGATATTTTACAAGCTCAGTTGGTGATGATTGCTTATTTATATATTGTATTATTTAATTCATATCAAATTGGAAATAATGTTTCATTTAAGCATTTGGTGGCAGGTCTATATAAGACGTGATGGAAGTTAAATAATCGAATATTAAAGTAAAAAAATTGCTGTTTTAAAAGATAAAATGAGGAATTTGAGTAATGTCTATAAATTTATTTTTTTAAATTTACCTAATTTTTGTAGGTAATCAAATACTATCTAATGAAGTTAAAGCGAGTGAAAGTGATGATGAAGCGAATTTATTTATTTCAAGGTAAATAATAATTGGTACTAAGTTATGTTAAGTATTTAATTCTAGGAATGAAAACGAAGCTAATATCAATGAGTTGTTTTATTATAATAAAATAGAAACGGATTTAAATCTCAGTGAACCATTGTTGTACCCAAGTATATATCAAGAAGATATGTATGGTAATTTTTATATTTTATTTTATTTTAGTATTTATAAAAATAACTGACTTTTAAAGTATCAACTATGAATGACCCAAATTATTTAAGTATCTTAAATAATTTTACTTATATCAAGTTAGTACAAAATTATTAAATATCGTTTTAACTATAATTTATTTAATAGTGATTATAATATAGATAATTACTTTATTCAAAATCAAACTTATGAATCTTTACTACAACATAATTATTATTCTGAAATATTGAACATTTTATCAACTGATTATACCGTAGATTGGTATCAAACTATACAAAGTAAATTTTAATAACAATAACAAATATCAAACTGACTGAATTTTATTTAGATAACACTGAATTATTAAAGAATCAAGGTAAATAATATAAAAAATCATCTTTATAAATAATGATAAGTTAGAACTGTCTTACATTAATGATAATAATAATGAGAGTGATAAAAACACCTCTACAGTTACTACTACTACTACTAATATTATCGATAATATCAAAACTAAAGTTAAAAGTAGTTTACCCTTAAGGAAGATTGATCCAGATATTGAAATTTATAATCCACCTAAATTTAAAGGAGATAAATACTCACCATGTTTTATTAAAGGATACAAAGGAAATAAGAAAGGGATGTGTCCAGAGTGTTATTACAAAAAGAATAAAATCGTTTGGTTAAAGATGAAACATAGTGGGTATTGGTATCACATGAATAACATCCATGGCATTGCATCTAATGGACATGGGTATAAAGAGCCTATTAAAACAAGAAGTATAGGAAAATTACCATTATTATTTACTAATGATAAATGCAACGATGATAACCAAACAGACCAAGAAATAGAGATCTTACAGGGACTTTGTCATCAGTGTTATCAATGGATTGATTTAAATAAATATCCAAATAAATCAAAGATTGAGAATCTATTATGGAAGAAACATGTACAAAAGTGCCATTTTAAAAAAAAAGTTATTTAAGCTGAAATAAACATATTTACAATTATATATTATATACTCTATTTTTATTTTCTTATTTATGATGGAATCGTTAAATAAACTTGATCAAAATGTTTAAATAAAATTGAACTAGTATTAGTATCATTAATGTTAATATTAATTAAATTGTTATAAAATTCAATAATTAATTGTTTTGGATAATACAAACTTATGATATTATCATCATTTAACCAATTTTCTATAATTGTATTATTCTCCTCTTTATTATAATATATATAACATTTTAATGTATGTTGTAAATTATTTTTGTTTTCATTAATATTATCATTCATATTCTTATTCTTATTATTCTCATTCCAAAGATAAACTTGCCAGTTAAAAACAAATAACTATCAAATTAAATTAGACAACTTACAATAAGATAAAACCATAGCAAACTTACACATAATAATACTCTGCCAGTTTTCCAATCTTTAAAAATAAATCTAGATGCAGCATTATATCGATTATTGATACATAAATTTAATAATATTAATTTAATAAAATTTTTACTTTCAATAGCCATCCCTTGACTATTGCTAAATAAGTAAATATGTTAGTCCTATCTGTATAATAATAAAATCAAGCTTTTGCTTACTTATCATCAGTATTTTTTTGATTTCGACTAATTTTAACTGCTAATTTATGTAATTTAACCACTCCTTTAATCTCTTTATCTTTTTCATTATCATCTTCTTCATTTTGTCTTAACTCCACCATTCCAAGATAATTATCACAACTGGTACAATTCACTGGTTTACTAATCTCATTCCCCATCCCTTCCTTTAACTCCTAAAAATTATATTAAACCAAAGTCCTTTTAAAAAGAACAAGAATCAAAAAAATATTTACCTTCCAGCCCTTAACCCTCTGTCCATTCACTAACAAATAATTGGAATCCACTAATAAAGTATCTTTATCTGGTAAAAATACTTTATTGATCACAGGTGTAAAATCTTCTTTATGACAGGTCCAACAATCAATTAACTCTTCCCATCCTTCACGTGGTAGATTCTTTAGTTTTTTGAATAGTCTTTTTGGGGCATCATCTGAATTTATTTTAAGTTCAGTCAAACTCTCTATCACTTCTGTTATATCTAAATCTCCAACAGTGGCGGTGGCAGTGACAATAGGAACTACTTCTGTATCTTCATCTTTTTTGAGAATCAAAGGACACTCACACTTTTCACATAAAACTTGTTGAACATTTAAAAAATCGTTTGCATTCCAATCTTGACTTAATAAATTTTCTAGAGTTTCCAAATCGTCTTCTAAATCTAATTCATCATCTCCCTTTATTTTTTTAAAATTCACTTGTAATACTTGTGATGAAATGTTAAGTGAATGGTTGACCAGTTTGAGTTTGAAAGGTAATTGGAAATGTAATGGTGTATCATTTAAAGCGAGTTCCAGGATTGTACCGTTTTTGATGCTTAGTTGAAGGTTGCTGAGGGTTATTGGTGTATTGAAATAGATATATAGTTTATTAATTTGCTTTAATAATTCTATCTTTTGAATACTTGATGTTATTGCCTCTGTTTTCGCTGGGTTGATATTCGTCATTATAATAAAAGATCGAAAAATGGGAAAACCAAATTTTAAAAAAAAACTCAAAAAAGGAATAAATGAATCAAATTTATTTTTCAACTATATTAAATACTCGCCATTTCCACTTCATCAATAAAATCCTTTGTTAATTTCAAAAACTCCTCTCTGTCTTTTTCTGCTTCTTCATGATAATTATATATTTTATTAAAGTCGACATTCCTCACTAAAGGTGAATGTTGTAGTCGAGTACGAAATAAACGGCCATATTTTGCTGGAAATAATCTCATTAAAGGTTGAACTAAAAGTGTTGGACGATGTCCAATTGTCCTTTGTTCTAAATAATACTTGATATACTCCGAATAAATTTTGGAATAGTTTAATTGGCGACTATCACTGTAAAATTCGGTAGCTATTGCTCTTAAAAAATAGGGCTCATCTAATACTATTATTGAGAATAAAAAATTGGTTAGTTAATATATAAAATGACTGCAAAAATAGCTTACTTTTCCTTCCCAACATCACCCCGTTAAGATTCTCATATTTACTCAAATGTCCTTTAATGTCCTCAATAGTCTTGATCCCACCATTAAGACTAAATTTAATATTTTTAAATCTTTCCGCTAACTTATAAACTCTTTCATAATTCAATGGAGGAATTGTTCTATTTTTCTTTGGTGATAATCCTTTTAATAAACATTTTCTAGCATGAATGACAATTTCTTTAATATCAGTACCCTTAGTTACCTTATCTACAAAATTAAATATAAACTCTTCAGAATCTAAATCATCTACTCCCAATCGACATTTTATTGTTATAGGTAATTTACCCTCTACAGATTGCTCCATTGAGTTTATGAGTTGAATTACTTTATCACCATCTTTCATTAACATTGCACCAAAACTACCTGCTTGGACAGCAGTAGAGGGACAACCAAGATTTAAATTAATACCTTGATAATAATTTAAATTGGTGATGATCTTACATGCTTGAGATAATAGATCTTTATCTGAACCTCCTAATTGAATGATGATATTATTATTGTTATTGCTATTGTTATTATCCGTTAATTTTTTATTTGTATTTAATAAAAAATTTAAAGTATTATTTTTATACATATTAATGATAGCTCCGCAATGATACATTTCAGTATATAATTGAATGTGTTGATTACCTATTAATTGTAATAGTTTGATAAAATGTGGTGTTGATATATCGATCATTGGAGCTACTGAGATCGTTGGTAAGGTGGAATATAATTTATTATTTATTAATCGAGTTGGGCTTAATTTTAATATAGTCTTTGTTAATTTATACATTTTATTTTATTTTCTATATTCTATACTCTATATACTCTATATTATTTATGTTATTTAAATAAGTAAAAAAAATAAAATGTTTAATACAAATTTTTTGAAAAATATAAAAAATAAGCCAATCAAATAGAAATATTTATAAATTTAATTTATTATTTATTAAAATAATAATATCAAATTAAATATTTAATTCTGGATTTAATTCATTAATATTATTATAAACTTTATCAACTTTAAGTTTCCAATAAGTTAATTTTTTATCCAATGTTTTTAATTGAACTTGATCCAAATATCTTGGTTGAACCCATTCAATTTCCACTTTACTTCCTACCTGATCAATAGACCCTTTAATTAATTTTAAACTTAATGCTTTCATAATTAAATGTTCTACTTCATGAATAGGTATTCTACATTCCATACAAATTGATTCAAAAGAGACACTATGACTATCGCTATCTTGTTTAAATAAAAATTCCATTAATCCCATTAAGATCATCTTTTGACGTAATATTACTTTATGTTGTTCTAATAATGGCTATATATAATAGAAAATAATAATATTTAATAATATTAAATAATTAGTATTACTACTAAATAAATCATTGTCATATTAAATTACCTGTTTATGAAAAGTAGCCATTAAAGAATCTAATTTGCCAATTTCACCATTATTAAATACAATTAACAAATTATATAACCATTCATGTTCTCCACTCTTTAATACCAAAGAAATAGGATGGGATAACTAAATTAATGTAATAAATGTAAGTAAATATAACTTAAAAAGGACAATATGATATTATATAATTATAATAAACTTACCAATTCACCGAAATTAAAGATAGTATCGCCTAAAAGAGCAGCTAAAGAAAGATCATAAGCTCTAGCTACTTTTTCTTGTTGATTTAAATCTTCAATATTAATACAACTTAAATAAAGTAAACAGTTATAATAATATTTAGTAAAGTCTCCATAAGCCTATGGATAAATAGCATATTAGTTATCACTTATAACAATAAACAGCATATAAAAATAAATACCTTAAAATATTCCGAAGCTACACGATAATAATGAGCATGTACGATAGTATCCACTTGAGCTAATTTATCTAATACATCTTTACTATTTAATACCTTTTCCTTCACACCATCAATATTATTATTTAATAACATTTGGTGAGCAATCTCGATATTAGCTAAAACAAAAGCGTCCTGGGAAGAAGTATTATTGACTTTATTAGCTATACCATTCAAAAAGTTGATTGACTCCTCTTTATTATCAAAGGATTGAGCTATTGAAATGGAAATGATAACAAACTTTAGTTGATTTAATTTGCCTTGTAAGCCATCAATATAATTAAAGTAAAAATTTTTTAAGAAATTGGAATCATTGCTGGTTAAACGTACAATCTCTTCAATCTTCAAGGTTACTTGATGCCATAATCTAAACGAATGGTTAGTTTGAGTTTTAAATGATAATGTATAAACTTACTTTCTTTGAGTTAGTTCACTCAATTGTTCGAAATGTGGTTTTAAGGAATCATCCACTTGATTACAAAGTTCATTTAATTGAAGCACTAAAGGGGATTCTAAAGACATTGTTTTCAGGTTTATTTTTTTATTTTGTTAAAAACTAAATTTTGTTTTTTATCTAACTAAACTTCTAAGCAAAATAAATCGAATTACGTAAGTTTAACAGCTCATTGGTTCAACGCAAAAGATGAAAAATTTATTCTTTTTGATTTAGACAACTTATTTTTATCATTTTTATTATTATTCAATAAACATATAGAAATGGACCCTAACTTTCGACAAAGTTTTGCATGGAGAGCGGGCTGTTTATTAGGTAATTTACCTCTCCTAAACCCTTAATATGTCCAAAAACTAACATATTCTTGTAGGAGCCAGTGGTGTATTATTAGGAGCATTCGGCAGCCATGGGTTAAAAAAAGTAGTCAATGGTGACTTACAAAAAATAGCAAACTGGAAAACAGCTTCAAATTATCAATTATTGCACTCTGTAGTATTATTGTTAATTGGTGTTAGCTCACCAGCTTCTGCATTAAGTGCAAAATTAATTACTGGTGGTACCCTCGGTTTCTCGGGTTCTATTTATCTTTTAACTTTGAATCCAGTTGCTTTTAAACTTCTTGGTCCAGTTACTCCATTAGGTGGTCTGTCCATGATTGCTGGCTGGGTTTCTTTATTATTTTAATAAAGGAGGAATAAAATAAATCATAGTAAGCAATATTAAAAAATAAATGAAATGCATGAATGTTTATTTGATTTTATTAAATTGAAACCAAACATAAGCCAATAACCCCCGATAAAATACCAGTTATTAAACTAGAAATGAAATTTACCTAAAATCATTGTTATAAGCTATAACTACTATGATCAAATAAATATTTACCATATTATTATCTAACACTCCATAACCCGAAATAAGCTGAGTTGCTTTATCTTTTTTATCCACAGTTTTAGTATTGATAATTTTCAATTTTTTAGTATCATAATATGTAGCTTGTAAGGTAGCTCCTAATAAAGAATCCAACTAAAATAAAAATAACCGACATCAATAATATCCTTAATAATATAGTAATAATAATCAAAACTCACTATTGATCCAAACAAACCAGCAAAAGTAGTAATGCCAATCAATTGTAATTTAAATCCACATTGTGGATATTGGTAACTTAAACTTAATGCAGCCACTAAACCCATTACTTGTCCCCCCATTAAAGAAGCTAATGTACCTATCAATGAGATACCTCCATTGGTTCCTGGTGGTACCTTATTTCAATTGATTAAATTGTAGTTATAAATAATAAAAATTAAATTACTTGTTGAAAAGTAGTGATTAAATAAGGCCAGTCTGAATTCAAAATACCTAACTCACTTGCCCACTAAAATAGAGAGATTAATATCATCAGTTCAATTATTAATATTCAATCCTACCGTATCTCCACAACAACAAGCATAATGGCTAATAACATTATATATAAAACACTATCATCAATATACTAACAAATACTAAACTCACCCAATAAAGGCAAAGGTTAAAAAAGTGGCAAAATTAGCACTTGATAAGCATAGTATATTCGAGATGGTAGTTGAATTATAATTATAAATATAAAGAATAGAATAGATTGAAGGTATCAATCCATTACAAAATACTTGAATGTAATTCCTTTGTCCGCCTAATTTGACTTCTTTTTCTAAATTTGCTTTTTTTTCGTGTTGGAACTATATGGATTATTAGTTGATATTTTTATTACATTTAGACTATTACAATATGTGATGTCTATTTTCTATTATTTAAATCAGATTACCTTTGTTAACATAGAACTCGTAATAAAAAAGGACAACAAAATTAAGGTAAATGATAATTGTTGATTTAAAAAAGTGGCATAACCTACTAACACTGAAGCTGCCATACCAGAAGTTGATAATGACTTTTTTCGCATACTATAGACGATGATCAATCCCATTAGTAAACTCGATTGTATTATATTCATTTTAGATTTTTTTAGATTTTGATATAAATTGAGGAATAAGACTTTTAAAAATTTCTTATCCTTTTGATTGTTTTGTTCATGTCATATTAAAAAAAATGAGTATTTTATATGCAAAAAGAACTTCTTTATTCTTTTAAATTTAATAACACTGATATTATTACAGATTCCGTTTAAAAGTCTCAGTGAATTTCTAAATCATTGTAAAAATTCACTGAGACTTCTAAACGGAATCTGTCATATAATATAGCCTAAACTATTTATAAAATTCAAATTAAACTTAAATAACTTTAATACAATACTTTATTAAAAAATTACTGATCATTAATCTTCGCAACATTGTTTCGAACTCTGAAAAATTATAGTAAAATTTACTACCATTTACTATATTTCAAAGGCATTTCTAGAATAATCTCCCTTTTCAAGAATTTTTTAATGGTAAGGATATGATATGGGATTGCAACAATTGAATTTTTTCGTATTAAAATACTCTGTTTTTAGATGTCAAAGATATTTGCTGTTGCAACCAGTGGCTTTTTTGTTTTATTACCAAAAAAGCAGATTACTTTAGAAGAGCACCCTTATAATTCACGCTCGAATTTTCAACATCACTTTAGAAATTTACCACTGAGAAAAATCTCAAAACTTTCAAAATAATCAAATGAATTACCAGCATTTGGTTTGCCTATTTTAAAAAATTCAAAACTTTGGATTTTCTTTAAATTAAAAGCAGATGAATCGTTTGATCATTTAATAATAGAAAAATGACAATTAGTATATACGAAAGCCCAAAAGAAAGTATAAAAGAGTACTCAATGACCCTCTCTAAACTCAAAATACAATACAACTAGACTAAATAATGAAACAATACTTACTATTATTAACTGTAATTTATCAAACTATTTGCTTAAGTGTTTACCCAGCCTCCAATAGCAATAATCAACTTCAACAATGTTTTGATGCGAATATAAAAAATGGGAAACGATTACATTTCCCAGGAGAAGAGTCATACGATAAAGGATTATCGCATTGGAACACGTATTTAAAAACAAAACAGTTAGACGCTATTACTTCACCATTAGATGAAGCCGAAGTAATCAAAACCATTGAATGTGCTAATCAATTCAATAAAACAGTCTCAATAAAGAGCGGAGGACATTCTTATGAAGGATATTGGATGGGTAATGATCATGGAATATTAATTGATTTAAAGTATATGGATGAAGTGAAAATTGATGTAGTTAAAAAAACAGTCCGTGTTGGTGGCGGCACTTTATTAGGCCCTTTGATGGCTAAATTATGGAAAAAAGATAAAGGTGCTTTACCTCATGGTTTACAACAACAAATTGGTATTGGCGGTCATACCTTGGGCGGAGGTTATGGTTTATTATCTCGTAAATATGGTTTATTAATGGATAGAGTAATTGAAATGGATGTTATCTTAAATAATGGTAAAAAAGTAGTAGCGAATAAAGATCAAAATAACGATTTATTCTTTGCTTTAAGAGGTGCTGGTGGCGGTAGCTTTGGTGTAGTAACTTCATTCACTTTTTCTTATATTAACCCTGCCCCTACGCTTAAAGTAGCTCGACTTAAATGGACTGCTGGTACTAATAACTTTACCAGTATCTTTAACTCAATTATGCAATATTATAGCTCCAACCCAGATCGTGGTGCAACAATGTATGTTAATTTTGGAGCTAAAGGAAGTATTATTATGGGTGCTACCTTTTCATGCGATACAACAGAAGAACAAAATGAAGCTTATAAAGCAATGATGAATGTATTAGAACCACCTACTAAAGTAGATACAAGAGATCTCAACTTTATTGATTCATTCTTATTTTATTCTGGATTGGGTGGGGAACCAGATAGTGTTACTTTAGATGATTTGGAGACGACTAAACCAGAACCTTATGAAAGATACTTTAAAGGGAAATCTGGCTACTTCATCAAAGCTCCACCTAAAGCTGTTGTCGATAAATTAGGAGAACTACTAGTTAATCATAAACGAGTTGGGTTCTTTTTATTAATTGATTTACAAGGTGGTGCTATTAGAGATACAGCTGATGAAGCTACTAGCTTCGACCATAGAAATACACTAGCTTCTGCTCAAATCGCTGCTACTTCGGAAGATGGTGTAGGGCTAATGAACTCAGTTTACAAATTATTAGAGCCTTATATGCCACAAGCTTATCAAAATTATATTGATAGAGAAGAAAGGGATTGGACAACCAAGTATTATGGTAATTCAATTGATAAGTTAATACTTATTAAAAATAAGTATGATGAAAAAAACATGTTTAGTTTCGAAAGATCTATTCCTCTATTGAAATAAATAGATCGTAATGTATCATTTAATTTTTAAGTTTGGTATATTTTATATATGGGGATGTTTTTGGTTTCATCACTTTTTCCATTTTTTAAGCACTATTTGAGCGTAAAAATTGTTAGTAGAATTCTTAAATAAAAAAATGCATCCCCATATGATTTAATTTATTGCATTATCCTATAATTTTATATATATTGAGGGTTTTAATCTGTATAATATTTAATAAATTTCTTTAGTATTTTGTTTGAAAATTAGTAAAATTTACCTAGGTAATAATACAGAACCTATTGATTTAACTTTGAAAATCAATAAGCAAAACCTAAACATTTGATCTAATATAAAAAATTTTATTTAAACTTATTTAAACTTATTTAAACTAGTCAAAAAGGATTTGAACTACTAAGCGCATGCACACAGAGTTCTCATCTCAGCTATGTACATGCTCTAAAGGAAATCAGAGCTAAAAGCCAATCTTCTAATAGATTCATACAACTAATTGTGTGCACATATATTCTTGCCTTAGCTTGTAGAATTATAGATAAGCTTAAATGGCTCAGAGCTTGGTATCCCAAACCATATCCAAATTTAAGAAAATGTCCTAGCTTTTAGACTTAATTATTTTATTTGTTCATATTTTTTAAAATGGAAATGGCCATGATAGTGTATCAGTGTACTCGAGGGTCTTCCGCTTGCTTTTGGCATGCCAAAAGTATTTCTTAGCACAATTTCGACTAAAATTAGTATAATGCTAAAAAATATTATAATGTTATAAAAATAAAGTTTTGATCAACTTTTAAATACAACTTACAGCATAATATCGCTTTTATTGTCATTTAATTAAGGTTACGGAGTTTAAACACATTGTTGCAATTTTATTGCAATCTAATTTGCAATAATTTTTAAAGCCAGTTGTTTGCTTGTTTAGTTTTTTAAAGTTTAATTTTTAAATTTTAGTTTGATTTTAGCTAAAATTTTATCTTTAAATAAATAGTAAAACAGGTTTTGATAGAGCTGCAACACCTGTATTTTTGTTTTTGATTAAAATATTTTAAATCAGTTTATTCTAATCTTTTTAATATAATTATAATAAGCTGAAAATATCATATAATTGACATTTATTATAGTTTAATTGGTTAGTTTAAGCCTAATATTTATATTATCTATTTATAAAATTTTAGTATATAGATAAAATATTTATAATGATTATTTATAAAGCTGTTTTTTTTGAACTTAATGCATAAAAAGTTGATTGATTTGCATTAAATTTATAATTAAAATAAAATACGAAATTAATTCAATGTAACAAATCTTAATAGAAAGCCATTGCAGTTTAACTTATATATTAAATTAATTTAGTTTTAATCAGTGTTTTTTCAAAATATGCTTGTAGCAGTGTTTATTATAAAGAATAAAAAATAAAAGCAATTATAATATTAATAGCTTTTATAAAAATTAAATAGCATGATTTAAAATAAAAATAGTAGCATTAAAAAAATTTGTCAGAAAGCTTTGGCTTATTTTAGTTAAATAAAGTGGGAAAAGGAAAGCAAACCCCTTTATCTTAAAAAAGTTATAGTTTTAATATTCCAATATTTTATCCGTGATGATATAAAGTTAGCTTATTGGTTAAAATGTTTTAACGTAAAGTGCAGAAGTCAGACTAAGTTTTTTGTTGAGCGTGATTTTATAAATATGGGGATGTATTTTTTTGTTTAAGAATTTTACTAACAATTTTTCTGCTCAAATAGCGCTTAAAAAATGGAAAAAATAATGAAGCCAAAAAAAACATCCCCATATGGTACAAAATATTGACTTGAATTTTTGTCACTTCAGCATTAATTTTGCATTGGTTTTCTTTGCTGGTGACTATGGCTTTTTTAAAACTTCACAGGGAAACACTGTAACTTTTTTCAGCTTTGACTGTGTATATCTAAAAAACGACCAGTTCATTTTTTAGACAAATTTTTTTTCTTTTAGGTCGAATTTTTATGTAATCTACAAGGCAAAAGTAACTTATTGTATTTAAGTATGTTATTGGTACATCAACGTTGTTTAAACTTAAACATTTGGATTTAATAATAAAGGATAATCGCATATTTTGGGCGGGAGTACTATGACTAAATGACATCTAATACCATGTATTCAACAAGATGTAGACAATAGCTTGTACCTTGTATTTAAATAATCAATAAAAAATGATTACTGATAATTTGATTAGAAGCTAGATATTTTTCGATTTGATTAGGTTTGTTATTAGATCCACAATCAATTTAATAATAAGCAAAAAAATCAAAATTTCATACGACTTACTCCGAATTTATAATTTTTGCAATAAACTAAATCTAGACAAAAATTGAACTTTGGGTTAGTTTCAACCCATTTTTGACATTAATAAGAGCAACCTATGGACAATCCCGATTTTGATGAAACAGATTTATACCCTTCAAGTTCCAAGAGTTTTATCAATAAACCCAAAGCTGTTTTAGAAACGAATAATTATGAGAAGCTAACATTTAAATTAAAATTAAGGTTTCAATCTGGAAAAGATTTAGAAATTATAATCAATGGTATAAATAACACTTTTAAAAATGTTAAAGATTTGGTATTATTTTTCTTATTCATTATATCAATCACAGGTTAATCTTTTATTTAGGCATCAAGAAAAGTACACGTAGAAGACTTACGTTATATACGCTTAATTTACCAAGGAAAAATACTAAAGGAGGATAATAACGTTTTTGAACTGATTGAAAAAGTGAATAAGGAACAAGACATCACCACAGAATCTATTTCAAGTCATTTAAAATATGGAAGTACTGATCATCCTATTCCATTGATGTATCAAAGCAACCACGGTTTTATAGGCTCTTTAAACTCGCCAATAGTAATCCAAGCTATGATTTTAGAATCTTTACCAAATAATGAAGAGCCCGAGGTAACGGTTATAACAATTGAATAATAATAATAAGCCTAATATTATCAGTTAAAACAAATTGTACCATCTACTGGGTTTGATAGGTTAAGAGAAGCTGGTTTTTCGGAACAAGATATTCATCAGCTTCGACAACAATTTCAAATGGCACATAATATTGATGGTACTACTAATGATCCTGAAGAACAAGATAGAAATCGAAGGCTTGAGGAAGCTTGGATTGATAATACAAACCAAACGTTACCAGATGGTATTGCTATTGGTTGCTATTATCAAATGGTTCAAGGGATGGTATTGGGCTTCTTTGGTTCTTTCATAGCAGTTGTTTTTATTAGTGATAAAATGTTTACTAGGTATCAACAGTTAGGTAAGCTTTTATTTGTATTTTAAGTTATTTGAGCTAAACTACTTTTTAAGGGCTTGCATTCGGATTTTTGATCAATATCGGATTTGGGTGTATTTTGGCCATTCAGTAGTATAGTTTAATTTAATGTCTGAAGTAATTTTTTCATTTTGAGTTTATTTATATAAATGTCGTAGTATTTAATTATTTATCTGGTTTAAGTTTTTAATTATCGATTTATTTATGTACATATGAAATAAAAGTAATATTGGCTATTATGATGTAACTAAAGGTATTTTTACTTTTATTAATTAAACTATTATTTAAACAAAAGTAAATTATCAGTTAAATAAGTTTAAATAAATAAAAATATGCTACTATTTTATCAGTAACTATTCCATTAACGTCACCTTCAATTCACAATAATAATACTTAGCTTATCAGAGGCTATTATCATATTAACAAAGACGATATTTTTATTTACAATCTTCTAACTTTATTATTGCTCTCACTTTAGACTAATTCAATGCTTAAACAAAAGTCATATAATTGTATACATAGTATAACATTAATACTAATATACTCAATAACAGTGATAAAGTTGATTGAATTTAAGGCTAAACAATGATTGTCTCCAATAAAAATGTACTAGCAGTTAAAGAAACAAGTGCCAAAAAATATGCTGTCATCCTTGCATATTACAACTGATTTATTGCATCAAATACGCTACTTGAAGATGGTAAATAACTTTAATGTTGTCAGTATTGATCTGAAAAATCTTTTTAAAATTTTTAATAATAGATAATTAATCCAAAATAAAAAAATAGGGCAGGGTAAGCTAACTATTAATTAATAACTTTACAAAGTTAAATAATTGTAGGATTTTACTGTTATACATATAGTTATACTATCAATTGTATATATTATATTATAAAATAAACGAATTAAACTATGATACTAATACTATAGGTAAATAAATTATTTATATATTCAAAGGTTATAAATTTAGCACAAAGCTACTATTTAGTTAACCTTTTTTAACAGTAGCATAACCAATATAATAACTTATCTAAAAATCCATAAAAACTGGTTTAATTAAAACTTTTACTCCATAAAATTTTATCAAATATAAAATTTCCCTTAAAAATTATTCTTAACAAAATATTTGAATAGAATGTTACTTTAATTGATGTATTTTTATATAATTAATTTTTATATAAATTTATTAATTCAATAAATAGATAAATATAAGACAAAACTTTAATTAATAGCAATTAATATCATACCAAATACAAATACTATGCTTGACTACAATATGTTTAATAACAAATTAATAACAAATTAATTAGTGTGTGATAATTTTGATTCTAAAGCATAACCAGCAGAATCCAGTTAAAAAGTCAATTCACTTACATCACGAGGTTTCAATAAAAAATAATTGTTTTTAAGTTTTTATTTCCTACTTTTAAAAATTTTATTCTTTAATAGTCATTATTTTAGCAATAAACTAAAAGTCTTTTTCAATATAGCAGTAATATAGAACTAACCAACTTATATAAGTAAATTTAAAGAAAACTCGTTATTGTAAATAAATTTAAACTCCAGCTTACCTCATTTTAATTTTTTATATTTACAACATTCAGAATTATTCAGTTAAACTTGAAATATTTTCTTATAATTTTTCCGTTAGTTAAACCACCCAACTAACTCATCAATCTAATCACTTTAAATCATTACTATTAAAACTTAAGTATTTGTATTTTTTAAAATGATATAAAGAAAACTAGACTCTATACTATAGTTTATTGTATATCTATATTGACATAATAATTTATTAGCCACTATGTTAATAATCTTCCACCTCACACAAATTTTCTATATTAATAAATTTTTTAGCATGCGATGACTATTCTTGGCTTTCAGTAAAATTTAGACAACTTAATTTGATTCGTTGAAATTTCACAACTCAAAGCAAAGAAGCAGGGTAAAAATAAGCTAAAATATCAATTTCTAATTTAATAATTTAACAAAAAAATAGTTATCCTTATCCTATTATTTTTTATTTATTGTATTCAAATTCATTTTTATATCTTAAAGTTGATTTAATTATTTATTGATTATTTTTCATTACTTTTTCTTATGAAAATTCAATGGAAAACATTAATTTAAATTTGGCTAAACAGTTAAACTCAACTAAAGATATAACTAACAGTAAGCTTAAAGATGAAAAAGAAACTAGTGATAACTCAAAATCAAACAGTCCAAATAGTATCTTTGCTCCAACAATACCTACTTCTTCTGTCATACCATCCATATGTTCGATAGGTAATTCATTTAAAATTTATAATCTATATAAACTAACTTTAAAAGTACACAAATATGAAGTAGACAGTGAAAAGGAACAAAATACTCATCAAAAGCCAGCAATAATTAAAGAAAAAAATAATTTACCAGCAAAGATAACTACCACTTTTACAGATAACTCCAATGTGCTTAATAATTCAACTAGACAATTAAATCGAGGACCAAAAAATTTAAATGATAAATCAAACCAATTTCAAACCAATTCATTAAATTCAAGACCATTTTCCATGTTTGGTGGTATCACAGCGGATCCATTTAAAGACCCGTTTGTTTATCAAAGTAAAGTAGAAGCCAATAATAATAGAAATATTACTCCAAACGCTCAACCAGTGGCGCCTAAAGTACCCGCATTGATATCCAAATTACTAGATGAAAAATTAACCAAGAAAGTAGCGGTAAGTGATATTGAACAAAAACCTATACGGCCAAGAAGGAACAGTCATGGTTTATCTAATTTAGCAGTCCAAAGCTTTAATAATTTAGCCAAAAAGAGAGGTACTATTTTACCAAAGGATGATGTCCCACCTTCCCCATCAAGTTTAACTCCAGCCCAAGAATTTATTCAACAATCAAGTTCTATCATTATTCCAAGGGCTAAATCGCCTATCTTATCTGCAGAAGATACTTTATCTTCTTCAGTAGAATCCGGTCTTTCACTTGATGGTTCTTATTTAGCTTCTTCACAATCAGTAAAGGCTCATTTTCCATTTTTAAAATCAAAGACCCCCATTTCTTTATTAGAAGCATCTCAAAATTTATCTTCCGGTAAACCATCACCAATTCAATTAAATACATTATCAGATGAAAAAAAGAATAGAAGGTCCTATTCTGCTTTATCTTCGCCAACTCAAGTACCAGCTGCTTTAAGAAGACATTCTCAATCTAGGGTAACTAGAGGTTATCGACATAAACCTTTATTGGAACAATCAAAAAGGAGTTCTTCTAATTTAAGAGAAAATAGTTTCCCATCTTCAGTTAATACAAGTGATATAGGGGAAGATTCTGAAGGTCAAGATTCGGATGCAGTATCTGGTTTGCAAGAAAAAGAAGCTTATTCACGAGTATTACCTGAACTTGAGTATGAAGATTCTGTCAATGGGCTTGATCCAACAGACCAATTTTTACCCTTAGGAGATATACGACAATCATTAATTGAAGAAGTGAGATTAGCTCAACAAGCAGCTCATGAAGAAATACTAAGTATTGTTATTGAGTGGTATCGTAATCAGGGAATTATTGAATCGGGATGTCCATTTAATTGTACACAACATCCGTGTCATCATTTTACATCTCAAAAAGAGTTACCGGTGAATAACCCAACAATTAAAGAACATAAGCCTAGTAAATCTCAACATTTACCCATTCCATTGCCAAGGCATCCATCTTTAGATAAAAGAAGTCATAAAGTATTAAAATTTCGATTACATTCGAATAGTTGGCCACCTACTTATTTAGTATCTTCACATACTATACTACTAAATGAAATCAATGCTGTAGCACAACAAATTTTAAATTTGGATTTTGAAGTAATGGTAACTACTTATGTATGTACTGAAATAATGAAACAACTTCAACGATTACAAATTGAACAAAGAAGGATGACAGTTGGTAATGCAGAAGCAGAAGTATTATTATCCAAATTAATCTTTGAATTTTCTCCTGTTAGTCGATTAGTAGAAGGTTTGAAGGATTTTGATTTAACCCAAAATGAAGTTTTACTTTATGAAGCTCAATTACAATCTACAGCTCCACCATCCCCATCCCCTTTACGTCATTCTTATTCTTTCACAAGTGAAGATGGTAAAGCTATTAAATCTTCCATTGCTAATGTACCTAAAAAATCACCTTTTGGTTCACCAGAAAAAATGTCTTCCTTATCTCAATTGTTTGGTCGATATAAAGAACCTGTTAGTGATTTAATATCCCCATTATCACCCATTGAAGGTAAATTAAATCTAACAAAAGCCAATCATTTAAGTCCACATTTACCATTAAGTTCCAATGCATCTTCGCCTGATTTAAGATCTAAACCTACATTTGTTTCTGATTCTAGTACCGATGATATACCTAAAATAACTAAGACTAATAACAAAAACGATAATAGTAATTTTAATGTCTCACCAGAATTACATCGTTCTACTTTAACTACATCTGAAGATCCATTAAAACAATTACCATTACAATTTACTTTATCCCCACCAACAATACCTAGTCCACGTAGAAAATCTGAAATACCAATAATGAAAGATAGTTTTAATTTAAGACCAAGTCCAAAATTAATGCCCAGTTCCTTATCAACTAATCAGCATTTGCCAATAACATCTTATTCTGTACCAGCTAAAAGAGAAAAAACACATACTAAAGGATCTAAAAGTGTAGTTAATTTATTCAAAAACATGGGATTTATTAGTAGTAAAAGTGGAGGTATACCCAAAGATGGCTCATTTCCAGTCTCAAGAAAAAGTAAAAAAATGGATGATTCTAGGCCATTAAGTCCAGTTTTATTAAGAGTGTCCAATAGTCATCATCGTAGTCAATCCGCTGATTCTGGATTAATTAAACGCTTTTCAAGCCCAATACCAGCTACACAAACATTAGAAAATAACGATACAACTCCATTTGATTCGAATTCAGTATCCAATAATAAACTCATGTTACCACCAATCATATGTCGATTATGTGAAATCCCAATACCATGTGATCAATTTGATTTTCATTCTAAATATTGTTTGATTCGACAAAATTATGAAATTGAAATGATGCAACATCGACATAATCTAAGTAAAATTAATACCAATTTAGAACGTCAACGTCAATTACTTTCATCAACTACAAGTTCCGCTTATCTAGATTTAATTCCATTACAACGTTGTGAATCTTTATTAAAATTAATTACTAAAATTACTCAAATGGACTTAAAACCTAGGGATGTAATTGTTAGTAAATCCCATCGCTATTCTTCTAAGATAAAAGAATTATTACTTACAAGTAATAAAAAATGGAATGATCCCATTATTAAAACAGGTGGAGAACAATTATTAGTATTATTACCAAAATTAGTTAATACTATTATTAATTATCGAGATCAACAAATACCTGAAAGTTCACCTTCAATTGGTGGTTTATCCCCAGGTTCTTTATTAACACCATTAACTAACTCTGCTCAACCTTCTCCAGGTACTAGTCCTAAGGAAAGCTTTTTAGAAAAATCTTTTTTTAATTTAAGGAAAAGACATCAACGTACAACTAGTAGTACATCTACTAATTCTAGTTCACCTGAACCTGAAAATACATCTACATCTAAAAAATTAGTTAGTTTGTTAATTGGTATGTTAAAAAAGAATCATAAAAAACCGAATGAAAGTACAAGTACAATTATACCAAGAGATGAACCTATTCAATCTCCTATTAGTGAACAGTCAATTATTAATCGTAAATCGAATATACCTTCAATTGATGATTTTGAAATTATTAAACCAATATCACGTGGTGCTTTTGGAAGAGTTTATTTAGCACGAAAAAAAACGACTCAAGATTTATTTGCTATTAAAGTAATTAAAAAAGATGATATGGTAAGAAAAAATATGGTACGACAAGTTATGACGGAAAGGAAAGTAATGGCATTAGCATCGACCCCTTATGTAGTTAGTATGTTTTTTGCATTTCATTCCCAAAATTATTTATATTTAGTAATGGAATATATGATTGGTGGGGATTTAAGTTCCCTTTTACAAGGGTTTGGTATCTTTTCAGAAGAAATGGCTCAATTTTATGTAGCAGAAACAGTGTTAGCATTAGAATATTTACATAAAAATGGAGTGATTCATAGAGATTTAAAGCCAGATAATATATTAATTGATGCAGATGGACATATTAAATTAACGGATTTTGGATTGTCTAGGATATCTATTAAAGAACCAGAAATTGATTCTTTACCCAATAAAATTCAACGATCTAAATCTAAATTATTTAAAAGAAATCAATCGAAAAAAAATAAAGAATCTAAGAATATTAAAGAAAAATCAAAAATTATATTAAATAAAGGAGACACTAACAAAAGTAAAGAATATATTAAACCACCCAGTAATCGAGCATTATTAGGAACACCTGATTATTTAGCACCTGAACTATTATTAGGTATTGGTCATGATTCTTCCGTTGATTGGTGGGCTTTAGGTGTTTGTTTATTTGAATTTTTAATTGGTCATCCACCTTTTATGGATGATACACCTGAAGATATCTTTAATAATATATTAAATTTAAAAATACAATGGCCATCCGAAAACTATTTAACATATGAATCAATTGATTTAATACAACATTTATTAATACCAGATCCTTATAAAAGATATAAATCTAAAGATATTAAAAAACATTCATTTTTTAAATCAATTGAATGGGATAATTTAATTAATTTAGAAGTACCATTTAAACCTAATCCAGAAGGTAAATTAGATACTAGTTATTTTGAATTAAGAAATCAAAGACCAGATATATTAAAACATCAATTGGAAGATAATGATTTATTTGAAAATGATTTATTAACCGAAGGTTCTTCATCTTTAGCAGATCATCAATCAATTCCTATTATTTCTCCTCTTTTAAAACCAATTAATACAAATACAAATACAAATACAAATACAAATACAAATACAAATACAAATACAAATACAAAGGAACAGAAGAGTAATAATAATAATAATAATAATAATAAAGGAAAGAAAGATAGTAATAATATTAATGAAAAAGTAGATGAAATTCAGGAAGGAATTCATAATAATAATGAAGATTTTGATTCATTTCAATATAAAAATTTAGAATTATTATCGGAATATAATAAAGAAATGGCCAATGTAACTAAATGGCTACAAGAATCTGTAGCTCCAAATCAAAATAATAATAATACTTAATATTAATAATGGAAGTGAAAGTAAATTGAAATAATAATACATAGTAATAAGTGGATAAAGTAGATAAGAAATGAGATGTTAGTTTTTTTTATTGTTTTTTATGTTAAAGTGTTGTGATTAATTCTATTTTTTTAATAAAAAAAAGTTTATTTTTTTTATATTCTATTATTAGTTTTATAGTTAATAAATAAATTAGAATATATTAATAAATAATTAAATAATCTCTATTTTTATTTTTTCTTTAAACTTCCGTTAATTGAGAACCCATTTTAAATTGATGATAAAATTGTAACATTTCTGAAGTTATATTACGTTTTAATCCACTATTTAAAATTTCTTTAAAATCGGATAATTTCACCTAAAAGAAATTAAAATTAAAATTAAAATAACTCATAATAAATAACAAAAACTTACAAATTTATTCTCCATTGATTTCATTATACAATTCATTGCAGCTTCTTGACAAAGATGAACAATTTCAGCACCTGAACAACCTTCCGTCTAATTAAATCAACTTAAATAAACAATATAAAATTATCAATGATAATCTAACTACCTGTTCCACTAAATAATCAATATCCACATCTTTGTAAAATGGTATTTTTCTACTTTGAATATTAAATATTTCTTTTCTAGTAGTATTATCTGGTGGTCCAACATACAATATTCGATCCATTCTACCAGGTCTTAATAGAGCTGGATCCTAATTAAAATTCAATTATTATAAACAAATTAATTAATTTCTTATTTTAAATTTACAATAACATCCGGTCTATTAGTAGCACCAATAACTGTAACATGATTTAATTGATCAATACCATCTAATTCAATTAAAAACTGCGCTAAAACTCTTTCTTGAACTGAAGCAGTTTGATTGTTGGCTTCTCTTTTCACTGTTAATGCATCTAATTCATCAAAAAATATTATACTAGGTTGTGTTTGTCTAGCTTTTCTAAACACTTCTTTTAAATTTTTTTCACTTTGACCTACATATTTATCAAATAATTCAGGTCCTTTAACTAATAGAAAATTTAATCCGGATTCAGTTGCTAATGCTTTAGCCATCAATGTTTTACTACATCCTGGGGGGCCATAAAAGAGTAATCCTTTGGGTGGTGATATTCCAAATTTAGTAAATATTTCAGGTTGTTTTAAAGGCCATTCTACTGATTCTTTTAATTTTTGTCGTATATCATGTTGCCCTCCGATATCACTCCAATATACTTTAGGTACTTCAATTGCTACCTAGATTATAAATTAAAATATTTAGTTTTCATTTATTATTATTGTTATTATTATTATTATTATTATTATTTACTTCTCTCATAGCGCTTGGTTTAATTAAATTAAAAGCAGCAACTAAATCATTATATTCAAGTTTTAATTCATTAACTATAAAAAAATAATATAAATATTCAATATAATTATAATTATAATTTAACCTACTATCTGATTCTTGTTTTTCTATATTTCTTTTAATAGCCATTAATCCTGCTTCTTTAACTAGAGAACTTAAATCTGCTCCCACATAACCATAAGCTTTATCTGAAATATCTGAAATTTGTTGTTGAGTTAATTCATGATAAGTATCTTTTAATAAAGTGTTTAATATATCAAATCGATCTTCAGAACTTGGTATTCCTAAATAATATTAATATTAATATTATTTGTTAAAATTAAATAATCATAACTCAATAGTTACCAATTTCAATTTCAACATCAAATCTACCTGGTCGACGTAATGCTGGATCAATTGAATGCAATCGATTGGTGGTTCCAATTACCATGACCTTAGAACTGGTTTCATCACCTATACCGTCCATTAATGTTAAAAAAGTAGCTACGGTTCTCTTTTCAAGTTCCGATTGAGACTAATAAGATAATATTAGTAAATATTATAATTTTTATTTTTTATTTTCCATTTTTATTTTACTTACACTTTCTCTATTTGGACAAATAGCATCAATTTCATCAATACAAATAATACAAGGTTGATTTAATTTTGCTTTTTGAAATAGTTCTTTTATCTAAATAATAAACAAATATTATTATTATATTATTATTATATAAAATAAGCTACAATTATAAACTTACTCTTTCTTCCGTTTCACCCACATACCTTGAAGATAAATCCGGAGCGGATATCAATAATGTAAACACATTAAAATATTCAGCCATTGATTTAGCTAATAAAGTTTTACCCGTTCCTGGTGGACCAAATAATAATATACCTTTACTTGGTTTTAAATTATACTTTAATAATAAATCTTCTTTTTCAAAGGTAAATTGAATTAATTTTCTTATACTTTCAATTTCTTTTTTTATGCCTCCGATTTTTAATTCCACATGGGATTTGGTTGATGTCGCTTTTTTACTTGTTATGTCTAAGACAGACTGGTTGAGATTATATTTTCCTATTAAGTTGGGGGTAGTGTTTTCATTAATACTTTCAATTTTGAATAAATATGGTTTGCCACTTAAATTAATCGTTATAATCTCTTCGATTACTACATATTCTAATATCCCTATTTAACTTCATTAGTTTCATTCTACTTTTAAAAAAACTCTCCATTTACCTAATAATTGTTCAATATATTGTTTAAAATCTTTAATATCATTAACTTCTTTTGCAATGGGTATTAAGCTCACTTTTTTAATATCTATAATTTCTTTTTGAATTTCTTCTATTCGCATAACTCTCACTTCATCCCCATAAAACCCATTTAGATTCCTTATTGTATCATCGGTCACTATCAAATCTATAAAAATAATTTATATTTAAGTTCAAGTTCTATTAATAATAATATTCAAATAAATTTAAATTACCTTTTTCTTTTAACTCAAAACTTGGCCATACTCGAGCAATTACCCTTTTTTCTATAAGCTACTAAAAGTGGTTAGTATCAAATTGATAAAATATCTTATCTCTCCATCTCTTTCACTCTTTATTTCAAAAAATTAATAATAATAATCTTACCTCTTCTTCTTTTCTAATTAAACAGTAATCATTTGTTTTTAAATTTAACTTAAGCATCGTTTCAATTGACATAACTACTTTTCGATTAGGTTTGGTTGGTAGACTATTGTCTTTCGTTGTTTTGGATAATAGTTTTAGTGTGAAGTTGGACATTGTTTTTAAAGTTGAAAATGAAAACGAAACTGAAAATGAGAAGTCTATTTTGAACTATTTATTAGTTTGAGTATGCGTGTAGGGATTTTAAATTGCTTTCCTTTTTTAGTGATGTTTTAGAGGAATTTTTGATGCTCCTGGTAGTTAAAAATAATATTTGTTTGTTTAGTAATAAATGATTAATTATTTAAATAGCTTAATATATAAATAAACTATAAAATCTATATGATATGATAGTGACTTTATAATATAAGATTTTATTTCTTTATTTTAATATAAAACTTGTTTTTGAAAGGCTTTATAGCTTTTCTGTAACATGCATATTAACTGATATGATCAAATTTACTCTTATTATGTAGTATATAGTAAAAAAACATCATATTAAACTGAAGATTAAACACCCGACAAATTTAAGCTATTGGGGTATATCAAGATGGTGGAAGACAAGTAACGATCGATAGAAATGTCGATAATATTCATTTCGAAGGCTTTGATATAAGATAATAAAGCTATTGATAATGTAACAATAAACTTAAAGATATTAATAACAATATAACAACAATAAGTATCATAAAAAGAAGTACTTAGTTTAAAATAAATAACTATTGATTTTTAGTTATAGTTAATTCATTTTTTATTAAATAATTAGATTTATTTTTAGAAATTGAGTTTAAAAATAACTGAGAAAAATGAATGAGACAAAGTCAGAAAAAAATTGGAAGTTAAAATAAAAGTAAGGATTTGGATACGTCAAAATTAGTTCGACTTGTTAGGTTTAAAGAAACAATTTAAATGAAAGTCATTTTAATTTTTATCTTTTTGTTAACTAAGTGTTAGTTTGATGTTAAAAAATTAGAAAAAAACGGCATTAAATTAAATTTGAGTATTAAAACTCTCTTTCACAAAACTAAAAATTAAATCTTAATCAAAATGCTAGGGTACAAACGACTCTTTGCAATGACTGATAAATAACAATACTAGTAATAGCTTATTATTATAATCAAATTAGATCATTCTCATATGAACCCTTTAATGAGCCAATCTTACTCATACTTCAACTTACCAGCTATTGGTCAAGTTTAGAAATAAAAATTAGCTACATAGTACAATTTTATTAAATACTAATGAACTAAAAACCACAAAACGAAATTAAATTCAAGATTTAAAAACTTTAATAAACTATTTTAATTAAAACAAAAATGTCAAAACAAAATTTATTGTCTCAAGTTGTCAAAACAGGAATCCGTTCATTAACAACCAAAAATTTGAGTTCCTTACCAAAGAACTTTAAAATTACCGAAGAAATACGTAATGCTTTAGAAACTGGTAAACCTGTGGTAGCTTTAGAGTCTTCCAATATAGCTTACGGTATTGTCTAATAAATCATCCTCATTGTACAAATGCTAACCATACCATACCATATCATCCAGGCTTCCTATACCCTCGTAACGTTGAAATAGCCAATGATGTACAAAACATTGTAAGAGCACAAGGTAGTATCCCAGCTATGATAGCTTTATTAAATGGTAATGTACATATTGGATTGAATTCTGAGCAATTGAATCAATTAGCAAAAGCTGGTCCTAATGCTAGAAAAGTATCTAGAAGAGATTTAGCCTATACATTATCCGAGGTAGGTACTTATTTTATAATAAGGACAACTAATATATATTCATTTCACTCTTTGCTATTAGAAAATAGTAGGTGCTACTACAATAGCAAGTACGATGGTGTTAGCTCATAAAGTAGGTATCCCTATCTTTTCTACTGGTGGATTAGGTGGTGTACACTATGGTGCTGATAAAAGTATAATTTATATTTCAATCTACAATCTATTAATAAAACTAACTTTACTCCCCCATTAGCCTTTGATATCTCAGCAGATTTGACCGAATTAGGACGTACATCTATAACAGTTATATCAGCAGGGGCCAAATCTATATTAGATATTGGTAGTACTTTAGAATATTTAGAAACTCAAGGAGTAGCTGTAGCTACCTTGGGAGAAAGTGAATATTATCCAGGTTTTTTTACACCCACTTCAAATTATAAAGCACCTATTCATCTGAAGACTTTGGAACAAGCAACGAATATGATAGGTATCCTATTTTACCATAACCTATAATATTTAGTTTCTAATTTTTATTACTTTCTATTCAGACGCTCATTTCAACCTTGATTTACAATCTGGTATCTCCATTGGTGTACCCATCCCAGCTGAACTTTCTAAAGTTGGCAATGAGATACAAGCTGCTACTGATCAAGCAATTAAGGAATGTGAAGAGCAAAGTATTGAAGGAAAAACAGTGACTCTCTTTTTATTAAAGAGAATCAATGAATTAACCCAAGGAAAATCAGTCGAAGCTAACATTGCATTGATTAAAAATAATGCAATGATTGGTGGTAAGTTGGCATATTTACTTGCTAAGAAACGTAACGGGCAGGTAGAATAGGGGCTGATGTGGAGTAAAGCTCATGTTTTTATCAGAAATAAATCAAGTTACTATAAATATGTATGTATTTTTTACTGATTGCAAAAGTTTATGCCCTATTAAATGAAATATATTCTTAAAACTTCCTTATATTTATAGTTTTGGTAAACAGATATGATGATAATTCATTATTATGATCAATGACTTCAGGCTAGATGCAATAAGAGCGAGTATTAATGTTTGGAGTAGTGATTTATCGAATTTATTCTCAGCAAACTAGTGACTGAATCTATATTGTTAGTGTCAAAGCAGTTAAAATAGCATAGAAAGTGTGAGGAGTATTATTACCCATTTATTATATTTTTTGTTATTTATCAGTTTATAAAGTAAAAAAAACAAATATTTTGAATAAATTGATAAAAATGTAACAAAAACGGATAAAAGCTTTATAACAGATATTAAAAATGTTCAAAATTTTAATCATTACAAAATTAAAGATTTTTTTCGTATGAAGTTTTAAATATTTAAAATATCAATAAAACTTTAAGATACTAATCATATAAGAATAGGTTTCTTATAGTGAATATTACAATATCCTGTGAAAACCAGTACAAATATCAGGGTTAAAAATGCTGCAACAATAAAATCTGTCAAATTATATTTTTAGTTAAATGAATATACAAAGCTTTTAAGTCTTTAAAATCAAAGAATCTCGTATTGTTAAAAAGATCAATAAATAAAATGATAAATTCAAAACAATTAAAATAAAGAAGCATTATATGGGGATGTATTTTGTGTTTAAGAATTTTACTAACAATTTTTCCACTCAAATAGCGTTTAAAAAATGGAAAAAGTGATGAAGCCAAAAAAAACATCACCATATGGAAATTTTTTTATTAAAAATACGCAATACTTTTTTTTTCTCTTAGATAAAACATCAGATAACATCAATTAAATATCCATTTTGTTCTAAATATAGTCTTTTATCCATTCTTTATATACTATTAAAATTGATGTTTTACTACATAATAATCTTTCCTTTTTTAAAATAAGAGATATATACATATGTCAACCGATCCTAAGATCTCTTTAATAACCAAAGGTTTTGGAAAAATTTAAATTAACGATGAAAATCAATATAAGGGAAATTCTTATGGACTATTAATAACTATTTATTATGATCCTTTAATGTGCCATAAATTTAATGTCGACTCAGATGAAGCAGAACTATCTCTTATTATATTTGAAAGGGAAGCTAAATCACACGATTGGGGTGTTACTGAAAAAGCAAAATATTTTGGCAAATGTTTAGACAAAGGAACATATCCTCGGTATAAAACAGTTATTTTTTAAGCTGACCGGAGCTATTGGAAAGGTTTTAAAAGCCTGTCCAAAACAAGTTTTTCACAATGTACGTCAAATTTTAGATAAATTTGAGAATACTGTAAAATGATGACGGAAAACAGAATTATAATGAAACTCATACTAAAGAAAGTGTATAGCGACTATTGGCTTTGTATTATAATACATTAGAATTATCCAAACTTAATGGTAATTTAGAATTTAGTGAGTTATTTTTTTGATGTTTGAAAGTGGATTTGATGCCAATAATTAGAATAATTCTGAAAACTCGTTATTTTAGGAAATGTTTAGATAAATCTGTTTATTCATGGTGTCAAACAGTGCTTTATTCGGACTGGTCAGAACTTTTAGAAAGTTTCAGAATAAGATTCACATCATTATATGGTCCATTAGATGATCAGTGATTATTGATTAACTTTCATTATACTAAAATGAACAATAGATGCTATGAAGTTCGATCTATTAGTAAAATTCAGTACAATGAAAACTTTGATAAATTCAAGTTTTTATATTATATTATATTATATTATATTGGATTTACCTAGTTTTAATGATAATGTAGATGAAGCCGAATTCTTTCTTGTACTATTCTTTGTAGTAGCTGACTTTATGGCTGAGACGATGCTTAAAAGACTAAACACTCAAGTAAATCTTTAGACAAAGCGGTTCATCCATGATATGCTACAGAAAATTGTTTAAATTGGTCAGAGCTAATAGATAATTTTAAATAAAATTTTCTACTAAACTACGAGCCTACTGATTGTTTGTGCACATTACCTCAATTAAGACAAGAAGAAGGTGAAAGTTTACGGAATTTTCTTCACAGGTTTAACTTATGCTATACTAGAACTGCATCGCTGGTAAAGCGATATTTTGGCCAAGGATTGATTTTCTAAAGATGTGAAGAGTGCCAACAAAGAAGGTTTTCCATACGTTTAAAGAAATTTAATTTATTACTTTGTTACTGTTGTAACACCACTATTCTAACATTTGGGGGGTGTTTTTTTTTGTTTCATTACTTTTTCCATTTTTCAACCACCCTTTAAGTGGAAAAACTACTAGTAAAATTCTTAAACAAAAAAATACATCCCCATTTACTAATTTAAAAATAAGAATGAAATAAAGAAATGAAATAAGTATATTATAATTACAACTTTAGATTAAATTTCTAACTTTTTTATTCAAATATTAAAGGATACTTGTTTTTTCGTAGCTAAGTTTTTGCATATTACAAGTTGATAACTGAATACTTTAACTACAGAAAATGAGCAAAAAATACAAAAATATAATAGAATGAATTATTAAATATGGGTAAAGAAGAAAAAGAAATAGACTTGTGTGGCCTCATATAAAAAAAACGTGATATTTTTAGGAAGTTGACTTTCATATTTTCAATGAGCTAACCCTATTAGAAGAACCAAACCTTCAAAAAACAATCCATTCCTTGAAAATCACTTCCTGCTTTCAAAAACCTTAGTAAGCCCCCGACTATAAAGTTTTAATGAATACATCATTAAATACTATAACTTATAACATTAAGTTTACTCCTTATTTATGGTTAAATGCTAAATAAATATACGCTTTCTTCTTAAATGTATGACATACTAAATTTGTATCACATCATTGAAAAAGGTAATCAGTTCAAAAACATGAGTTAGTTTTCACAAAAAAATGTTAATTATCAAGTGAGTATAAACAATTTTGAGAATAACAGCGAATGTCTCACATAAACTACTATATATATATGTTACTCTAGTTTTAAAAAGTATATTTTTATAGTCTATACAATAATCTTTTAAATTCATAAAGTAATACAATTCAACTACTTAATGCTATTAAAATTGTTTCTGAAAATAGTCTCGAAACCTATTCATTTTTAATGAAAAACTATGTCTTAGATGTAATATTGTCCATAAAATATATTACAATCTTGTTTTTATTTTTATTTTTATTCTGGCGGAAATTAATCTAATTATATTATCTATTTCTTCTTACCCTTTCCTTTAGTTGGTGCAGCTGCTGGAGCTTCAGCGCTTTCCTTCTTTTTAGGTTTACAGGTAAAGTCAAGGGATGGTAATTCAACATTAAAGATTTCCTTATGTAATCTAAGACCAACTTCATACATATTAGCATTTGGATTTTTCTTCATTTCTTCCAAAATAGCGTCAGCTAAGATTTTGGGTTTTGGTGTAATATCGGAAAGCTTCACTTTTTTATCTTCTAACTCTTTTAACGTTTTGTTAATATCCTCATACTCATATCTATCTGCGCGGATACCCACACCTGGTGGTGCGTTTGTTTTAAGGTACTCTAATAAATTATTTAAAGCTTCTGGATGGGCATCTTTTAATTGTAATAATCTTTTATGAGTTTTCCTTTCAAAAACTTCTTGTCGTTTTTTATGAATGAATGGTGACTTTGGAACTGCCCAACGTTCAGTTTTGGTTGGCAATGAAACCATACCACTGCATGGAATGTTTAATTCATATGAAGCACGTCTTGCGAAATCAACATAGAAATCAACAATTGAAGGAATGAAACTTCTAAAATGTAAGTTACAGCTGACTATATTATGCTTCGACTCAACTTTTTGTGGTTCTAAAATAATTAGTTTTTAATAAAAAAGGACAAAGTTTATTTGCTTACTTTTATAAATTGGATCAATATTTTCGGAGTCATTAACTTTAACTGCATTTCTATCTGGTAAAACTGGAAGATCGGCGATTGGATCAAACATACTAAAATTTTTATTGTTAGTTTATGGCCATTAAATTGATATCAATAAAATTATAAATATTTACGTTGATATTTCACGAGCTTTAATTGCTGGTATTTTTGGTATAGCAGCTATCTAAAAGGTCATTATATAAGAAACCCCTAAATTAAAAATATAATTTACCTTTGAAGCATTTGATAATATTAAACTGATAGTAGGTCTAACTCGAGATATCATCTTTGATTTTAAATGGTCTTATACTTAACACAAACTCTAAATTGAATTATAAGATATTTAAAAATCAGAACTGCAAAATCTTGGTGATTCTGTAAAATTGAATTTGTGCAAAATACTTTCACACTAGTTTGAATAATTTGGATTAATTTACTCATTTAATTTTGAATAAAAAAATCCCATATAAAAATAAATTCAAATTTCAACTAGATAACCTTTAGTCAATACTCAAAATCAAGATATGAGTTTCAGGAAAGAAGCAAGTAAAGTTATCAAAATGACCAAGCACATGGTCAAGGGGAAGCTTATAAGCGAACCCAAATGGTTAAAAGCAGCAGAAAAATTCCCAAATAATACAAGTTTTGTACGTAGTCCTTCAACGTTTACAATTGATGCTGCATTGCCATTTGAAACCGATTTCAAACAAACAAAGAAAATAGTCCAATTTTCTAGTAACAACCCTTTAAAAGGAAAAGCCACTCTTAAAAAAACGAAATTTGTTTCACCAATACCACCAAAGATTGTTTATCCTGAAGATGAGCTACGTAAAGAATTCTTTAAAGACCATCCATTTGAGTTGGTTCGCCCTGTAAGTTTAGTGGAAAAAGACGGAGTAGCCGGAGAGTCTTGGGCAAAACTCTTATCGGAGGATAAGTCAAAGAAAGTTTCATCTGAAGAGTATGGTTTGTTTATTTGTTTATTAAGCGCTTACTAATTTTTTTAGCGTTATCAAGTTCCAACTTTATTTAATGACTCAAGGTATTAGTAAAAACGAAGCTTATGAAATAGCTACAAGGGAATTAACTAAGCATCGTATTGCTGAAGAATATGAGGAAGAAATGGCTATTAATCAAGCCAAGAAATTAGGAGTTAAATTGAGTAAAGATGCTGTTCAACAAGGATTAGAACAAGAAGCTATACATTTAGAAAAGAGCAGAGAAGCAATTGAACTTTCGGACGCCTTGTAAATTATTTTTTATTTATTTAGTCAAATACTTAACTGTATTTTTTTATAGACGCAAATCACAGGAATTTACCGCTGAGAAATCTTTCAAGGAGGAAGAGCCTATTTCTAATCCAAACTTGTAAAATTGTACAACTAAACTGTACTAAAATTACTCAATTCTAATAGAAGTATAAAGGTAGAAATTAATATTCTTTAAAAAGTTCATTACTTTGTATTTTAATTTTAAACATTAAACTGTACTTGTACTTAAATCATGAACACTGTTTCCTAATGATGAGTATTTTAAAAGGCGAGTATGAATGATATAACTAAGTGTAGCACCTTGATCTAATGAATTTAAAGCGTTTTGTAAACCTTTGATTTTATATCAAGGGAGCTTAAAGGGGATATCTTGATTTTAACTGAATCAAACAACAATCTCTGAAGGAATCTAAGCTACATTTAAAATTTTAACGATCATGTTTCTCAAATATTATATGACTGTTTCTAACCATCTCAACCTTTTTTAGGCATATCATATTACAGTAACTATTTTTTTATAATTTGTAATAAAAATAATAAAATACAATTAACATTATACACACAAGCGTAAAAACCTAATTCAATTACAGCATCGGATTTTACTTTTATCTTATTTATAGTAGTAAACAGTAATTTAAATTATATGTATATTGTAATCATATTTTATAACAGTATCCCACAACTAATATTTTAGATAAAATGGAAGCTTTATTTTCAAAGTACGATTCTATAAAATCATATCGTTTATAGCTTAATGATATTCTAGCTATAGGATTAATGCGGTCCAATGATTATATGTTTGCTTTAACGAATAAAAACATTAGCATTTTTAAAAACAGAGTCAAAATTAATTGATGGTGAAACTGTTTGATGAGACATTAAGGTTAAGCTCGAAGCTAATTGACAGTCCTTTATAACTAAAGGTAACGTATCTTTAGGGAAGGTAAAGGCCCTATACCTAGAATACACCATTTCATTTTGATTGAAATAATATGACAAAAAAGAGCTTAAGGAACCAACCAAACTAAAAATAAATTAGACATTTTTGCCATTATTTGTATGTAGTTATTACCTATCGCCAGCTCCAGATACAGAAACAGGGGAATCAATAACTTTTGGAGGAGGAATATGGGATGCTACAACGTCATCATTGCAATTTTGAATTAACAAGACACCTTCAGAACCTAATTTGATAACTAAATAAGGAATAAACTTGGATAATTCTATCCCCAGCTTGGTAGTATCATTTATACTCAAATTATCATCTACTTGTATACCAAAGTACCTTTCATACATTGCTTTAAGTTCATATTGATTTGGTGAAGCAAAAGTAGGAGCTAAACCATGATCACTGAAGATACGTGTAGATTTTTTTATTGATGTGGGTTCAAAAATGGTAACTATTTTATTTTTATGGCTCTCTTTTAGTATCTCCTCAATTGATTCCGGCGATAAATTTCCATCAAAACATATCACTTTCGGTTTTATTGCGTCTATTTTATCTTTGATCAAAGAAGGTGTAATCTGATTTTCAATGATACCCATATCGGCTATTGCCCCAAATAATTGTCCTTTTGAAGTATGAATTGCATGATATACTGAAGTTGTTTCTTCATTTGATGATTTAATGATATTATTTGAGTCCTAAATAATATAAACTAAATCTAATAATAAAGTAAAATAAGCATACCAACCCATAGTTATTAAGTGATTTCAATACAAAGTCACCGTACATATCATTTCCAACCACGCTTAGGAAAGCAGTTTCACTTCCTAATTGTTGTGTAGTTCTAGCCAAATTAGCGCCAACACCGCCTAATTCAACCACTACTTTCCCTGGGCTAGATGTATTTAATAGATCCTGATTGCCATCATTGGTACTTGTTCCCACTACATCTACTCCACAGCCTCCGATTACTAATAGTGTGTTATTGGCATGTTTATTAACTAAAATTATAAGTTTAAAAAAGTTTTGAAGATATATATTAATTTAAACACGTAAGTTATTTCAACAATAATAAAAACATATCATTTAATATAATATTAAATTAGAAATTTCATACATTTTAATTATCTTCAGTAAATATTTTAAGGTTATAATATATAATGTATTAAACTTTTATTTTAATTACCTTTTCTATTATCAGTGCTATACTGTCTCTTTGAAAGCATGTTGGCGAGTTTTCCACCAATTACAGCATTGTTTTTAACTAAAGAGATATTAGAGCTTAAAGATTTTCCTTTTGTTAATTCGTTAACTCTTTTAAGTAAAAATGGTGTGACATGTTTTCCTTCAATATTTTGAGCCACACTTTCTTCAACTGCCATATTTATAGCAGATTGAATTTCATCTCCGGCTTTAGAGAACTCCGGTGGAATAGGCACGCCAATAACAATACCAGATTGTAACCCAAGTTTTAAATGAGAGTCTAATAAAAACAGTTATAAAAAATAATCTAAGTGAGAGTAATATACCTATCAAGTTAGTAGCTTGTTCTATTTTTTTCAAATGGATAGGAGACTTGTATGGTGAAGTAGGGGTAAAAAAGGCAGGGAAATAATCAGTTTCACCTAAAGTAGCAACTGCTACACCTTGAGTTTCTAAATATTCTAAAGTGCTGCCAATATCTAAAATCGACTTTGCCCCTGCACAAATAACAGTTATTGGAGTACGACCCAATTCAGTTAAGTCAGCGGAGATATCAAAAGCTAAAATTTAAGTTAGATTAGCTAAGAAAATTTAAAAAGTATACTTTTTTCCGCGCCACGATGTACTCCCCCAATGCCACCAGTAACAAATATTGGTATACCAACTTTATGAGCTAAAATCATAGTACTTGCAACGGTAGTAGCGCCAATCAATTTCTAAAAATTAGTAGATATTAAAAATAACTGTAAAATGAGCTATACTTCTGATATAGTATAAGATAAATCTCTTCTAGATACTTTTCTAGCCTTTAGTCCAGCTTCACCCAACATATTCAACTGTTCTTTTTCAAGTCCAATATGTACATTACCATTTAAAAGAGCAATGGTTGCTGGGATACTGCCTTGTTCTCTTATTATTCCTTCAACTTCAGCTGCAGTTTCGACATTTTGTGGGTATGGCATACCTTAAATTGCATTAAGGATCTATAACATACGTTTAAATTATTATAGCTTACCATGAGAGATAATAGTAGACTCTAACGCTACTACTGGTTTTCCAGTTTCTAAAGCATCTCTTATTTCTTCGGTTATTTTAAAATTTGATGGTAATGAATTCAAACTTTTGTTATGTAAAGATCTAATTGAGTTTCTTTTTATTTGTGATACTAAACTGCGTTTGAAATTTATTAGTTTTAACATTTTGACTGAAAGAAAATTAATAGTTGAGTTTTTTGATTTATATACAGTTTATTACTAAATGGTATTGACACCAACTCACCGAATTAAATATTATTTCCGAACAGCCAATGATAGTTAAGATTCAATATTATTCTACGTAAGGTTGAAGCTATTCTTAATCTTAATGAACAATATATATTATAGGACTGGTGTTAAAATGTAATGACCAGATTAATTGATAGATCCAAATGCATTCATGTTACAAAGTTCCAATTTTAATAGGCACTTTTGATTTTGAGGAAAAACATCTGATATCTTTCGGAAGAATCACTTAGGTGGTTTAAAAGCATCGGAATTAGTTTTCATGGTACTTTATAATTCAATTTATTAGATTTTTAAGAAATAATAGAAACAATATTAAGTTACATCAATCCTTATAAATTACTTAATTATTTTACTTTATAAGACTTTAATATTGAAATCTTTTTCATAAAAAGTGCATTGATTACAACCATTGATGTCTAGCGCTTTCACGAATGTTTACTTCATGTTTTATATTTGCGTTAGTTTAAACCCAAGGGGTTACGTTTAAAGTTGAAGACAACTGAGTGCAAATCGTAGCTTGCATTTCATCACTGAAAAAAACAGCAACTACAAAAAACTAAAAAAAGCTCAATACTATCCCTTGAACTATTTGATGATAACAATCTTCAGTAATATCACCCGATAACGTTTGATTTGTATTATCTACCCAAATCTATTTAAACCTTCAATGTCTAACTTGTTCTTCAGAATCATTGGTAGTACCATCGATATTATGTACCATTTGAGATTGTTGTCAAAGCTGATGAATATCTTGTTCTGAAAAACCAACTTCTATTAACCTACCAAACCCAGTGGCTGGTGCAATCAGTTCTAAATAATAACACTAGCTTTATTGTTACTATTCGATTGCCATCATCTTCCCTTCAGGTTCTTTACTATTTAGTAAGCTTTCTAGAGTCATGATTTAAGTCATGATTCGAGAGTTTAAAGGACCTGTAACCCTATGATTATTTTGATATATCAATGAGATGGTATTATCAGTACTACGATATTTCAAATAGTTTGAGTAATTTGATTATGTTATCTTATTATTCATTCGCTTTTCTTATAAGTTCGAATACGTTATTTTCTTTTGATATATAAATTGAGCGTATATATCATAAGTTTTTTACACGTACTGTGCGAAGCACAAAAAGAATAAGGGCTAATATGTTTATAATATGTAAAATAACGATAATAACACTAAACCTTTGATATCCTTATAAAATGCTATTTAGACGATTGATTACACTTTTGAATTCTTTTACGTATTGAAACCTTAGTCTTAATTTAGTTGTTAATTTATGGTTATCTGTTTTTAATCTGTTTTTAATCTGATTTTAGATCCTTTTATACAACTCTTGGAGCTTTAACTGCCTATATCTATGTCACCAAGGTCGGGATGTTCATGGGTTATTTTGTTAAAAAATAATAGGAAATGAGAAATCTAGACAAGGCTAGATATAAAGTTAACCCAGTTCTATTTGAAATGAAATCTGATATTGCAATATCAAAATTTACAGGTATATTAGGATTTATAATAGTTTTTAAAAAATTACAATAGCTATAAAACAAAAAACTAAATAGAAAACTATAATTAATTCATAATAAATTAAATAAAGTTTTTGTAATTTATTTTTATTAAAAATATTATTAATATTAAAACAATAAAGTATAAGAAATTAATCTTAAATGTTTTTTAAAAAGCCAAAGATTTTATAACTAACTTTAAAAGCTTAATATTTAATTAATTTAGCATAAAAAATAAAATAAAAGATTTAAAATAATATCTTAATACTTAAAATATATATTAATTTTAAAAAAAGTATATTAATATGAAAATGAATAGAAGTTTTTAATAAGCAGTCCAAAATTTTTTAAAAACATTTAAAAGCTAATTTCTTATACTTTATTGTTTTAATATTAATAATATTTTTAATAAAAATAAATTACAAAAACTTTATTTAATTTATTATGAATTAATTATAGTTTTCTATTTAGTTTTTTGTTTTATAGCTATTGTAATTTTTTAAAAACTATTGTATAAATTTTAACACATTTGTAATAAAATATCATAAAATAATTAACAAGTATTAATACATTAAATAATACAGCTATATTAGAAAATTAATTTTGATTTTTAAATTATAAAGTTTATCAGGTTTTTATTGTATATTTTAAATAACTATAATTATTATAAAAATAAATATAAAAGTATAAAAATTTGGGATAAAAATCTGGCTTACTTAAATAATATATAAGTTTTATTGAAAATATTAACATTTTATTTAAAATCTATAAAGTCATTTTAATATAAATTATCCCTAGCTGAGAAACTATTGTTTAAATAGCTTATTTTATATAAACTTATAATAAACTGGTTCTAATATAAAAAAACTGGTTTAATATACGGGGGTGTATTTGTAAGTTATAAATTAAAAATCAGCCATAAAATTATATAGTTTTTTATTGGTAACATTATTTATAATATAATCCAAAGTCGATTCATAATATAATTATTTTTTAGTACAGCTTATTAAAGAAATTTATGGATATCTTTTGCTTAATTTTTTTGACACTTGTTCAACTTTTATTGGCACTAACTTTGGGATTTAATAAAATATTAAATGTTTTTAAAGCGTTCTTACTATATGCATAAGCATTTATAATTCCAATATGCCTCTGGAAGATTCACTTATACTACACTAAATTATCAATTGATAATTTAATTGCCTTTTAATTTTGAAACTTCAATAGCTCACCTTTAGTTGAATTTACATAAGGCAGAATATAAAATTGCTAACTATAATTTATCAAACATAGATGCTGCTAAAGAAGTCCTCAAATGGTTACTAAACCTTCATAACTCATTATAAACTACCCTACATTTCACCCATTTAACAAGCATTAGAAATGCTAATAAAATACTTAGGAGCTTATACCCTTTCAAGATTTTAATTCTTTTTAAAGTATAAATGAATCAAAGAAACATCTACTTATAAATAACTATGATAGTATTATCATTTATGATAGTTATAAATAGATTTATTTGTTTGCTTAGCACTCAATTTTTCAGCTCTAATTTATTAATTTATATGTTGTAACAAGTTAATATATGCTATGATTAAAGATAGTTAAAAGTGTTAATACGGGAGCAATTAAAACTTTGAGTCAAATAAATAAAATAAATACACGGGTTTGGTAAACTTACTTATTATGTCCTTTATAATCTACTTATCAAGCTTAAGGAATAATTTCAATTTGTATGTTCCTATGAATAAAATATTCATTAAAATTCATCACAAAAGGTTCATTTAGATCTACCAAAATCCAAGGAATTTCAAGCTGGATTTTTATGTTATATAAGTATTTTTTTAAAGATTCTAATATTCAAGTTATTTTATTGTTATTTATTTTCAAACTTAAAACAGCTTTTAGAATTGCAAATGACAAAGTTATTAAAGAAACGCAATTCCATTTGAATTTTGCCATCACTTCCTATTTACTTATTAATTCCTCAACTCAAAATTATAATTAAGAACTCAGATATTCTTTAACCAACTAAATAAATAAAAAAGTTCATATACAATTAGAGTTCTATAGTGTAACATTTATAGTGAAATAGAAGACTATGATGAACAGGCAATATTGACTTGAATACAAGGATCTATCGATATTAATATACTGTTTAGATTAACAATCCAAGTTAACAACTAATTATAGAACCTCTAGTTGAAAGTGGAACTAAAATTTTTAATTAGCATTATGTGGTATGAAAATAAAAAGGTTAAAATCAGTAAAATTTATTTTTAGATTCAATAGCATAGCTTTGTGCACATAATTATTGAAATAAAGTGGCAAATATTATTTTCATCTTGCATGGGAAATACTTTGTAATAACTCAATAACCTTACAAAATGGATATCGAATTCCTTCCTTTGGACTTTGATCCCGAAGTATAAATGAAGAAGATATCTTACACTTCTCATCAATCCAAAATTTTATTCTTTCGAATCGATATTTTGTCTCTATACCGCCTATTCACTCCAGTAACATCTATCCTTCCTAGTTTTTCTTAAAATTAATTTTTATAGCTTCTTTTTTTAATTAATTTTTCTTTATTTAGAATCAAGCATTTATTTAATAAAATAGAAACTTTATTACAAGTATATAAATAAAACTAATTCTCTCTTATAAATGTAAAAAAAGTTTTTTTTCTCACTTCAAGTTTTAAACCCAATTACAAAAAATCCACATAATGGCAGGTGAATTCGTAAAAAGTTTTCTTGTTGGTTATTTAATGTTTCTACAATTTCAAGGTCAAGCGGTATGGAATATATTAAATTCAAAGTTTGATTCTTTTTCTTTATTGTTAATTGGCTCTTATCTATGTGCATTATCAACCTATTTCATATCTTCTTTCTTTTTTTATCTCGTTGATATTCATTACTTTACCAATTATTCACAATATAAAATTCAGCAACGTAAAAAAGAAGTTCACGAAGATTATATAAAAGCATTGCCAGTTGTTTCCAAGAATTTTTTATTGATTGCATTTCCATATTCCTATTCATTATATTATTTGTTACATCCCACTTCCCCCATGTATTCCTCTTTGGAACAAGCAAAGGAATACTTTAGTCAAGTACCTACAATTGGGCAATTTTTAAGAGATATCATCATTTATTTACTTATTACTGAAGCTGGATTTTATTATGTTCATCGATTACTTCATCATCCTTTACTTTATGCTAAATTTCATAAATTACATCATGAGTTTACCGCTCCCATTGGTTTAGCAGGTAATTTCATCTTTCTATATTCATTTTATCCTTTATTAACTTGAATAGCTGTTTATGCCACTGTCCCTGAATTCATGTTTTCTAATATGTTACCGTTAATGTTGGGACCACTAATATTAAGGTCTCATCCACTCACTGTTTATTTTTGGTTTATATTTGCAATTTTAAATACAGTAACAGTCCATTCTGGTTACAACCTTCCTTTTTTACGTCCTGCCGCTGGTCACGATTATCACCATGAAAAATTTCACTATATGTTTGGGTTGCTGGGCATCCTGGATCGTTTCCATAAAACGGATGGTGATTTTAATAAGGTTAAAAAATAAGTCTTTCTTTTTTTGAATATATTAAATTTTAGTCAAAATCAACCCAAATTTATTGTAGTCATTGCCTATTGCAGTTACATACAGCTTATGACTGGCAATTTATTTATTTATTTTATTCGATGAGTTTATTATGAATTGTTTTAGCAAGGATTTTATTTTATTTGAAATTAGATCCACTTCATATGGGGGTGTCCGAATTGGTTTCATTTTTTTATCCAATTTTTAAATTATTTTATTATAATTTATATTGTAAGTTAGCGGAATTTCTATCAAATTTAATATAAACTCCTGAATTAGCAAGGCTTTTGCCAATATAGCCTATATAGTGATAGCAATTAAAGTTGTAATATGTAACATGTAAATAAATATATTTTTATAAAACTTTATTAAGAAATATTTATTATTAACTGCTTTATAGCCAACACTGCAGATTTACTATCAAATAAATAAATTATTTTAATGTTGTAATTACATTATCAATATATCGCTAAGTTAATAAATAGCTGCATGGGAGGGAGTGGTTAGCCCCAAAACTATAATTAACCATCCCTATGTAACATAAGCAGTGTAATGATAGTTTTTACTTATTATTACAACTACTTGCTCTTTGACTATTTATTAACTTAGCTATCAATAATTTAAGTAATATCAACATTTAATAATTGATTTCTATCATCTAATAAGCTACTTACTTGCTTACTAAATATTGAAACTTTGAAATTTTCAATTATTTTTGTAAGATAAGCTGGGGTTGATCTTTTAATTTTTCTATCCTCTATAGACTCTATAACTTTAATTGTAATTATATCGCTTTTTTTGATCTATCAGATACTGGATAACAGTGTAGTTTATTACCACATTTAATAAATGTAAATACTTTTTAATACTTGTATTTTTATTATTTTTTTTGTATCTTTGTTTCTTTCATACTTTTTAAAAATTATATTTGTTTTCCCATTATTGACAGTTGAGTTATTAACTCTATTATTTTCACAAATAAAAATCTCAAATTTTGAAATTAATTGATCAATATCCTCTATTTTACCTAATGCTTCAAAACTATTTTTCCACTGTGAAAGATTTCCAAAATGTCCGTCAACTATACTTTTTCCATGATGCTCAACAAAAAAATTAAGATCAATATTTAAACTACTATTTATTTTATAAGTTTCTTCAAATATATAATGCAAAAACTCTTGAGATTTAAAATGATATCCCATATCTGCCCATATATTAATTTTTGTAAACTTTTTAAACAAAGGCTCTTTAGATATTAAATCAACTAAACAATCTCCTGCATATGCTGAATCATGATTTAACATTTCAGATAAATAATCAAAATAAACTTTGCCTATTGTTCTATCATTTTTTAAATATAAAACGCCAAACCCTAATACTGATATAGCTTGTTTATTATAATGATCTAAATTTATTGGATCTGGTCTTGTTCCTATTTCCATATTTTGTTTAAAGTCTAAAATTATTATACAACTTCTATTATTTAATTTTTTAATAGTTTCATTAAATATGTTTTTTTGAGTATCAACACAAAATTCATGTAGTTTATATAACCTTTTTTCTTTATTAAAAGATTCCTCTATCTCTGCTTTATTTTTTGTCGCTGTATTTATTTTATTTTCAAATAGCTTTTTTCTAACTGTATACTGGGCACATATATTACATAAATCTGTTTTTCTTGCTGGGTTTTTAAAATTATTTGGTATATATTTGAAAAATATTGACCTAGCTACTGCTTTATCTTTTAAATCATTAAAATATTTACTGTATATCATTCTTCTACTTTTATTTAATATATATGTATTATCTGACGAATATTTATTATCATTATTTTTTTTATTGAATCTTAATGAAATAGTTGACTTATCAAGTAAATATTGTATAATAATCTCAATTTGCTCATCTTTAATTTTTTTTGTATTTTTAATAATAGGTTGTAATGTTGGTGTTTTATTATTACTAATTATTTTTGAATGATCATATTGATTTCTATTTCTATTAAATCCAAAACTTTTACATTCATCAAAAGAATATACTGAAGCTATAGTCGATAATGATGCTACTTGTTGGTTTTTATTTCCTGTTTCGTTTAAAGCACTAATTTTATACATTGCTTGATTAAGTTTGTTATTATTAATAGTAAAATTTAATAACTTTTCTTTTCTTTTTTTTGTTTTATTATAAAATCCCATAAACTCTGGGTTATTGTGAATAGTTGTTAAAATTGATGTAAATGAATTACAATGTTTATATAATGTGCTTCTCCCTATCGTATTAAAGTTTTTAGAAATTCCATTTCGAAGTTTAGTTATAAAAGCTTGTATTTTGTTTTTATTTTAATAAAAAACAAAGTCAAATAATTATATATTTACATCTTATATAGCTATTGAATATTTAATAAAAAATACAAAACACTGTGAAATATCGTTTCATCAGCTCTATGATTGATTATCGCATAATAATCACTTAACTTGTTTACAAAACTAGTTGGAGTATAAAAGAGATCCTTCAACATAATAGCTCGAGGCTTTTTAATTGAATTATCCCCTAATATTGTACTTTTAATAAAGCCACTAAGTCTTATAGTATTTTACGTAGATTTTACAGCAGTATCTTCTATTCTATTTATTTTATATAGTTCATAGTTTATTGTGCACTATTCCTATTAATTTAAGTCTATCTTAGTTACATAAACTAAGGCCTTTTGACTTACGGCCAGTTAATTAAGCTAGAACTGCCTTTAACTCCAATCACTGAGTAGCAACTTTCACAAACATATAATTAAAAAAAATAAAAAAAATAAATAAATAAATAAGTCTTTTAAGTTAAATTTTTATATTTAATTTTAAGCTTTTTAGATTTAGCTAATCATACATTAAAGACTTACAAATTTAAAAACTTAAAATTTGGATTAATTTCTAGTTAAGTTCTGAAACCAATTCGGACACCCCCATATGATAAAAGTCAATAAATGAAATATTGATATGTTTAAACTTAATTGGAGTTATTTGTTGAAATTTTTTAATATTGCGATAATATAGAAAGTTATTAGTTTTATTAATTTATATTTTGAGTATTACAATAAAACTAATACCGTATAATGATACATTGGTTAATTATTTTATTTTTAAAAAGTTTATTAAGTTAATTGATATTACAAATTGAATAATGATATAGTGATATTTAAATAGTTCTATATTTAACTTGATCCTCAATTTTGATGTTAAAGATAAATAAGAGTTAAATTGTAGAAGCAATAAAAATATCTTACTATCCTAAATAATAGAATAACTAAAAAGTATATTAAAAGCGTTTAGCTCAATCAACATATAACACAACCCTATAAAATAATAAAAATGAATCAATCCAACCTTACAATCTTTTTAATTTAAACAAATAATCTTGGCGCTTTATTTTGTAAATATAAAAATTCATCATATTTAACTAAATCTAAATAAATATCAAAAAATAAACAACTTAATCAAAACAAATAATATTAATCTTACCAAAATTATCGGGTAAAGCATAACAAGCAAGTGCAGAAACTTTACCATCTGGTAATGCTTTACCTACAATTTCTACAATTTTACTACGAACTTGAACATTCTGTTGAGTGATAATGACGATGGTTAAAAATAAGATGATGTGAAATAATAAAAAATACGGACTTACATTATTTAATAAAATTTCAACTCTTCCACGATCCGATGCTTCAAGGATACTAAATTCTGGATTCATCTAATTTCAATTATTTCATCTTAATTTAGCTAATACAAATTAATTTATAAATTTAAACTTACACTTTCAACACTGCCAATGATACGAATAACTTGATTAATATGAGCATTGATTTGACTGGAATTAATTCTTAACGTTGGGGCATCCATTTTAAAATACTTAAAAGTTTTCAATAAATAAATAAAAAGATGAGTTAAATAACACTAAGCTTAATTCACCTTTATTTAGTAAATTGATATCGAAAATTGAAATTTTGAACCAATCAAAAAGGCTAGGTTGAATGCGTTTATTGTATAGGATTTAATTTAAGGACAAAGAAGTATTATAAAATAAAATTAATAATCTATATAACAATAAACATGCAATTAATAAACAAATTAATTATAAAATATAAACTATTGTTTAAATATTTTTATTATTGATCCATTTTAAGATGTAAATTTGAACTAAAATCCATAGACATCTAAAAAAATAAACATTACTATTAACATTTCATAATAACAATATTAAATAACATTCTTACTTGTTTATATTTTTCTAAATTAAAATTTGGGCAAATTTCAATTTCATCTTTAGGAGAAAAATATTCCAACAACAATAAAATTAGAAAATCAATAGCTGCAAAGATACAAAATAAGATTCCAGAAAAGGGACCACAGCCGTAATATCTATACATATAAAATATCAAATATTAACATTACTTCTTTAACTAATAAATAAAATAGTAATTATAAATAATCTTACTTTTTCAATCGATTTAATAATGGGGGATGTTGTGATTTTATAATTTTAAAATAAATCTACAACAAAAATTTCATTTATATTAAATAATTTCAATAAAATAAAAATAAACTATTACTCTTTCTGTTCTATCACAAACATCAGCCCAAGAATACATTTTCATTACTTTTTGATGCATTTTAAATGGATCAATCGGTGATGTTTGTATTTTTTCAATTGCTTCAGATACTGTTTTAATCATATCTAAATGAATATATTCAATAAAAAACTCAACTTAGAATTTAAAAAATTATTTACCTTTTTCTTCTGGCATACCAAAATGTAACATATCTCTTGGTAATACTTCAGGTATACCCCCTACTTTAGTACTAACTACCATTAAACTAAATAAAATAGAAAATTTTAGTTTAAATTTTAATAGAAATTTCATTTTTTACCCACAACTAGCCGCTTCTACTACAGCAATACAAAAGGCTTCGGTTAAACTTGTATTTAAGAATATGTTTCCTTTAACTAATACCTTCATAATAAAATAAAATAAATTAATAATTAATAATTAATAATTAATAATTAATAATTATTAATAATAAATACTTACTGATCGAACATCTTCTTTTTTAATTTTACCTAGTAATTCCACTCGATCTGTAATTAAATGTTTTTCTCTCATTTGTTCTAAATCTACTCTTTTTGGGCCATCACCACCTTAAAATTTATTATATTAACTAATATCAATTATAAATAAATTATAGCTTACCAATTAAAAACTTAACATTCGAATATTTTTGACAAATTCTAGGTATTATGGCTACTAATAAATCAATACCTTTACGATAAACTAATCTTGATAATACGACTATAGTAACTAATATAAAAAATAAATATTATTTAATATAACTAATAGAATCAAAAAATACTAAACTTAGGGTCCGCTTGTTTAGGATCAGGTAAAAAATTGCTAGGAACAATAGCATTTGGAATCACTGATACAATATCGGGATCTAAATTGGCCCTTAATACCGTATTTTCTCTACTAATTAAAAATATAATATTATTAATATTATAAAAAATAAACCTTCTTCATTTTTGACATTGTTAAAAATAGAAATTAAAACTAAATTTGATATAAAAAGAATTACCAAGTATGTGAAACGCATATCACATGATCAATATCACTTAAATTAAACTTCAAAAATTTGTTCATACCAATAGAAGATGTATCTGCAAATCCAAATAGAGAATGATCGGTAAAACAAGCTTTTAATCCCATAGTACGTGCATGAAAAATAGCTTCTAAAGCCATACAAGAAAAGGCCTAATATTAAATTATTAATATTAATTATCAAACAAAGTTTTATAGTTGAGTTAGATGAAACATGGTTGTTAGGAGAGTGTTAATGGAAAATGAAAAAAATTACAACTTACTTGATGCCCATGAACAATGGAAATCTTTTCTCTTATTACAATATTTCGAAATAGGGGAAAAAATAAAAATAAATTGGGGAAAGTAGCTTGATTATAAATAACAAAATGAGGGACATAATATACTTTTAAACCATTCGGTAGATATCTTATTCCTACTCTTTCATTATAATTGTGAGTGATCACGATTACCTACAGTTGATAGATTAGCCCGTTGCATTGAAAATTATGATATATTTTTATTATGGTTGGGAAAAACAATAAGTACTACTTACTTTATGTCCTTTTTCTATTAATTGTTGAGCTAAATGATAAAGATGTGATTCCACTCCACCTACATTAGGGAAAAAAAAATCGGAGACAAAGCTAATATAATAAATAAAAAGGTTATAATCAAGAGAAATAAAAATCCACTAGATCATTAATTAGTTACCATATATTCAATTTCATTTTCTGCTTTTATTTGATCGTTTTAATAATGTCATTAATTATAATTTTAAAAAAAGTTATAAAAAAATAGAATTTTGATTTTTGCATCTTTGAATCTTTATTTTTTGAAATTAAAAATTGTCATATAATATTAATTAAATTAAATAAAAAATTAGAAAAAAAGGTAGAAACTTCTATAAATGTGTTTAATAAAATAGAATCTATGACTAAGAGAAGAGGATTAAACTAAGCCCCATAAAGATCTGTCAATAGTAAAAGATAAATAAAAACTCTATAAAAATAAACAATAAACTTACTTATTTAACGCTTCTTAAGTTTAGTAGAAAATGTTTTCAATGGATCATGACGCTAGAAATAGAACATTAGAATTAACATATTGATCCTAAATAACTAAAACTTACCCTTTTATTTTTACGATGACTATCTCTATGTTTATTTTCAAACTTAATACCTTTTCTTTTTTTATTTTCTTCCTTTGCATTATCACCAATTACTTGTTCCTGATTAACACTAGCAATTTTAGGAATCAAATAAGAGGGTACCGTTTTCAAGTATTCTTTATTTTTATCTTGCATTAAAGGTTTATCATGTCTTAAAAATTCTAAATCTTTAGGTCGATCTTCAAAATGAGCTTTTAACTTTTCTGAATTCATTAATTCATTTTTTAATTCTTTAACTCGGGCTTCTTTAATTTTTAATTTCGTTACCATTCTTTCCGCATCTTCACAACGGTATCGAAAGCCTTCAATTTGTTTCATATCAAATTCATATGGACAAATTAGACTCCCTTTTTGTTCTCTACTCTTACTAACTTTATTAAATACAGCTTCTTCTATTGAATTAGAAGTGGATATTAATGATAATGCAATACCACTTTTACCACCACGAGCAGTTCTTCCAATTCGATGAGTATAAGATTTGATAGATATTGGAAAATCAAAATTTATAACAGCAGCTACACTTTTAAAATCAATACCACGAGATACACCATATTCTTTATCGGAATTAAAAGTTGTTTTTCTTTTTTTAACAACTCTTTCTTCTTTATTATCTTCTTCTTCTTCTGAGTTCTCTTCTTCTTCATCTGAGTCTTTATCCACTTTATATTTTTGTTCATCTGATGCAATAATATAATCATAAATCCCTTTGTTAAATTCCTCAATTATATGATATCTCGAATTCAATGGTAATTCAGAATTTAAAGCACATGAACGTATACCAAATTTTTCTAAAAATAGTTTTAATTTATAACACGTTTCGATTTCATTCACAAATATTAAACATTTTCCTTTAATCAATTGTAATTTAAGTATAACATACAATAATAAAAATTTATCATTATTAGTACATTTTATACTATATTCACTTAATGTTCCATCACTCGTTTCATCTTCTTTTAATTTTAAAACTACTGGATTTCTTAAAATTAATTGTTTAAGATTTTCAATATCCTAGTTGAATTTTATTATTAAAAGAGATTCTTCTTATTTATATAAAATATTTACCTTGTTAATAGTAGCCGATAATAAAAAAGATTGACAAGCTTTTGGTAAATGAGTTAAAATTTGTTTTAAATCTTGTTCGTAACCAAAAGATAAGACTAAATCCGCTTCATCAATAATTAATTGTTGTAAACTAGTTTTAACGTTCAATGACTACAAAAATTAGTTTAAGTTTAATTGAAATAGTATTAAAATTTACCTTATTTTGTAAAAAACTTAAGATTCTACTTGGGGTACCAATAACAATACTTGGTAACTCTTTAAGTTGAGTTCTATAAAATAAAATTAGTTTATAAAATCGAATTATTCTGTTTAATCTTACTTCAAAAGTTTATCAGGTACATTACCAGACAAATTAATATGTTTAATGTCCCCGCAATAGATGAGAATTTCATTAAGTTGATTACTAACTTGTTCGCAAAGTTCTCTGGTGGGTACTAATATCATTGCTTTGATAGTGGATTTATTATTTTCATTCTAAAAAACAAAGGTTACTCTTTATTAATTAAATTCATAAAATTAAAATACCTCCTTAATCAACAATAAATTTTGAACAATAGGTAAAAGATAAGTTAATGTTTTACCCGAACCAGTCCTTGCTCTAGCCAAGATATCTTTACCAGCTAAAGCTAATGGAATAACACTGGATTGAATTAAAGTAGGTTTAACATGACCTAATTTAGCAATAGCTCGAAGTAAACGATCATCTAAACCTAAATCGTTAAAACTTTTACTTTGATCAATTATTTTAGTATCAGCCATAGTTTTGAATTAAGAGTTGTTAAATTAAAATCAATAAAGGTTAAAATGGTTCTAAAATTTAAATTTGTGAATCTTTTGCAATTTATTTTGGAAATGAATAAAGCTTGAATTGAATAGAGCCAATTAAAAGCATTAAAATACCAGGCTAAAGATGTAAAAATTCATATTTATATATAAGAGTTAAAATGTTTGTTTTAATAAACTCAAATAAAATCACTTAAAAATGGATTATCAAAACCGAGTAGGCTCCAAACCAGGGGCAGGAGGGGTAGCGAGTGCCTCTGAATCGAATGTAGATCGACGTGAAAGATTACGAAAATTAGCCTTAGAAACCATTGATTTAGCGAAAGATCCTTATTTTATGAAAAATCATTTAGGTTCCTATGAGTGTAAATTATGTTTAACATTACATACAAATGAAGGAAGTTATTTGGCACATACACAAGGAAAAAAACATCAAACCAATCTAGCTAGAAGAGCGGCCAAAGAAGCAGCCGAGTCAATAGCACCAGTACCAGTAACTCAAACACCAATTGTACCCCGTAAAAATTTTATCAAAATTGGACGACCTGGATATAAAGTAACAAAACTTAAAGATCCAAATACCAATCAATTAGGATTTTTATTTAGCATCCAATATCCAGAATGTGGGATGGATATTATACCTAGATTTCGGTTTATGTCTGCGTTTGAACAGCATATTGAAGCCCCCGATAAAAATTTTCAATATTTAATATTTGCGGCAGAACCTTATGAAAATATTGGATTTAAAGTTCAATCAAAAGAAATCGATAGAAATCCTCAATTGTTTTTTTCATATTGGGATAAAGAATGTAATCAATTTTCGTTACAATTCTTTTTTAAAGAAGATTATCCATCTGGTATTAACTCTAACAAATAAATTTTTATTAATTTTGTAGTTTGAGTTTGCACTATTTTTTAAGCTAATAAAAAATTATTTAACTTTCTATTGGTGGATTTTTTGAAACTCTTTATTTTAAGCATATCCCATAAAATTTAATACAGTTTAACTTATTTTTAAAATGGCATTTACTAGTATAATAAGAGTAAGTATATTAACGTATTAAAATTAAAATAATACTAATAAAATATAAAAGAATGCCAACCAATTAGTCAGTAAAAATTTATTTACTAAATCCTTATCCACTACAAGTTTAAATTGGAGTTCTTTGGACACCAGTAAAGTAACTGAATCAAAAATTGAGGTTTTACAACCACTTAAACCTAAAGTATTAAGACCTTTTTCACAACCAAAATGTAATTGATTTTATGTTAATTTATACTAATTTTAAAACTAATAAAAAATAAACTTAGTCGTTGCTCCAGTTGCCGAATCAACACAACCTAAAGGTAATTAACTAACAAATTAAATCTAAACCCTCATTCTAACCCAAACTAAAGTATTAAACCCTTTTCCAACGACTGTCCAAGCGTGGTTAAAAGATTTTAAAACCCAACAGCCCATTGATATATTAAATATAAGTGCGGATGTATTTGCCAGTCCAATCAGAAGGGATATATTACAACGAGCTGTAGTATATGAAAGAGATTGTTTACGTCAAGGAACTCATTCTGCTTTAAGTCGATCCGAAGTTTCTGGTACAGGTAAAAAGGCTTATGCTCAAAAAGGAAGAGGTAAAGCACGTGTTGGTTCCCTTCGTGCCCCTCACTTTCGTGGTGGTAAGTTTAATTTAATGGATTTAAAAGCTATGTTTATTTAGTTTGAAATTAGGGGGTCGTGCTTTTCCTGTTAAACCACGTGATCATTCAACTAAATTACCAAGAAAATTATACAATTTTGCTTTGAGAGTATTATTGTCTACTAAATATGCCCAAAATCAATTACTTTTAGTAGATAATGTAGAATTGGATAGTCATAAAACAAAAGATTTAGTATCTGTATTAAAAGGTCATAATTTAGATTCCGCTATGTTTATGTTGGGTCAAGAAAATGATTATTTGGAATTAGCAGTCAATAACATTCCAGGAATTTCGGTGGGTGATATTTATGATCCTACTATTTATCAGATGATGTTACATTCCAATTTAGTACTTGATAAACTTGCTTTGGCTTATTTTGAAGATACTCTTAGAGTTGATTAAAAGGATTATAGATTAATGGGAGAAACATGAAAAAATAATAAATTAGATCGTTTAAAATTTTGTTGTTTAATTATGATATTGTACTTTTAAGTTTGTAAGAATAGTAAGTTTAATAAAAAATAGCCCTTCTTACTATTTATTTTGTACAGGAAACTAGTATTGATTAGCTTATATCAAAATAGATATAAGTTAATATAAAAGAATCAAACATATAAATAAGCTGGTAATAGTGATTTTTTAAAATAACAGCGAGTATATTAATATGACATAATAAAAGGGAAGTAGTATCTTATTTTAGAATTTGTAAAAAGACAGCAATTCTTTGATTATTCTCAAACCAGTAGAGCTTTTACTCATTCAATATAAATTAATTTTATTAATAGTTACTAAAATGATAGAAAATATCAAAATTGAACTTATTTATTAACCATTACTATCACTACATGTTAATTAAAGTAAACAAATAGGCGTCTACTATAACTTCAAAAACACAACGCTATTGTTTTTTAACCTTAGTAAGATCAGCTTCTGTATCATGTAAATAATCCAGGATACCCAACAGCCCAAATTCATAATTAAATTTTTCATGATGATAATCATGGCCTGTAGCCGAACGAAAAAAAGGAAGATTATAACCGGAATGTGAATTAACTGTATTAAAATTAGCAAGTATTAACCAAAAATAAACAGTGAGTGGATGAGATCTTAATATTAATGGTCCCAACAATAAAGGTAATAAATTAGAAAATAAAAATTCAGTTACTGTAGCATAAACAGCTGATTAAGGTTAATAAATGATAAATTGATGTAGAAATTAAAATTACCTGCTAAACCAATGGGTGCGGTAAATTCATGATGCAGTTTGTGAAATCTCGCGTAAAATAAAGGATGATGAAGTAATCGATGAACATAATAAAATCCAACTTCAGTAATAAGTAAATAAATGATGATATCTCCTAAAAATTGCCCAATTGTAGGTACTTGACTAAAGTATTCCTTTGCTTGTTCAAATGAGGAATATCTAGGCGAGATGGGATGAAATAGGTAATAAACTAAATAAGAACTTGGTAACGCAATTAATACATAATTGAATAAGGCTACTGGCAATGCTTTTTTGTAATCTTCGATAGCTTCTTTTTTACGTTTTTGGATTTTATATTTTGAATAGCTAGTTGGATAATGAACATCAATAGTATAAAAAAAGAAAGAAGAAATGAAATAGGTTAATAAAGCACTTAAATAAGAGCCAATTAGCAATAAAGAAAAAGAATTAAACTTTGAGTTTAAAATATTCCACAGTTCTTGACCTTTAAAGTGTAGTAACATTGAGTAGCTAGCTACAAAAAGCGGTACAATTCCTCCAGCCATTATGTTAATGTTTGTAACTAAAAAATGAGAAAGCAATTTATAAATATATTTTTTAACAAAAAGAAGTGAATAATTTAACTATCTATTTTTTAAAACATCAGTTTTCATTCCTCCGTTGTGGCAACAATGCTTAGAATCTTCCTAAAAGCTGGACAATATGTAAACATTCCAAATTCTTAAAAAAAGTTTGAGAGTATACGGGGATGTTTTTTTTTGGTTTCATCACTTTTTCCATCTTTTAAGCACTATTTGAGCGGAAAAATTGTTAGTAAATTTCTTAAACAAAAAAATACATCCCCATACATTTATGAATTTTAATTTTGTCTTTTATTATTTTATTTTCATACTACATAACTCTGTAAAAAATTTTAGATTTAAACTGCACTTTAAAAATATTAACTAAAACTATTATTAAGATATATTGTAATAAATAACATTTAACTGATTTTATTAATTCACCACTTATAAATTTATATTGTTATTGTCTTAGTATTTTAAAATATCTGCGCTAAATTATAACTGAAAAAATAAAAAATGAAGTAAAAAATATTTTTATACAGATTTTGAAAAGTTGGATTTAAATTAAGCTAGAAATTTTATTTTTTAATTTGTCAATATTAATTTGATATAAATAAAGTATAGTTCACTGTACAACTCAAAGTTTGGAATTTATTCATATCAAATTAAAATACCTTTAAAGCTTGGTTCAAGTATAAACGAATTGGTAGTAAACACAGGCCTTTGCTTTAATGGCTGGCTAACAACGCGTTTTCCACCAGAATTAAGACCCACCCTTATAAACCTGAGGTTAGTCCTAGCCCTCAGTTTTGTGGTAACATGGAAAACAGTATAGCCTACTGATTTTTAAATTATAATGCCTTATCCAATTTCTGATACTTGTGTGCCTCTTGAGTTCTTATAAATTCTCATAAATCCTATTGTTATATTAATGATATAAGTCTTACTTTAAATTCTCTACTTTCACTTTTGTTCTCACTTCTGCGCTTCCATGCATGAATTATTTCTGACTATAATAGACAATGTCTATAATAAACATTCTTTAGTTTTGATTAAAATTTACCACATCCAAAAGTCTATTTTTTAAATTTATAAAGATCCACATCGGTTTTGTGTAAACGGTCAAGGATACTCAGCAAACCAAACATATAATTGAATTTTTCATGATGATAATGGTGATCTACAGCGAGACGCAAGAAGAGAAGATTATAACCTGAGTGTCGAGTAACTGTATTAAAGTTTCCAAAAATCATTCAAAAATAGACAGTGAGAGGGTGAAATCTTAGTATTAAGGAACCCATCAATAAAGGTGTCATATTGGAGAACGTAAATTTGGGTACAGAGGCATAAATAGTTAAAGTTAGTAAATGATCAATAAGTATATAAACTAGAACTGCCTGCTAGACCAACGGACATGGTAAACTCATGGTATAGTTTATGAAATCTTGCGTAAAATAAAGGGAAGTAAAATAACCGATGAATGTAGTAAAATCCCAGCCTCAGCAATAATTAAATAAATGACCATATCCTTCAAAATACTCATACTGTAGATAATTGGCTAAAATGTTCCTTTACTTGTTCTGATAGGGAGTATATGGGCGAAATGGGATGAAATAAACAAAATAGAAAATAGAAATATGGAATCGCAATTAACAGATAATTAAATAAAACGACCGGTAGGGCTTTTTTGTAATCTTTGATAACTTCTATTTTACGCTTTTGAGTTTTATATTGTGAATAAGTACTTTAATATCAAATATTAATAATATGAAAAAAGAAAGAAGTAGAGGAATAAGATAATAAAACACTTAAATAACAGCCAATTGATAATAAAGTAAAATAGCCAGACTTTGAAATTAGTGCATTTCATATCTCTTGACATTTAAATTGTAATAATATCAAACAGCTAGTTAAAAAAATCAATACAAATTCTATTGTCATTATGCTTTTTTGTATTTAAAAACTTAAGAGTGATTTTTTAAACAAAAAAATTATATATACACCTTAACCCCTCTCCCACATATACTCTAAAAATAAAGAGCTCTGAAATCTTGGTTTCTATATTGCACCTTAACTAAGATAATATTCAGCTAGGCCCTGTTATATAACTGATAAGATTGTGTTCCAAAAGTCAAAGTACTATGTTCTTAAACGGTAATTCTTATGAATCACTCAATAAAATTTACTCAAAGAAAAAATAGTTGTCTGTTTAGAGTCACTGTTCCTTTAAGAGGGATATTAATTTTAATATTCATTCTATATTAATATCCCTTTAATACTAACATTAATACTAATTTTAACGTTAATACTATTTTAACACTGATATTAGGATCAGGCTTAGTGTTGAGTAAATCTTATGCTGAATTATATATATATTATTACTGTTCCACATATTGTGTTATTACTGTTCTATATCTCATATCATAGCTATTTTGTATTCTATACTATAGTCATTTTACATGTACGATAAATATTTATGTTGCACTTTAGTTATTTTAATAAAAATTATTTTCGATAAAGGAACTAATTTATAACTTTGAATTAGAAAATTTTTACATCAAAACTAAAAACTAAAAGTTATTAAATGTAATATTCAACTTATATTTTAAAATAAAAATAACTTTTATATTATTAAAAACATTAGCTAATAAATCAACTTAATTAAAAATTTAAGTATTTGATTGAAATTTTCAATATTGTTTTAAATTATGACTTTTTTTATACTTATTAATTTAAGTTGTTATAATCTAAACTGCTGTTTTATTATAAATTAGTCACTTCATCAGTTAAGTACTTTAATTCAATGCTTTTGTTAGTAATTGCTTCATGATATCTAATATTTATAATTGTAGTTCATATAGTTTGTATTTTATATTTGGTGTTTTTAAATAATGGATATAAAAAGATAATTTAGTTATCTTTATTAAAAAGATTAATTTTTAGAAATAGACTAGAAAGCCAACAGGAAAGGAATTTAACACTTTTATAATCGCTTATAAGGCGTTTAATAGTTCAGTCAGTGTCATTGGTTTATGTGGTTTTGCATTCAATATATAGTTGTAGTGCTAATAGGTTAGCTCCTGACCCTTTAGCAGAGAAAATGGAATATCCTTCGTAAATACCCTAGAGGGCTAAATCTAAAATCAAGCTGTAAAGGAAGATTTAATTCAAATAAAATAACTTTAAAGTTAGAAGTGAGGAATGAGATAAGACTAGTATTAAAATCAAATAATTGTTATTTTTTATTACATTAAAAGTTATTTTGTTTTTATTTAACAAAATTAGTATTAATATACTTCATGATAAACTATCAAATAAAAACAAATGAACAAGTTAATTGTTACACATGTATTTTTTTTGCCTTTATCATAGACGATATTTATAGCGAAAATAGCTAAATTTTGACTAGAACTTATTACGTAAAAGGAAGGCCTATCTTTTAACCTTATAAATACCACCATCCGTTTTATGTAAACGATCAAGGATGCCTAGTAAACCAAATACATAATTAAATTTTTCATGGTGGTAGTCGTGGGCTTTAGCAGGACGCAAATATGGAAGATCATAGCCTGAATGTACAGTAACGGTATTAAAATTTACAAAAATTAACCAAAAATAAACGATAAGAGGGTGAGATCTTAATATTAAAGGGCCTATTGTTATAGGTAGCAAATTAGAAAATATAAATTCAGTTACAGTGACATAAACAGCTGATTAAGGTTAATAAATGATAAATTGATGTAGAAATTAAAATTACCTGCTAAACCAATGGGTGCGGTAAATTCATGATGCAGTTTGTGAAATCTCGCGTAAAATAAAGGATGATGAAGTAATCGATGAGTATAGTAAAATCCGACTTCAGCGATAAGTAAACAAATTATAAGATCCTTTAAAAATATCCACACTGTAGGTACTTGATTAAAGTATTCCTTTGCTTGTTCAAATGAGGAATATCTAGGCGAGATGGGATGGAATAGATAATGTGCTAGATAAGAACATGGAAGCGTAATCAACACATAATTGAATAAAACAACTGGCAATGCTTTTTTGTAATCTTCGATAGCTTCTTTTTTACGTTTTTGGATTTTATATTGCGAATAATTAGTTGGATAATAAATATCAATGATATAAAATATGAAAGAAGAAATGAAATAGCTCAATAAAGCACTTAAATATGAGCCAATTATTAATAAAGTGAAGGGATCAAACTTTGAACTTAATATATCCCACAGCTCTTGACCTTTAAGTTGCAAAAGTATTGAATAGCTAACTACTGAAAGTAATACAAATTCTCCAGCCATTATATTGAGTTTTTATAATTAAAGAAGGAAAATCAATTTTTTATGTTTTTAAATAAAAAGAAACAAGTAATGCAATTTTTTTTTGAGAGGTCAATTTTTATCCCTATATTGTGGCACTAATGTTCACAGTTTATTTGAATCAAATTTGCACTTGTTGAACCATAATTTTACAACGATATTATTTATTAATTTACGATAGTGCTTTTTAATAGTGTCTTTTCTAATTCAGTGTTTTCACTCTCTTTTCTAGTCTTACCTCAAATAGTCTGTGTTTTTATGTATAAAAAGAAATTACCATAAAGACTGCGATCCAAAAATCTTAGAGCTTTAAACTATCACAAAGTAAAGATAGGAAAAAGGTAGGAAAGCATAATATTTTAAAGTGATAGACAACGTTTATATTTTTATTTATAGTCCAAATAACATTTGAATAAAGTTGTTACATGCCAGGAATAAAAAAGTTGTCATACTATGGAGAAAATTTTAACTTATCATACGGACATGTCTTTGTATGCTTAAGGATTTACTCGTTTTTTTCGCCCAATGGGGCTTAAAAAAGTGGACAAATAATAGGTTTCAGAAATAATCTCTTTTTGGGTTAAAATAATCTAAAGTCATTGATTGCAATAGTAGACATTTTAATGTCTAGGAGTAAAATGATTTTCTGGTAGAAAAAAGTAAATTATGACAATTGTATATTCTAAATAGATTAGATTTACTTAAAAAATTAAATTACTTTAGAAATTAGCTTATAAAATCAAAAAAGACATCCTCACATAGTTTTCTTGATAATTAATAGAACTCTTAAACGATGAAATGTTCAAATAAACTAAAGCGAATAATGAACTGAATCATTAAATAAATAAGGTTGTTAAGTAACTTTGTAAATAAGCTACTAGTTTTAATAAAATGCCAAAATCCTTAGTTACGACAGCAGTTATTATCTTGAATTAATATGGGCATGTCTTTTTTGATTTTATTACTTTATCCACTTTTTGAGCGCAATTGAGCAAACAAATCTAAAAACTTAAATAAAAGTTTAATTTTTTCCTAAAAGACCAATAACGTCCAAGTGACATGAAAAAAGTTAAAAAAGTTAAAAAAGTTAAAAAAGTTAAAAGTATATAAAATTATTAGTGGCAAGGCTGCGGAGTTAAGAATGAGACAATAAAGTTAATTTTTAAAGTCTACTTTAGCATGGAGCGACCTTGTTTTGAATTAGAAAGGGTTATAGCTGGATGGTTTAACTTCGATTCTATACGGTGTTTTTACCAAGGAAGAGGTGAGACAGCTGTAAATAAAAGTGTGGAAATAACTTTAAAAGAAAATCAGTTTTGAAATATCTAATGAAGAATCTCTTTTAATTGGGAGTGGGCTTATCTAAAAAAAGAGATTTGTGGTGAAAATTTCTATTATGGGGATGTATGTTTTTGTTTAAGAATTTTACTAACAATTTTTCCGCTCAAATAACGCTTAAAAAATGGAAAAAATAATGAAACCAAAAAAAATATCCTCTTATTGCAGTTGTTTACCCTTGCGATTTTTTGAAAAAAATATTAGTTTATCTATAAAAAATTACTTAATAAAAAAGACTCCTTTTTTATTACCAACATCCTTGATAGTATTTCAAACTAGTCGTTTCTTTCGGGATTGATAGAGAAAGAACTTCATTAACTATTAACTATGTTTTAAAAAATACAAAATTTTAAAATTACATTAAATAGAAATCGTGTGTTTAAACAAAATCATATACAGATTTAAACTGAAAAAATGTTAAATAGAAATTACGCCATTTATAAAAATCAATAAAAAATAATAACTAAATCAATTAGTTTTTATATATTATCATTTATTAAATCAATAAGATAAAAAAATCTATCATTTGATCTTTACCGTCATTTTAGTAAAACGTTGCTACAAAAAGAAAAAAATGAGTTTAAGGGAGAATTAAAAACAGTATAAGGAATTTAAAGCAAAAAACAAAAGAAAAGTAATCAAATAAAAAATACTGGGGTTAAAAAGGAGTAAAAAAAGAGTAAATTTTAAAACTAAAAACACCCCTATTTTAAGCTTAAAGCGTCAATACAGTTATTTTAAAATATTAAAAAATTTTATTTAACATTTAAAATCTGGGGTTAACTTTTTAATAAGTTTTTCCCCTTAAATTTATGGTTGTAATCTTTTTCTATTATTTTTGAATCTTTGTCTATTTGAATAGTAATAAAATCAAAAAATTTAATATAAATAGATTTGTAGTTTATTTAAACAAATATATCATACTTTGTTTATTGATTGAATAGAAATTTAAATATAACTTGAATAAATCGAAGGAACAAAAAATGAGTCCAATGGCAACTAATATTCTCGAATTGATTTTACTATAAAAATCTAAAAAACAAATCATAAGTTAAATGATTGGTGGTTATTCAAATTATTGAACTTTAATTGGTCAATTAAATAACCTTTATTAATTTTATTAAGTTGCGATCCATCAAATGGAACGGGAAATTTCTAAATTGAGCTTTAATAAGAAAAAAAATGGCAACTTTGGGATTGATTTAAATAAATAAGGTTAATAATGTCCCCTTTTACCCAACATTTGACTCAAAAGTTACCTAGGGATAAGTTAAATATAGTAACAAGAATTTTTAATATAAATAGGTGAACAAAGTATTAATCGATGAAAGTAATTTAATAAATTTAACTTCTTTCTTTTAAATTTATAAGTTGTTTGTTGATGAATCAATTATTATAATTTAATATTAATAATATAAAAACATCAATAATATTAATTCAATATAAAACATTAACAATATCATTCTATTTTAATTTTATTCTGTTTTAATTTTATTAAAACTCAATACTTATCATTATTACTATTAACTCAATTTTTATTATGAATCAATTATTTAAACGCTGTGCTGGTCAAGTTAAAGTGAATGTATCAAATGAAATTATATTTTTTGGATGTCCTGAAGAAGCGAATCCTGTAAGTTTATATGGACAAGTAGAGATCCCCCATCATTTATTAAAAGATTTATCAGGTCGTTGTGTATTATTAAGGTTAAATGGTTATGCTAAAGTATTTTGGGATGAAGAATGTTCTTATTTTGCTATTATGGCCAGTCGTAAAAGATTAGTTTGGCAAGAACAAACATTAGTTATTAGTTCTGATGTTACTGTTCATGACTCTCAATTAAATTTAGAAGCAAGTTCCAATGATACTAATAGAGATTATCATCATTCATTTCCGTTTCATTTTACTGTAGAAGGTCACTTACCAAGTTCTTTTGGTCATTTTAATGATTGTATATCTTATTCAGTAGATTTAGTTATCCTATATGATTCTTTCACTTCGAATGGTCAATTAGAAAACAAAGAAGAAGTGATTGCTTCTCGTCCATTTTTAGTACGTAGATGTATATTACCAACTATGTTACCTTCCTTATTAACAGGTTCAAATAATACAGTTTATTCTGAAAATACATCTACTCGTAGTTCAAGTCCAGATTTAGTAGAAACTTATACTCATCCAAATCCAACGATACCTACTAATTTTATAACATCACCTCATTTACAACCCATGTTAGGTGATCCAAGTTTAAGTGAAAAATGGGTAGGTGTTTTTGAAGGTATTAGTTATTGTGTAGTTACACCTTCTTGTATGATTATGGGAGATAATGAATTAAGTTTTAAATTATTATTATCTAATAAAGGAAGTCCATCTACTACTTGTGCTTATCTCAGTGCCTCGTTAAAACAAACAGTATATTGTCAAATTAGTGAAGGTGAAAGTGAATTAATATCTGGAAGAATGTTTTCAAAAACACAACCTATAACTATATCTAAAACAAATAGTAATCAAAAAATAGGCTTAGATGTTAAACAGGAAACAGCGTTACAAGTCCGATTACCACTTTCTGATAAATTATTTGAGGATTTAGATTGTGAATTAATTAGAGTTAGTCATCATATTAAATTAAAATTAAAATTTTCAAGGTTTAGTAAAAGAAAATTAGAGTTAAATTTTCCAATTACTGTTACTTCCTTACAAGATTTACCCCCACCTTATGAACTTTAAGTGATGAACTTGAAGATTTGAAGTATTTTTGTTATCAACTACTGCATTGTTTTTTTTATCAGTTATTAATTTATTGCTTGAAATAAAGTTTGCTTATTAAAAATAGATTTATTGATTTACATTTTGTTAAGAACCATATTAATAATTATAAAACTTTAATAAAAGCGATTTTTTAATATATGTAAAAGATTATAATGTATATCATATTAATTGTAACTGTAAACTAAAATAATATATAATTTATTTGTACTTCAATTATAATAAAATTAAAAAATAGATCAATACAACTTGAAATACAATATAATTACTAACACTAATTATGTGGTTCTAGACCTAAAATGTAATCAAGTTTTTCATTTAGTTGGTAAATTAATTTTTAAGTGGTGTTTTCAAGTGGTGTAAATAAAAATTTTGAAATGTTCACCTTATTAAATAATTTTATTATTATGTAAACATTTTGAGTTTAAGAATTTGATATATTATTAAAGGAAACTAATATAATAAAGTTTACAATTCCTCTATAATATGACAACTATTTTATTGTTTAACATGTAATAACTTGAATACTTAAAATTGTTGAAATTTTGATGAAAATAAAAATAGTAGACGTTTTTTTTGGTCTAGGGATTTCAAGAATTTTAAGCTGTTAAAAAATTGAAAAACATACTTAGATGGAAAATACAATAATTTTAAAGAAAATTGTAATAAATTAATAAAAAGTCTTCTCAATGTATAAAATCGATAAAGCAATAAAACAATAAAACAACTATAATTGATTTTTAACAGGTTTAATATCAAAATTTCATATAGTATTTTTATTTAAAAATGTTGATAGTGTTAAATGTATTGAAGTCAATATTTTTAATAAAAATTATATTCTTTATCAGAAAGTATGATTCAATTTTTTCAACCTAAAGCCCCTCATATTTTTTATATTAATTTCGACTCAATCTTTCTAATGGCCCAAAAAATAACACAACCAACAATTTCCACCCAAGGAATGAAATGAATTTGTTTCAATTTTGGGCAATTTGAAGTTAGATTTAAGTTTAATTAAAAAATAAAGGATTTAACCCAAAAGGATCATTAACTTATAACCGCTTATAAAAAAGTTACCTCATCAACATCAACTTGTTTTTTTATACATACCTTATTTTATTAAATATATTATTAACAAATTTCAAAACGATGCAAAAAGTCACTTTTAACGATTTTAAAGATAAACCCTTAGCTATATTATGTCATGATTTTACAAGGATAACTGGTTTAGCTCACTCATTGAATACAAACTCTGGTTGCCTGACGTTGAGAAATGGTAAGATTAGAAGGATTATTACATTTATACATTTAAATAATAAACATCAAAAAAATATTTAATAAATATCATTTAGCTATTAAGTTCATCAATGGATTTCAATCCCCTTGTCCTTATCTTGATATTAAAAGAGATCAAATTTGGGAACTTTGTTTTATACCAGAGACTGATAAATTAGATGTTATGCCAGAAGATAAATGCTTCAAAAATGCTTTGGGGAATAAAAGTAAATTAGAGAAAGAGAATCAACCGAATCAACCGAATCAAGGTAGTAAAGATCGTAAGAAGGGAGAAGACATTATTGGAGGTAAAAATAAAGAGAATAAAAAAGGAGTAGATAAAGCTAAAGTAAGCATTGGTTGATTTAATATTATTTATTAATTTCGATATAGAATCATATTACGAAAGGTGTTAAACAAAATTTAAATAGAGGATATAGGTAAGTTTTAAATACAATCTAAAAATAGAAATAATAGTAATGTGATTTATTTAGTTCGGATGATAATTTAAGTAAAGAGATTGAAGTAATAGATAATAGATATAGAAAGAATTGAATTAACGTTAATATTAATAATAGAATATCAATATCAATCTAAATTATTCCGATTATGAACCAAGTAACGTGGATAAAGAAACGAAATTAAAGAATAAACAAAGGAACAATAATGCGAATAAAAATAATAAAATGCTTCATTTAAATAGTAATAGTGGAAAGAACAAGAATAACAACAATAACAATAACAAATCATCAAATAATGTTAAATATAATAATGTAATTTTTAAATATTAAATAATATAATTAAAATATAATAATAACTATTTTTATTATATAGAATAATAACAATAATAATAATAATAATAATAATAAAAAGAATGGAAAAAGTAATAATTATGAAGATATACCTTGGATGAGTCAAAATATTGATGAATTAAACGGTCATTTTGATTTTGTTAAATATTTAGGAGAATTCGATAAAAAAGGAGAATTTGGAAAGATTAAAGTAAGTATTATAATTAACATAATTTAAATAATAATAATAGTAATAACGATAGGAAAATGATACAGTAGATCCTAAAGATAGATTAGTTTATTTTAATCGTAAACCTAAATTAGAGAACCAAAATGAAAATCAAATAAATACTTGTCAATCATCAACAAATGTACAAAAAAATTATAAAAACACAGAAATGGTATTGTCTGATAGTATTTATCAACCAAGAACTAAAAATAAAAATAAAAACGTATTTTTTACTGAAAGTGGTATTTATGTTCCTACAATTGATAAAAATACTATGATAAATGCAGAAACTATAACTGGTAATTTTAATTTTATTATAATAATTATAATGTATGAATATATTTAATGTATTATTTAATTTTAGTTAATGAAATGGGACCTAATCAATCTCAATTATTTGAAAATGGTGGTAGAAGTATTTGTCTAATGGCCATTAAAGCTATTGGTAATAATTAAATTAAATTAAATAAATTAAATAAATTAAATAATAAATAATAAATAATAAAATCATTGGATATTTAAGGAGGACCACGTCGACTTCGACCAGATAATCATAATACACCACCAGTGATTATATTGTTAATTGGTAATAATAAAGCAGGTATTTATGGGTTATGTGCTGGAAGACATTTAGCTTCAAGAGGTTGTGAAGTTATTTGTTTATTAGTTGGGAATCAAGATAGTGAATTTAATAAGGTAATTTAATTTAATTTAATTTATTGAATTGTAGATTATGAATTTATTTATATTTTATAATTATAGGATTTATTAGAACAATATAAATATACTCAATATTCAGGAGTTAAAATGATTAGTTCAATTCAAAGTAAATTATTATTAAATAATATATTATATATTATTTATATATTATTTATATATTATTATAGAATTACCAAATCCATTAAACCAACCTATTGATCTTATTATTGATGGATTATTAGGTTATGAATATTCAATAAATTCTATACCATTACAATTTGAACAACAATTAATAAATGAAATTATTTCATGGGTAAATAATTCTCAAACACCCGCATTATCTATTGATTTACCTGCTGGTTTATTGTTAGAGAAAGGTAATTTAATAATAATAATAATAATAATAATAATAATAATAAATAAATAAATAAATAATGACTAATTAATGTTCTAATTTAGGTTCAGTAGTAACTTCCAATAACAATAGTATATTACCTAAATGGACAATTGCTTTAGGTGCCCCACAAAAAATGGTTCAATATCGTCATTTGATTGGCGAATTATTTTTAGGGGATATTGGTATCCCTAATAAAGTCTGGGAAAGAGTTGGCATTTCTAGTTGGCAACCACCTTTTGGGGCTACTTATCTTATTCGTTTGGATTTTATTGAAGAATAAAATTAAACAATTTTCTCTATAAATTTGAATAATAATTATAAGACTATTTTAATATAATAACACTATCCACTTATTCTTTTATTTCATTATTAAAAATAAAGTTCTTTAATTTTGAATAAGCTTTATCTAAATCGTCATTAACAATAATACAATCATGAGCATTGGGTTGTTTTGAATAATCTAATTCAGCTTTGGAAGCTTTTAATCGATTTTGAATTGCTTCTTCAGTTTCGGTACCTCGAGATCTTAATCTTTGTTCTAATATTTCAATACTAGGTGGGGAAATAAATACAAATCGAGCATCTAATGAAGTTTTTTTGACTTGTTTAACACCTTGCTATATTATTACAAGAAGAGGTTAGTTTTTTAATATAGCAATGCGATAAATTGTAAAATGAGTTACCATATCAATATCCAAGATACAAATTTTCCCATGATTAGTAACATTGTTTACAGCTTCAATAGAAGTGCCTAAATTCAAATTTCAATATCTAATATATACTCATAAATACTAACTGCTTTGATTCAAACTTACCATACATATTCCCTGAAAAAGTAGCATATTCAATAAATTTTCCTTGTTGAATTTCATTTTCCATAACAGATTTTTCTACAAAATAATAATGTTTTCCATCCTCTTCACCAGCTCGTGGTTTCCTAGTAGTATCTATTAAAATCCATTTTTAGTTAAGTTACAGTGAATTAACTTTCAAATTTTTTATATGTTATTATTATTATTATTATTTGTTTTTTTAGTATGAACTTGTGATATTTTTTAAAAGATAGATAATTGAAACTTACGTGAAACACTGAAACCAAATTTATCAGGATACTCTTTAAATAATAAATTTAATAATGTACTTTTACCACTCCCACTAGGCCCTGAGAGCACTATTGGTCCTATATTATAGTCATATTAAAAAAATTTAAATACTCAATTATTAAAATTTACTTTTAGTTATCTGTGAAACACTACTCATCTAAAACAATAAAAAAAAACTTAATATTAATATTAATAATATTGTAGCTATATAATATTCAATTTTAACTTCAAATCCAATCTATTTTAATTATTTTAATTATTTTAATTATTATCATCATTACTTTACTTAAACTAAATTTGAAATTATTAAAAAGCATACTTTTTATATATATAAGAAATTTAATCTCTTTTTTAAAACGTTACTATTTTTTATATATTAAAATTGCGTAAATTAATTGATTGTTAATAGATTATTTAATTGGTTTCTTGACAAATTTGCAATATGATTGAGTAAATTGAAGTTAATTTTTTCAAATTTGAAATATGGAAACGATAAATAACACACTAATTTATAATACAAAAATTGCGAATGAAATTAATTTTTAAAAATAGTGAAATATTTTAATATACTAAAACACAATAATACACTTTTAAAATTCATTAAATTTAGATCAAAACTACACTTCAACTTATTCACTATGAATTATTTGGATCTAAATTGATTAGCTTAACTAAAATCACTAAGAAAATTTAAACTTGAAATTTCCAACAAACATTCGACAAATTATAAAAATCTCCACCAATAGTCAATGACTTTTTCAATTTTCCAATTTTAAAAAGAAAATGAACTTCCAATTTGCCATGAACTTTATTAAAAAAAATAAGTCAAAAAATCAACAAGATAATACAATCCAAATCTAAAAAATAAATAAAATAAACAGTAAATATCATGTGCTTTCGTCAACTCATAAAATACAAACATATTAATTTAAGATTCCATTTATTGAAATTAAGTCAACCCACCTTTCAACATGCTATTTTATCCAAGCATGCAGTTTACTCAACTACTGTTACTCCATCTTCACCCTTATCTCCTTTAGATAAACAAAACATTGCTATCCAAAGAGAATTACCTCAAATAAAAAACACACGAACCCAAACAATAGCCATTATTTTAGGAGGCATTGCACTTTGGGCCACTGCTTTAAGTTTAGCTTTTAATTATCAAAAAAAGAATACATCCATAGTCAAAGCCACTTTATTTGCTGTCAAATATAATGAAAACACAAAACAGCTACTTGGTGAGGGTATTCAATTTGTAGATTATCCTTGGATTTCTGGAGATATTAATCATATGAAGGGAAACGTGGATTTTTCCTATTGGGTAAAAGGAAGTTATGGTAAGTTAAGTTTTTTAAATATGTGTTTTAATTTTAATTATAATAATTATAATGAAATTAATAAAATATTATTTAGGTAAACAAGCTAAAGTTTTATTTCAAAGTAAAAGAGTAAAAGGTATTTGGACACCAAGCTTATTTCAAATTGAAACGGAAGGTAAAGTAATTTCTTTATTACAAGAAAGTGATATTATCGAACAATTAGCTTCTATAGAAAAATAAATTTTTAGTTTTTTGATTCTTTTTGTAATAATAGCCAATTCATAAAGTTCCATATTTTAATAGCCTATTTGAAATAATAATATTAATAATTTAATTTAATAATAATAATAATAATACCATCTCATCCAATCTATCGGATTTAAATGGAATTAAAGCTTCTTTTATATCCAGTAATTGAAATTCAGTATTAAAAAAGTACACTTTTAACTCCTTTCTATTAAATTGTATTTTAAATACATTTGATAATATTAAAAATAATTCATTATTCTAATATAAATAAAAAGTAAACATGAATAACATTGTTATTAAATTATAATATATTAATTGTTACCTTTTCAATTTTATTATTAAAATCTATTTCATCTATATATATTTTATCATTGCTATCTTCATTGTTATCAAAATCTAATTCAATTTCATCTTCGTTGACATTTTTATTATTAGAACTCATTAGTTCTTCACAAAATTGAATTTTCTTTTTTAACTCATTATCATTATCAACCTCAATTATATCCCTTAATTTCACATCCCCTAAAAAAAAGCATCAGTAAACCAATCAAAATCTAACAAATAACTAATAACACTCATTACCCTCTATAACCCACGAAAAAGTTTCCAATAACGTCCAAAAATACATTGCTATTATAATTGAATTTGTTTTATACTTGTCATCCAAATATTGAATTAAAATTGCAATTTCTTTTTTTTTTAAACAAACACTTATTAATTTTTCATAATATTGTTCAATATTCTGTAATTGATATTTTATTGCCAAATTGAGTGCCATTTTGCTCCCCAATACTTTATCTTTACAATTTAAAACAATATTAGCTGCTTTAGAATATTCCTTGAATTTTAAATAATTTTCCATAACTTTTAAATACTCTTCTTTTTCAATTAAATATTGGTTATATTTTTCATAAATAGTATCAGTTAACTTTTGTTTATTTATTAAATTATTATTCTCAACTAATTTTAGTCCAATTTCAAATTCTTGGTTTTTTATTAAACATTGAATTGCTAATTCGATTTTACCCATATAAAGATATATTATAACGCCAATTAATGTACTTTCATTATTATCATTATTATTGTTATTACTCATCTCACTCGCTACCTTTTCCATCATTTGATAATAACTTTCATTCCCTAATAATGGAGATAAAGATAATAATAATAAGGATTTAATTATACTATGATTTTCACTATTATTATTAAATTGATTAAAACACGAGATTAATTCTCCATTTAATAATTGATTTAATATCAATTTATTATTATTATTATTATCATTACTATTATTATTTGAATTCTCTCTTCTATTCTCTATCCTAGATAATACCGTGCTTAAATTATTATTTTGTTCTTTAATATTAGTAACTTGATGTTTCTTATTATTATCATTAATTATTTCAATTGTAGTATCAATATGACTATATTTGATCTTTTTATTTTGATTGTGACGTATATTAACTTCCTCACTCATTTTACTCTTATCTTCCGCTTTTATATTTAACTTTTTAAACCTATTCACTTTCTCTTTCCAACAATTAAAATCCCAAAGCAATAATTTACAATCATTAAAGCCTGATATAATTAATTTATTATTAATCCATATACCACAATTCACTGGCTTTAAGTAATCCAACAGTAAGACGGATATTAAATTTATATTGTTTTCAATTTGATAAACTAAACTAGTACCATCAATACTAGTACTTAATAAAAAATTCGTTTTAAATTGTAAACTGGTAATCTTAGATTTTTGTTTTTGTAAGATGAAATCATACTCGTTATGAACTTTGTTTCGTTCCGTTTGTATCCTAATTTTATTCAGCTTAGTTCTAATGATTCATTAATAAAAACTATACAACTTACATTTTAAATCTATCACAATTAATCAAAATTATACTGCCATTATCAAAACCAATTCCCAACACTGTAAACTCTTCATTTTCCGTAATAGCCAAAACTGGAGAACAAATATTCATAAAGGAATAGATTAAACAATAATTTTTAGTTAAATAAATATTCATTTTTCCATTAGAATAACCTAGTATGAAATAATTTCCATTATTTACAAATTGAAATTGAGTGAGCTGTATATTTTCTTCATTATTTATCTAATAACGATTATCAATTAAATTTAAATTATAAACTACAACTTATGTTAGATTTACCTTCAACATATTTGTTAATGAATTGGATATAATAATTGAAATATCATTTAAATGATAAAACAATAAATTCCCACTTTTATATAAGACTGCTATTACATTAAATTCACTTTCATCTTCCTTACTATTATTCTTAATCCCCATTTTATCTTCTTCCAATAGTAATAATTCCAAATTATCCAAATCATTTAATTGACCAATCCATTTTAATTTAATAGTTTGAATTTGTTCAATTAAATTATTATTGGTACTATTATTATTTATAATAATATTATTATTATTATTAATATTATTATTATTAATACTTTTATTTAACATTTTGATTTTTTGATTTCTTATATTCAACTTTCCAATTTGGCCATTATTACATACAAACAATAATTGGTTTTCTATTTCAGGATGGAATTGAATCTAAGTTAAAATTAAAATAACAAATCATTATTATGTTTATTATTATTATATTAACTAATAATAAACTTACCTTATTAACTGAATGATGAATATTATTCCAAATACTAAAAATCACTTCTAACTTCTTCTGCTTTCCATCTAATTTTAAAATTTTAATTTTATCTTCATTATTAGCAATAGCAACTAATGATTTATCCCATTGAGCAATCGAAACATTTGAAATTGGGGAATTTAAAGTGTCAGTACTTTTTTTAATTTTGTAACTTTTTAAATCCCAGCAAATAATTTTACGATCTAATGAATATGTAATTATAGATTGTTGATGTTGATTAATTAATATTGAAAATAAACTTCGTTTATGACCATCTTCTTTTTTATTCTGAATATTAATAATTTTATTTGTTATTACTTTCCATAAGTTTAATTTACCACTACAAAAATGAAATGAATAACTTCAGTTTTTATTATATCATATTTCTTTAATACAAACTTACTTATTGTTCGCTACAATCAATTGTAACTCCTTCTGATTTAATACATCAAATGTAATAAACCCTTCATCTTTGTATTTTTTTTTATCCAACTTTAAACTTAATATATTATTACTTTCTTTCTTATTTAAATTATTAAATACAATATAATATTGATCCAATGAACATGATATCAATATTGGAAATTCTTTATTTACTATTTCTATGTTATATTATATTATATTATATTGTATTATATTATATTATTATAAATTACTATTATTAGTTATTAATTATTAATATTATATTATTAAACCTACCATTAACCACCAATTGAATTTTTAATATTTCCAAACTATGCTGATTTAATGTAAATAAAACATTGATCTCCAATTCAATATCAACTTTTGCAATCAATATAGTACCATCTTTATATCTTGAAAACACTATTAATTTTACTTAATAAATACCAATAATACTTACCCAATTGCCAAATAACATTCCTTATTAAATAGTATACTATCAAAGCAAGTAATTTGTCCTTTTTTAATTTGATATTTTTTAATTTTTTTACTTATTAAATTATAAAAAATTAAATTCCCAGTTTTATCCCCTAAAATAAAGTAAGATAAAATAATTAATAAATAGGACTTGGTTATAATTTGAATCTTTTTTTCCTTACCACATACAATAACCTCTTTTAATCTAATCCAACATACTGCCATAACATCTTTCTATACCAATTAAAAAACTTAAAAACTTTCATTCATCATCAAAAAATTCCTCTCTCCTCAAACTTACCTTAAACCAAGAAAACTCGGCCATCATTTGGCCTCTATCTGCCCCCCTCCCGCCTTTCCAAACTTTAACTTGACCATTCGCACCTCCGGTCAGAAATCGGCTAACTCTTTCCCTCTCCCCTTCCCTCTCATTTGTACTATTCTCTAAAATTTCTAAACAAAAACTAGTCACTCTAGGGTAATGACAATCAATATTGAAGATTAACTCAAAGGTTGTACAATCGAGGCAATAAATCCCATTTTTACTACAATAATAATACAATTGTGAATTTGGATCGAGGCCAAATAGATTGCTATTGTACCAGTTAGGAGATTGGTAAATACCATGGAGGTTATTGGATTCTTGAGATTTCGAGTGTTGAATTATTTCATTGAATTGAAGCGTATCATCCATTGAATATATTACTCTCTTTTATTATAAATTTGTCAAATAAAAACAAGAAATAAACTTAGTTTTTGGACAATAAATTGAGTTTTTTTGATGTTGTCATTTTCTAATTCAATAATTTCTTAGTTGAAAATATCAACTTTTTAGTTCGACCAATCAAATTTCGTCTCTATATTATCAATAATCTGCAATTCATTTTTTAACCTTTTGAATTTGGATAATTCATTTTTCTCCCTTATTACCATCAACCACCACCTAACAACGTACCACAATGGTCCACCCAAACGAGCTGTTATTCCGCGAAGGTCTTGAGATCATCTTTAATTTATGGGAATCCTTAAAACTTGCTATAAGAAATGAGTGGGGAGGCCCCGATTCTAAAGAAAAAAGGGATTGGATGTTAGATATTATAGTGGCTGAATTTCGTACAAGTAAAGTTTATTTAGATCGAGTATTTTAGTGAATTGTTATTAATGAAAGGAAAATTTTAACTAACTAGAGGGTAAACGTATAGAAGTATTTGATATTGAAGATATCTTAACTCAAATAATGAGTGATGAATTTGAAACCATTTTAGAAGATGATTCCGCATATATTGTAAGTTTTTATATTGTTCGATCAAGTCCAATCACCAAAACAACTCCAAACTTCTAAATACTTTTTATTTTTGTATTCTAATTTACTTTACTTTCATTGATTTAATCTTTTATTTCCCTAAGGTTTCCAAAGACATCTTTAAATTATATGGTCAAATAGTGAAGTCAGATCTCTCCTTTTTAACCCGGTTAAGAGAAATCCAACAAATTCGAGGCAATAGTAGTGCTAATATATTACCAAATAGTATGGAAGATGGACAAGATTCTACTGATGAAGAAGACGATGATGAAGAAGGTATGTAAAAAAATTGATAGAATGATATAGATATAGGGGATTCTATGAAAAGCGGTCGATGGAGTTTTTTTATAGTTCATTTTTTTAATAAAATATCAAGTTCACTTTGGTTTTGGTGGATTTTTGTTGTTGATTTTGAATGATACAGTTTAGTGCTATACGTTTGGATCGAGGTTAATAAACTTTTTTCTTGATTTATTAAATCGATTAATTCACTTTGAAATTGAATTGTTTTTTGTAACTGATTTCAATCATGTTAGTTATTAGTTTGATTTATTATATAACTATTATTACTTTTGTTTGTTTTTCATATTTTAATTGATTTTTATTTACATCTCGGACCCACTGCTTTATTTGATTTGTAAATGTAGCTAGTATTAATTAGTATCTTATTTGTTGATAAGGGTGATTTTAATTACCTTTATCAAATTTGCAATCTTTAATAGCCAATTTGTTAGAAATGGGATTAAAATTAGTAGCTAATTGCTGATAATAAGATAGATAGTTTTTATAATTAAGTTGGTTGAAAGTGGTAAATTGTTCCTAAATTGAAATTAAAATAGAGATATAATCAATAGAATATAAAACTACCATCTCCTTCAAAACATCATTTTCTTTCTCCTCTTCTTTTTTAATCTCAATTTCATTCTCCAAACTCAAACTTTCCAACTGTAATTCCCTTAATCTATTCACCTCATTTTCATATTGAATCTATAAAAAATTACATTTTAATCGTAATAAATTAATCCAATAATTTTCACTACCTTTATTCCCTCTCTTTGTTTTTGGAAATTCTTTTCTGTTATCAAGTTCAAGTATTCACTTTGAAGATAAAGCAATTTGGCTTTTAATTCTTCTTCTTCATTGGTTATAAAAGACTAGAAATTTAGTGGTATTAATTATTGTTAATTGTTTTGTTTTTAAAATCGAATGTCTTGCTTTTAACTTACACTTTCATTAGCTTGTTGCTGTTGTTTAGGTACTTTTTCTTCTTTTTATAATTAATTAAAATCATTTTATTCAAAACAATCAATAGAATGCCCATACCTTTTTTCAATCCATTGTCTTTTTTTTCAAATTTCAATTGTACAGTTTTATCTTTAATATTATTTTCATTGCTATTCAATTTAACTAAAGGTTTCATTAGTCTTTTTCATTACATTTCAATTTTCATAACTTTACTTTTCTTCATCGAATTACTTGATAATGTAGAACTACTTCTTTGTTGTATCAATGTCTCCTCTCTTTCTTTCTTGACACCAATTATTTGATTTTTACTACCACTACCTTTTCTATCCATAATAAAAAAACAAGCAAAAAAAAACGTAAAAAAACAAAACTTAAAACTTAAAACTTAAAACTTAAAATTGTTCAAAACCTGAGTAAAAAAATACTACTAATATTTATTCACTTATAATTTAACTTGTTATATTTTATTTTATTCAATTACGTCGCTTTTTATTAACTATTTTAGTGCTTTCATTAGCCGGTCGCTTTTTATCATCTAAAAAATAATTATTATTAATACAATAACTTTATAACAATAATTAAAACTAGACTTACCATTAATAGCTTTTCTTTCCAATTCATCCCAATCTTCTCCTTCTTCTGAGTCCTCTTCATCATCAATAGGTTCTGAACCATCTGATGCAACTTCTGCTTCACTTTCATATTCACTTTCACTCTAAAAATATACAAATTAATATCACCTCCCAATAAAACCCTTCCAAATAAAAAACAACTTACGGAAGCATTAAGTTCCTCTGAATCGACTTCAAATTCACTAGCGGATTCTTCTGAGATAGCATCACTACCCTAAAATTTAAATTTAAATTTAAATTTCAGTTTTACTATCTACATATAAACTTAAATTCTTACGTCTTGTTCATTATCAAGGAATTTCCAACCACCATCTTCAAAGAAACCAGCTGGGTCATCTTTAATAGTTTTCATAATAGCATTCCAATTTAAATTCACTGGCCCTTCAGTATAAACTACATCTACAGAACTAAATAAAATAAAATAATAAATTATTGACTCACTTTTTTTACAAATATAAAAAACGATCCAACTTACTCTAGCCATTCTTTAACGGAATCTAATTGTTTCATTGGAATTGTGCTAATACGTGCTGGTACTTTATTAAAATCTTTAAATACAAACACCATATCGAAATTTTTTAACCCAAACTAAAAAAATACACTTATTATTTCCTCATTGAAAAAATAAAAAACTTACTTGTACACGTTCCATATGAACAATTTCCACTTCCGATAGACTAATAACTAAAAATGGAGGATCGGATAAATGCACTAAACAATCTCCCGTTGGCATTAAAAGTACATTGGAACGATGGGGTACTCCAGTAAATCCAATTTCCCTAAATGGTGTTTCAATTTCAATTCTTCCCCTTGTCTATAAAAATGTATATTAAATATCACAATATTATAATCATTTAACTTTAATTCCACTTACCGCATCTGAAATTTTATTAGCAAATTGTTTAAATTCTTCATTTAATGCTTTAATACGCCTTCTCTCTTCTCTTTCAGCTTCAAGTTCATCATCATCACCATACATAGTACCACGACGACGATTACCTGTTTCATCAAAAGAAACATCTGATGCTTCTCTATAAAATTGGACATCCTAAATTTAAATTGATATTAAATTTATTTGAAATTAAATACAAATTAAACTTACTTTTGTTTTTCTTTTACCAATCATAATAGGATCGGTAAGATGAATATGAATTAATACTAATAATTCATTTTCACAGGGTTGAAAGAAGATATGTTTGGTATTAGAAAATAATAAATCTAAATAAATTAATAAATATATTATCACTATATTATACTTATACATTACCTATCTTTTGACTGTTCCTTGGATGTCTATATCTCAAACCATTCATATGAATTTCTAATTCTCCAGGCATTCTTTTACCTTCTGGTTGTGGTCTCATGTAAATATCAGTAAGTCTAGTAATTCGACCTAATAAAATAAAAGATCAATTTACATTCACAATAAATATAAAACACTAAATTTACCTTCAACCAATTTTAATTTATCTTGTTGTACAACATCCGCAAGATCTTTCTTTTGAAGTTCCCTAATTAAGTTCGATTAGTTCATGTTCTTATTTTGATTAAATGTTATTGATTACTTTTTAGCTACTTCTTTTTTAAGTTCTAATATTTTTTTATGTGTTTCTGTTAATCTAAAAGTATCAGTACTACGAAATGTTAAAGATCTTAAGAAATGAGCTGTTGGATCTTCAAATGGCTAAAAAAAATATATTATTACTATTACTATTACTATTACTTAAATCATTTTGTTCTTCTTACCATTTCTTCTTTTTTAGCTACACCTTGACCAGGGGTTAAAAAGTTTAATCTTAAATAAACATATTCTCCTTCTTCATTTTTACTAACATTTTTCAATGTAGAAATATGAAAAGGTACCGCTAATCCATTAATAGGTACAATAATACTTTCACCTCTTTGATCCACAACAATCTAAATTCACCATCATTAATACCAAAATAATTAATTAACCAAAAATAAACTTACATTAAGCCCATTGACATCATTAGGTAGCGCCGTATCTCTTTTATAACTTTCAAAATACTTAAATGTTTCTTGTTTGTTACTTTTATGTGATTCATCTTCTTTTTTATAACGTCTTAAGCCATCCTCTTGTTTTTCTAAAAATAATTCACGTTGATGTTCTCTTCTTTTTTGTTCCGGCGTTTCTTCCTATTTTATTAATTAATCAATCTCCTTATTGTTAACATTTAAGTATCAAACCTACTTGATCTTCACTTCTAAATTTGGATTTAAGGATAGCTGTTTTTGGTGGTGGAGCTACATTAGCATTATTAATTTTCTTTTTGGCTTTTTCATCATTTTTAGAATCCCCATTATTATTCTATTATAAAATTATTAGATTATTATTAGATTTCTATAATGGGTAGATTTACCCCAAAAAAATAAGTGACATCACTTGCTTCTTTAAGCACATCTGTTAAAATTACTGCTCCACCTTTACCAATACGAACTGTATCTGCTAAAAGCATAGAATATCTAAAATAAACTTAATACTTTTGTATTAAATTTATAAACAAAAATTTACTTTTTAAGTTGTTTTGATTCAATAGTATCATCTTCCAAATCTTGAAGACCTAAATATAAACATATAACCATATCTTCTGAAATGGTATAATTATTCTTTGGTGATATAACTAAGCCATTTTCGTGGAATTCAATACCAGTCTAAAATTTATCAATTAATTTTATACTTATTATTAATTAATAATTTACAATAAAACCACAATTTTTGAATAATTTTCCACTTAAATCAGGTCTTTTATCTGTCACATAGCTTAAAGCATCCTCATAAACTCCTTTAAAAGCAACACCAACTTTTAATTTATTTAATATATGCTTTTGAAGATCCATTAAAAACCCATAATTTTTTTCTTGTTGCTAAATAAATTTCATTAAAATAGTATTTAAAACATAAATGAAATAGTTACTGGTGAAGCATTCATTAAAAAAGTACGTCCAATATTACTACAATATTCTTGATAACGTACACCTAAAGAGCATAAAATAACACCAGATTGAATTGGGGTATTATCGGATTCAGCACTTGGTTTAAGATTATATTTGCCACCACTTTGAATAATAGGTGTATAACTCCAATCCAATTTTTCAGTAACAATCTCGGTAGGTAACTTAGCTTTCTTTAATCCTTCTTTAAATAATAAAGCTTCAATTTTATCAGCTAAAGCCATATGTGTGACTTTTTTATTCAAATCAATAATTGTAGCCATCTCTTCAAAAAAAATATTTTTCATGATTTGTGAACTACAACGTGAAGCTGCTCGCATGATTTTTAATTCAGATTCATCTTTGTTGGCTAATGCTAAAGCTATCCCTAGAGATACATCCACTTCTTTATAGCTTATTCCCTCTTCTTTTATTAAGTTTTCCCAAAGTTTAATAAAGTTACCCTTCACTTTATCTTTTTGAAAGATACCTATTGGGACCTATAGAATAGTTAATTTTATCTTCAATAGTTGATATCGATTAACAGTTACATCACTAGCTTGACTTAATAATTTAGTTATCTTTTTAAATGCTTCAATAGTGGAAGATTCTTCTTTCGTAAATGGGATATACTCAATTGCAACGTCACTTTTAAGCTCGTTTAAAAAACCAAAGAAATTTTTTTCTATTTAATTTTTTCAACAAAAAAAGCAATTCAAAAACATGTTATTTACCTTTCCCGGCTGAAGCAACGATAGTCAATTTTTCAGGTGTAAATAAAAGCAAAGTTTCAGCTAATACATTTTCAAATAACCAAGTCTAAAGAATATGAAATTAATAATTTAATTTTTTTTTGTTAATTTTTTTGAAGTTACGTGTAACTGAGCCGTTTTTGGATAATAAGCTTCTTCTTCAGCTCCCTTTTCTTCTTTTGCAGTTATTACCAACATCCTATCAACATCATTGAACTGTTCTTTATTGTTCTAAAAGATTTAAAAAAATTAGGAGTTATTAACATTCATACCATTGTCCTCCTTTACCTTCCAATAATTGATTAATCTTTCTAATCGATTTTGAAATTGTTCACTTTCGATTTTGGCTTTACCCATATTGAATAAAAAGGTTACAATTAAAAAAATTGTATTGATAATATGGGAATTTGATCAGTATTCTGATTGGTTAGAAACAATGGGATTCGCGTAGTTGGCTTATTCAATCAAATTGGCTATGATCTTTTGATTAGCTTTAATTGGTAAATTGATAAAATCACGCAAAATTTTATTTGATAATGAGTTAGCAATTATTATTTTATATTATCAATGTTTTTATAGTTTGACTTATATTGGTTATGTGTTGAAGTTTATAACAATTATTTTCTTGATAACTTAATAACTATATATATTTAAGTATACAAATATATTGATTTTTAGCATTTATTAAATTATAACTTCATTATATTATTATGATTATTTTAAACTTTAATCTCAATTTAGAAATATTTTTATTTTCACTGTTTTATTTATTTTTTAACATTTAAAAAATGAGCAATTTGCTGATGATTTTTTATAGACATTATTATATAAAATATCTTGTAAAGTTAGTGTTGATACCAGAATTAAATTTAAGTTTATGATAATACTGTATATATTATAAAGGTTTTAAGGTTTTTAAGCTTAATAACATATTAATTTATAAGTTGATATAAAGTTTTAAAAAATTTTAAACAAGTATAAAAAGAATAATGTATTTTGAACTGAGTTAACTAAATTAATATACCATAGCAAAGTTTAAAGACAGTTTATTTTAAAAAATAAATAAATAAATCTTTAATAAAAAAAATAAAAATAAAAATATAATTAATTTTATAGTTTTTATAAATATAAAATATGTTAATTTTGTTATTTACATTTAATATATGGGGGTGTTTTTTTTGGTTTCATTATTTTTTCCATTTTTTAAGCACTATTTGAGCAGAAAGATTGTTAGTAAAATTCTTAAACAAAAAAATACATCCCCATATATATTGTCAAAATTGACAATAATTTTAATATTAATTCTTTATTTTTTAAAATAAAATTTCAACTATAATAAACAATTAATTAAAAAAATAAATAATAAAAGCATATTTTTTTAAAAATTATAAACATTTATATAATTATATTAATTAAAAAAGTATTATATTATATAAATTTTAAATAAATCAAATGATATTTCATTTTATTTTATTAAAATGCTAAGTATTTGCAAAATACTTATTTTTAAAATAAATAACTTAAGATTATAAATAGCTTATAACTATCATTTAATAAAATCATATAGCAGATTAACATTATTAACTTATTAACCAAACTTTTATCTTATAAAATATATGAATCAAAAGTGTTATTATTTATTAATTAATAAAGCATTATCAAAAAATTTCTTTATATAGCATTCAAATAACTTATCTTAAAAGAGTCAAATAAACAGCTTTTATTACTATCATATTTTTTGAAAGTAATTAAGCTATACCACATTTAATATTATTTTTTAAATTATGTTCGAAAATATCTTTTATATTTTTCATCTTTTGTATTCTAATATTAAGTGCTTTCTATTTAACTTTTTAAATTTATAGACACTGTTTTGAAAATAATATGTCAGCTTTAATTTACATAAGAGGATGTTTTTTTGGCTTCATTACTTTTTTCATTTTTTAAGCGCTATTTGAATGGAAAGATTGTTAGTAGAATTCTTAAAAAAATACATCCCAATAATATTTTTAAAAAAGTAAATATTGATTTAAACCTAACTTTATATCATTGAATAAATATTTGAACATAAAAAAAGAAAAAGTTTGCATGTTTTAAAAATGACATAAACAAGCTTAGTGATATTTATTAATAAATTAAAATACATCGCAAAGTGGTAGATAAAAAAGCAGTCAGTTACTAAAACTCCAACATTTCCCTCCCCATACAAGCAATTAACTTGTAGATAGTCTCTCTACCTGTTGGATCCGCCAACTCAAGTTTTTTCGACTTGATCATTCCCATTCCATCAACAGAGGGAATGGAACCAATAAGCTCTTTTAAATAAGCTTCCGTAACAGTAGAACAACAGAAATAGATATCATCTCCCACAAACTTCATCTCAAAAATTTTCATTTTTTTAAACTATTTTGTATTATAATGTTATTGAGCTGCTTCAATCATTGAATAAACCAATAAGGCATCTCTATCTAATCAAGCGATTGTTCATTGATGTTTCTCCCCATAAATTAACCATACAATTCGGTTACTATAATTTGTGCCTTTATATATGCTTCAGTTTCAGATTGTTGATGATCAATTTTAAATAATCCATAACTTGGTTTCATAAATATGTTATCAATATCTCCTAATAATGTGGCTTCATAAATCAATCGAGCTAAATCAGTTACAAATCTTTTACTTTGTGGTATATTTGAACTTTGATCATAATTTACTAACACACCTCGTAGTTGATATAAGAGTCTTCTTTGGACAGTTACTAATTGATCGGAAGTTCTAAAAAAATTGACTGAAGAATCTTCTCTCCAGTGTAATCTTTAGGATTAAACGTTGCGCTCCACCCTCAATAGCATTTGGAGGATTATAATTAAATATGTGTTTTATACCAGTTGTTTCTTGAATTTTTATGTTAAGAGTTTACTTTTCAACTATTTCAAATTTGGAGACATCGTATTGGAAACTTTCAGTTAGTGATCTATCTCGCATTTTTTGAGTTTTTAAAAAATTTAAAATATAGTTCAAGAATAAATCCCAGAATTAAAAAGTTGAAATTATTTTTTGGGGGTAAGTTTATTTTCAATCCCCAAAAATAGGATTGGAATTGGAATTGGAATCCCCGATTACTATTGGTTGGATTGCTATTAAACTAACAAAAAAAGCATTAGTTTTTAATAGTAAAAATAAAATTATTTGTTTTTTTAAACTAATAGAAATTTTAATTTAATATTAATTTTTTATACTATAAAAAGACAATATAAACTTTGAACAGCTATTGAAAAAGAGATAGAGTTTTTTAACGATGGTACATAAGAGTAAGTTTATATAAAAGATTTATCAGATATATGATTCTAAACTAAATTTACTTAGAAAACCCAAGTAAGCGTGTAACGACTCGTTTAAGAGCCAAGAACACTAAGAGAGCTGCTGAAAAAAAGCGTAAGGATAAAAAAGAAGCTAGAATTAATCCACAAAGTAAAAGTAAGTTTTAAAAATGTCCCATTAATACTATTATAACAACAGCTAACTCAATCTCTAGAGATCAAGAAGGATCCTGGAATTCCAAATTTATGGCCATTTAAAGAGAAGTTGATTCAAGAAATCGAAAAGAGTAAACAAGATAAAGAATCAGAACGAGCTGCTGCTAAAGAAAAACAAAAGAAAAATTCATTATTAAATATGGTTAATGAAGCTAACAAAAGAAGTGAAGCGTTCAATAAGCAAGTTAAGAATAATGAAGAAGATGAGATGAGTGCTATGGATCCTGCTTTAGTTGGTAAAAAAGATAATAGTCGTAAAGCTTACTTTAGAGAGTTTAAAAAAGTTATCGATAACTCCGATGTCATTTTGGAAGTGCTAGACGCTAGGGATCCACTAGGTTGTCGTACTAGAAATATAGAAAAATTGATTTTAAATTATCCTAATAAAAGGATTATTTTAATTTTGAATAAGATCGGTAAGTTATGATAATTTATTAAGTATTAAGAACGTAGATGCTTATATGTTATGTTTTAGATCTTATTCCTCAAGATATAGCTAATCAATGGATTCTTTATTTAAGAAATGAGTTCCCAACTATCGCATTTAAAGCCAGTACCCAAAATCAACGTACCAATATCAGTCAAAAGAAAGGGCATTTAAAAAACAAAACTATGGATGAAGTAACCTCTACTTCTTCCAGTCTTGGAGCTGATTCCTTAATCAAATTATTAAAAAATTATTCACGCAGTCAAAATATCAAAACATCATTAACTGTAGGTGTCATTGGTTACCCAAATGTTGGTAAAAGTTCCTTAATTAATTCGTTAAAAAGAAGCAAAGTTTGTGGTGTTGGTGCAAGTCCTGGGTTCACTAAAGTAGCCCAAGAGATTCATTTAGATGCTAAATTAAAGTTATTTGATTGCCCTGGTATTGTATTTGGTGGAAATCAAGCTAATATGAATCCCGGGGATTTATTATTACGTAACTGTATTAAAGTCGAATTGCTTCAAGACCCTATTTCACCAGGTAAATTGGTTTAAATGCGACAAATAACGTATTAATTTCATCGTTTAGTGGATTATTTACTTAAAAAATGTGGGGCTCAAAACTTAATGATGCATTATAGCTTACCAGCCTTTAGAGATGTTAAAGGGTTTTTAGTTGAATTAGCTCGCCAACGTGGGTTTATTAAAAAGGTAAGTGAAATCATATAAATTCATTCTAGTATTTTAATCTAATTTAACTTAATTTAATAGGGAGGTGTTCCAGATATTGAAGGTGTAGCTAAATTAGTCTTAAAAGATTGGAATAGTGGAAATATTTCTTTTTATACTTTACCACCAGAAAAGAAACAAAGTACTACTAGTTCAAGTGAATTAGTTACAGCTTGGTCTAAAGAATTTAGTTTACAAGATTATGATGAATCGGTCAGTGTAGATAATGCTATGACTAATAAAAATAATAATAAAGCCATGGTTATGGTAAGAGGTTTTTTTGAAGTTAACTGGGTTAGGAATTAAAAGAATTTTATTTTTTAGGAATCTACTTTTGGCGAAGTTGAAAATGAAATTGAAAATGAATTTTTAGAAGAAATGAATATGGCCGAAGTCGTCGACGATGATGATGCTATTAGTGCCGATGATGATAGTGAAGAAGAAGAGGATGACGAGGACGAAGAAGAAATTGAAGTTAATAAAATGATAATGACAGTATCGGTAGGTATATAATATACAACAATAATATAAATATAATATGATATTAACTTAATTTCTTTATTTTTAATTAGACTAAAAGTAAAAAAACTGGTGGAGTAGAAAAAAAGATCACTGCCTCTGAAATAAGCATTGATAGTCAATTAAATCAAACAATCAAAAAACAAATGAAACAAAAAAACAAAGCATTACGTAAACAAAATCAACGTGCTGAAGAATTATTAGAAATGATGGAAGAAGAAGGAGATGCTATGGGAAGTGATAGCGATGAGGATAATGATGATTTTGATTTTGCTCAATTAGATGGGGGTTTGCCCATGGAAGATTAAAAGAGGAGAGTGATGTTTTGTAAGGAGGTTTTAAACTATAGAAATAAATACAAGTTATTATTATGTATATTTAAAGTTATTATTAATGTTTAGTTATATTTTATCTATAACAATAGCATAATTTTTATTAATAACTTAAAGAACTATTAAATTCATTATCACTTATAAGTATTCTGTTCAATTTTAAAGGATAGGTTAAACGATTAAAATGAGATGATAAGGGTAGAGGGAGATAGTTAGTCAAAAGTTAAGCGAATTTTTTTAAGGAGTAATAAAGCTATAAAATCATAAAATCATCCCTTTCTATCGTATAATGTTGAGTTTGGTCCATGTACAATAGCTCAATCTCTAAGGACTACTATATAATAACCAATGTCGGATATCTATTCTAAATTAACAATATAGATTATTTTTAATTTTTTATAATTTTCTAATCTATAACATTATTTTTAAAAGGATAATTATCAAGCTTATAGATACGTGTATTAAATATTTTAGATTTTTAAATGGGTAAAATATGCTTTTATTAAACCCAACACGCTCCAAGTCTAGCAAAGAGAATTTAATATAGAGCAAATGGCGGCAACAAGAAGCTATGGCAATTATTCATTCAAAGAATAGGTTGGAAGTAGTGGACAAAGTCAAATCACCAGGCATTGAGATAAAATATTATACTATAAGTAAAGGGATACACGAGCTAGACCAACCAACCACCAAAGCAATAAACAATAAAATATGGACGAGGGGCACTCAAACTAAATTTACCAAACACCAATCTAATAAAGAATGAGTGACGAGGTACTCAAATTAAATCGATTTAACACTAAAGCAGCATAGGATGATAGTATAACATCTTGACACCAGGTACAATTGATATAATGTTACTTTAATAAATAATAGTAAAAAGGTAGAAAGATAATTATGATCAGGGAATTTGGATCATTAGCGTAGATATCAAAATCAGAGGATCAACAAAACAAAAGGTATAACTAGTAACATTGAGAGCAAAAGTTAAAGAAAGATAGAATGGTACTCTTTTTTTTATATTGAAAAAAAAATCCTGAGAATAAATACTTTTGTAATCAATTTACTAACTAAATAACAGGATTTCAAATTTGATGTGAATTACAGTTTTAACTTGGGATTAAAATGAGTTCCAAAACTGAAAAGCAAATAAATTTTTGTTTTAAATTGCTTCTACCAAAAGCTAGAGTAATAAATTTCTGGTTATATCAAGATATTTTGTGGATGATACTATGAGCCAAATGTTTGTTTGACTCTATCGAGGGATATAGGTAAATTAATTTAAGAGATTGGTTAAATATTTAAGCTTATAAATAAGGTGTTAGAATTGAATTGAATTGAATTGAATTGAATTTTAATTGATTAGTTGTTTAATTCGAAAATATTGAAAATAAAGATTTAAAAACTAAAACTAAAATTCGGGTAATATTTTTGATTTCCATTTAATATACTAATAGAAAAGAAATGGTGAATTATATACAATTTAATAAGTTCAATAGAAGTAAGTAATCATTTAATTTAATTTAATTTTTAAATAATAAACAAAACTATAGTATTTTATCGAAATATCATCCATTTAAAACAATTACCATCAAGTCTTAACACCATTTCCAATGGCAATATTGAAAAAATAGCCGTCAACCTTGAGGGCAAAACAAAAGAAATTTCAAAAGGTAGTAAAGGAATAGACTTGGTACCAATAAATTCCAAAGATAAAATCATCGGTTGTAAACTAAATAATGAATTTCAAAGTTTAAGAAACCCAATATCTCATCCTAACAGTAGTATTGATTTCATTTATAAAAATCAATGGAAAATATCAGAAGAAAAACTAGATAAACAAATACAAAATAGTATATTTACAACAGGTGGAATGGTGAGTATCTGTTCATTATTGAATTATTGTTCTTTTAAGGATAAAGTGATGTTATTGGATTATGGTTTAAATAAAGAAAGTGAATTATTTTTTATAGATGTAGTGTATTTTGGAAAAGAGATTAATAATAGAAATTTGAGTTTGAAAGAGTTGCTGAAAGAGAATAAGGATGATATTCAACTCAATTTTAATGAAGAGGAAATAAAAGAGTTGGAAAAACATAATCAATATATATTGGATAATGGAAAATTAGAAGAGATGGGAAATGCAATAGATAATGAAGAGATTAAAAAAAATATTCACAATAATAATAGATACACTAATAATAATATAAATAATAATGGAAATGTTATTAGATTATTAGATCATTATTATTTAATAAACGAACCTATCATAAATCAAGTATCATCTATAAAAACAATTAAAATTGATAGTATAGAATTAATGCATTTACTTATTTCAGGTTATGAAACTGAACAAAAAAGGATACGAATCTATATCAAATCTTTTTTATCTTCAAAAAATGAACAAGAATATGAAAAACAAAAGGAAATATTAAAAAAAAGAGATCATCGATATATAGGCAAACAACAACAATTATATTTCTCTCATAAATTAAGTCCAGGAAGTACCTTTTTCCTTCCAAATGGTTTATTTATATTAAAAAAATTGAAAAACTTTATTAGAAATAAATATAATTTATTTAATTATCAAGAAGTACAAACACCTTTATTATTTAAAAAAGAATTATTTGAGATAAGTGGTCATTGGCAAAATTATCAAAAGGATATGTTTCAAGTGAGTTCGTGTTGTGGAAGTCATGAAGAAGGGGAAGAGGATGAAATTACTGGTTTAAAACCAATGAATTGTCCAGCTCATTGTTTAATTTTTGATTCAAAACCACGAATGGAATCTGATTTACCAATTAGATTGGCTGATTTTGGGACATTACATAGGTAATAATACTATTATGTAATAATTCTATTTAATTTATATAATAAAACATAGAAACGAAGCTTCTGGAGCATTAACAGGTTTAACTCGAGTACGACAATTTCATCAAGATGATGGTCATATCTTTTGTACCAAAGAACAAATCAATAGTGAAATTTCCAGTACTTTAAAAATGTTAAAAGAAGTATATACAGCATTAGAATTACCCAATTATGACTTAACCTTATCAACCCGTCCTACAGAAAACTTTATTGGTGATATAGAAACTTGGGACTCTGCTGAAATACAATTAAAACAAGCATTGGATGATACAGATTTACCATGGAGTGTTAAGGAAGGAGATGGTGCTTTTTATGGCCCAAAAATAGATATTATGATTAAAGATAATTATAATCGTTCACATCAAACAGCTACTATTCAATTAGATTTTCAATTACCTAATCGATTTAATTTAAAGTATAGAACTCAAGAAAATGAATGGAAAACACCTGTCATTGTACATCGTGCTATCTTTGGATCTTTAGAAAGAATATTTGCTATATTAATAGAAAATTATGCTGGTCGATGGCCATTTTGGTTAAACCCAAAACAAATCATTATGTTACCTTTCAATGATAAAGAAGTGATGGAATATACAGAGGAAAAAATGAAAGTTTTAGAAAAAATGTATAAACAAAAATATTTTGGTGAGTTGAAATTGAATATTGATAATAGTAATAAAGCAATTTCATCTAAGATTAAACAAGCACAAATTGAACAGTTTAATTTTATGTTGGTAATTGGTAAGGAAGAAATGGAAAATGAAACATTAACTGTTAGATATAGAGATGGCAAAATAGTTAAAGGAGTAAATATGGAACAGTTTGTAGATTTGGTATTTGAATTGAATCAGCCTTATTTATAAAAATTAAGGGCATTTTGATTTATTTTTAATACAAATACTTTCATTTTATATGGAGTATTTTAAGATATTAGAATACAGTGGCAAAAAAACAGAATACTAAAAATAATAAAAATAATTTTAAATAATTTTAAAAAAAAACTTGAAATCCCAATTTTATTTAAAAGTTAATTATTTTAATATATATATGAAATTAATATTAAAAATATTTTGATAATGTCTGAAATTTAGCAATGTAAATTGTATTTATTGTTTCAATGTTTTTATTATTTAATTGAGTCTTTATAATAGTATAAAGAAACAAAAATTAAAGTCTAACAAATTAAACTCTAACCTAAAGTTTTTAATTATTTTTAATTTTTAAAATTTTAGCTTTTTAATATTGATATTAAACACAAATGCTTTAAAGTTGATTTAAATTTTTCTATATAATTGAATAACCTATAATCAAATGAAATATTACAAAGAATTGTTCCATGTCTCTAAGAATGATACTACTATAAGTTATCTTAGTTTATGGAGGATAAGAGTAATAAATTTTACATATGGGAGTGTTTTTTTTGGCTTCATTATTTTTTCCATTTTTTGAGCGCTATTTCAGTGGAAAGATTGTTAGTAAATTTCTCAAACAAAAAAATACATCCCCATATGTAGATTATCTTTATTGTTTAAGAATTTTACTACTAATTTTTCCACTCAAATAGCGCTCAAAAATGAAAAAAGTAATAAAACCAAAAAATATCCTCATAGGGTATTTCATTAAGAACCCTATTTATAATTTTTTCACTCAATAATGCTTTAAAAAATGAACAATTAAATGAAATTAAAAAGTACATTTCTATTTTAACCTTATTGATTTTAACTTGAAATTTCAGTTAAATCAGGTTTACTTTTATTGTAAGAAAAGAAAAAATATGATTTAGATTTAAAAATTAGTTGAATTTTTATTTAATCAATAAATAAATTAAATTAACATATAAATATAACATATAACATATACAATTCAATATATAACTCTTCTCTTCCCCATTTCTAATATACTTCTGTTTAAATGGGCAAATTAAGATTCGGTGTAGTATTATAAAATGAATCTCTAATTGAATCCGAACAATCGACTTTACCAATATAATATTGTGCCCATTCTTCAATACTTGCAGGAAATCCATCATTATTAAAATTTTTATGATTTTTTGGCGGTGGATCAAACGCTTCAATTTCTTCCATTTTATGAAGATCATGTTCAGCAATAGTATGAGTGGAACCATCCATATAAGGAAAAATAGCTTCAGTATCGGAAGTATTGATTTCAGTTAATGGGTTGAGGTTGATTGGGGTAGTTGAATTGATCATTATTGGGTTGTTACCACTGTTACCACCACCTTCTTTATTACTTTGATTATAGAAATCTAAACTATTATTGAGATTATTTGAATTACTACCCTTAGCAATTTGATGTAAAAAACGGACCATCCCTTTATCATAAATAACAAAATATAAATATACAATCCCCATTAAAGACCACATATAAGTTAAAACAATAGCATGAGGGTCATACATAATAATGAATAATGTAAATAAATTAATTAAAAATAGAATTACAGTTCGGAATATATTAGTTTCAATTATAATTTTATATAAATTATAACTTGTTGATTTATTTTGTAATTTTTTTAATTCTCTTGTATGTTGAAATAATGCTATTGTTATTGCAGTTGTTATAAATAATTCTACTATGGCATCCATAGCTACATGAATAGTTCCACTATATAATTCTTGTACAAATACACAAGTACCATCTTCTTTGGGTGCACTAGTTGATAATACTAAATCAGAGATAGCTACTAAAGCTCGCATCACTATTAATCCTATTGAAAAAGCCAAAAATAATTTGTTTCTTCCAGTGATTACTGAAATTCGATAAATTTGGAATGTTTCTCCAGACAACATTTGTAGATGAAAAGTAACTACTGAAAATTTAGCTGCAAACACACAACCAAAAGAACCTAATTTTAAATATTGAACAAAATTAGCTATACTTGTTAACCAAAAGAAAGAACTAATAAGTAAGCGTGAGCGGGTTATTCGATTGTTTATAAAGATACATGAGTATAATGAGTTGAAGGTGATATGTGTGGCTATGGCTACAAAACAGCCTGCAAATCCAATTGCAAAAATAGAGATTGTATCAGATTCCATTGATAATTATTAAGGGAGAATAGTATGGGGATAAAGAAAAGTAAAAAAGAATAATCTTTATTTTGATATAAATTTTAATAAAATAAAATTCAATTTAGTTTAAGTTTAAATCAATTATTAGTTATACTAAATTTAGTTAGATAAAAACTGGTATATTTTATATTTTATATTTTTATAGTGATTATTTAAGGGAGAATAAATTAGTAATAAATATCAAATTGAATTTGATTTATTATTATTATTGCTGTTTTCTCTGTTGAGTTAATTTATAATAAAATAAATAAATAATAAATAAATAAATAATTTTAAAAAATATTAAAAAAATAAAAAAAATGAAGTTTAGTTTTATTTAAATAAGAATTTCAAATTTTAGGTGTTGAATCTAATCTTTTCTACCCCACGTTCAATCCTGGTTGACATGATTTTAATGCTTTTATTTTTAATAAAAAAAATTATTGTTTGCATATAGCTTTTTATGCTGGTCTCTTTTTAACTTTTTTCAATTTATTTAGTTTAAGGAGATTTAAAATTGAAGATTTTTATTAAATTTGTTATTTTATAATATTGATCGAATAATATATGATTATTGTAACAATGAGTTAATAAAATAGAATATATATTTCTATAATATTTATATTATACAATTATTAACTTTAATGATTCAAATCTTATTATTTTAATTCAAAATAACTTTTATTTACTCTAGTTTAAAATTTAAAGTTTAAAATAAATTGAAAGTTTTAATTTTCCCCATAATATTTAATTAATTATGAAATTCTAGATTCACTTATATTGAATTAGATTCAAGTTAATAAATTTTTTATATTTATAATTATCATTTTAAAGTATATTATATTTTTAGTTAAGTTCTAAATTATTAAGATAAAACTTGTTTTTTTGTTAGGATTAGTTGATTTTAATTTATAAATTTTTAATTTATAAATAATAAAATGAGAATATATGAAACTTTTATTTCTTAGTATTTCTATTCAAACATTATAAACTCATTAGTGTTTTAAACCCAATCCTCAAATGACAACACTTTCAAAAAAACCTTTTCTTTTTTTATCTCCTGAAATAATTAAGGGTAAGCTATAAAAAAAGGGAAGCTTTCCAATTTATTAACTTGATGACATAAGTTTAGATCTAAGTTTAAGAAAAGTTCCTTTTTTTATAATTGTTGCAACTCTCTTGTGACTTTATCTTATTAGCAAGAATTTTTATAATTAAACTATTTGTATTATTTTTTTAAACACTAATCGTATATTATATACAGAATTTAATTTTTTTTTAAAATGAGAAATTAATTAGGTCGCAAAAGAGTTACAATGGCTATATTAGAAAAAAAAACAGTAAGATTTAATTAATAAATTTCAAACTAATAAAAAATAAATATAAATGAATTATGTTTTTTTTCATTTACTCCAATCTCATGTTGTCATCCTGAAGACTATCTTATCTCTCTCTTTGGGTGCATATGATGAGTATTGAGTTTATTTTTTATTACTTTCTTTAAATTATAAATTGAAAATTACTGATTCTAATTTTATTTTGTTTTTAAATAATCTCAAACTCTTTTTAAAAAGCCTTATGTTTTATATAACAAAAATAAATGTTGAATTTTAATTAAATTTTAAACAGCATTAAATATTTATTTATTTTTAAACATAATAGTGAATTATATTAGACAAATACTACATTCCAAGCCTTTTTTATTTCAATTAGAAAAGTTTCAAAACAAAAAACTGCAGTTATATTTTTTATTAAATTAATAAATTAATATAAAATGTCAAGTAATCTGTGTTTCAATAACAATATTTAATTTAATATTTGTTTATCAAAATACAAAAGGAGACATAATTGCTTTGCATGATATTGCCAAGCCATAAATAAATAATAAAAAATATAACTGAGCCAACAATTGAATAGAATTAACAATAAAATTCTAATCCTATCAAAAATTCTCATCTCAGATTTAAAATAATATTAAATTTGAAGCATAATTAATGATTTGACTTTTTCTGATTACTAATGAATATAAAGAACTCTTGTCATTTTAATTCTAAATAATATTATATCTCACTTTCCCATTATATAAAAAACCTCTTCAAACAAATCAACAAATGACAATAGCATAAGTTAACTCTAATCCCAAAAAAAACTTTGATTTTATTAAAGAAAAAAAGGATTTGAAAAAACAAAAAGACAATGCGGATAGGGAGGATAAATTAGTTAAACTAGATAAATAATAACAATAAAATATTTAATCTTTTTTTCTGTACAAAAAACAATAACAAATAAGGTTTATAAATAAATAAATAAATAAATAAAGATTCTTAATATTAATAAGATATCTTCTTCATTTTTACATATTAATATCACACTATTAAAAATTAACTAAAATTATAATTAATGTAAATCATAAACGATAATTAAATAAACTTACTTAAAATGAATTCAAAATCGCTTTAAACTTGGCGTCAAAAAGAAGTCAATGAAGCATAATGATAAGCTTTAGTTTTTGAATTAAACTTAATTGATTCCTTTGGAGTTTCACCAACGGTAGGAGAAGTAAGTGCTTCACTTGGTGGTTTTGAAAAAGAATGAGGTGGAGAAAATGGCTTATTTTGTAAATTAATACGATGATGACTAGAACTTCTTGTTGGTCTTAAAAGACCTGAATCTCCACCACTTTTACTACTTATTGAGTTTAATTTACTTCTTGTTGATAAACTATTTAAGGATTCATCTAAACTTATTAACCCCCCTACTTTGATATTTAAATTTAATTTTTTCACTAATTTTTCTATTAAAAAATAATAATTAAATTAATTGTTTTTAACTATTATTATTATTTGAAATTTACCTTTTAATAATGTCCTTATATATTCTTGTGAGCAAACATCACATGGTGATTCATCATCGTTATTTAATATATTAATCGATATTTCTGGTATTGTTATTAAATATTTAACTATACTTTCATGGCCTTCAGCAGCTGCACAATGTAATGGTGTCCAACCTTCTCTATCTTGTGGATTAACATTAGCTCCATTTTCAATTAAATATTGACAAATAGCAATATGATTATAACTTGAAGCTAAATGAAGTAATGATAATTTAGAATACGATGTATGAGTATCAAATACATTTTCTATTCCTTCATTATAAATCATTTGTTGATTAGTTGGATTTTCTAATGTCAATTTAAGTTGAAAATAATCCCCTGATCGTGCACAATCAAGTGCCAATGTCTTTGGGTCAAATATAACTCGCTTCTTTTTCATCTCAGTATTCTTTAAACATGACTTAATTATTCTTTCTGTTTTATTATTTATCTCCTCATCTGAATTTGAATTTGAACTGGTTGGTATTGGTGTACCAAGTGAATGTGCTCTTATTAAAATTTGATCCATCGGTATATCCTTTTTATCTTTATTCTTCATATTTATACTTTCAATTATGGATGCTATTTTATTCCCCCTTAAATCAATACTACCTAAACTTTCACTTGATTTTTTATGTAATATAGCTTTAGATCTTGTTAATGGTGAATTCGCTTCAGGTATTTTAGTAAATATTGGTTCGAATCGTCTTATTTCCCTTCTAGAAATGGAACTACCATCAACGGATAACGACCTACGAATTGGGTATCGAACAACTAAAATTCATTAATTACATTTTTTACATAATGATGACCAATTTAATTTTACCTTCTTTAATATTTAAAAATAATGCTCTTGTTTTGTCATCATCTGCACAATCAACTGCTTTATATTTCCTTTCATTTCTTTTGTTAGTATTTGCCCCTAACTCAATTAACCTTTTTACTAAATCAGCCATGCCCATAAAACTAGCCAAATGTAAAATGGTATTTCCAGAACCCCAAACTTTAGACATAAACTCATACAATACTTTTTTTGTTGACATAATTTCGGATTGTTTAGCTATATAATTAATAATATCAATAGCCATATCTTCTTCACCAAGCATACAAGTAGTCTGTATAGCGTTTAAATTACTTACAATCGGACCTAAAAGCTCAGCTGCATCCATAAGGATATCGTTATCATGTTTAAAATAATTATCATGGTTGGGATAAGTAAAAGTCACTAAAACTTGTAATATTAAACTGGGGTTATGACTCGATAATACTTTGCTTAATTTCATTCTGTTTTCACTACAAATGGCATCGAATAAATCTTTTTGAATTGATGTTATTGCTTCCCATCGATCTACTTCTGGTTCTTCAAAATCGGATAATGACTCTTCTTCTTCTATGTTGTTTTTTGTACCTCCCGTTGATGTTAAATAATATATCTTTGGTTTTGACATCCTTAGCATACCTTTATTAATTATTATTAATTATTTATTAATTGAAATAAATTAGAGATTAAAAAAATATTAAAAAGTATCAAAAAGTGGAATTCTTCATTATGGCATTAAATAAAATCTGTAACATTTGATTTAAACAATAGGTAGGAAGAATGATATTTGTTATTGTGATTTAATACTATTAAGCGTACCTTATAATGAAATGAACTCAAACTAAACTTTTTTTTTAAAAAAAATTCAAAATTAGAAGTTAAATTTCCTACTTTACTTTTATCAAACTTTTAATTTAGCATAAACTGAGGTTTGAATTGCGAATAAAAGTCAAGTTTCCAAGCTATAACTAACACTTTTCTTGTTTTTCTATCCTTCTTTTTAGCTCACTTTTTCTCAAGTAAAAAATGATATCATTCCTCCAACGATCTTTAAAATGAGAGTTTGACCCTTCCTTTCAATTTTGCTGCTAGGTTTTATGAGCTCTTTTTTAGCTGGAAAGATCAACTACAATTCCCGAATTTTATTAATCTTGTAAATAATTGAAATAAAAATAAACATTTATAAATAAACATTCTATTTATTAATATAGTTAAATAAATAATATAAATAATATCATTTATTAAAAATTTTGAATTTTTGAACACGTTGAGAGCTTTTATATTAATGCGAGAACAATAAACATACATTGAATATCGGAATAATTTTATCTAAAATTTTAATATTAATAAAATCAATTTATTATAATTAATCAACTAAAATAGAAACAGGTATTATTCTAAATTACAACTTTCATATTTATAAAATAGTAGCATGTTAAATAGTTTAATTTAATATATACTATAATCCATATACACAATACTTAATTTTATTTAGTTTAGGACAAATATAGATAAAAGAATTTGCATTACTATTAATTAAATTGAATCAATCAATTGAGAGGTTATGAACTAGGAAACATATGTAAAATATTTTTATTATTACAAATGACAGTACACTAAAATAATAACTTATAATCTAGAACCATTTGAATACATGAGTAGCATTTTTTATATTTTTTATTGAGTATATAATTTCTCCATAGACATTCATTCAATTTCTCCCTAGCTGTTTATAAAAGCAATTTCCAAACTGTTAATTCCAAAGCTTGAGGTTTTGACGTAAAAAAAAGCCAATAAAATTCAAAGGCACTTTTAAAAGACCAATAAAAAAATAGCATAAAGCTGTGTATTAAGTTGGATTTCAGATTTTGAAGTTCAATTTTTTTCTATAAATTTTTCTTAATTATTAACGTTCAATTCAATTGAGATGGGTTATTTTTGTGGTGAAGGTTCCTGTTTTTCAAATTTATTTTGCTGCTGTGGTGACAATGGTATATTTTTAAAGATAAATCGCTTTTATTTGATATTTATAACACTTTTTTTAAAGATTCTTCAGTCCCTTCTTCAAAGGACTTACCGCCTAACGAACGTGCTGCGGTCACGGACCTATTGCACTTTTTAGAATGTAATTTAATCAACTAAACTAGGTTTAAAACTAATTATTATAGACCGTGAAAACGTTAATTTCTTTGAAGGTGAACCTTTAAGAGCGTTATCAACTTTAGCTTTTTCGGATAATATTGATTTACAACGTTCGGCTGCTTTAGCCTTTGCTGAAGTTACTGAAAAAGGTTTATTATTTTATATTTTTTATAAAAAGTAGTTTCTAAACCAGATTAAAGAAGTTAGAGAAGTAGATAGACCAACATTAGAGCCCATCATGTTTCTATTACAGTCTCATGATGTTGAAGTTCAGCGTGCTGCTTCTGCAGCTTTAGGAAATTTAGCTGTTAATAGTACTTTATTTATACAAACTATTGTTATGTTATTAAAATTATTTAAGCTCAAAATAAGTTACTAATTGTGGAAATGGGTGGACTTGAAGCACTTATTCGTCAAATGTTATCACCAAATGTTGAAGTACAATGTAATGCTGTTGGTTGTATCACTAACCTTGCTACTCATGGTATAAATGTTTTTATATTTTAAAAGTATGACTTATTTCAAATAGATTTAAACAAGTCAAAAATTGCAAAGAGTGGGGCGCTTATCCCATTAATTAGATTGGCACGTTCTAAAGATATGAGAGTACAACGCAATGCTACTGGTGCTTTACTTAATATGACACATTCTGGTAATACTATTATGATATTATAAATGTGATGCTCATTAAATAATATTATAGATGAAAACCGACAGCAGTTAGTAAACGCAGGAGCTATTCCAGTATTAATTAGTTTGCTTCATTCTTCAGATACTGATGTTCAATATTATTGTACTACTGCCATCAGTAATATTGCAGTTGATGGTAACTATATATCTATGTTTACTGATTATTTAATTTATTGTTAGCTACAAATCGAAAAAAACTTGCACAAAGCGATTCTCAACTCGTCAATAGTTTAATTTCTTTAATGGAATCAACATCCCTTAAGGTCCAATGTCAAGCCGCATTAGCTTTACGTAATTTAGCATCAGATGGTAAAAAGGTTTTAAATGCTATTTGAATCTTAATTAAATATTCTAGACAAATACCAACTTGAAGTTGTACGCGCTAATGGACTTCCATCTTTACTTCGCTTATTACAATCCTCTTTCTTACCCCTTATCCTTTCATCAGTAGCTTGTATTAGAAATATATCCATTCACCCGATGAATGAATCTCCCATCATTGATGCTGGTTTCCTTCAACCTCTAATTAGTTTACTAGCATATGAAGAAAATGAAGAAATCCAATGCCATGCCATCAGTACTTTAAGAAACCTTGCAGCTAGTTCAGAAAGGAATAAGAAAGCCATTGTTGAAGCTGGAGCTGTTGAACGTATCAAAGAGCTTATACTATCCCTTTCTCATAGTGTCCAAAGTGAAATGACTGCTGCTATTGCAGTTCTTGCTCTTAGTGGTAAGTTATTATGGTCTTTTTTGTAATTTTATTAAGTGATTTAGATGATTTGAAGCCTCGCTTATTGAATTTAAATGTATTAAATTTTCTCATTCCATTGACACAGTCACCTAGCATTGAAGTACAAGGAAATAGTGCTGCAGCTATTGGAAATTTATCTTCAAAAGGTAATTTAATATTGAAAAGAAAAAATATAATATTAATAATTTTATAGTTCAGGATTATACACCATTTTTAAAGGTATGGGATAAACCAGAGTATGGATTAAATGGATATCTTGTTAACTTCCTTCAAAGTCCTGAACCTACATTTCAACATATTGCAATTTGGACAGTTGTTCAGTTTGTTGAAGGCAAAAACAATGATTTACTAAAATTAATATTCAAATCCGACGTTATTATGGAAGCAGTTAGAAGGTTAGCAATCATTCCAGTAGATGCGGATGAAGAACCAAATGAAGATAGTGAAGTAGTAACATTAGCTAAAAGGATTGTTAGTGCATATGAAGAAGAGGAAGCAAGTAGTGAACAATAAGGTTCACCTTTTCTATAATTGTTCTAATAATAATTTATCTACTTATCTAGTTACACATTTTTTCATCTCGTAAATATTAAAGCAAATTATTAATATTAATTAAATTAGAAGATTATCTTATTTTAATGCTTATGTTTTATAACATTTTAAATTGTTTTGGTAATAAATTCCATATATATTTTTAGTTATGTAATTTTGTGGCTGTATAGGTATTCTTATATATTAATTTCATTTATAAATTGGAACAGAATAAAAGCTAAATAACAGAATGTAAATAAAGTAGAGAATTCATGATATTATAAGTTTGATAAATTTATGATTCCTTTATAAGGTAGAAAGAATAGTTAGCTTAAACTCGCTTTTGTCATTTTGATATTTATTTTAAAATGCCTTGAATTTTACTGTAATAATATTGTACTCACATAAAAAGTTTCTATTTTATAATATTAAAGTGGCTTAAGTATCTTTGATATTCAAAAATAATTATATTCACTGTTTTTATTATCATGTTATAATTGTTCTTATCAAATCTAACTTCAAGCTTAGCTAAATATTTTTTTAAATTTACTGTGCTTTTGCTGATTCAATTACTCAACAAATGAACCTGCATTTTACTATTATTTGGACTTATTTAATTCGTTAAATACACAGCTTCAACTTACCAATAAAATTGTAAACGTCATTTTCAAAGGTATATAAAGCAAGTAAATAAGCAGAGTTCTAACAAAACCTACTTTTTTATAAATTAAAGATGACTGATAAAGCAAAATTAATGTAAATAGCTAATTATCTAACTCTAATAAGTATTAACATAACTCTAGGGATGTTTCTGGTGGTGAACAAAAGCAAGGAGATGATTTAGCTACGGCTATCCTTCGTAAAAAATCCGCCCCAAATAAGCTAATAGTTGACGATGCTGTTAACGATGATAACTCAGTGTTAGCAATGTCACCAGCTACTATGGATAAGTTACAACTTTTCCGTGGTGATCAAATTTTAGTCAAAGGAAAAAAACGCCGTGATACTGTACTGATTGTTATTTCTGAAGACGATATCGAAGATAATAAAATTCGTATCAATAAAGGTAATTTAAATGTTGGATAATTGCATGAATTGAAACTAAAAAAAATAGTTGTCCGTAATAATTTAAGGGTCAGATTAGGAGATATTGTTTCTGTTCACCCTTGCCCTGATATCAAATACGGCGCTCGTGTGCATATCCTTCCTATCGACGATACCGTTGAAGGAGTAAGCGGTAATTTATTTGAAGTCTATCTTAAACCATATTTCTTGGAATCATTCCGTCCAGTAAGAAAAGGCGATACTTTCCTTGTACGTGGTGGTATGAGAGCTGTTGAATTTAAAGTAGTTGAAACTGATCCTGATGAGTATTGTATTGTAAGTATCTATTAAGCTTAAATACAAAAGTTCACTAACATGTTGTAATAGGTTTCTTCAGATACAGTTATTTTCTGCGAAGGTGATCCAATCAAACGTGAAGATGAAGAAGCTAACCTTAATGATATTGGTTACGATGATATTGGTGGTTGCCGTAAACAAATGGCTCAAATTCGTGAGTTAGTTGAACTTCCTTTACGTCACCCTCAACTCTTCAAAACCATTGGTATTAAACCTCCACGTGGTATTTTAATGTACGGTCCTCCAGGTACTGGTAAAACTCTTATGGCTCGTGCTGTAGCCAATGAAACTGGTGCCTTTTTCTTTTTAATTAATGGTCCAGAAATCATGAGTAAAATGGCTGGTGAGAGTGAAAGTAATTTGCGTAAAGCTTTTGAAGAAGCTGAAAAAAACAGCCCTGCCATTATCTTTATTGATGAAATCGATGCTATTGCACCTAAGCGTGAAAAAACCAATGGTGAAGTAGAACGTCGTGTTGTATCACAACTTTTAACTTTAATGGATGGTATCAAGACTCGCTCCCATGTTGTTGTTATGGCTGCCACCAACAGACCTAACTCTATTGACCCAGCCCTTCGTCGTTTCGGTCGTTTTGATCGTGAAGTTGATATTGGTATCCCAGATCCAACTGGCCGTCTTGAAATTCTTAGAATTCATACAAAAAATATGAAACTAGATGACGATGTTGATCTTGAACAAATTGCTTCTGAAACTCATGGCTATGTTGGTGCTGATGTAGCTGCTCTCTGCTCTGAAGCTGCTATCCAACAAATCCGTGAAAAGATGGATTTAATTGATCTTGAAGAAGACAATATCGATGCTGAAGTCCTTGACTCTTTAGCTGTAACCATGGAAAATTTCCGTTTTGCCCTTGGAATCTCCAATCCTTCTGCTTTACGTGAAACTGTTGTTGAAGTACCAACTGTTAGTTGGGATGATATTGGTGGTCTTGAAAAAGTCAAATTGGAACTTCAAGAAACTGTTCAATACCCTGTTGAGCATCCAGAGAAATTCCTCAAATTCGGTATGTCTCCATCTAAAGGTGTTTTATTCTATGGTCCTCCAGGTTGTGGTAAAACCCTTCTTGCTAAAGCTATTGCAAATGAATGTCAAGCCAATTTCATTTCCATTAAGGTACTTTTAAATTCATGATATTATGTAATGATATTAATTTTTTTATTTAGGGTCCTGAACTTCTTACTATGTGGTTCGGTGAATCAGAAGCTAATGTAAGAGATGTCTTTGATAAAGCTCGTGCTGCAGCTCCATGTGTTATGTTCTTTGATGAATTGGATTCTATTGCTAAGGCTCGTGGAGCATCTGCTGGAGATGCTGGAGGTGCTGGAGATCGTGTTCTTAACCAAATTTTAACTGAAATGGATGGTATGAATGCCAAGAAGAACGTTTTCGTCATTGGTGCAACCAATAGACCAGATCAAATCGATGGTGCTCTTCTCCGCCCTGGTCGTCTTGATCAATTAATCTATATTCCACTTCCAGATGAAGAATCCCGTTTAGGAGTTCTTACATCTACTCTTAGAAAATCACCTATTTCTAATGAAGTAGATTTAGGTTTCCTTGCCAAGAACACTCATGGTTACTCTGGTGCTGATCTCACTGAAATCTGTCAACGTGCTGCTAAACTCGCTATCAGAGAAAGTATTGAGCATGAAATCAAACGTGAAAAGGAACGTAAAGAAGCCGGAATTGAACTCGATGAAGATATTGATGAAGCCGATCCAGTTCCAGAAATCACAAAGGCTCACTTTGAAGAAGCCATGAAATTCGCACGTCGCTCAGTCTCAGATAATGATATTCGTCGTTATGACATGTTTGCACAAAACTTACAACAAACTCGTGGATTCGGATCATCATTCAAATTCCCAGAAGGTGGTGCACCAACTGCTGATGGTAATGCCGGAGCAGGATTTACGGAAGATGGTGGTGATGATGAGTTATATGCTTAAAAATAGTGTCATATCTATTGGTGTTTTTCTATTAGGATCTAGACTAAAATTTTCTTAGGATTGTTTATTTTGAATAAAGGTCAACTTTTTAAATTATATATCAGTTTAGAATTTTACGTGACATATTATAAAAACAAATATCAAAATACAATGAGACGAAATAGTATAGTTTTGTATTATTAATACAATTATTGAAATATTTTTAGCTAGTAAATTTTATTTATGATTAAAATGATATCTCTAATTTTGTAAGTTGCTATAAACTTATTACTCTAAATAATTTCTGAAGACAATTATAATAGTAGCATTTCTTATTATACTAAAACAGTTCAAATAGCTATACGCAATTCATATAATGGATTGTATTATTATTAAACAATTAATATCCTCTCTTATCATATTTTCATACTACTTTGAACTTACCTAGAAATAGAATAAACAATTTGCTAATTTTGATTTTTAAATGACCACATAATGATCAAAAAATCAACACTTTTCATTAAAAAAGCCTAAATTCTACCACCATTATGAAATTTGCCATTGTTAGTAACAGCTCTAATTCAAGAATTAAAATTCAAATTGGCTAATTACAAAGCTAAGCTCCATTTCTTTTTTTAGTAAATAAATCTCAACCAAAATTAGGAGTCACTTTATGATTTGTTCACCTTCTATCTTTCAAATCTTTAAAAGCTTTGCGATTTGCTAAATAAATCAAATTTTGATTTTTTTTTAGTAATAAGTCCAAATAAATCAAATCGACCCTATTGCAATAGTGCTTTTAATTTGCTAAATCTATAATTTCGTCCAATCAATGATCCACTATGTGGCAAAAACATGAGTCTAAGTTTTTGAATAAGCCAATGATTTTTAATAAAATTGGTTAAACTTTTTCAAGTCAATCATTGATAATTTATTATCCAATGAAATCCATCCAATATTTTAAGGTATAAATTAAAATGGTTTGAAGTAGTGATTGTTCAAAATGAAGCAAGCACTAATTCTTTTTAAATTACTTTAAATTGAGAAATACCAATTAATTTGGCTATTAAAACTTTACCTACTTAATTTTAAGCAAATAGTCACTCTTCTTAAAATAGCTTCCCTCATAAATTAATTCAAAGATAATGGCTAATTTTGTTCCAATGGGTGCTCCTCCAATGGGTGTTCCTCCAATGGGATCCTCTTCCGTAAGAGGCAATTCAAACGGTGCAAATAATCGATTAAATGTCACAGCAGAGTCTTTTAATTTGCCAAAGACGAAAGTGAAGCGGAATTACTTCAGCGGAAAGCAATCTAAAAAGTTGTTGAAAATATTTTCAGTTACCCCTATGCCATGTAGGGAACTTAGGTCCAAAATAGCAAATGAGTTTAATGTACCAGAAAACAGTGTTAAAGTTTGGTTTCAAAACCATCGAGCTAAGCTTCGAAATAAAATGGAGCTTGAGAATAATGGTCTTGAAGATAACTCTGAAAATGAAGGAAGCCATAGCGCAAAGGAAAGTCCACAGAATAGTGTGCTGGATGGTACAAACCCTATCTTTAATACAAATGATCCAAGTGTATTCAATCTGTTACCCAAAGATGAGAACCCTGGCATCCAGTTACTTCCGAATGCCTTTGTAGACCTTAACGTATTTGAACCTACGCCTAAAAAGTATAGCCAAGTGATACAAGGTCAGAAGTATAGAACAATTGAACCACACCAATCTCACAGCAATAGTGGAAATTCACTTGAGTACCTTTCAATAGATCGTAACGAAATAACCAGGATTCCACTTCCTCAAGGATACAGTAAAAGGATAACGCAAGAACAAAGAGAAATGATAAACACTATACTTGGACTTGAACATAATTATAACCCAGCACCACAAACGAATGAGGGACTAGTTAAATCCTTATCCCTGCCCTTCCCTACTACTTCCAGGAATCAAAGCAAAAACGATGATATTGATAATTATATGGATACCAGGGAATGTCAATCTGATTGTCCTCGCCCCCCTAATGGAACCCCTGAAGATGTTTTTATTACAGAAAATATGTTTGATAGGCAATCTAGGAGGGAAGCTCTAAAATTTAAGCATCTACCCCTAACCCCCCTTCCTTCCCCAGAACCTGAAAATTGCTCACCTGAAACGTTGATCCACTGTGAGCTAGCGCCTTTACTCCTTAAACTATCAAGAGTAAATAGCGATTGATTTCAAAACGCTTTTGTCCAAGTTAGTCCAATGGCCTTAACAATAGTTGTAAAAATTACTTTTGCAAGGATTAATCTATTTGTATTTTTATTCAGTTTGTTTGTTTTAAGTTTTTTTTACAAGTTAAAGCTATAAGCTTTTAAAATAAAATTTTTAGTTATGTTTAATTCATAAATATTTATTTGCTTAATTTGTTTTATTCAATTGCAAGAATGAATAAGGTTTAAGTCAAGAATTAGTTTGATAGAGCTTAACCCAACTAGTTACGTTCACCACGAAGACGACGAGCAAGTTGGATATCTTTAGGTTGGATAGTAACACGTTTAGCTAAAAATAAAAAATTAATTTTAAAATTTCAAAATTTAAATCATCCTTACCGTGAATGGCAGCCAAGTTAGTGTCTTCAAAGAGAGAAACTAAATAAGCTTCTGAGGCTTCTTGAAGAGCACCAATAGCTGAAGATTGGAAACGTAAATCAGTTTTGAAATCTTGAGCAATTTCACGAACAAGACGTTGAAATGGAAGTTTACGGATCAAAAGTTCAGTGGATTTTTGGTAACGACGGATCTCACGAAGAGCAACCTAATAATACAATAGATTAGTATCTATTTTCTATAATACTTTCAAAAAAATATCGGAAATATTTTTTTGGAAAATTTCCGAAGTCACGTGTGCACCGCATTCACGGTGTCCACGACGACGTTGCAAAAAAAAGCACTTACGGTACCAGGCTTATAACGATGAGGCTTTTTAACTCCTCCAGTAGATGGGGCAGACTTACGAGCAGCCTTAGTAGCTAATTGTTTACGTGGTGCTTTACCACCAGTGGACTTACGAGCAGTTTGTTTAGTACGAGCCATTGTTTGTAAAAAAATATCTAAACTTTATTAAAACAGAAGATTAGTAAATAAATTTAAAATAAACAGTTAAAGCCAATGAAATTGAATGATCAATAAGCAGTTAGGCTAAAAATCGCTGCAAGTTTCAACTAAAAAGTGGGTTCAAACCTACCTCTTAAAGTTTTAAAACCAAAGTGAAGCTTAGAAAGATAAAAAATATGGATTAATTTCAATAGTATAGGTATTTATACCTCAAGTTGAGGATTATCAAAGCTCAGACCATTCACACTTAGCTATTCCATTTTTGCAGGGTATACCTAGCTGTTTTACAAGGGGTGATGTAAAACTTTTTAAAATATTAATCATTTTAATCATTTAAAATATAAATCGATTTATTATATTCAAATTTTATGAATTCAAAAAAAGTTGGAGAGTTTAGAATACAAAATTTCATCCACTATTGTTCAAGGATTTTAAGATGGAACAACGTGGAATTCGATTCAACTTTTGTTATAGAGCGTTTCTATGCCATCTGATAAAGGATTTGATGTGTTTTGTTTGATAACATAATATTGTACATACTTCTTTATTATTGATCTTATTTTCTTATATTTGATATTTTTATTTTCTTAATTTTACTTTGAATTTTATGTTCACTACTTTAGCCATATATGCTTTAATTAAAACTGGATTTAAGAACTGATATCATTAGTCACGCACAATTGAATCAGTCAAATCAAAGATGAAATATTTCTGTTCTTGTATTTTAATTTGTCATTCATTTGAGCAGTAACTAAGCAAAAAAACACCTTTGAGGAGGGCTTAACGTTGTTTCTCCAAATAAGTTAACTTATTAAGTCACTCTTTGAAGTCAAGAATAATTAGTTGGAGTAATCCGATTATTAGTAACATTTGTGAATTATTAAGTAAGAACAAAATTAAATTTAAAGTAAATTCTAAAATTTTAGTTTGTTTCAATAATACATAAATTCAAAGTAATTAGAGCTTCTAAATTTATGACATTAAATTATTCAACAAACACTTTGAAATATGTTATTTTTCGAAAATATTATCAAATTGATTTTGTTAGTAAAGGGATTAAATTTATTAAAACATCATTTCATTCCGTTATCATATTATTTTACATGAAACATTAGCAATCTTATTTGTGATTTCTAAATTTTAGAGAACTTAATTTTTAGGAACAAAAATCACTTTTGAAAATTTAACTTTTTTAAAAAGCACACTTATTGAGTAAACAATCAATCTACATATAAAGCATTCAAACGTTATAATCTACATTAACAAATGTAATATACTGCCAAACACTTGTAAACTTTTTAAAATTGTTTTTTGTAATAGAATAATATACTTCGATTTGCTTTCAAATAACCAAGTCATTTCAACATTAAAAAAACGAATATTTTACTTTAAGGTGCAAATGAATGTTTAAAAATACAAATAACCATTTAAAAGTACATGAGGATGTATTTTTTGTTTAAGAATTTTACTAACAATCTTTCCACTCAAATAGCGCTTAAAAAATGGAAAAAGCAATGAAACCAAAAAAGAACATCCCCATATTCATATTTCAATTAAAAGATTTATTACGGAGCTTTACTAACATTTCGTGTGAAAAACAATATTGTCTATTGTTCATGAAGAGTGAAATTGATTATGTTTCTATATTTAAGAATTTAATCAATAATCTTTATATGCTTTAGGTCACTTAAAAAGTAAACAAATTATATTTAAAATAATAATCCTCACTTTTATCTTTAATTACTTTCTGTTCTGCTCTTGAACTAAAGAAAAAAATGAGCTTCTCATTTTTAGCCAAGTAATCAAGCTTCTAATAAATGCTATATGAGGGTTTTTTTTTTGGTTTCATTATTTTTTCCATTTTTAAGCGCTATTTGAGTGGAAAGATTGTTAGTAAAATTCTTAAACAAAAAAATACATCCCCATATAAGGTTGTTTTTAAAAATAATCTTACCTTTGGACTAAAACAAATAAAAACAATCCTCTGTAACAGCAATCCTGTACTGTTATTTTAGTAGGTTTGCCCAAAGAAGGAGATTTCTCTTGAAGTAGCCTTACAGAATGTAAATTAAATACCGTATTTTTCTGGCCATAATCTCCTCACATATATTGTCCCCGTCAAACTTTTTAGCTCACGTTTCGTATAATTCTAATCAAAAATTCCAATTAAATTTATGAATCTTGCCAGCCAAAACAAAATTAAACTCATCTATCAGTACAGATTTTCATTGAAGCCAATCTAGTTCTTTTGGGTTGGAGTTTTAACCAAAAAGCGGGGCTATGACTGAAAATATGATAACTTTAGTTGTGTAGATAAAAAATAAAACAAAATAAAAAATTTTAATATTTAATCTATTATTTAAAACATACCCAATATATTATTTAAAGCGTGCTTAATATATTGAAGACCAACTTTAAAAATGTGCTAAATTTGATTCTGTTAATTTATAAAAACCAAAATTAGCAAGTTTTTTAATTTTTTTTAAAAGTAATTTATTATTTAGAAATAAGTGTTTAAAATATTTTAAACTTTAAACTTTAAACTTTGAATAAACTTTGAATTTTTTTAGCAGCTAATTAAAATACAAAAAAAGGCATTAAAATGTAAGAAATTCATTTAAAATTGGCACATTTAAACAAATATTTAACATATTTAACATATTGCCAACTATTAAATCTACTGAATATAACGTTTGAAAACTAATGTTTAATATTTTTATTAACACAAATCACTCATACATGCTTTAAAATTTAGGCGAAATTGAATAATCCCATCTAAATGAACCGATTCTTATTGGCTACTACCATTGTCTAATAAACACCAATCATTGGCTAGGATTCAAAACGATTTCGAAAAAAAACAAACTCCAATAAAATGCAACAAACTGGCAAGGGAAAAATTTAGTTACATTTTTTTATACAAAACTAGAACGATGCTTCGCGGACTATCCAAATTTTCACGCACTCTTGCTAAACAATCACTTGTTTCAAAATCTTTCAATAATACTCAAGTAAGTATACTAAAATATTGATCGACTTTTATTCATCTTTATAGTCCCGTAACCTTTCAATCCATGAATACTTATCGGTTGACTTATTAAAAGATTATGGTATCAAAGTACCAAAAGGCAGCGTTGCTAAAACTCCAAAAGAAGCTCTCGATGTTGCTAAAGCTTTATGTAATATTTTTAAAAAGTTAAATATCTAATACTAATAAATAATAGCAACCGATGACGTTGTCATCAAAGCTCAAGTTCTTGCTGGAGGTCGTGGTAAAGGTACCTTTAAAAATGGTCTTAAAGGTGGTGTTAGAGTCGTATACTCGTAATAGCTTTATTTTCATATTTGAAATCTTATTAAAATAATTATTAGCCCACAAGAAGCAGAAATGTTTGCTGAAAAAATGTTAGGCAATAAGCTTGTCACTAAACAAACCGGAGCTGCTGGAAAACCATGTAATGCTGTAAGTTTCTATTAAAAATTATGTCTATAAATTTATTAATCATCTTAGGTTTACATTGTTGAACGTGAATATCTTCGTAGAGAATACTACTTTGCTATCTTAATGGACCGTAAAACTTCAGGGCCAGTCATTGTTGCTTCCTCTCAAGGTGGTATGGATATTGAAGCCGTTGCAGCTGAAAATCCATCTGCTATCATCACTCATCCAGTCAATATTCATGAAGGTAAAGGTTTTAAATATATAGTTGGTTCATATTAAGTTAATTATTAGGTCTTAAACATGAAGATGCTGTCAGTCTTGCCAAAAAAGCTGGATTCTCACCAAACTGCGTTAACGATGTACTTTTATTAATTTATAGTTAAAACCAATATTAATTTAATTTAAGGCTGCCGATACTTTTATGAAATTGTACAAATTATTTATTGAAAAAGATGCCACCCTTGTTGAAATTAATCCAATGGCTGAATCATCTAAACATGAAGGTAGGTTGGATTTATTTTATTATAACTCACTAATAACTTCATTTAGTACTCTGTATGGATGCCAAAATCAACTTTGACGATAATGCTGATTTCCGTCAAAAGGATATTCAATCTCTTCGTGATACCACTCAAGAAGATTCTCGTGAAGTCGAAGCTGCTAAATACAATCTTAACTATATTGGTCTTGATGGTAACATTGGTTGTTTAGGTAATATTTGATTTAACTTTCATTGTATTCTTATTAAACTGCTTTAGTTAACGGAGCTGGTCTTGCTATGGCCACTATGGATATCATCAAACTTAACGGTGGTGATCCAGCCAACTTTTTAGATGTTGGTGGAGGTGCTACTGCTCAACAAGTTACTGAAGCTTTCAAAATTATTTCATCTGATCCTCAAGTAAATTTAAATATATTCGTATTCATAGTTATATTTAATGTTTATATAGGTTTCCGCCATCCTTGTCAACATTTTCGGTGGTATTATGCGTTGTGATATTATTGCCCAAGGTATTGTCCAAGCTGTTCAACAACTTAAACTTAATGTCCCATTGGTTGTACGTCTCCAAGGTTCTGAAGTTGAAGCTGGTAAAAAACTAATTGCTGATTCAGGACTCCGTATTATTACTTGTGATGATCTTGATGAAGCTGCACAAAAAGCTGTTAAGCTTAGTAACATTGTAGCCATGGCCAATGAAGCTAAGATCAACGTTTCTTTCGAGCTCCCACTTTAAACTCATCTCCCTCTTACTGGACCTTCCCAAAAAAACTATATCACTAAATTTAAAAAATAACTAAATAAATCTTAATTTGATTTATCATGCATTGTAATTTAAATTGGATATTGTAATTTCTTATCTAATTTATAATGTTATATTAAATTTTACACAAATTTTATACAGTCAAATACCTCATTAATATATAAATAAATCATACCAAGTATGTTTAAATATAACATAATGTTAAAAAAAGTTGTTTAATAAAAAAATATAAATCAATATAACAAGTATCATTAGGCAATAAATTATTTTTAATACTGAAAATTAAAATACAGGTATAATATATCAACCAAACAAAAACCCAAATGCTTTCCTAATATTTGTAATTAGGTCTAACTTAAGCGGACATGGAAACTCAATCTCTTTTATAAACTTAGATACATGACCAGTCCAAGATAATAACGGTATCCACGCCCTTGCAATATATTTAATTTGAATGTTCTTTTTAGGTTGTCCATCAATACCACATTTATTTAAAAACTGTTTAAATGCTTCACTAGATTCTTGAGCCTTATTTTGAGTATCATAGGTTATTAAGAAAGGCATCTCAAATTTATAAAAGTTGCTTCTTTTAGGTATTATTATAGGTGCTTTTAGGTGGCCATTACCAACGTGTACATAATCTCCGTTATCTAATTTCATATAGCCCTAAAAAGAGATTAATATGTAACTATACATTTATAAAATTAACTTACTTCAACGTCTATTTTATCAACTTTAAGATCAAAAAACAGGGTCGAGTTAGCATAAACATACATCGTCAGCGCTAAGTTAACTGTATGGTTTTTTCTACTTAAACCGCCCAAAATCTTATGACTTCCAGGTTGATTAACATTATCTATCTCTACACCATAAAATCCAACTTTTGGATATCTTGGGAAAAAAAAGTAGGTCAAAAGTCCCACTAATAATAGTATTGTACTGATGCTAACACCCCATATCATCTTACTTTTTTTAGTTCCGCAACACCCCCTTTTATTGTGCTTTGTTAATGTTTCTTCTATCAACATAGAATCATGTTCGTTATTCGCTCTCAATGGCTCTGTTTCTGAATTGTTCATTTTTTAAAAAGATAATAGTTTAATTTAATTATTGAGTAGATTATTTTATAATATATAAAGTCAATTAATTATAATAATTCAATTAATGAATTTTAATAACATTTCTATTTTTAGAGTTTACCATTTTTAAAAAGGAGAAATTGAATCATAACAAAATTTACTCCGTGATGTGTTACTTTCTGCAATTAAATTATAAATTTACTGGAGGTTTGAAATATAAGAAGGCAGAAATTAATATTTATAAAAGGGGACTTATATTTGGTTTTAATAGTACTAGCTTTAAACCCCTTTATGGAAAGTTAAAACATTATATTCTAACTAATACTCTGTTAATTTTACTATGTTTATTAAGTTCTAAATAGCTTTATTAGAATTGTATAATATAATATTTAAAATCGAATTTTTGAAAGACTATTTTTGTTATAATTTTCCATTTATTATTTGATTAAAAAGTTTACAACTTGTATTATACAATTATAATTAAACTATTTTTAGCCTAGATTTTAATTAAATTAAAATACTTATTTATAAACTAAATCTTATTTTTTAATATTACTTCTTCCTCTTTAATTATATGCTTAATTTTTCTGTGGCTATAAAAATACATTAATGATATTTTTATAATTTATAGTGTTAAAACTCATGAATAAGATGTGACAGTCTTTTCTAAATATTTGAAGAAACCAAACCCTAATTCAATAAATCGAGTAACAAATATATTCGTAATTAAAATAATCTAATGAATTACATTAATATCTTAATTTATTTTAACTTCAATTAATACTCCTTCCATTCTATTCATAAATCAATTTACTAAAATAGGGCTATTTAACATTTTAAACAAAAAACCAAGCTATATAACATGATATAATGTAAACAAAACTATTTCACATGCCAATTATAAAAAAGTTAAAATTTTTAATTAAACAATCAAAACCAAGTTAGGAAACAAAACTAAAAAAATGAGTCTTTAAGTTGGATGGTGGGTGCTGAAGGCGCTCTAAACTCATCTTCGTCCGAGTTAAACCCATCATCAAAGTCTCCAAACTCATCATTTTCATCCTCAAAGTAATCGTCTTCATCCTCATAATTGTCTTCAAAATCCCCAAACTCTTGTTCAACTGTTTGATTATTAGGACTAGGTTCGATGAGCGCATCACTTCTTAAAGCTGCTTCTAATTTTGATCGAAGGTCAGGTGAAAGTGAGGCTACTGTGTTTTTAAACTCTTCTGGGTACTTAGAAGCAAAAGAAGATAGATATTTACATACTATTGGGATGCATTCTTTATAACTAGTGCTTTTTACCATGATTGAAATTATCAATTTAGCAATTGACGAACCTAATAGAATTAGCAAATAAACAATAAAGTCAAAAGTTAACTTACGTTCAAATTCATCCACTTTAGAATAAAGCTCTATAAATATATTAGATAAACTTTCTATAATACTTGATCGCTTCTCAATATTTTCTAATAATGTTTGATCTAATTCTTTTATATAAAAAGTAAATGTCCTTTGTAGACAATATTTAGATAAGTCTGAAACTTTAGAATCTTCTGCTTCTAAGTTTTCAATTAACACATGTGTAGCTTTAACTCCACATTCTTTAATCTTTAAGAATAATATTAGTTAACAAACAAATGCATGTTATAATATTACCTCATAATTAGCATTGATAAAAGTATGACTTATTAAATAAGTTAAGATTTGGGTTGATCTATGATTTATAAAATTAGGTAAGCTCATAATTAAGGAAGTGTAACCATATAAACAATTGTAGATGATATCACATCCTACATTTTCGTTTTGAGCCCTTATAAAATGTTTAGTATAATAACAATAAATTATAAAATGAAAACACCTGTTCTTTATATAACCTTGAGTTAATGAGTCTAAAATGGAGTTGATAGCATCGTGAGATTCAATTTTGGTAACCAAACCTTTTAAAAGTGAGATAATTTTATCGCTTATAGGTCTAAAGTAAGGTTCCATCAAAGTATCTAAATATAATATAAACAGTCAAATAACATAACCAAAATTTGACTTACGTTTAACAAGATTGGCAGCTATTATACATAAATTTGATTTCACACTTTTAGGACTTTTTAAAGCAAGATCATAGATCCCTGAATTTATTTCAAGGACTATTTCTAAATCGAGCTTTTCTGAGGAGTGGGATCTTGCTAATAAAATTTATTAAACCGTATTTCTTATGCTTGTTTTGTTTTACCTGTCGTTGCTGCATTCTTTAAAACGTTGGGTAAAAACCCTAAAAGTAGTCCAGAATAGAATTTTAATATTTTAAAGCCAATAGTTGAAGTTATTTTAACATTGTTATCTACTTCTTCTTCCAAGTTGTCATCAAAAAAATAGTCACTGTTACAATTTAATACCAAGCTTCTAAGTGTTTCTACAAGCTCTAATACAATCTTAAGGTTATGCGTGTATTTGAACCTTTCAAATACTCCCAACATTTCTGAAAATACTTCCTTATCTAAAATTTCTAATCCAGTAATTTCGGGTATAAATAAAGCACGGATAGACGAAAGGCAGACTTTAGTTATATGATGAGATATAGGATTGCTAGTTAACAAATGAGATGATAAAGTTTCCATGCAAAGCCCATAAACTACCCAAAAATTACTGGAAGGCGAAGCATTAGGCTCTGGGTAATTAGGTGCAAATAGTTTAATGAAATGAATATTATAATTCTTTAAATAATACATTATAGCTTGTAAAAATGATCCCCAATAGTCACGGTATAGTGGTTTAAGCCAAGACCGAGAAGATGAATTGTTGATAAAATCCAATCCAGAAGTTATTCTTAAAGTATCTTTTTTACCTCCCTTATCTGTCATAGAAAGGAGTTTTGGGTCTAATTTAAGATAAGCGTAATCGGATAATGCTTTTATCCAAAGTTTGGAAAGAACTCCTAAATTGGAATCAAGAGTTTCCTTTAATTCGTCATTATTCAAGTTAGATAGCCCAATCATACTCCACCCTTTTAACACTGCTAAATTAACAGTGATACTCTCATAGGAACTAAAATTAGCATCCCCAAAATCATCTAAGCTATCTTTAATTTTTAAACATTGGTTCAGGGCCTTTTCCATTAATTTGAAAATACGACTCAATGTTTTAGCATTCCCGGTACAGGATGTTAAGAAAACAGCGCACACTTCAATAGCTGAAGCCGTAACTTTTGGGGAGGATTCTTCATTAAAAGCAGGAGCAAGCGCAGCAGCAATTTGAGCTTGATATTGCTCTAACAATAAACTCCCAGACACATGGGGGTCCTGTGTATTTTTGAATTGTTCTAACAGATCTTGTAATATTCCATAACCTTCTAAGCTGATTTTTTCGATTGGGGTGGTTGCTGCTGCAAAAGCTAGTTTTACCAAATCACCAAATCGAGATATTAAATGTGGATGAGGATCATGGGATGTTGAAGATTTCTGTACCATCTCAAATGTTTTTCTAAGAATTTGTAATGCTACAAGTTGTGTCCTCCATCTAGAAGTACCTTGATGTCCAGATGATTTGGTAGAGTGGTTTGCTTTTGTGTCAATAGATTGCCCAGGGTTAAGCGATCCGTCTTCATCTTCTAAATCCCCCCCTTCTTGAGTGCCACGATTAAACGAACCAACGTTTTCAATATTATGTTTTGTTAAAATTAATCGAATTACATCAATCCATTTAGGCAAATCATCTACTGAAGAATGCGAAAGAAGCATGTTTAGTACTACGACAATCTCTCCAAGTTCACTTTCACTATCAAGTAATTGAAAAAGTTGTTCATAAAGGTTTGGTCCAGCATATTTTAGAACATCCTGCAAACTTTTTTGGACAAGCTGATATAAACAATTAGCAGCCACTCTTTTGAGTTGTGGGTCGACAGATTGCAGCTTAGAGCATAAGAAGTTTACCAAAAATTCTAGATCAATATGAGAATAGTCAAACATAATTACCAAATGGACACATTGGAGATATTCAATCACAACCATTTCTTCAGGATCATGCTTCAATTGCTCCATAATACCGTAGCAGAGAAACCGTGATGCGCGGTTAGTTGCTATTTCTGGTCCCAAAACGCCAATAATGCCATTTAATACCTTACCACAATTTTGTCGTACTAAAAAGTGATCAACTGATAAAGACTTTGAGTAGGCAGTTCCACCTGGTTGATGATTTTCCGACAAAAATAATCTAAAAACTATATAAAGCGTATCAACAATATAAGGCGAAAATGAATGCCCAACTGAATTTATAGTCGTTGCTAAAGCTTCTAGAGCATGAGTATGTACCAGAGGGTGCATGTCATTACATAAGGTTCTCATAACTTGAATAACAGAACCCATATGTGTATTACCAGTTGCAGATCCGACAAATTTATGGATGTTAGAAAGCCCTAATAACGCTCCAGCTCTAACATCTGGATCTGCAAAGTTAATGATATTATCAACAAGCTGTTTAATATGCCTCAAAACGACACTAGAATTCGAGTTTTTACAAAGAAATCCAAGCAATTCAGCGGCAAGTTTACGAATTTGGTCATCAGAACATCCCAACCCAATCTTTATAATCTCTTCAATTTGTGAAATCGTTTTATCCCCTAATTGGTTAAGTTTTTTTCCAGCTTTCTTTTCAGGGCGATAAATGATTTTAAGTGCCCCTAAAGTAGCAAACAAACAATGAGAAATGGAATAAAGGCCCCATAAATCCGTTTTATCTTTGATGGAGTGAACCATTTTTTCAAGTATCGAAGTTTGAGCTCTGGGTAAAAGATGAGGGAAAATAATAGCAAACAAGTCCACTGCAGCATCATGTGTACTAATAACAGTGGATGTCATTGTATGAAAATAATTTGGTCTCTTACTTGTATATTTATGACTTAAATATAATGAAATGGGATCAAATTCTCTAGCCCCAAACCTTGGGTACAAGAGCTGACGATCTATATCAAACTGATCAATATGTGCAAGTGCTTCAAAAAGATGATTATTGTCATCTTGGAAAGCTTCCCTATCTGCTTTCCATCTATCTATAGCAATGTTTCTTCTGTGGAAGTGGCTTGTCATTGCATACCCGGATCCTGCCCATCCAGTCCAATCTGCAACAACATCTTCATCGGTCCAAGCTGAAGTAGCATTTAACGTCTTTGAAGTGACGGTTAAGAGCTCTACGATATTTTTAGAAAGCGAAGTAAAGTTAGCTTCATAAGTTGATGGGGATAATAACGAATAACTTTGAAGTGCTCTTTTCCTGATCATGTTTACGCTTTCGCTTATCTTTCTTATATTAGTAATGTATTCACCTTTATCTTTTTCACTAAGCTCTGAGATAAAATTGACTGCATCTTTATAGAAAAGCAATGCATTGCTCAAAAGTGGTAAGAATCGTTGGGCGATATCGTCTTGAGCTAACTCGTCGCCATTATATACCATAAATAGATATAAAGCTTGTAACGCGTGTTCTCTGGAATGGGTTACTGATAATGTAAGCATTTGAGCTGATGGATCAAAAAATGAAAGTTTTATTGAAGATTTGGCTAAATACGCTTTAAAAAGTAAAATTATCTGAGGAAGTATAAGACGTACATAGTTTGGTCCAAGGCACATTAAGGATCCGATCAAAATCCAACCTACTTGAATTTTTGAATTTTGAGATTGAAAAATATTTGGATCAGCAACTGTAAAGCTCATAGTTCCTTCTGATTTTAATAACTGCGAGGCAATACTAAAAATAGACGCATTTAATTTATTCATTACAGATTGAGGCGCTGATGCCGATACACTAATTAAGGATCCTAATGCATAACCATAACCCATAGCTTTTTTGACTGTACTTTTTTTAAGCGGCATAACTTCAATAAAACTATTTTTTAAATAAGTTAAAAACCGAAATACCAACTTTGGCAAAAACGAAGGCAAAGCTATACATATATTTCTTAAGCACCAAGCAGAACTTATCTGGACAGAGTATCCTTGACTTTCAAGTAATAAAATCAAAAGCTCAATTGCATTATCCTGAAAAAGTCAAAAAAAAATATTAAATTATGGTTTAAAATTACCTGTACTGCATATGCAGCGTCTCCTAAATCTTGTATTAAACAACTTAGTTCATCGATCATTGTAATAACAGCTGATTTTCCTGCTGCTTGAGACTTTAGTTCAGGACTCTCCATCAATTTTATCCATTCATTCAAAAGTTCAATAATTGACTTTGCTGCATGAACTTGTCCTTGTTCACTTAAAATCTTTTGTCCTATTTCTCTAAGGAGAGTATTTGATCTCTGTCTCACAACAAGTGCATCAAAAGGAGATTCTGGGGCATAGCTCGGCCCTGGGTTTAAATCGAGTACAATATGTCTCAATATATCGACATAATTTCCTTCAACGAAGCTTGTTCCAAGCTTAGTAAAAAGGGTTATATAACAGCTAAATATACCTGCTCTTATATCTTCAACTGTATTTGATTTACAATGGAGTATAGACAAAGAGCTCAGCATTCTCGAAATGGTAGGAATCGAGTTTATGTCATCTTTATCTCCATCACTATTCTTTCCTCGAGCTCCCCCTGTAGTAACCGCTAGCTTTTTTTTGGGCTTCTCTATTAAAATTTTTCGATTACTAGCTTGGGACCCAGCGACCATGGTTGAAATCAAAGAGGCCATAGCTCTCCTTATAGAAAAATTGGCTCCTTCAAAGTACTTAATAAGTAATGGAAGCTCTTCATTGAGGTAAAGTATTGGGACATTTTTACAATAAAGGATTGTTGCTTCAAGACACTAAATTGAAAATCAAATATTTGCTTAAAAAGTAAAAATGGTAAAATACCTCTGCCCCAATTATTATGAAAGAAGCAGATTTAATAGACAGAAGTGACTTACAAACTTTTATTATCTCTTTAACTGCATTCTCATCCATAGAAGAATTGGAACTTTTTATAATTGAAGTTAAAAGTAAAGTCGCAGCATATCTTGTAGTTGTTGTCTAAAAGGATTAAAATGAGCAATTACATCTTTAATAAAAATACCTCACTGCTATTTTTTATCAACTTCAAACATAAAGACCAAAGAGTTTGCATATAATTATATAACTTTTAAATTAAGCGGGTAATAAATTGTGTTTGTTTATGAAGTTTACCTTATTTCCTTGAACATCAACTACAGCTCGAATACAATCTAATAGTGCACTTAAGTTTTTAAATATAAATTTAGATCATCTAACCAACTTAAGAAATAAATCTTACGTTTTTTTCTGTTGAGAAACTGCTTCTTTTGCTTGCATCCAATCTAATAATTTATCAACAAATTTGTGGATGGAATTTAAACTAGCGATCCCATATAAAAGTCTAATACATCGGCAAACAGCATTAAGGGTCAATGGTGTTGGATTCCATGTTGGTAACGATAACAACAAAAGGAGTTGTGCCTCTGGGCCCAAAGTATTCTGTTTGTTTGGGTTCTTTTTCTAAATCGATGATTAATGTTACTATGAATGATACCAATATTATACTACTTTAATTAAATTTTTCAATCCGTGTTCAAATGTTAAAAGAATTTTGAGGTACTTTGCTTCTTTTTCTTCTTGAGATACAGAATCATTGGTATCAATGCTACTAAAGTCAATTTCAAGATCCGGATCTTCCATCTTTATTTGCAATTTGTTATTAAGTGTAAGAAGAGCACTTCTTTTTCTTGTAATTTAAAGGTGGCTCAAAAATTGAGAATTCTTAACTAAAACTGATTGGCTGAATTTTTTAAAGGGTTTTTTGCTATTGATTTATCAAACCTAATAGTTTATCAAGCTAAAACAAGTTGTTTTGATAAGGTATTATAAGATAATATTGCCATAAACATGTAATTTTTCAATTTTTAATTTTTACTAATCATATTTAAAACTGAAACACTCTAATTATACATATCAAAACATGCTTTAATTATTGATATTAATATAATATTAAATTTATTTAAAAATATTAGTTAATTTTTTATTAATAGTAAAAAATAGTTAAATCATAAACAATAGTAAAAATTTATCTTTTACATGATAATTTGAGGCTCAGTGATGTTATCTGAGATTGACTTGTGAGGCAAGATACGTCCACCGTTGATGAAGATTTCATCTTTAACTGTGACGTCTTCTCCAAGTACTGAAACACCTTCAAGTCGGCACTAAAAAACCAGTTATTAAAATTATACTTGACATGATATTCAGCTTACCCAACGTCCAATAGTGGAATGCCATCCAACAATGGAGCTGTATACCCATGAGTGGTCTTTGATTTTGGCTCCCTCTAAAATGACACAACGTTGTAAACGGACGCCATCACCAATTACAACATTTGGGCCAATAGTAACATTAGGACCAATACGGCATCCCTTACCGATCTTAGCACTAGGATCAATAAGAACATTACCGACGACGTAGTCTTCACTTGAGCTTGCTAACAAACTAGATTGCTTTTTAGCTAAGCTAGAAAGATATAAACAAGTTCCAGTAAGGAAATCCTTTGGCTGACCTACATCCATCCAAAAGCCTTCTAATTCAAAGGAGTGTAATTGCTTATCACCAGCCATGGATGGGAATACTTCTTTTTCGATTGAAGTTGGTTTCAACTATAAACAATTGTAAATAAATGTTATAAATATATATAATAGTAAATTACTTCAATACGATTAAGTATTTTTGGTGAGAAAATATATATACCTGCATTGATTTTGTTACTAACAAACTCAACTGGCTTCTCAACAAAAGAATCAATGGTTGAGCTATCTGCTTCATTAACGATAACACCATATTTGGAAGGTTCTTCAACGCGTGTTACCTGATATTTTTTGTTAACTTTTTTCCATGACAAAATTGAATAAACTTACGGCAATAGTGCCTTCACAACCATGTGCGGTGTGGAAGTCTCGTAATTTTTCAAAAGGAAAGTCACAAATGATATCACTATTTAATACAAAGAAAGGAGAATCGTCTTGGCCAAGGATTTCACGAGCAAGTGCAAGCGGACCAGCTAAAAAAATTAGTCAAAATCAAATTAGGTTAACTTGATATTACCTGTGCCCAATGGCTCAGTTTCAACAGAAAAAGTAATACGAATATTATACTCTTTTTCGTATTTTTGTAATACAGCTACCATGGTCTCCGGACGATAGTTAACTGCAAGTACAACATCAGTTACACCAGCCTAAAGTCATCAGTTAGCATTTGTTTTACTTTAGCTGATGTATATTTCAACTTACTTTGACTAAACCTTCGATTTGATGTAAAATCATAGGTCTGTTAGCAAACTCCACCAGGGGCTTGGGTAAAGATAAGGTAAGAGGTCTAAGACGAGTACCGAAACCTAAATATCATCAACAAAGATCCACTATGTAGTAGTATAAAATATTACCACCGACTAAAATAAGAGCTTTCATTTTTGATTACTGTGTTATAAAATTAAATTTTAAAAGTTTTTCGCTTGGAATTTGTTCCTTTCTTTTATATCCTTAAATTGTCAATCTAATTCTTTGAAGTGCCATTGAATTATTTGCTTATCATTGGCTGAGTTCTTACTATCCCATATACCTCTGCCACTATTTAAATTTGTATTCAAATATACTATAGCCAATGGTACCTCTTGAGTAAGCAAAATTTAGAAGGCTTATAACCAAATTGAAGCCCATCAAATAGCCTAAAGATGCTAGTAATTGGCTCTAATATTTATTAATAAATGAAGTTATAAACAGAATTATTAAAGTATTTTTAATCAATGTTTTCATGTATTAGTCTATGTGCTGTTCTTTTATTGGTACAATCAGGTTTTAATTCTGGTCTTGATTTATTTTTAGCCTTTCCATTTTCAAGGCTATCATAATCATGGTTTTTATTCTTCACTATGATTGGTTATTTTATAATGCTTTCGGGAATTTAGAACCCTAGCACAACTTGATAGGAGCGATTTATCATTATTCTATTCTATCTTATATCATTTCACAAACTAAAGTTTATTAATATTTTAATATAACCAAAGCTACCGACTTCTTAATTTTATTCTGTAAGTAAAAGGGCATGAAAAGATATATTATATACTTTATATATATAAAAATGCTAAGGATAAGGCTTAACTTTAAAGACCGGGAAATCTCTTTGTTTGTTTTTTATTCCCTTTTAAACATCTAAAAGATGAAAAATTTAGTAGATAAATTCCCAAATAGGAAAAATATGCTTACGTACAGTGGGCTTTGAAAGGGCACTCAATTTTAAAAAGTTGCTAATGTTTATTTCAAGTTAAAATCTACTAATTGATAAAAAATACTTTGAACTATTCAATTGCATATGGGGATATCTAGGATATCCCTCTTGGTTCTATTTGTTTTTCCATCTTTAAGCACTATTGAGTGGAAAATTTTTAGTGAAATTCTTAAATAAATAAAGATGCTTCATATAGAGGTGTTCTTGGTTTCACTTTTTTCTTTTTTCAGTACTAATGAATGGAAAAAATGTTAGTAAATTTTTTAAACAAAAAAGACATCCACATATATATTTTACTGTTAAGCATCATAATAAAGCTTTAGCTTAATAAACCTAATAAAATCATTTACAAAAATCCTTTCTATTAAAAAAGTGCAAATTATTACTTGCTATATTTTAAGTAATTTAAAAGTATACTAAAAATAAATTATTATATATTCTAAATTTAATTAGCACTTTATTTTATCTAAAATTTTAATACTGTATAAGCCCTTACTAAAAATCTATACATCTAGTTATTAAATATTTTTTATTTGCAAAATTTACTATAATTTATTTATAGTAAATTAGTTAAATAATTTTTTATAACTATTTTTTTATATTAAAATATGAGGAAGTATTTTTTTGTTCAAGAATTTTACTAATAATTTTTCCGCTCAATAGCGCTTAAAAAGTCGAAAAAGTGATGAAACCAAAAAATACCCCATATCATGGCTTTTTTACTTTTATTTATTTGTCCATTTTTTAAGTGCCATTGAGCAAAAAATTGTTAGTAGGATTTAAATAAAAATGAGGGTGTATTTTTTTGTTTAAGAATTTTACTAACAATCTTTCCGCTAAAATAGCGCTTAAAAATGGAAAAAATAATGAAGCCAAAAAAACACCCTCATATATATTCGCATATTATAATCTTATGCTTGTATAGATTAACTTGCGCTTTTTATATCGTTATCATTCAATTATAGCACCATAACAAATAAAGATTAGTATGTTTATAATGCACCTAATACTTTATGTTGATATTGTATTTAAACATTGATTCTGATAATAAAAATGTAAAGAAATGTTTAAAAAAGTGATTTTTTGATATATTTGACTTTAAGAATAATAGCTTTGCTATTTTATATTATTTTTAGTTGTATTGAAATATTTAATACATTAAATTGAGCCAGAGTTATTGTGACAATTCTTATTTTTTTATGTTTATTTCTGTTTGAATATATCGATTTTCCAAAAATGTGGTTTTTTATTATACAATTCAATATTATGGATTAAATTAATTCTAGAGCACTATAGGCATATTAAACTCTAATCTGTTAACAAAACAGGCTATCTTTAGTTTATTTATACGCATTTGTATAACTTAAACTTGCAATTTATTAAATTAAATCAAAACAAAAGGTATATTGGAATGTTTGAACCATACAATAAAAAAACTTAAAATCAGCTTAATTTTTTATTAGTTATTTAACTATCAGTTATTTATTATAAAACTTAATTTCAATACTATTCATTAAAACATCGAAGATAAACTTATTAAATCGTTAATATTCATATTTTCAGTGTTATGTATAATTTTTTAAACTATCTTCCGTCTCCATGGTTTGATAGATGGTTATAGGTTTACTAAAAATATTAACTATTTATTCATATATAGTATGATAATAAACTTACATATCTCCATTTTTAAACGCAGCTAAACTTAAAATCCTAGATTTCTCTCCCAACCTTGATCGGGTCAATGTGCTGGGTGAGAAATACGCCACAGTATCCAATTTAAAATCATGCTGTTCAAGCACGCAATTGATAATTAGTGGCGTAAGCATTTGGCACCTTTCTGGTTCCAACGCACCTGGGTGATTATTTTTGATTTCAACCATTAATAATATTCTTTCTGCATCCAAAAGTCCAATCATAGCACCCCCAGAGACAATTTGAGAATGACAAGCTTCAATTGACTGTTCGACATCAAATGTAAAATGAGAAATGCCATCTACATCAAAGGTTTGATCCATTGGCCCTAATACATACAGCAAGGGTGAAGTTGCAATAATTTCTTCAATAGGGCGAGTATCATGACGTATATCGGGGTACAAGAAACCAAGGTCTCCAGTTCGTACATAAAACAGAGAAGAATCACCACCCTGTATTTGTGCTCCAAACCTAGATGCTTCAAACTCATTCGAAGGAAAATATAAACCATCTGAAACAGAATCACTGGATATCCATATCTCACCTATCTCATTTAATTGGCACACTGTTGATGTTACTGGGTTCACTATGGCTACCATCGTGTCCCTACTTATACGGCCAGAATCAAGGATACGTAATCCTGGCTCGTTATCTTCTAAGGGACGTACACGTCCCATCCTAAGCGAGGGGAAATGTAAATTAAGTTCTAAGCTCGCTTGACCTAGATGAGCACGATGACTAATTAATGTATGAAAGGGTGTTGTATAAGATTGAGCAAAAGCAGAACTATCCAGTTTACTTCCTAAAGTCAAGGTCATGGCTAACTGTATTATGCTTTCATCTGGTCTGGATTCCATGGGTATCAATAAACACCTTAATCTACTTAGAGGATAATTTTGGAATTCGGATTGAGAAATAGACGTTGTTGCATGTTTAATCATAGGTGGAGTAGCATATGAAGCAACACAGCCATTATTACCTATCAAATTAAACCATGATTTAGGTGAATAAGCAAAATCCGATTGATCAAAATGAATAGTATGACAACCAACATAGATGCCAAGTAAGGCAAAATGCAAGAAGCCAATTCCATTATAAACCCTAGCACAAGTCACCAGAGGACGAGAGGCTGTCAACCCAAGCTCATATTTATGAAGTTTACATTGGTGAAGAAGAGAAGGAGCATTGAAAGAAATACACTGTCTTTCCATATCAGCAGAGAAATACAATAGCACTAATACACCTAATACACCAGTGTAAAGCCCTTCCAGTCTAGCTTTGCTTTTTGGAATTTTAGTAACATTTACTAGCGGTGGAAGTACAAATCCTGGCTTATTTTTAAACATGACTTGTGTCCCTTTATTCTTCAATCTTTCTTCTGTTACTGGATTAACTAGTATTAATTTGATTTTAAAATCAATAATTAGCTTTTGTAATGTAAGTATCTCTTCCTTAATCCTTGTGTTATCAAAGTCCCAATAGGGTATGACTACCATGTTGGCAGCAAGTGCGGCATGAACACTAGTGAGATAATCGAGTCCTGGTGGCATAAGTATAAGGATAGGCGATTGTGCTGGTATCTTTTGAGTAACAAGGTAATGAGCAAGCGTTAACACTTTCATGTTAATCTTTGAAAAACTAAGTGATTTGGATTCCTTTCCTTTTGTATCCACAATTGAAAAGGCAGGATCGCTTCCCATTGCAGTAGAACGCCATTGTAGTAATTGAGTAATTGATTTGAAGCCTTCTAAATCTGAACCAAATCTTTCATCAATTGCAGGCGGGATAATTTCCATTCCAGTATGCTGAGCAATTTTATAATAAGCATCCTCCTCATCGTAAGAAAGCAACGAATCATGATTGGATGAAATATTTGAATGTATGGCAGTAAACAAGATTGGTAATTCACCAGATAAAAGTAGTTTTCTAGTACGATAATAATTGACAATCTCAATCCCATTACGGAATCTACGTGGTAGTGTACCTGGCTTAACTAAAAGTATAATGAATGGATCAATTTTATGAAACTCAGTACAATTTTTCCTTATGGATGATGAGATTAATGATAATACTTCTTTATCTGTTACTTTTGTCTCTGCTCCAACAACACAAGCTGGTAATCCACGCGAAGTCACTTCAAATATAGTACAATCTTCTACCTTATTTATAGTATTTAGTATGGTATTGGTGATATCTTCAGAATAATTGATAGTAATTGTAGGAATACGCGTATCTTGAATAGAACGTTGGGATCCTGGGCTATGACTTGAAATTAAATCCTGAGTGTGAATAAGTTGATTCAACCAGCCAAATATGACAAGTTGTTGATCCACTAAAGAGCCAGACAATCCAGTGCGTAAAAACTCGCCTTCAAGAGGTTGTAAAGTATCAGGGAAAAAAGCCGTTGCCCTAAACTCTGTGGCTGTTAAAGTTGGCATATTCCAATACCCGCCACTTAAAGCAGGAGAATCTACCCATATTTCACCTACCATATCTGGTGAACACACTGTATTATCTATTGGGTTTACGATAATCACTGTAACTTCTGGCATAAGGTTACCAAAAGAGGTTGTTTTTAAAACATGTGGATCTACTTTATTCGTAATAATTTCAGCTGGTAATTGATTTGCTTCATATTGACGTATCCTTTGTAAGCTTAATATTTCCCTATCTAAATATAATAATCTTGGATCAATTTCTATGTCACTATGATCCTGGTTACGCGGCTCCCCAATACTTACGATCATACCACCATGATTGGTTAGACTACACACAGGGGCAAGTACATCCCAAGGATCTTTGCATCCAAAAGGATTAAGGAAGTTTTGTACTAAGTCTCTATCAGCAGAAGTATCAGGTACAAGTGAATCAATCATTAACATTTCTAACGAATCTAAAGCTTGTGAATCTGGGTTTCTAGTAGGATTGCCTTGGTGATATAAAATTGTTTTTTTAAGCCCCGAATAATCGACCACTGTATAATGAGCTGTTTACAAGGCATTCAGTAAAAATTTATAATTTAAATTAACAAATGCGTTACCTTTATATTTCGACAAGCAATTAAGAAATCCCTGGGGTAAATCAAAGATGGCACTGCTAACATAAATAGCATGTAATCCACAAAAAGGAGCAATAAATCCTCCTAATAAAAGTCCCAAATGGGCTCTTGGCTCAATAGCAATCACCAGATTTTTATTTCCACTATGACTTGTTTGGACTGGTAAATTTGGATTATTAGAATAACTAGATTCATTTGGCAGAGGTGATCTTTCTGGGTATTTTGTATTAGCGAGGCTACTCCTAAGTGGAAGGAACTCCCTAAAAGATTGACATTGAGCCATAATTGTACGATGGCTTATCCCAATCCCTCTAAGTTCTCCAGAAATGTCTTTACTATACTCAATCATTGCCAAATCACTTAATGCTGCTGGATCTTTAAACGCTATAAGCCTTTTCTTTTTGAACGTTTGTGTGATCGTCTCTGAAGGTCTTAACCATTCAAATTTATTTGTCCAATTATCTGGACTTGAGCTACCTCCTTTAGAAATTGATTTATAGTTGGTTTCTGTTGATAAAACAGCAACAGAACCCGAGTCATTGAGAATATACATCAAATCGTCCAAAGTTTCAGTAACCACAATAGGTACAGCGACTAAGCCCGCAATAAAACAACCAAACACAGCAGCTAAAAACTCTGAAATTTCTACTTTACGAAAGAATAAACCTATCCTACTTCCGCTGGGGTATCTGACCCCTTTTTTATTAATTAGAAGTGAATAGTACCTTTCTACTAAAAAATGAAACTTTTCCCAGCTTAAACTGCTAGCTTCTTTTCCTTTCGAATCAATTACCGTATAAGCAATCGCTTTTGGAGTGTTTAATGAACGATGATTCAATACTCCAATGATATTGGGGTAATTTGAAAGTGGTTTGTTTTCATTATAACCATAATATGATGATGATGCTTCTCTAGAGCCAATTGAATTGTGACTTGAAGTGATTGAATTCCTACGTCTACCTCTTCCTACATCATATGAATTCCTACTGCTTTCATAATCAATATCGAAATTTCCTACTTTCTCATAACTTTGTGAAGAACCAATTCCATAACTTCCTTGTTCACTATATCGGTTATTGGACATTTCTAATTAAAATTTAAGCTTGATTAATCTAAAAATTTAACTTTGTATTGACTTAATTACCTCTAGATCCCCCATAATCCACCTTATCTGAATTTCTATAGCCCCCAGGCGAGTGATGCTGTGCATATGACTCGCTCCTTGTATGCTGCATATTCCTTGGATAAATTGGACCTAAACGATGAGTTTTAGATACAAAAAGATTAAACTGTTCTTACCTTCATCAATCGAATGAAAGTGGGTAACTGGTCGGCGAGGCTCATTCCTATTATTTCCTTGGTTATAGCGGTCCATCTCACTCACTCCAGAATGGTGACGTTGGTGTGAATTTGGCTTATATGGCTTTTCAAATCGAATACCTTCACTTGTGCCTCTAGGCATAGTGCGAAACTTGGATTCTGCAGTTAAATTGTTCATAGCATTATTGGTGTTACTGTTGGAGTAAGTTGGACTTATTCTACTTGCGTTATTTGAGTAAGTTGGCTTTGTAATAACTTCAAGTTTGGTTGTAGTTTGACCAAAGCCTCCATAATTGTTCTGCATTGAAATATCCTCACCAGATCGATACCTTGAGTTGGACTTAACACTGTTTTTACTGGAGTACTCTTGGTTATGTTGGTCGCGGTTCGACTTTACAGATGGCTCAAAATAAGTATTATTTTCAACAGGTTGCTGATCATAGTAACTGTTATAAGATTGTTCACGGTTTGATTTTATAGATGGTTCAAAACATGTATTCTTCTCAGCAATTTGATTTTCGTGATGATTGTTGTATGATTGATCTAATAATTTTGCTTCCTTTGGTTTAGCTGTTGTAGAGTGGTTCAAGTGGTTACCTTCATCTTGATAAAAATGGCTATTTGGATACCTATTATGATGGCCATTATTTCCTTCTTCATTTCTAATATAAGAGGGATTAATTTCATCAATCTGGTTAAAAAAAGAGTTAGTAGTAGATGGGTTATAAATTTTATCTTCAAACTGTTGTAAAGCTGCTTGAGGTTTAATGTTTAAATTCGAAAGGTTTTTCCCCACTTCGTGCACTGGGTCATGGATCACAAGTTCTGTGGTATCATAATTATTATTGTTTATATTACTATAAATTGATTGATTGATTGGAAAATCCATGGGTCCATTTTTGAGCTTTGGACTATTTACTTTGATGATATCATTATCGCTTTCAATATACATTGGAGAATCGGATTGAGCTATTTCTTCTTGCTTTGGTAAATAATTTTGTAAAAGTTTATTTAATTTTTTATCAAACCCTTTCTTGGTGATATCTCCCTCTTCCAATTCCTTTTGTAATTCTTGGATCTCTTCTAATACATCGTTTGGTAAATCTAAATTTTGCGGGTAGTCTTGCATTGACAGTAACATACTCATCTACACTTTAAAAAATCAATTTTTTTAGTTAAAATGGTTAACTTAAATTGGTGGTGTAAAGTGAGTTTTGATTTTTTTTTGAAAATATAACGTACTGATGGTAAAAAATAGTGATTTTTTTGACCTGATCTCATTTTAATAATAATATGGGTTATAAATAGAATCCTTTTTGAAATAAACTAAAATTAGATTAATTATTAGGACTTGTTAATTAAAATAGAACTTTCATAAATTAATCACATTTTAAAAGTTGCCTTTAAATAACCTTTTAGACTATTTATAAGTTTGTTTTTAAATCTATTATAATACATTTATCAGAGAAAACATTTAATATAACCTTTTAATTTTAAACGTTTTTTCGACCTAATGTTCTAATTTTAAAAAGCTATGGTTTTATTTTAAAACCATTTACGTTTGTTTTAGAACTAGTTACATTTATATGCTTTTTTTTAGTTTGCTGTTAATATCTTTTATAATGAATCTACGAATGCTAAACACCGCGTTAAACCACAAATTCATTATAAAAGATATTAACAGCAAACTAAAAAAAAGCATATAAATGTAAATAGTTCTATTGGTATAGTTTTAGTATTATACAGCTGTTTCAACTGGTTTTGCGAACTGTTTAGCAGTAATTTTTACAGTTTGCTATCTATCTAACTGATCTTTAAAGTTTATATTTTGGCAAAATTTAGTATGAAATTTACTCTCAAATTAACTGTTAAGTAAATAATAAAAGAACTGCAATAGCTGTAATAAGCATTCTGTTTTCGAAAAACTCTGAATTTCTAAGTTAAGATGAGCAAGTAAATAATGAAAAGTAGACAAATTTATCGTTTAAATTAGAAGAGTGTGTCCCTTTTAAAGATTAAGTTGAAGCTTCAAAATATGGTCAAAATATACTTTATTATTTAACATAAAACAAATACTAATTTAATTTAGTTATTAAATTAATATAATAAGTAGGATTTTTAATGATTTTATTAAATTAAATTAAATTTGAATTCTACACACCTCCATAGAAATGTAAATTAGAATACCTTAATTTAGAAATTCCGTTAAGAAACTTTACCTCTCTCAAACTTCAAAGCTATTTTTTCATTGCCTTTTTAAGATTCTTGTGATTTAGTCCTAAATTTAACGAAAATCAGCTTTTTGCATTAAATCATATAGAAATTTAAGTTTCCTAATGAGTAAATGTTAACTTATAGTTTTTGAGAATTTTAAACTAAAAAAAACTATTTACATAAATAATATGATTTAATATTTTATTAATTTAAAAACTAATAAAAAATAGAAAATAATTTTTTTTAACATGATATATTTATTGCTTTTTTAAAAATTAATAAAAAAATTATAATCAGCATCTGGACAGCAGTTAACAATATAGTTAATTTTATTTCTTATTTTTTATTTTTGTATCAATTAATTTATAATAAAATAACTTTAACTTTAATTATAAATTAAACAATTGACTTTATTTAGTTTTTTAATTTAATTTGGGGTTTATTTTTTGACAATAAATTTTTATATAAAACTAGGTATAATAAAATGTTTAATATAAAATTTAAATTTCAAGTTTTTAAATTTGCGTTTTTAATATATGAGGATGTTTTTTTTGGTTTCATTATTTTTTCGATTTTTTGAGCGCTATTTGAGTGGAAGAATTGTTAGTAAAATTCTTAAACAAAAAAATACATCCCCATACGCTTTATATTATTTTTATTAAATATTTAAAATAACTTTACTAAATACAATATACATATATATATTATATAAATATATGGCTATTTCACTTTATTTTTTATTAAAATAAAATTTTTAAAAATTTTAATATAATAAGGAAAATGTGAAATATCGCTTCATCAGTTCTATGATTGATTATAACACAATAATCAATTCAAAGTTCCTTATATGGTGATGTATTTTTTTGTTTAAGAATTTCACTAACAATTTTTCCGCTTAAATAACACTTAAAAGATGGAAAAGTAATGAAACCAAAAAAAACACCCCCATATAGATTTACTGTGATAATTGCTACCAACTGATCGCGAAGGACTTATTGTCCACGTTTTAATGTCCATGCTTGACAACTATAATAAGAAATAACTGTTATCATGTTCTTTATATATAGTCACCCAGTTGGTGTATAAAAGAGATCCTTCAACATGATGACTCGAGGCTTTTAATTGAATTACTCCCTGATGTCGTACTTTTAATAAAGCCATTAAGTTTTATAGTATTTTACGTATATTTTATATTAACATCTCCTATTTTATTTATTTTACATAGTTCGTAGCTTATTACGTATTATTCCTATTGATTTATGTCTATCTTAGTTACACAAACTAAAACCTTTCGACTTACGGCCAGTTAATTAAGCTAGAACTGCTTTCAACTCCAACCACTGAGTACCAACTTTCACAACTGTTTAATTAATTTAATATTTAAAAAGTTTATAAGAATTAACATATAGGCAGATATAAGAAGCTATTTTAAACCTTAAAAGTTTTTACATTATATATTTAAGAAAATTCATAAAATAAATAATAGTTTAAATATTGATATTAATTTTTTTACTAAGCATTATGGAAAAAGTATAATTGGTAGGCATTTTAAAAAAAAAAATTACAATGGAAAAATAGTTCTAAAGCATTAAGTAAGATAGAAAATGAGGGTGTATTTTTTTGTTCAAGAATTTTACTGATAGTCTTTCCACTCAAACAGCGCTTAAAAAATGAAAAAAGCGATGAAACAAAAAAAACATTCTCAAATATTAATTAATTTTAAAAAGTTAAATTTTCTATTTATAAACATAATAAAAAATAATTTAACTGCTAATAATAAAAAACAAAGCTATAAAAAAATATAAAAAATATAAAAAAATTAAAAAGTATTTATATTTTATTAAACATAATAATAAATTACACTGCTATCCAGTATCTGATAGATAAAAAAGTGATATAATTTTAATTAAAGTTATGAAGTCTATATAAAATAGAAAATTAGAAGATCAACTTTAGCTTATCTTATAAAAATAACTGAAAATTTAAAAATTTCAATATTTACTAAGTAGTTTATTAAATAATAAAGATCAATTGGGGATGTATTTGTGTTTAAGGATTTTACTAACAATCTTTCCACTCAAATAGTGCTTAAAAGATGGAAAAAGTGATGAAGCTAAAAAAAACACCCCCAATTATTGAATATTAATATTAAGTTATTAATAGCTAAGTTAATAAATAATCAAAAAGCAAATAGTTGTAATAATAAATAAAAATTATTATAATATTGTTTGTATTACATAAGGATGGTTAATTATAGTTTTGGGGCTAACCACTCCCTCCTATGCAGTTGTTTATTAACTTAATAATATATTAATAATATAATCACAATACTAAAATTGTTTATTTATTTAGTTATTTAATAGTAAATCTGGAATGTTGAGTACAAAGCAGTTAATAATAGATATTTCTCAATGAAGTTTTGTAAAAGTATGGATTTGTTTATATACTACAACTTTGATCAATATCAATATATAGGTTGTATTAGTAAAAACCTTGCTAATCCGCGAATTTTTATTAAATTTAGTAGAAATTCTGCTAACTTACAATATAAATTGTAATAAAATGATTTAAAACTGTATTCGGGTTACTTTTACTTTATAATAAAAAAATTATTTTTATAGAATTTTAACCAAAGTTTTTAAAATATAAATTTTTAAAAATTAGATAAAAAAATGAAACTAATTGAACATCCCCATTTTTACATTTTAGTTTATTTTAGTTTATTTTAGTTTAATAAATTTATTAAAAAAAAATTATGTGACTTTATAAAAATTAATATATATAGGGGTATTTTTTCAGCTTCATCACTTTTCACATTTTTTAAGCGCTATTTGAGTGGAAAGATTGTTAGTAAAATTCTTAAACAAAAAAATACATCCCCATATGCTAGCATTAAAAAAGGATTTATGCTTTTTCAATATTAAGTTAATATTTAATGATTATGAATAATATTCAATTTCAATTAACTTCAAGTTTCAGTTCCACTCATTTTAACTTAAATTCAACAATTTTAATTTTGAAACCAATTATTTACCGTTTGGTTAATCGAACAAGTAAATAAAATGCGTTAAAAACTAACAATTTAATAATCTCGTTAAACTTTAGATGAATCAGTTTAGTAAGAAACTTGGAATATCAATTGAAATTAAGTAACATCATCGAAAAATAAAGTTTAACGAAGATGATCTTGGAAGTAATTAACTATAGGAAGAATAAATAAGATTTTAGGAGATAATACAAATGTCCTATATTTAACTGAACAAACGATAAATAAACCCAGAATTAGTATAAAAAGAAAGAAAAATAGGTTCAAAAGATTATTATCCTTATAATTTAATTTAATTTAATTTAATTTAATTCAATAGATATTATATTAGCCTTTTAGAACTTAATACAATTAACAACAACATGATTTACTTTAATAACAAACTTTTCTTTTCTGCTCTTATTGTAGCTTGCGCTAATGCTGCTGAAAACGTGATGCAAACGAGCCAAGCTGCCCCAAGTGTAATTCCAAGTACTCAAGCCACTGTTAATAACATGCCACTATTAAACAATATCCAACCTAATACTGCTGGTAAAAAAGAAGAAAAGAGAGATCCATACAATGAAGGGGATGACTATAAAAAAGAAGGATATTCTAAAGATAATAAATATGAAAGACGTGGATATGGTGATTATCATGTCAAACATCATAATGATTATGATAATTATAGTAAACATCATAACGATTATGATAGTTATAGTAAACATCACGATAGCTATGGAAAAGCAAAATATGAAAGACGTAATTACGGTGATGACTATCATGTAGAATATCATAATGATTATGATAATTATGGTAAACATCATGGATATGAAAGACGTGGATATGGTGAGAAGCATCATGATGATTACGATAGCTATAATAAACACCATGATGGCTATGGAAAATCTAAGTACGAAAGACGTAATTACGGTGATAGTTACCATGTAAAGCATCACAACGATTATAACGGTTATAGTAAGCATCATGGATATGAAAGACGTGGATATGGTGAGAAGCATCATGATGATTACGATAGCTATAATAAACACCATGATGGCTATGGAAAATCTAAGTACGAAAGACGTGACTATAGCGATAGTTATCATGCAAAGCACCACAACGATTATGATGGTTATGGTAAGCATCATGGATATGAAAGACGTGGATACGGCGATTACCATGTAAAACATCACAACGATTATGATGGCTATGGTCAACATCAAAAATACGAGAGACGTGGTTATGGGGATGACTACCATAAAAAGCACAATGATTATGATAGTTATGGTAAACATCACGGATACGAGAGACGTAGTTATGGTGATGGCTATCATAAGAAGCATGATGATTATGATAGTCACGGTAAATATCATGGATACGAAAGACGTGGTTACGGCGATGGTCATCACAAACACCATGATAGTTATGACAAATATGGCTCACACCATGGTTATGATCGACGTGATTATGGTAGCGGTTACGGTGATCACCATGACAAGTATGAATCTCATAGTTCTTATTAAGTTGCGAAATAAGTTTTTGTACTTTTTGAAATAAAGCATTGAGATATTTATATTATTGAATAATTTACAAGTTATATATATATATTTGAAGATATAAGATTATTTACTATAAAGTTATAGCAATTAACTTTATAAAAAATTTCAATAAAATAAATAAGGATATGTATTATAGTAAGGAATATTATGAAGATTATAATAGTCTTAATTCATATAGTTTATATCATGACTATTATAATTGTAATAGGTATGGATTTTATACTTTTTATTAAGTTACAAGTTAAGTTACCATAATTTATTGCAATAAAGTATTGTAATTTTATTAATTTTTTAGTAGAATGAACAAATACTAATCCTTAATGTTATATATTGTATTTAAATATTTTAATTATACTTTTTATAGTTAGGATTTAAAACATTTATATATAAAATAAGATTCAATTGATTTTAATATTATAATAAAATCATATAGGGTGTTTTTTTTGGCTTCATCACTTTTTCCATCTTTTAGGTACTATTTAAGCGGAAAAATTGTTAGTAAAATTCTTAAACAATACATCCTCATATAAATAGTCAATTAAAAATTATAAAAATCTAAAATATACAGTAAATTTCACTATTTTTAATAATTTATGTATTAATGTAGAATATTGAATATTTTTAATTTCAAATAATATTAGAAGCATCTACATAACTTTAAAAGCATTAAAAAAAACTCTCAAAAACTTTTTACCGCTATTATCATCGTATAATCCTGACTTGATATTTACGTTGGTCGGTTCCATCTTCTTTAGTATCACAGCTGTTCGCACGAGATTAACATTCCACTCTTCCTCCTCCATCCCTTAGACTGCCTTCCTAGCATGCAAGAACTTGATCCTTAAAGAACTCTTATTATCCATCGTAAATCTTCCAGATCGAAATCCTCTGACCCAGATTTAATAAAAACCCTTCTCTCTAAAGTCCCCGTCTCATTTTCACAGCAATTTCTTCACACCTTAAAGGCTGCCTCGCCCTTCCACTTCATTCCTCCCTAATCGGTTCTGTGGTTTAACTCTATCTTTACATTAATAAAGCCACAAGACTCTTGTCTTGGATTTGTAAAAAAAAGCATAAAAAAATTTAATTGCATTAAATGATTGGTCACAACAATAACTTAAATTTAGACACTTAAATAAATTTTTAACCAACTTAGTTCTTTCATTTTTTAAGCTTTTAACAAGATGGTATTAAATGAATTAGGAGGTCAAATTTCAGCGGCATTAAAGTCGTTAAATAATACGAACAAAGTAGACGAAAAAGTATTAGATGATATATTAAAAGAAATTTGTTCCGCATTATTAAAGTCAGATGTCAATATAACTTTGGTTCAAAAACTTCGTAACAATGTTAAAAATAGTATCAAAAAAGAATTGAATACAGAAACTTCAATTACTAATAAAAAAAGATTGATTCAAAAAGTAAATTTTATTTTATTTTATTTTATTATTGTTTTAATAGGAATAATTGAACTTCTTTATATATAGAGTGTCATGGATGAGTTAAAAAAGTTAGTTGATCCTGGTGTCCCTGCTTGGGAACCTAAGAAAGGAAAGTGTAATATAGTAATGTTTGTTGGTTTACAAGGTAGTGGAAAAACAACTAGTATTACTAAATTAAGTTATTATTATCAACGAAAGAATTGGAAAGTAGGATTAATTTGTGCTGATACTTTTCGTGCTGGTGCTTTTGATCAATTAAAACAAAATGCTACTAAAGCTAATATACCTTATTATGGTTCTTATACTGAAGCGGATCCAGTTAAAATTGCTTTAGATGGTGTTACTAAATTTAAGAAAGATAATTTTGATTTAATTATGGTAGATACTTCAGGTAGACATAAACAAGAACAAGAATTGTTTGATGAAATGGTTCAAATTTCTAATACGGTTGTAAGTATTATTGATATTTTATTAAGTATTTTTTTTTAAAGTGAGTTAATAAAATTTAAAAAGAATCCTGATCATACTATATTTGTTATGGATGCTCATATGGGTCAATCGGCTGATAGTCAAGCTAGAGCTTTTAAATCAGTAGTTGATGTTGGTTCTATTGTATTAACTAAAATGGATGGACATGCTAAAGGTGGTGGTGCTATTTCAGCGTAATAATAATATTTACTTATTTAATTAAAAACTAATTTATTTTCTTATTTTTTTAAAGTGTAGCGGCTACTCAAAGTCCCATTTTATTTATAGGAACAGGAGAACATATTTATGATTTAGATCGATTTGAACCCAATGGGTTTATATCTTCAATGTTAGGTATGGGTAATTTAGGCGCTTTAATGGAAACAGTACAAGATTTAAATTTACAACAAACGAGTGAAGATTTATTTAAAAAAATTGGACAAGGACATTTTTCTTTAAGAGATATGAAACAACAATTTGAAACTATCTCAAAATTAGGTCCATTAAATAAAGTAATGGGAATGATGCCAGGGATGCCAAAAGAAATGATTGATATGATGGATAAATCAGGTGGACAAGATCAAATTAAAATGATAACAACATTAATGGATTCAATGACAGATGCCGAATTGGATTCAGATTCTGCAATATTTGATCAACAACCTAATAGAAAAAGAAGATTAGCACAAGGTTCTGGATCTTCAATAATTGAAGTGGATAGAGTAATTGCTCAATATCGTCAATTTTCTGCGATGATTAAAAGAATGGGTGGTTCCAATGGTTTATTTTCTCAATTGGGTTTAAATCCTAATGATCCTAAAGGTAATATGGATCCCAATAAAATGAAAAAAGTTCAAGAAAATATGTCAAGGATGATGGGTAATAATAATATAATATATAGATATATGATATAAATAAAATATATAACAATAATTAACCTATTTTTATAGGTGGTGGTGGTGGTATGCCAGATATGTCTAAGATGATGCAACAAATGATGGGTGGTGGTGGTGGCGGTATGCCAGATATGAGTCAAATGATGCAATCTATGATGGGTGGTGGTGGCGGCGGTGGTATGCCAGATATGTCTCAAATGATGCAACAAATGTCAAGTATGTTTGGTGGTGGCGGTGGTATGCCAGATATGTCTTCATTGATGGGTGGTATGAGTAATCCAAATCCAAATAAACAGCAACGTAAAAGGTAAATTATAGATTCAAAATAATGATAATATTTTGGATCTTTTCTTATACCTTATTGTCCATTTTTTCAAATTTTAGATGAACAAATAAAATTAGTTTATAATCTAATTATATGAATTGTTTAATTATGTTTTTTAAAAGGGATGGAGTTTGTATATGACTAATCAAGTAGTGGAATTTGTATTAATATTTATTATATTAATCAGAGTATGTAGTCACTTCTTAACAAAAGCTATAAAGCTTCAAATAATCATAGTATAGTTATTTAATTAGATAAAAGCATTTAAATTTATTGGGCATACTATAATGTCTATGTCAAACTAAACTCTAATTATAAGAGAACTTATTTCTCAATATAATATTTCTATCAAAAATTTAAATAAATTGTATATTATTATCAAAAATTTTCAATTTTTTAGTTTTAACATTGAGTTGAAATTAAAGTTTGTTATAAATTTAATATAAAAAAACGGTATAAAATTAATTGATTCTAACTATACTATTTTAATAAATTTACTATTTAGTTAAAATGTTAATAGAATACATCCGTTATACTATTTTATACACGAGTTTATAAATCATTGTACTTACTCCATCAATTTACTATTTATTTTGACTCAAAAAAACAGATCAGCATTTGGAACATGTTAAAAATATAAACCTCGTGTCAAAAACAATACCAATCTCAACAACGATAATACACAACTTTTAAACTTAAACCTTTTAGTCTAACGGAAATTTTTTAGATAATACTATAAAAGACAATAAAATTGACTAAAATTAAAATATAACAATTAGATTTATATACTAGACATCTCATCATCATGGTTCATTTTAAAAATACAATTTTATTATTTGCTCTAGCTATTGCTACCATTTATGGAGTTGAAAATGTTAACGTTGTAAAGGAAGCATTAGCTGCTTCTCCCAATGGTCTTAATGCAAATACCCTTCCAGCTGCTGCTGAAAATCCAATGGCTAAATCAACTATGCCAGAATCGAAATCCGTAACTTCACTTACTAATATGCCATTATTGACCAATGTATTACCAGGAAGTGAATCTAAGAAACCTAATCATGAAGATAAAAAAGAGTATAAACCAGAAGCTAATAAATATAATGGAGAGAAGGAAGATTATGAGAAAGACAATGATAAAAAAGAAGATTACAAGAAAGATGAACAATATTCAAAACATCATGATGATTATGATAATGGCTATGATAAAGAATATGAAGATTATTCACCTAAATATCATAGTTATGATAGACGTAATTATGGTAACAATTACGGACATCATCGAGGTTATAGGAGAAATTATGGAAGTAGTTATGCCAGTAATTATGGCCATCGTCATAATTATAGAAGAAATTATGGAAATAACTATGGTCATCATCACGGTTATATGAGACGTAATTATGGAAATAATTATGGTCATCATCGTAATTATAGAAGAAATTATGGCAATAATTATCCAAGTAATTATGGTCATCATCATGGTTATTCAAGACGTAATTATGGTGGAAAGAGGAGTGACTATTCTAAGAATTCTTATGGAAATGGGGATGATTATAAATATGATAAATCAGATTATTCTAATACTTATAGTGATGAAGGTGAAAAATCTTATAGTGATTAGAGAATAAATATGGTTAGTTATTAAGATCTTTTTTTAAGGGATTTTAATTTTAGCATTTAATAAACAAAATATTAATTAAACTTTTCTATCTTGTTTTATTTTTATAATAGATTATTGTAGATTATAAAATTATATTGTTGAAATAATGTTAATTATAATTAAAATTAAGAACTTCATAAATACTTTCACAGTATAAAATCTGTTAAATAAAAAAATCAATGAACATTTTTTATACTAAATTTTAACTCATAACTATCAATTTTATTAATAAATGTGTCATTCAGGTAATAGATTTTAAAAACATAATGTAATCTTAAAAGAAGTTATATAAATATTGATATTTTTAAACATTATTGATTTTCGTATGAAATTTTATATCATTTCTAGTTAATGTCTAGAGTATCAATGTAGCCAAGAATTTAAACTTAGATATATTATATCTAAGTATTAATATATTGAAAACATTAAAATTATTATATCATATTGCCTAGAGTTATACTTTGTTAAGCTTAATAAAAATTTCAATTAGCAAAAATTTATTATGAGATTTTATTGCCACAAGTTAGAATGTATCCAATTTCCTTTTTATAATTTTTGAATACGTTATGAAAAATCGAAAATTTCGGAAATAACAACTAAATATAAAAACTATTGAGATTGGTGTTAATATAAAGATATGCCCAAAAAGTGGAGTAACCCTTTCTTGGATTTCCAATTATTTTGGGATATTAAAAAAGCTCGCAGCTTTTATTCATTCTTAGTTTATTCAGTAGTTTAATAGCTCGAAAATAAACATAGGATGAAACATTAAAAATGTAAAAAATTCTACCCAAATAAATTAACATGGAAGCTAATTAATTGGTTTGAAACTTTAATAGAACCAATGGTATCCAATTCTTCTTAAGCCCATGAAAACTATTCTATACAAACCACTAATTTAATAATAAAAATCATATTCGACTTGCAATTTTAATAATTCCATTTTATAGAATTCAAGTTAACTCCAATAAAGGTACATCTATTTAATATCTTGTATATTATTTTTTGAACTTTTATTTTTTAGATTTAATTATATATTTTTAAAAGAAATTTTATCATTGATTAAACATTATATCAAATGGCAGAAATAGTATCCAAAACATTTGGTGGTCCAGAAGCTTCAAAACAACCTATAACTGCAGCTGAAGCCGAATTAGAGCTTCAACGTAAAGTTTTTGTAGCAAAATTACCACATGATGCCACCGAAGCGGAACTTGAAGAATATTTTGGTCAAGTTGGGAGTGTGTAAGTTTTATAAAACAGTTTAAAATTAAATTTATATCTCGATAATATTTTTAGTCAAAGAGTAATAATAGTTACTAAAAATAATGAAGCTACTGGTTATGGTTTTGTTACTTATAGTGAAATTGCTAATTTGGATCAAGCCATTAAAAAACTCAATAAAATTAACTTTAAAGGAAAACGTTTAAGTATTGAACAAGCTTTGCCCAAAAAAGAGTTGCAATCCGTTCGTCGTAATAGAACCCGTAATAGAGGCCCTAAAGGTCCTGGGTCAAAGGTATTTATTTATTTATTTATTTAAAATTAAAGTTAATTATTTTAGCCAATAAAATCTAAGGGTGGTAAATTAGATTGGGCTGAAGATGTAGAAGAACAAAATATAGTTGATTTAGTTAAAAAAGGTCCCCCGCCACATATTAAAGGAAGAAGATTTCCTATACCACATGCTCATCATAAAATAGAAGGGGAAGCCAGTAGTAATACCATTTTTGTTGGTAACCTTGGCACTGATATCAATGAAAATAAGTTTGTTGAAATATTTAAAGACCTTAAAATAGAGAAAGCATGGTTAGCAAGAAGAGAATACCCACCTTTTATGGTCAAGGGGTTTGGTTTTATACAACTTGAAACTGTTGAAGAGCAACAAAAAGTTTTAGAATCAGCTTCAACTAGAACATATAATGGTCGTCAATTACAAATGCGTACAGCTATATTACCTAAATCAGATCAATCTACCACAACTGAGAAACCTGTTAGTAAACCAAGTAAAGAGAAAATACAAGAAGTACCAACTGAAGCTTCTTGGCCTCCACTTAGTTCAACTAAACAACTAAATGGTGTTGTAACTAAACCTATAGAAAATAATACTGAAGTCGCTGAAGAAAAGGTAGATGAAGAAGTTAAAAAGGCCGAAGATAAGGTAGAAGCAGAAGCAGAAAAAGATAACAGTACCAAAGAAATTAATCAAAAAAAGGAAGAATTGAAAAAGGAAGTCCCAATTGAAGAAAGTCCAGCTACGGAAGTGTCAATATAAGCTTAGACACTATCTTACTTTTTAATCTAGACTTTTAATCCGACTACTAAAGCTTTTTGTCACCTCTTTTTTGTTTTGAGATTTTAGCTTAACCTTTATTTCACATCATATTATTTTTCATAGAAGTAAATATTATTGATCCAACAATGGTTTTATTTCTTTTTTAAAGTTTTTAAAGACTTAGCATCCATATGTAAGTTTGTAGTATTCTAAGAGTAAGTAAATATTTGTTAATTAACTTAAACTATAGAAATCATGATAAAAATGCTTTAAAATTGAATGATATTCTACGAAACTATAATGTAGGTATAATACTAAACTTTGTTTATAAAGGCAAAGTCCCTTGTTTCATTCTCCTTTTATGGTATTCATCATCATTGATTGAGATAATTTATATATTTGACTTATAACGACATAAACAAGGCTATATACATTAAATTAAATTCAGCTTTTTAATTATTACTATCAATTTTAAATATTCTAAACTAGGTAGACTGGTTTAATTAAATAAATAACATTTTTTAAAGCAAAAGCTATATTTGTGTAGCTAAAAGCACAACTACATTACACTATACTTTGAACAAAAACAAAAATCAATAGTATACTATGTTATTATTAAATGAAAAGTTAAGACATTGAGTTTAGTAATTGTACAAAAAAATATTGTCAAAATGAGTAGTTCTAAAGGAGTAATTTTAAAAATAAAAATGCTTTTGATTTATTTTTTATTATCTTCAATAAACTCGACTTTTTTTTCAAATAAAAATAATAAAACACCAATATTTTTCGAAGTAAAGCTATATTTTTAAACTATATAAACTATTTTTACTTATTATTTGCGCACTTTTACAAAAAAAGTGAACATTTTGTGATAAAAATTTTGTTATTTGCTGAAAAAAACCTTGCGCATTCTACTTATAGATGCGAAAAATTTAGCCTTGAGTTTGCGTGAAATTGCGCTTTTTTCAAGCAAATGGCAAAATTTTTATTACGAAGTGTTCACTTTTTTTGTAAAGTGCGTAAACCATAAGTGAAGATAGTATATATAGTTTAAAAACATTAATAAAAACCTTTCTAAAAATAACGACTGATGTTTTGGATTAAAAGTATAAAGCAGCTTATAAATTGTTTTTTAGTACTAATATTATAAAAACTATGATACCTTTTTTTACCTGACAACTTAAACTTTGATGATATTATTATCTAGTATATAATGTTCACAATAACAAAGGTATTATATTAATAATAAAATCTTTTTTATCTAAATTACAACTTCCACAGCCTAGTTTTATTCCAAAGTATGATACAGAATATAGTTTGACGTGGGATGTAACTATAATTTTTATTAAAATAGAGGCTTGTAACTTATTACTTTATAATGTGGCCACTAGTATTGAGATGCAGTATGCTCTGGCAGGTATCTTTGGAAATATTTTATTGACTAAAAGATCTTAGTTACATAGTTTATATGGCACTCTCATTTTATTTAATAAACTAATTCATCAATAAGATAGAGGTGATGTTTATTAACTTAATATATGGGGATATATTTTTTTGTTTAAGAATTTTACTAACAATCTTTTCGCTCAAATAGCGCTTAAAAATGGAAAAAGTAATGAAACCAAAAAAAACACCCCCATATAAAGACAATTAAAATTATTATTAAAATTTATTAAATATAGTAGTTATCTACATAGAGGATAATTAAAACTTTATATCATGCTTTAAATTCTGTCAATCAAAGCAGGGGTAATAGCAGTTTGAAGAGCTTTGTTTGTAGCAGTTGTATCTTCCCCGATTTTCCCGTTTGCACCAGAGTTAAATGGCATAAAGATAACTTTCGATCCAGAAGTTCTAGCCATTTGTTGCATAGTTTCCAAATAACGAATCTGGATAGCAGCTGGAGAATTAAGGATATCAGCTGCTTCTCTCATTAGTTTAGCAGAATCAACTTCAGCTTGAGCAGCAATAACTCTAGATTCACCGATACGTTTAGCTTGAGCTGCACTAGATAAATTCTCTTGAAGGTCACGAGAAAATACTAAATCTTTGATTAATACGGATTCGACTTTAACACCCCAACTAGCTGCTGGTGCACTAATAATATCTTCAATATCCTGTGCAATTTCATCACGATTTTCAATACAATCTTGTAACGAACGTTGACCAAGTACAGCGCGAATGGTAGTTTGAGCTCTTTCCATCAAAGCAAATTGAACATTAGAAACACCAAAATTTGCTTGGTATGGGTCAACAATGTGCCAATAAAGGACACAATCAATAGTAATATTAACGTTATCTTTTGTCATAATACTTACATTTGCAATGTTTGTCATTTGAATTTTTATATCAATAAAGTTCATACTTTCAGTACATGGATTAACCCAAGTTAAACCAGGATCGCTAGTACGTAGATATTTACCAAATCTTGAAATTAAACCTACTTCACCTTGGTTAACTGATCTGTAAGGGTTTGGGAAACAGAAACATATTGGGATAGAGCCTAAAGTACCTAAGCAATCACCTAACCCAGTCATAAATTTTTCATAGAATGAAACATTAGGGTCATATGGTAATTCATTAGCGAATTTCATCCCCATATTTGCTTGGGGAGTGGGTTGATCTTGAATAGTAAGATTGTTATTTTCCATTGATGGATTTAAAAGAGATTTTATTGACATTGTTTAAAAAACAAATTTGCTTTTATACCATTTCGGGTTTTTTTATAAATTTTACTACACAATTTGACTTCAAACTATTTGACAAATGTAACTAATAAAGACCAAATCGATTTCTGGACAATTCTGCTCTATATTTGTAAACTTTAGTTATAAAAATTCTATATAGAAATTACAATTTTAATTCCCCCGTTCGAATTATCATAAAAGAATACTGATAATTAACTATATTTCAAGATATGATCAAACTTCAACACAAATGCAACATGATAAAATTCTATTTAGAATACTTCAATATATTTCATAACTATCACTTATAGTATTCTCCCGTCCTACTCCCCCATCAATTAGCTTTAAGTGAGAAGAGAACCTAATTTTAGCCTTAAGGACTCTGCTTAAAACCCATCAGGTCTGGTTCGGTCCATTTAATTTTATTATATTTGAGTTGTTATTTTATCAGAATCTTTAGTAATTAAAGTATGTTTTACTAACTACATATATAAATGAGTAAAAAAGTGACAATATTATTTGTGTAATATGATGGTAGTTACACCAACAGGGGATAGCACGAAAATGTAAATAAAAACCATGACAGTATTCAAGGTTTGGCTACAAACATGTAACATTTTTAAATCGAAATTGAGCCAATGTTACCTATAGCAATCAAGTATTGCTTTTTTATTATAAATAGATGATAATTTATCAATCTTAAATGCTTGGATTTTCTTATTACTGAAATAGAACACTCAAATTTTTTACTTTAAAATTTAAAAAATAGCAATACTGTCCTCTTACTGTGATGAGCTAAATGCCTGTTTTAATAAAAAAGAATGCCTAAATTTCTTGAAGAGCTTAGAGTCTAAGGTATTAAAAGAACTGTGAATAAAGCGCTCTTATTAAACCTTTCCTATTTACCTTCCCAACACCCCTTTACCCTAGTTCCCTAGAGTCTTCTCTCTTTTCTTTTATATTTATTCAATTTTTAGCTAAGCTAAAACCATAGCGTCTGGGTTAATTTCAATTTTAAAAACCAAATACAGTTACTGCACTTGCAACCTATTTTCCAGAAATTCTTAGAGTCATTTTTTTAAAGCCTAATCTCTATAACTTTTATAATGGTTTTGGCAAAAGATTGTTTTAAAATAAATAATCAAATATGCCGCAATAGAGGTACAGGAGCTGTAAATAAACAGCCAAGCTTGATGGCTGCGCCTTTGAATATAATAAAGATTTAGAATTTCTTAAATAATATTATTAGATTTTTATTAAGCTTGTTTTTATAATGAACGGATAAGAAGGTTAACTACTTTTAATTCTATGGTAGTCTATGTATGGCTAGTTTGATTTAGTGCAATACTATTAGTGTTACAAAACTCCATTTGTCCAAGCTCAAGCAAGTTGGAGCCATCTAATAAATGTAAACATTTATGATAACATTAAGTTAAAATTTCAGTACCTCTAATTTTATTATCCAGGCAAATCATACAATATACCCGTAGATAGGTTTTTTAATAGCAGAATGAATAGCTGGATCAAAACAAAATGCAATAAAATTGAATGTCCCTGCTAATAGGTACAATAAATGTCCATTGATCTAAAGTCTCGTTATTGCTAGAACTAAAAATGTAATAGAAGTATGATAATATTCCGACAGAGTGAGAAAGAAGCATAGTTAAAGGATAAAACATACCAATCATTAGCTAATTATGTAATTAATAATAAAGCTTGCATACTATATGCTAAAAGTTTGGTGCTTTTTGCGGCTTCAAAAGATCTTTCCTCATTCTTTGTGAATTTGTAAATTCTTGTTAGTAATGACCTTTGATTTATTTTTATCACACCAAGTATGACCACAGTAATAAGGTATATCATTTCTAAAAATCTTCATATTTGAACAGCAAAAATATCAAACATTTTTACATGGCTTCTCCTTCTTTTGCATCAGCAATATAATATAATGATATTTGCTGTATCCCAATTTATCTAAAGCTAAAAAATTACATATAGTCAACTTGAATTAAAAAACCCTAACTGGGGGCATTGGGACTAGTAAACCAAGAATGACAGGAGACATTCAATATAGGATCTCAACAATATTAGTGATTATTCTATTGTGCATAAATATAAATTGCAGATTAACTCCAATGCATATGTTTAGGAAAAAAACACCAGAATGGAATTGCTAAAGTCTATCAACCTATAATAGTATACATAGCACCAAGTTGTTTAAAATCAAATGAATCCCATAAAATTAAAGTATGTAGCCAAGTACCACATAAGACAACGTCAGTTTGTAAACAAAGGGAAACTCGATTTACTACCCTATAACCATATAAAACTAAAATGCTATTTTACATCTCTCTAGCTTATTTAAATATAATTACTCATTAGTGTGAAAGTTGATACTCAGTGGTCGGAGTTAAAAGCTACTCTTGCTTAATTAACTTACCTTGAGTCGAACGGTCTTAGTTTATGTAACTAAGATAGACTTAACTTAATATAAATGGTATGTAATAAGCTACGAATTATGTAAAACAAATACAATGGAAGATACTACTATAAAATCTATATCAGATGTTGTCAGAAAGACTTAGTGACTTTATTAATGATACGTTATCAGGGAGTAATCCAATTAAAAAGCCTCGAGTTAGTATGTTGAAGAATCTCTTTTATACTCCAACTGGGTGGTTATTTATAAGGAACATTATAACAGTTATTCCTTATTATAATTGCCAAGTATGGACATTAAAACGTGGACAATAAGATCTTCACGATCAGGTGGTAGCAATTCTCACAGCAAATCTATATAAGGAACTCAGAGTTGATTATCATATTATAATCAATCCTAGAGCTAATGAAGCGATATTTCACATTATAATCATGAATAATATAATGGAAAATGCCAAGAATGCAGAAAGTATTGAAGTTTTAAGAATGTATACTTCATACAATATTGTGTAAATGCATTATCCAACATTATGTTAAAAAAAATTATTTCTATTGTAAAAATAACCATTAGCCAAAACTACATTAAATATATTCTATTATATACTTTTTCAATAATTAGTTTTCAATAAATATAGGATTAAGAGCATAGCCCGTCCCAAATAATCAAACCTATTTATTTGACCAGTTGTCAACAAAATTGACTATTTTATGTTTAATTTATAATAATACCTTATTTATAATTTTGCTATTATTTATATTATACGTGAGGTAACTATACAAATTTAATGTGAGGTGACTATTTGGACTATTTTAGTTATACAGTTACCCTAGCATTGTTAATACTTATTTATTATTAGATTTATATTTATATTTCTACTTTTTGATTTTTGATTTTTGGTTATTTTTATCATCGTTTTGGAACTAATATATGGAGGTGTATTTTTTTATTTAAGAATTTTGCTAACAATTTTTCTGCTCAAATAGCGCTTAAAAAATGGAAAAAGTAATGAAGCCAAAAAAACATCCCCGTATGTCAACAATTTTATATGATTAAGCTCAGTTCCTGGGGTATCACTCTCTAGCAACTTAGTTTATTCATTTCAATCAGTTATGTCTAATTATAAAGGCAAGGCCAGTAACCTGACTTAGTTTATATAAAAATATTCAATTTGTTAAAAAAACAATTATATTATTTTGGCTGATAAATTACTTATCATGATTGTTCTGGATATCACATATTCACTTCTATTTGCTACTATTCAAAGCACAAGGAGATTTATCTTATGTTCATTAAAAAATTGACAAAATACAAAAACCATCTATAACCGCAATTTTTTATTCTATATTAGTCAATAGAATAACACTTATAAAACTATCAAATTAATTATGGATTGCTCCAAGATTATATAAGTACCTTTAAATTTTAATATTTTATCAAAAGAATTCCTCATAGTATAAGCTGAAATGTTTGTGATTATCATTTTTATATTCAGAAAGTTAAAATATCAATACAACGTTAACAGAATTTTTATGGAATTTTTTAAAATAGTTAGAATGAAAAGAAAAAAGCTAAAATAAATTAAGGAAATATTTTAAATTGACATGTATGGAGCACATATTCTTTTTATAATCCAAATTTATTTGTACATTATAAAATATTAAAGTTATTGCCTCTAAAAGTTGAAGGGGCTGTTATATAACACTACAAATAAGAGCGCTTATAAAAATAATAAAAATAATATTAGAAAATTTCTAAATATACCATATGAGAATCTACTTTCTTGCTTGAGAATTTCACTAGCAACTTTTTCATTCAAATAGTGCTTAAAGAATGCTATAAAAATCACATATACTTTATAAATGTATATATATATTATAACTATACTACACTATTTGAAAAATACTATAATGCTTAAAAGCTATTACATTTTAGTTATATATATTATATATTTATATTATATAATATAATATAGTTTATTAAATGATCAAGTTTTTTTAACTAATATATTAATGTGTTTTTTTAGTTTTATCACTTTTTTTATTTTTTAAATGCTATTTAAGTGGAAAAACTATCAGTGAAATTCTTGAACAAAAAAATACATCCCTATATAATAATTTTTTAAATCTGGATACTTTTTAAATAGTTTAATAACTTTTATAGATAAATATATAACTTTTTTTCAACATGAACTTTTTTAAGTAAAAAAATAAATATTTATTAAGTTTTTATAATTATTTAGTTGCTTAGATTCAATGGAAATTTATTATTAATTGTATATATTATAAATTTGTATTTTTAAGTATAAATTTATAACTTTTTAAAAGTTTGTATAGCACAAGTTTATAATTTTTTATTTTATTAAGTCTATTAAATTTATATGCTATTGTACTTACTTATATGGGGCAATTTTTAGATAGGAAAATAATACATAAATGGAATATCATCTCTTATCCCTGGCTTTAAACTATTTTGAAAAATACTTAAACTTAATTAGATTTTGTAATATTTAGGTTTCGACTTTAGTTCATTTTTAATATTATACAGCTTTTTCTATAACTGAAGTATTAGTATTTTACCGTATTAGCACCTTTGAAAGCTTTTTGCCATTGTACCCAGACTACTTTGAAATTTGAGATCTTTTAATCTCACTATATGGGAATGTATTTTTTTTAAAGAATTTTAATAATAATTATTTTACTCAAATAGCGCTTAAAAAAATACATCCCCATATATATTCCTGTATGTTTTAATAATATAAACTCTAGAACTAAATATTTAGCAAAAAAGTAAATTAAAATTCATAAACTAAATAATAAATTATTACCCAGCTGATTTGTTGGTTTCAAATCGTGCATTTAATATTTATTATAAAGCTTGGCTCATAGTATAAAAACTTTCGGTCTATAACACACTAATATCAATTATTTTTGCTATATCTAATAAGAATTTATAGTGAATGAAGAAGAGCCTACCACTTTTTTGTACGAGGTTTATAACCCAATAGCATCGACAATCTCGGTTGTTGGGGTCTTGTCAGTTATTTTGTTTATGATTGAGATGGGTAAGCGTATATATTAATCTCATTGTTGAATCATCCAATTTTGATCAGCGATCTACGATAAAAGATTAATAAATCGAGTTTCCCTCTGTTTAAAAATTGGTGTTACTCTATATGATATTTGGCTATACACTTTGTCTTTATGGAATTCATCTAACTTTGAGCAACATAGCGTTATGTGTGCTTTTATAGTTTGGCAGCCTTTAGCAACCACATTGTGGTGTTTTTTCTTGAATGCATGTATTGGGGTCAATCTTCAATTAATTTTCATCAACGGTATCAAAATCACTAAAAGAGTTGGAATGGCTTATTGGGTAGCCCCAATTATTTTAGTCTTGTTGGCTTTCATCTCCCCATTAGGTAAGATTGATCCTATCTTCTATTAGCTGTTTATTTATGAGTTTTACCGTTAGATAAATTAGGATATAGTAAATAGTATGGATATTATATCGCTGAGGTAAAAGAAGGAGAAATCTATGGAAAAATGCTTGATATTTTTACTGTTCAAATATAGGGATCTTTAGCAATGATTTACCTTATTATAGTCACTATGGTATTATTTAAATTGAATCGAAGTGTAGCTTTTGTAAATTTAAATCTCAATACCTCAGAAGAAGTCATAGACACAATGAAAATGATGGGTTATAGAATGTAAAAATAAGCAATTTTTTTCGTGACAATGAATAATATCATCTACTTAGTTTATTGTATCCTTTGACTATGACTATTCTTCATTCTACGGAATACTATCTCGATTTTATTATAGTTTCAGTTTTACCAATAGAGAAGCTTTAAATGAATATACTTTTATTGTTTACCCATGGGCAGGGACATTCAATTTTGTTGCTTTTTGTTTTGATCCAACTGCTCATCAGGTTGTTAAAGCAGTATATTATATGAGTGGAAAAAAGATAAAAATCAAATAAAAGGAGGTATTTGTATTTTATCGATAATTCATTTTATTTTGTTAATATTTTTATAGAAGATAATGATCTAAGATTCAGCCCATCTAATGGACCATTTATTAAAAATTGTTTGGAAAGCGGGAAAGTGATTAATGATAATCCAGCTATTACTATTACGTCAAAATCATTATAGTTTGAAGCATTAAATTTTCTCAAAAGTTATATTGTTTTATGTATGTTAAATTGGCATATAAAGTTAATATGTTTTATAAATATAAAGTTATTGCCTATATATATATGGCTATTGAATATTTTTAAATTATTATTGACAATTATTGTGGAATCAAGTAAAAATCTTGGTTTTAGTTTTCAACCCTTTCTTCGCTATATCTCTTTTTATTAATATTGACATTACCATTCTTTACAACATGTAGTCAAATAACCCACACGAAAGCAAGCTTTTAACTTTATCATTAAAAGACATATTTTTATAGAAATTCGACCGAATACTATTATCATAATCACTAGTGTTACATTTAAAATAAGAACCCATTGCTAGTTAGCTATAGCCGTATCTTTAATAAAACGAAAAGATCCTATAATGTATAAAGCTATAATCAGCTGAGTAAATAAAACAAAAAAACTTCAGGTTGTATTAATTGTATTTTTTTATTAGCCTGATAGATATAATTATATTTTGGAATAAGTTAAAATTAAAGCTTAAAGCGTTTGAAGTAAGCAATTGGATTTTCTACCAAAGACCAAATGAATAAAATCCAAGAGATCAAAACAAATAAGATCATTAAAACAACAAGGGACTTACGCCATATATTGCTTCCGGAGTTTTCAAGTTTTTGAGTGATTGGTAACTCACCACGATGCTTCTCAATCAAATCTCTACGACGTTTTGCTGGAACATCGAATAGACCAAAGACAAAGCGTCTATTGTAAATTACATAAACACAGGCCATGACTAACGATAAGCATGATACAACGAATAACATATCCATCACTAAGTAATATTCTCCTCTTGGAGTAATATCTTGGACGTGACCTAAAACTAAGTGGAAAAGTGCTACACCTACTGATAATCCTACTTTATGAGCACCAATACCAGTACCTACTAATTCAGGAGGCAAAAGTAAAGGTACGGAGGATGTCAAAGCGACAGGACCAATAGTAAGAGCTAAAGAGAAAAGAGTTAATCCAATATAAATAGAAACTGTACTCCAAGCCAACATTCCAATAGAAATAATGGTAAGGATGGCTGAAGCAACAACATAAATTGAACGATAGCCGAAGAGATCAATAAAACCACCAGATACAGGGGAAAGAACAACTGGTACAATTAAGGAAACAGATGAGGTCCAAGCTTTAGCTTCTTTAGTCATGAACTCGCCGGTTGGTGTTTTACCATATGTTTTAGATACAAATTCAGCAACAGAGCCAAGGAAAGGTGTCCATACTCCACCTAAGAAGAAAATAGTAAAGGGCATGACCCAAAATCCAGCTGGTAGATATAAAAGACGTCTGATAGAAAAGCTAGACTTTTTTGCTTTTTCGCTAATATGTTCACCACCAGCACGGTGTAAGACAAAAGCGTAAATTAAGGTGGCAATCCATGAGATACCGCATATACCAACTGAAAGCCAGAGACCATTACCATAAAACCCAGAGCTTTCTGCTAAAGTAGGGACAGTTCCTTGAGCCAAGAAGGAGAAAAGACGAGATGAACCAATTTGTAAACCAATAACAGAAGCCATAATACTGGTAGAAAACCATTTTCCTAAGATAGTTTCTTGGGCAACTACAATGATACCAGACCCTAAACCATGGATAATACGACCAACAATAATCATTGGGAAAGAATTAACATGTGAAGAAATAGCAATAATAATATTCCCGAGAAGAATCAAAGACGAGGAAAGCACCGAACCAGAAGCTGTTCCAAATCTATCCATAAAAATACCACCTAATAATGGCATAATAGTATTAATTAAATACACTGCAGATTGAGCAGCACCATATTGGGTATTATCTAATCCCTGCTTTTGCTTTAAATCTTCTTTTAAAGAGTTGATTGTGTTAGTTGCAAAATGGGAGCCAGCTGAAAAAAAAATAGCACAGAATAAAGCTAATGCTTTATAAATCCATCTTTTATTAGAAAGTTGCTTTTCTCTCTCACTATCTGAGTCTGTTTTAACATCTAGATCAGCGTTATTGATATTAAATTCTTTTTCTCTGACTTCACTCATATTTTAAAAAAAAAATTAAAATTAGATTTAAGTTAATAATTCTGTTCTATTTTATATATTAATTTTCTTATTTAATATTACATCTGATATGAATGACCCTATCTGATAAAATCATTTTTTTATAATTCTTTGCTTATGGAACAGGGTTTCTTATTTCTAAAATAAGCTAATCTTCTAAATTTACCCACTTATTTTCAAGAATGATTTTGGGATTTTGGTCAGAATAATTTATAATTTTATAAATGCCTCCAATCAGATCCCCATTAATGCGGTTTCTTTGCAATATTGTTTAAAATTCAAGATTTTATTAAAATTTTTGTTAGAACACATTACCCCCTACCTAACTTAATCAGATAAAATACTACTTTTAGATTAATCTTATCTTATAAATTAGCTGTAATCTTAAAGGATACCTTCTGGTTTTTAAAGACAAATCCACAAAGCTAAATGCTGTTGTTTATTCAAACAAAGTCGTATTTAACAAGTAGTAAACTTAGCTTTAAGTAATGAACTTTAAAGTAAATATTTGAACTCAAAAACAGCCATGTAATTTCTCAAACAACCCCCGGCTGATTAGTCTTGAGTGTAATTTAAAAAACAAGCTATGATGGTTCAATTGAATTGATAATATCAATTACATCATTCAAAAAAGTATAAAATTGTTTAAAGTATAAAATTGTTTAAAGTTTAGAGAAATCCGTATCTTTATGGAAATTATTTTACAAACATTGAATCCTTATAAAAAATGGAGATCAACACATTAATCATATTAAACTCAAAAAACAGCAACAGTTGTTTTCATTAAAGTCATCCAGCTTGCTCAAACATTGCCAAACCTTGAGCTGGTAGATTAAATTTACTTCCCTTAAAAGGCAAATTTAATTTAGTTCAAATTCTGGTTTTATTTATAAAAAACCTTACGATAGATTTTACTAAATTTTACTAAATTAATGACTAAAGAATATAAATATATTATATTACTGAGCAGTTTTTTATATCTCCGTAAGCTTGCTCTATTCTAATAAGCATTCAAATTATCTCTTTTTATAAATAGGGATTTTGTTTAAAAAAAATTGTTTAAAATACCATTATCTGCCTTCATTATAAATTATATTGAAATGTTTATATTAAAGTTATATTTATTAGGCTCGACTATATATTAAGAAAATAATCTATAAGTTTGATAGTTTTAAATTAATATTTAATATCTTACTTTCATCACAATATAACCTATAGAGTGCTAAAATATTTAAAAAAAGTTATAGAGTATAAAGTTTTTGCTAAACTATTTATGACTATCCCTTATCAATTTTATTTATAAAATAATGATTTTATAAAAAAGTATAAAATTTTTAACTAGTACGCTATATCATAAATAAAAAATATTCTTTAAATGCGAATATTCATATTATAAAAGTATTGTGTTTTTCAAAAATACAAATTATTTTAAAATAATAACTTTTTGATAACAATATTGTAGAGCAATTGGGAGCTAATTGCTCCTTCAAGAGTTTCTAAAGAAGCTAATTGATTAAAAATAGTTTTAATATTGTACAATGTTCTAATATTAAATTTACATAAACGCGAATAGCAACTAAAAACTATAAAAGAGATATTTAACTCACCATTTTATTTAACTCAAAAATGGCTTTAAAGTTCGAACAATTATCTAGTATTCTTTTAGAAGAGAGACATTCCAATTATTAGATCCAATCCAACTACTTGAACTTCATTTTTTAAGTAAAGATTTATTTAAAATTATTAACAGTTATTACATATAATTTAACGTTTTCAGCCTACAGCTTTGAAGAATATCAATATTATCAAAAGGAATTCATTAAAGAAAACGATATATTAATGAGATATATAACTATAAATGGTTATCGTATTAAATATTTAAATTGTTGTCTAAATATAATGTCTATCGATTATAAAGATGTGTATAATAGTGCTATTGATTATAATAGTAATTATAGTAGTAAAGATGATAATGATAATGATTATGATAATGATAATGATTATGATAATGATAATGATTATGATAGTGATAATACCAATGGTAATATTGGCAGTTATAATGTCGATAGTGACAATGGAGGTGATAATAATAGTAAAAATAACAGTGATGATGATGATGATGATGATAGTAGTTATAATAAAAAAACAAAAATAAAACTGCTAAAGTTAAAAAAAGTGTCTATAATTTCTTTAAACTACATAGAGTTGCCAGAATTGCTTGTATTTAAAAATCATTTAGACCAACTTAAGGTATTTGAATATTATTGATCTAGTGTAAATATTGAAAATATTACTAATTGTCTAGACTCAGATAAATTAAAGGTGCTAAAAATATGTTCTTTTGATAATTTACAGCTTAATGAATTAGATACTATCAAACAAAGTTTACCAAATTAAATATGTTTTCTCAGGATCTTATATCTCTACTAATGTTAATTCCAATATTAATTTTGTACCTAATTCAAAATCAAAATTTAAAGGGAATTTTAGTTATGCTATTAAATGCTTTGACAATTTACAACAATTAGAGAGTATAGTTACCAATTGATAATGTCGACTAATTTAATGTTAGTAATAGATAAACAATATATACTAGCTGCAAAAAAATACTTTAATAGAAAATAAACTTTATATGTTTTGTTATAACTTTTTATATAATACAAATAATTAGATAATGATGTTCTTTTACTTGTTTAAATCCGAGATTGTAAACTAATAATAATTTTCTAAAGGTATCAACTTTAAAAGAAATACATAATGGTGAATCATCAAATAAATTGTTACATTTATTTTTTTGCTATCAAATATCTAACCTACATGTGTCTATAATTTAATTTTTACATATATCGGAGTATCTCATAAACTTAGATCAAACAATAATAGGAACCATAATAAAAACTATAGTCTAATTAAATGTAAGTTTGTAAAATAGCTTGGGGTTATTAGATATAAGAATGCGAATCAAAACTTTTTAAATTTTCATCTACTTTTCTAAGTCTTCAAATATCTAGAGTCAAAAGCTTCATATCAATAAGTGAATATACAAATGTAATATTTGGGGGTGTTTTTTTTGGCTTTATTATTTTTCCATTTTTAAGCGCTATTTGAGCGGAAAGATTGTTAGTAAAATTCTTAAAAAAATACATCCCCATTTGGTAAACTGTGTAGGAATTATTTTTCTATATAGTAGTGTGTCCATTTTTTTAAGCAGGATAAAATTTAAAAAAGAATAGCTAAATCCTTAATAAGAATCAATCTAAAGTTCATTTTGTTTTTTTAGTAATAACTTGCATTACAAGATCAACAACACATATTAGCTTATTTTTATTATCTTCAGATAATTTATTAGATTGATTTAATGTTTCATTAAGTAAACTATAACCATTATATATACATTTTGAATATGAAATATTATCAATGATTAGTAAAAAAGCAAGAAATTCATTTGAAGAATAATATTTTGGTTTTAAATTAGAGTTATAATAAACAAAAGATCAAATAATAGCTTCCTAAACAATAAAATCTTTTGATTTCTTATTTATTGAATATTTAGTAAATAGGCATTCTTTGTCTCTGCATAATGCTGACCACTTAATATTATATAATCCAATCTAGTTAGAATAATGATTGATTTTAATATGATTGATAAGTATATTAATGATCCTATTGAATGGTTTACCTGAATTAATCTGTTCAATAGCTTCCAATTTACTTATTACTTGCTCTATCATAGAGCGCAATAATGTTTGTAAAGTAAAACACATTTGTAGAAATAATTCGAATACGTTAGATACATTGATTTCATAATCGTTCCAACCGTTCCATCTTTACTTAATACTGCTATCTCCTTACCTTTTCCCCATAAATCATGGGTATTGAATAATAAATTATAATATATATCATTGATATGCAATAAGTTTGATACTATTGAGCAATCTAATTTTCTTTCACTATCATTTTTATAATTTAAATGTAAACCTAATAATATAAATAATAATTTCATTAACTTTTATAATAATGCTTTTGTTTTTATAATTAATAAATCAGTTAATAAAATAGTTAATAAATTTAATAAATGATTTATTTTTAAAAAGATAAAAAGATAAAAAGATAAAAAGCTGGATGTAATTTTTTTGCATAAATTTATTGTATGGTGATGTATTTTTTTGCTTAATAATTTTACTAACAATTTTTCCGTTCAAATAGCACTTAAGAAATAGAAAAAGTGATGAAATCAAAAAAACATCCTCATATAATGGTGTTTTTTTAGTTTTATCATTTTTTCTATTTTTTAAATGTAATTTAAGAGGAAAAACTATTAATAAAATTATTAAATAAAAAACGTAGCTTTATATATATATCTTACTTATTTTATTTTTAAACATTTTTATTTAATTTTCATATTAATTTTTTAACTTATTTTTATAAAATAATTAAAATTAGCTAAATTATTAAAATTTATATATATATATTTTTATAAACAATTGAATTAATTATTGTTATTGAAGTCATTTATGCTTAATATTTAAAATTAACATTTAAAAACAATATTCCTCATTCTGCCTTGGTTTTATTTTATTAATATTAATATTCATTTGTTTAAAACTAAATATAAATAAGTTTAACCTATTTTAATTATATTTTGTGAAAGTTGGTACTCAGTGGTAGGAGTTAAAAACAGTTCTTGGTTGATTAAGTTGCCTTGAGTCGAATGGTCTTAGTTTATGTAACTAAGATAGACTTAAATGAATAGGAATAATACGTAATAAGCTACGAACTATGTAAAACAAATAGAATAGACAATACTACTGTAAAATCTACGTAAGATGTTGTCAGAAAGACTTAGTGGCTTTATTAATAGTACGATATCAGAAAGTAATTCAGTTAAAAAGCCTCGAGTTATCATATTGAGGAATCTCTTTTATACTCCAATAAGTATGGATATTAAAAGGAGATAATATTGTTTACAATATGAAGTTATAAATTCTCGCAGCAAATCAAAATAAGGGACTCTGATTTGATTGTATTTGAACTTGAGAACACAGCAACTTAAGTGATTGTTGCGTTATAATCAATCCGAGAGCTAAATAAAGCAATATTTCACAATTTAGAATAAATAATTTAAACTTGAATTTTTTTAATTATTTAATCTATATACATATATATATGTAGAAATTGGTACTCAGTGGTTGGAGTTAAAAGCAGTTCTAGCTTAATTAACTAGCCTTGAGTCGAACGGTCTTAGTATATGTAACTAAGATAGACTTAAATTAATAGGAATAATATGTAATAAGCTACGAACTATGTAAAACAAATAGAATAGAAAATACTACTGTAAAATCTACATAAAATACTATAAGACTTAGTGACTTTATTAAAGGTACAATATTAGGGAATAATTCAATTAAAAAGCCTCGAGCTATTATGTTGAAGAATCTCTTTTATACTCCAACTGGGTGGCTATATATAAGGAACATGATAACAGTTATTCCTTATTATAGTTGCCAAGTATGGACATTAAAACGTGGACAATAAGTTCTTCATGATTAAGCGGTGGGAATTCTCGCAGCAAACCAAAATAAGGAACTTTGAATTGATTATACCACATGGATCACGGTCAAATTGATTACAAGACTACCACTAGTTGTAAACAAGTTAAATGATTATTATGTTATAATTAATCCGAGAGCTGATAAACCAATATTTCACATTATCATTAGAAAAATTGACTTTTTATTTTAAAGTAATAATAACATAAAAATAAGTTTGATAATGTGTTTGATTAATAAAAATTTATAAAAAATTATAATTTTTAATATTTTTGATTTTTATATATGGGGATGTATTTTTGTGTTTAAGAATTTTGCTAATAATCTTTCCACTCAAATAGCGCTTAAAAAATGGAAAAAATAATGAAACCAAAAAAAACACCCCCATATATTTAATTGCTATTATTATTATAAATATTAATACTTTATACATATTTATTACTTTTATTTATTTGTTATATTTTGATGTTTTATTTATAATGTTAATATTTAGTTTTAATTTAAATAAATACAAATTAAGTTGAATGCTTTTTTAGCTATATATAATATTAAATTAATAAAATAATTTTTAATAAAATAATTTTCAATTACATACTATATTTTTATAAACTGATAAGTATTAGCATTTTTAATTTAAATTAGTTTTTAAACATTAAAAATTTAAAATCTAGTTTAGTTTTAATATAAAGCTATAATATAAATAATTTTAGCTTTTTTAATAAAAAATTAATAATAAAAATATTAAACTGTAATATTAAAATGCTTTTATAGTGAAATAATATTTATGCCAACAATAATAAAATTATTGTTGTAATTAAAAACTTATAAAGATACTTAATTTGTAAATTCTTAATTTTAAAAAAAAAACTTAATATAATATAATTTTAAAAATAATTAATTTTTTAAACTAAAATTAATATACAAATTATCAGTTGCTGTTGCAGCTATTTTAATGTTTAAAATCAAAATAATTTATAAAAACTATTAATTGTAGTAATTTTACACCCTTACAACAAAAAGCTTGCCCAAAAAATTAAGTTACTTTAAAAATTACTTTTTAGCTTAAATGTTTTAAAAAACCCTCTAATTTATCAACTACTCCCAAAAAACCTATCAATTTAATTTTCTACTCAAATAATTGATTAAACTGCCATAATATTTTGCTTTAGCCTCATTCTCAAGCCTTTCATTATAACTGTGACCAAGAGTTAATTTCAATTCAACCAATTAAATTCATTACCTATCGAAATAAAGAACATGCTTTAGAATATTCAACTTTCATTTTTTATATTAAAAAAATACATTGAAAATGAAGCAATTAGTATTATTATTAGTATTATTATTTAGTTATGTCATCGCTGAAGATGATAATAGTATTGAGTTAAAAAGCTCAGATTTTGATATGATTACTAGTAAAGGCACTTGGTAAGTTTTATCTCCCGTTTCCATTTTATCCCCTTATCGACTAACCTTTTCATTTTACCTAGGTTTGTCAAACATTATGTTCCTTGGTGCAAACATTGTAAAAAGTTAGCTCCTTTTTGGTCCAAAATGAGTCAAGACTTTGCCCATTTAAGAGAAGAGAGAAAATTTTTTATGGCCCAAATTAATTGTGATAAAGAGGTGGAATTATGTAAACTTCATGACATTGATGGTTATCCAACTTTATTATTGTATAAAGATGGTGTTTTAGTTGAAGAGTTTTTTGGTGAAGTTAAAGATGATAAGGAGTTAAAACCTTATATTCAAAAAATGGCAGAAGAATTGTTTTTAAAAGTAAGAAGAGAGATTTGTTATGTTGAAATTTTGTGACTTATGTTTTTATTTAGAATGGTGATACTCCTGTTGAAAACAAAGTACAACTTTATTTTGGAAGTGTTATATTTAGTTATTTATCCAGGCTTTTTAGGTAACTGTTGAAAAGAATGTTAGTAGTCCATCCGATAAAGAGAAAGAGAAAAAGGAACAGGTAATCAAAGTTATTCGTTATTAAAGAATGTGCATTAATAGTACTTTAGGAAGAGAGAGAAAAAAAGGAAAAAGAAGAAAAAGAAAGGAAAGAAAAAGAAGCCAAAGAGAATAAAGAGAATAAAGTAAATAATAACCTAGCTTAATTTTTGATTATTAACTTTTAATATTTATTAGGATAGTAATAAGGAGAATAATAAATCCAAAGAAACTACTTTAGAAAATTCAGAGTTCAGCGAAGAGGTAACAGTAATAATAATTTACAAAATTCAATGTATTAATATAATTTTAATTTAGACATTAAGAAAAGACGTTACTGTAAATCTAATATATTTATAAAAAAGAAAAAACAATACTAAATTTAATTATATAGTTAATGGAAAAACATGAAAAAACATTAAGTCCAGCAGTAACAGGTAGTACTTTTGAGCATATATTATCGAAAGGTTATACTTTTGTAAAATATTATGCTCCATGGTGTGGTCATTGTGTATATTTCCGTCCTACATGGTTAAGTTTATCACATGAATTATCTAGTTATAAAAAAAGTAAAAATTTACAAATGGTACAATTTGATTGCGATGCAGAATCGGATTTTTGTAAAGATCATGGAGTGACCGGATATCCTTCTTTAAAACTTTATAAAGATGGAGAGTTAATCAAAGGATTTATGGAATTTGATCGTAGTTTAAATAATGTTAAAAAATGGTTATTACAAACAATTGAAGATGAAGAAAACGGTAGAATGACAATTAAAAAAGAAAATAAAGAAAAAGAAAGTCTTCCAATTGAAATTCAGAATATTTTAAAGATTAAAGAAAATTTTGGAGAAAAAATTAATAATGGAACTTGGTAAGTTTTATTAAGTTAATTTATATATATATACATGTAATAAATATTTGCATTCGTTTTTATTATTATTATCTAGGTTTGTAGCTTTTATTCTTAAAAAAGCAGAAAATGATATTGATCCATTTGATCAAAAATGGGAAGTATTGGCACAAGAATTTGAACAATTTAAGACTGAATATAATACTCAATTAGCTTATGTAGATTGTGGAATTGATTATGAATTATGTAAAAAACATAAAGTTAAAACGCAAGTTGAAATCAAGTTATATTTAAATAATAATTGGGTAGAAAATTATAGTAATAGTGAATTTGATATGGAAAGTATTCGAGTATATATTCGAGAAAAAACAAGTTTAATTTCTCAAAATAAATTATTTGCCAATTATTATTTTAAAAATGAAAGAATTAGTAATCCAGATGGTAAATTAATGGAATTAAATAATGAAAATTATGAATTATTAGTACCAAATGGCAATTACTTTATATTATTTAAAACAGCTAGTTGTGTTAAATGTAAAGCAGTTCATTCAATTTTACAAGAATTAGCACCTGATTTTATTAATTTGGTAAATTTGGCAACAATTTATTGTGATAAAAATTATGAATTATGTCAAAAATTAAAAGTTGATGAATATCCAAAACTAAAGTATTTTAAAGATGGAAATCCAAGAGATTATCATGGACTTCCTAATAAAAATGATATCAATTCATTTATTATTAGTTCTAGAAAGTAAGCTATTATTTAATGTTAATAATTTATTTATTTATTTTTATAGACCAAGTATTCGTATTATTAATGATAGACAAATGGAAAATTTATTAAAAGTCAAACAAAATAAATTATGGTTATTTGTTTATGAAACAGAAAAAGATATACAAAAATTAAAATCATTTATAGAAGGAGAATACTTGGAACAAAATATATATTTAATAAAGAAATCAGATGCTAAAAATTACCCACAAATTGAAGTAGGAGATTTAAAATTATTTTCAGATGGTAAAATGGTTGAAAATAATTCTCAACTTACTTCAATTAAACAACAATTATCACAAGCTCAATTTCAATCATTAACTAAACTAGATCACAATAATATAGATATATTTATGAAAAAATATGAATATGTTTGTTTAAGTATATTAAAAGAAGAAAATGATTTAGAAATTAATATGTTAAATGAAATTGTTAAAGAAAAGAAAGATCAAGATGGAAGATTAGGTTTTGGTTATTTAAATGGTATTGAATTTTCAGAATATGTTAAAAGAGTTTATAACAAAAATCCAGAAGATTTACCCTTTTATGTCATCACTAAACCAGAAAATTCCATTGTTTTTGACAAAGATATTGAACAACATGGATTTAAATTTGAAAAAGAGAATATTTTAAAGAATATTGATGATGCTTTAAGTAATAAATTAACTTCTCATTCTACTAACCCTTCTTCTATTTCTCCTATTTGGTTGGTATTATTAATTATCATTTTAATTGGAGTAGTTTTATTTTGGGTTAAAAAGAAGAAGGGAGATGATGATGAAGCTGAAAGAAAGATGTTGAATCAAGATTAAATAAATATAATATTATTAAATTAAAATTTATTTATTTATTATTTATTATTTATCATTATTTTGAGTTTGAAATTATAAATTAATTAATGAAAATACGAATAATGATAATTCGAGTATAATTAATTGATTGATAGAATTTAGTCTAATATAACTATTAAGAAAATTAAAATATGGGGATGTATTTTTTTGTTTAAGAATTTTACTAACAATCTTTCCGCTCAAATAGCACTTAAAAAATGGAAAATAATGAAACCAAAAAAAACATCCTCATATATTAAATTCAATAACTATTTCTTTTCTTACATTTTATTACATAATGAATTTTATAAAGAATAGCTTATTAATTAAATTAGTAAAATTAATAAAAAATAAAAAATTAATATAACACTAAACTTATAATAATAAGAAAACTAAACTAAGCCAAACAATAAGCTAATATTGATAATACTCATTAAGCTAATAATTAACAAATACAATATTTAATTTAAAGAATCTAGATTAATAAAATAGAATTCTTAATCTAATGAACCATATTCATAATAAAACGCTCCATCTAAATTCCGGCTATAATTCCCAATTCAATATGAATAGGCTAAATAAATCTATCTCAATTATAAGAATTTTGGATTACTAACCAAAATTTCATGATGTAATTGTCCAACATAGCCTAATCTTTTTTTTCTTATCTGATTGGTTGAAAATTGAATTTTTCGATCTATCACTATAGAACACAATAAATTGAGCAATCGACGATTATAAAAAGCAAACTCATTTAATGTTTTCTCTTTTAAAAACTTCTCAATTCATATTATCTACTAAACGATTCTCTTTTAACTCCTTGAGATTATTTACAACTACCATGGCTCAAAATCAAGATCATCATAAATTAGTAAGTTTTTTGGAATTATTCTAGTAATATTATCTCCTTTTTTCTATACACTCAAACTCTATCTCTCAGCAATAAGCCAAAATTAACCCTTTTTTTTATTAGGTTATCATAGGTTCAGGACCAGCTGGACATACAGCAGCTATCTATGCTGCACGTGCCAATGTTGCCCCAGTTATGTTTGAGGGTATGTTAGCTGGTGGTGTAGCCCCTGGTGGTCAATTGACTACCACTACTGAAGTAGAAAATTTTCCAGGTTTTCCAGAGGGTATTAGTGGTAAGTTTAAATTTTTCTATCCTATTTATTTATACTTTAAAATAATATTTATTGAAAACAATATGAATTAATAATTAATTAGGCCCTGATCTTATGGATAAAATGCGTGCTCAATCTGTACGTTTTGGTACTCAAATTATTACTGAAACTATCACTAAAGTTGACTTTTCTCAACGTCCCTTTAAATTATGGAAAGAATATGCTGATGGAGAAAATGATACTCCAGTGTTAGCTGATACTGTTATTATTGCTACTGGTGCTACCGCTAAACGTTTAAATATTCCAGGTATGTGACTGAAATTCACGACAAAGTAATGTTTGATATTAATTGGTTTGAATTAGGTGAAGAAACTTATTGGAATCGTGGTATGTCCGCATGTGCTGTATGTGATGGTGCTATCCCTATGTTCCGTAACCAAGAATTAGCCGTTATTGGAGGAGGAGATACCGCTGCTGAAGAAGCTATGTTTTTAACCAAATATGGAAGTAAAGTACATGTGTTAGTCCGTCGCGATGAATTAAGAGCTAGTAAAATTATGGGAGCTAGATTATTAAAAAATCCCAAAATTCAAATGCATTGGAATACATCTTGTATTGAAGCTAAAGGGGATGGCAATGTTTTGAATCAATTAAAATTGATTGATAATAAAACAAAGGAGGAAAGGAGCTTAGATGTTAAAGGATTGTTCTATGCTATTGGTCATACACCTAATACTAAACCTTTTGAGGGTATCTTAGATTTGGCTAATGATGGTTATCTTAATGTTAAACCAGGATCTACTCATACTAATATTGAAGGTATATTCGCTTGTGGTGATGTTCAAGATCGTCGTTATCGTCAAGCTATTTCAGCTGCTGGGTAAGATTTTATTGTTATTTAATTAGTTTTATTTAGTTAATTTTTATAAATAGTACTGGATGTATGGCAGCTTTGGATGCATTAGAATATTTGGAATCTTTAGAGTAAATTTAAGTTTACTTTTTAAATGAATTCGATTTCATTTTAATAAAAATAGGTTAAAAATTACTTATTTTATTTTATAATTTAAACTTAAATACATCTATTTCTAATTTTCTACTTTTACAATAATTTTCATATTACAAAATAAAAATAATCGATTCTTTATACTATATTCTTTTAATAAAACAAACTCCTATATATCCTCTCTAATCCTGAGGCTCATGTTCAATATCTGGCAATTTTTCATTTTTAATTTTCTCTTGATTTACCAAATTTTCGTTATAACCTTCGGCAACTGGAACATGACCCATACGAATAGAAGTTTCGATAAAATCAGTTAATCTTAATTCTCTCGGTTTTAATTGCATTTCATCCATATCGTTATTTTCATTATGTTCAAAATTCATTTGTCGCATACATTCACGAATGGGTAACATAGAAGTTTCTCGACATAATTCTTTTAAATCACTACCTAACAGAAGGGAAGGGGGTCAAGACTGAGTGGGTTAAATGATTCAATCAATTTACCTGTTTGTCCAAATGTTAATTGTGCTAATGCATTAAAATCAAAATCAGGTTCTAAAATGGAATCTTTTAGAAACTAGAATAAAAAAATATTAGCAACTATTATTAAAATAGAAATAAATTATAGTTAATTTACCAATTTCAAAATTTGAAGTCGTTGAGCTTCTGTGGGTGGTGATATATTAAATCTTTTTGGCATACGTCTTAAAATAGCTTGATCTAATAATTACAAATTAATTAATTAATTATAATCCCTTATATATTGAATATCGTTGTATTTATTTACCAATATCAAAAGGTCGATTAGTAGCACCAAGTACCTAAAAAAAAGGATTTTATTACTCAACTACAATCAAAACTTTAATTCAAATTACAATGATTCGATTATTTTCACCCGAAGTAAGACCATCCCATAAACTAATAAAAAAATAGTATATAATTAAAAAAAAGAATTTAATAATTCCATTCATCTACTTACGTCATAAACTCCGCTTTCATAGTACCCGTCACTTCATGATCGTTGGACCTCCTTTCTCTTAAAAAGGAATCAATTTCATCAATAAATACAATACATGGTTGCATCTTATGAGCTAAAGAAAATAAAGCAGAAACTAATTTATTTGATTCCCCATACTTTATAAAATTAAAAAAAAAGATGAATCATTAATCATTATTAAATAAAATGATAAATTTACCCATTTATCCGTTAATGTAGATACTCTCATATTAATAAAGGCTGCCCCTGATTCTTTAGCTAAACATTTAGCTAACATTGTTTTTCCACAGCCTTAATTTAATTGTGTTAAATATAAATCTTTAAGCAACTTACATACTCCTCCCCATTCTAAAAATAAAAAAACTTACCAGGAGGTCCGTATAATAATACCCCTTTTGGTGGTGTAACAAGCCCGTTAGTATCACTAAATAATTTTGGAAATTTTAAGGGATAAATAACCGTTTCTTTTAATTCAGTAACAATTGAATCTAAACCTAAAATTATAATTTAGAATATTACTAATTTCACTATTTATATTGTCGTTGATTAGCTATAATATTAATTTTACCTCCAATATCTAAAAAATGGAAATAAAATTAGTTTGATGTTGATTGATTCTGTAAAAAATATTATTTTACCTTTAAAATTCACTGGAATTTCATCTGCATGCACTAGTTCAGTGGCTATGATTTGTTCATAATCGGTTAACTCTAAATCTTTTCTCTATTATAAAAAATCAGCAACCAAATACTTAATTAATTTTTTTCTTCTGTTCTCTATTCTCTCTTTTAAAAAAAGAAAAAACAATATAATATAAAAATAAATAAATACTTTATTTACTTACCCCATATTTATCTAGTAATTTTTCGGCTTTTGATTTGGCTAACTTTTTCTTTTCATTCGAAGGATCTAAACTAGCCATCACGTATTTTATCCCATAATAAAAGATGACTTGAGAAACTAAGAAGATAGCCACTAATTTTTTTAATAAAATAATATTAATAATTTATTGTAGCTTAAAATGTTAAATTCGTTTCGATTTTTACCTTCCGTTATATATTTGCCTTTACTTGGTTGCATATTGATTGCAATGGTTGCTATATTTTTATAAATAAATTTCCTTTTGTTTTATTTTATTTATCCTCTACTTTCTATCTATTAAATTTAAAGCCTCAAACTCGATCAATCTTAGTACAAAACTTCAATATCCTATATAGTTATAAAAGCAAATCCTCTTTTTTTAATAAGTTTATCAATTTTATTTTCATATTAAAAAGGGGCTAATTTTATTAAATTATTTAGTTTGTTTTCTTGAGCTTTAATTGGCTATTGTTGATTTACACCAATTAAAGTCATTGTTTTTGATTCTCTATCAGAAAAAGTAGGCGGAGATGATAAGCTTAGCAGCTGGTAAAAAGAAGACTAATTCATAACGACAATAAAGATTAGTAATAGCTAGTAGTCAATTGTATAATACGAGTTTAAAAGTTAAAATATAATAAAATTTCAATTCTATTATTATTCTATTCAACTATTTTTTATTTACTAACTTGTTAGCCAAATACTAACACTAACTTTTCCCATTCAAAAAAATTCAACTTCTTAAAATGACATTACTAAAGTAATTTCAATGTGCTTCATCTTTTTTAATTTAAAGTCATTACAAAATAAATGTAAGAATATTATTAACAAAGTCGTAACTAAAAAATTACAGTTAGCTTATCACATCTTCAATTTATGTAATACAAATCTCATTGAAGTTAATTGAGTAATATTAGAAAATTCGCTTTTAGCTCATTGGTTCTAAAAAAACAGTTGAGCTTTAAGCTTAATTTTCGAAATTCAAAAAAAATAAATCTCATTTCATATAGATTAATAATCAACTGACAATGAATCCATATCACTTACCTAACCAATTTGAACTTAGTGAAGAAGATTTATTAACTCAACAAGAAGCATTTTTAAAAGGAAATAAAGAAAATTTGGTTCAATTGAAAAAATCTGAAAAAGATGATAAACCAGAACAAAAATCAGAAACTTCTAAAGAACCCATCCGAATTTCCATAGGCGATGTGCTATCTCGAGATCAAGTACAATTTGGTCATATAGACTATGATAAAGAAAATAAAACAAGTAAGAAAAAAACAAAATCTTTATTTGCTTTACGTCGAGAGCTGGAGAGAAGTGGAGAGAAAAAAGGGGAAGAAAGTAAAGGGGTTCCATTATCTACCGATGGTTTAGTATTAAAAGGGGTTAAAGAAAGGGAGATAACTCAACCTAAGGTAGTGGAGTTTACGAAAAAAGAATCCATGCTAAAGAAGAATATCAATACCAGTGGATTTCCAAAGGTATTACAACATAAAGAGAGGAATGAGATAGATGAGATTAAGAAAAAAGATGAGATTAAAAAAAAAGATTTTCAATTGGGAAGTATTGCTGATAGTGAAGATATTATGGATGAAATTAGTAAGGAGAATGAAAAGAAATTGGAAGGGATGAGTGAAGAAGAAATAGTAAGATTAAGACAAGAATTGCTTTTTAGTTTAGATCCGAAATTGATTGAGGTATTAACAAAGGATAAAGGAAGTGTAAAAGAGCAAGAGAAAATAAATGCTAATGGTGGTTCGGTTAAGGAGACAGAAAATGAAAGAGAAAGTAAAGAAAAAGTAGAGAAGAAAATAGAAAAGAAAGTGATGTTTCAACTAACTCAGAAAGAAAAAGAAAATATAGAGAATCCACATTTGGAAGCAATAGAAAAAAATATCTCAATAGAACAAGATAAATTAAAATGGATGGATGAAATACTAGATTCAGATAATAATGACAAGTCAAAGGAAATAAAAAACCAGTTATTAACATTAAGATTTAATTTTCAAGGTGATATAGTAAATTCTAAACAAGATATACCTACCCATCATGGCCTCCATCATCATGGTAAATCACCGGAATTGGCGGGATATTCATTAGAAGAATTAATGATGTATTTAAATTCTAGTTATATTTATCAAAAAACATTAAGTATTTCTATAATTAAAAAAATATTATGGAATATAATAGAGAGACAGATAGAGTTAGAGGAAGTTAAGGAAAGTATATTAGAATATTTTGTAAAGAATAGATTGGGTTATGGACTACTTTTAAATTTAAAGGGAAGAAACTTAACTTTAATTTATCATACGATTGATTTATTACATACTTGGTTAATAGGTATTAGTAATCAACATGAATTTTTAGAAAATTGTATTGGGATTAATTATAGTGAATTATTTAAATTTGATTTAAGTGAAATTTTAATTGATGAAGAAAAAGACACTGAAATGCTCAGATTGGAAACTTATGATACAGTAAATTCACTTATATGGCATGGTATTTTAAATGAAATTTATAAATTAATTCAAAGAAACAAAGGAATGGAAATTAAAGTTAGAAATCAATTATTAGAATTATTAGTGTTATTTGTAAGTTATTCCAATGAATTTGGACAATTAATAGTAAATATGCAAGGGTTTATTGACACTTTAAATCAACATATTATTGTGGAGATGAAATGGCCACCTTCAAACAAGGAAGTTAAAGAATATCAAAGGTATTGTGGGATTAAATTATATATTAAATTAGTAAGATTATTATGTCAATCGAATCCTCAAATTGCTATAAAATTGGAAATGAAATTACAGCCTTTAATAAAGTATTTGTTAATTGAAGTGGAGGGTAATGAATGGATACAATTAAAGAATGATATTAATGAAGAAATATTTAAGTTAGCAAAACAATTATTATATTATAATATTTATTGGTTAAAAATTAAAGAATTATTTAATGAAGTTTATATGAAACTAGTGAAACAATTAAATAATAACAACAAGGAAAATAGCAATAACGATAATAGAGTTTTAATATCCTTTTATAATTATTTATATTGTTATACAATTCAACATTTAATTCAATTAGATAAATCAGAATTAAGTTTAATTTATTCTTTTTTTAGAGAATTATTTTATCAAACATTAAAAAATATAAAGAATATTCAAGATTTCAGATTATTAGCAGCTATTCTTGATTTTCTAAGTAGTCAATTTCAATTAGTTAATCAACATCAATTATTTAATGATAAAGATATCTCAATGTTCTATCAACAAGTAGAAGATAAATTAAGATTTGATAAAGTAATGAAATTATTAGATTGTAATGCTTCAATTGAAAATATGTTTTTATTAATGAAAAGAGATAATATGAAATTTTTACGTTTATTTCCAGCTATTGGAATTAATAATTTAAATCAATTTAATAATCAATTTCAACAATTCAATTCATTATTTTTAATCATTAGAGCTTATCTTTCATTTGATTTAAAAGAAAACTATATTGAAAAAATTCATAAATTTGTTATTAATTTATTAAATCAATTTAATAATAATTATGATTGCTTTTATTTGTTCACTAGTTTTCAACATATATTATTAAAATTAATATTATTAAATAATAATAAATATGAAAATAAAAATTTAATTTATGCAACATTATTAATTCAATACTCAAAAGATATAGAATGTAATAGATTAGCAATGAAATATTGTAATAAGTTATTTAAACAACAATTGATTAATAATACACAACAAAAAGAAGAGAAAATAGAAAAGTTTTTAAATAAATTAACAGATTATTGGTTAAAAGATATAAATTCAACAATGTTATTGAATTTTAATAACAAAGATAATGATTCCAATATATTATGGCTATTAAAACCATTAATAGAATATTGGCCAATTCAAATAGAAAAGAAAAAAACATTTGAAAACGAAGATATTTTATTATTATTCTATTTAATTGAATATTATTATTTAAATTTTAAAGATAATCAATTAATATGTTATGATGCCAAATTAAATCAATTTCATTTCTTAAAATTAATTTACTTACCACAACATTTTGGATTAAATGAAGAATTAAATTTAATATTAAATAAAATATTAGTTATTATTCAACCATATTTAAATAATAATAATAATAATAATAATAATAATAATAATAACCAACAACAACAATTTAAATATAATGAAGAAGAAAAAGAAAAAATATTAAATTTAAGATATCAATTATTACAAGATACAATACCAATTTATTTAGATGAATGTTTCTTTAATTTAAATTATTTATATATATTAATACATTGTTTAACTATTAATGATTTATTTACAATAGATTTTCAAATATTAATATTTCAAAAATTAATACCAAAAATACCTAAAAATATAATTAATCAACTTAATATTAATAATAAAGAATTAAGTATTTATATGGAATATCAAGTAATTAATTTAATAACTAAATTATTCTTTTATTTACCAATAACTCCAGAAATACCTTTATTGTATAACTTAATAAAACAAACAATAATTAAGTATTTTGAAATTAATCAACAATTAAAAAGTGAAAAAAGAAATATGACAATAAAAGAAATAGAATTATTTAATAATATTAAAAAAGAAATGAATAAATATAACTTAGAAGAAAAGAATTCATTCTTTTTATAATTGATTTTTATAATGATGATGATGTAAAATAAATGAAAATGAAAAACAACAAATTAAATTCAATATAAAATTCAATTCTTTTTCAAAACTTAATACTCCTAATTTCATGGCTTTTTTACCCGGTGGTTGAAATATAGCTATTGTTTCTCTTTTCCCACCTTCCTCTATTAGTTTCCATTTACCACGAGGTAAACAAAACCAAATAAAAGTATCTTCTTTATAATTTTGATTTTTTAAACTTAATTTATATTCATTAATATGATTTTTAACAATATGAATTTGATTATAACAATTATTAATAAATAATCCTAATTCATAACTTTGATTAAAATTCGATTGAATTTGACCTAATAGTTGTTGATTACTAACTTCTTCTATCATAGCTCCATTATAATCAAAATTAATTTGATAAATAGGTTTTTTATGAATATCTTTTAAATGATAGGTTAATAATCGACCTACATAATTAGTGTATAATTTATATGTATGATGTACTTTGGATGCTTCAATAGAGTCCTCGGTCACCCGATCTAATAAACTATTATCAATAAGACTAGGTTCCAATTCGAAATCGGATGGTTGAACAGCAGTTTGGTCATTTATTACTGACGAATGTTTTGTATGTTGGCGTAAATCGGCTTCTACTTCAATACCAAAATCCATTATTATATTTTATTATTAGTTTGAAAAAATGAATGAATATTTTTATAAAAGAGAGATGAATTATAAGAAGTCAATAAATTAATGTAAAAATGAGAGAGAAATTGAAATCAAATGAATCCAGAAATAAAACAAAAGTATGATATATAATACTTTTTAAAAAGGTTTTTAATTGTTTTTTAGTCGGGTGATAGTCAATATCAATGATGATTTGCTCTAGCTTAAATTCAACTAGTCACATTTGAAAATTGGAATTAAAAAGACTACAAATTTAAGATCAGGTGATTAAGAAATTAGAAAAGCGTAAAAGCATTATTTAAGTGATAAAAGCATCTATTTTTGCACTTTGAAGAATTAAACAAAATAATTTAGGAAATTATTATAAAAAAATCAAGTTTCAAGTTTCTATTAACACCGTATTAACAAAAATATCTAATCCAAGAGATATGGAAGATGTTAATAAAGGAGAGTTATAGTAAAAACAAGGGTTATTCAATTATAGTAATTTATTTATATATTAAAAATATCAATCATAATAATTTGAATTAATATTAATCATTTTATTCCATGTAACACTTGGCGAATTAGTCATTAACAATTCAACTATAAAAAAACAATAAAATCTTTACTAAAACGTCAAATTGTTCAAATTCAATAAGCGAATTAATTGATTTGATATTCATAATTAATATTCTGATTTATCCAGCTTAAATTTCATCACTTTTTCAGCTATGGTTCAAAGCCATTATCGTTATACAACTTGATTAAATTTATAATTCTATAAAGTAAAACTCATTAATTATTAAAATAGCTCAACTTCACAAATACTTTATCTTTTTTTAGAATACTTGATCTTCCTTACAATCCAGTACCTTTTAGAAACAAATTAAGCCACATTCACTAAAATAGTTCAACTCATTTAAAAAGTTCTTCAATAAAAAAAAATTTAAATATATTTCAACATTATATATTACTAATAGCTGGAGCGTTGGCCTAATGGATAAGGCTTTAGACTTCGGACCTAAAGATTGCGGGTTCGAGTCCCGTACGCTTCATTAAGATTTGATCCTATTTTTAGCGTTAGTAGTGTTTTTACAGGATTGTAATAAATTTAATATTCGTCAATGATTAAATTTTAACATTAAAGTTATTACCAATTGGTAATAATTTTACATAACAATTATCATCATAATATGTAAATTACTATTACTGTTGAAAGTCTATTTAAAGTCATTTCCTTTTCTAAATTTAAACTATCAGTATTTTATTCTGTTATATTCAACTTTATCTAATATATTATTCAAATTACTTTATCTAAATTACTCACAAATTTTAAAATAAGAGATTTAAAATTATAAGGATCAAAATTGAATTAAAAGTCAAGGGATACAATACAAACTTTATTTTAATCAAAACTCATCAGAAATCAATCTTTATAAATTATTGTAATTAATATATTAAATATTAAAATAATTTAATTAACATCATTTTATTTAGTTTCTTTCTTGTCATTGTGGTTTAATTGTCTTTGTTCAATCATCCTTTGGTTTCTTTGACCTTGATCCTAATAATATAAAAATTAGTACAAGTATTACTAATTTCTCTTACCTTAATCCTCGTTCAATTCTCAATATCTTATTATTATGTCTATATTTTAAATAAACATATTAGTATATTTTAACTGTTCCGCATTAATTTACCTATTTTTCAACACACTTTTTCAACTTACCTTTATATTAACACTTCATGTTAACATATTGATTTACTACTACAATATTTTGCTATATCATTGCTTTTGCCTACAAACTTATCAGATCTCAGTTCGAGTGGGCTAACATCTGGATTGCTACTATGACTACTACAGGTCTGATGATATTCCGCAACTTTATCACTTGGTTGTTCGGTGAATCACATGCTCCATTAAAACTGAAGATCAGCCCGAAACTCTCTTGATTACGTTCTGGGATTTTCTCTGTAATAATTTCTAATTTCAAAGTGAAGAAGAATATTAAGCTAGGTTATATTTTTATTTCTATAATTAAGATATTTTACTAATATAAAAGATTGATTGTTTTTATCTAAAAAATAAGTTTCTATAATAAATAAGTTTTTTAAAATTGTTATTATTTGATAGGTTTAATATATATCAATTTCAGTTACCTTGGGTTTAGTAATGAAATAAATAAGACCACTTACTTTCTATAGTTAAATAGTAAGATTAGCGCTAAGTGATTGTATTGACACAAGGTCAAAGAAGCTTTATAAATTTTAATGATAATAGTGATAATAGTGAATTACATCAATAAATCATATAAATTTCAAGTAGAATTTAATAGAATTTAAGGTCAGTATAATTGAACAATAAACTATTTCTAAATAAAGCATTAAAATATGAGGGTGTTTTTCTTGGCTTCATTATTTTTTCCATTTTTTAAGTGCTATTTGAGCGGAAAGATTGTTAATAAGATTCTTAAACAAAGAAATACATCCCCATATCTTACATAATTTTAACAATATTGATGATAGTTTTATTACAAACAAAAGTAAATTCAAAGTTAAATTTTATACATGCATTTGAGTAAATATATAGGGAAGTATTTTTGTTTAAGAGTTTTACTACAATCTTTCCGCTCAAATAGCGCTTAAAAAATGGAAAAAATAATGAAGCCAAGAAAAACACCCCCATATATATAATTTAACACATTTTATAAAATTTGTATATAACAAACTCAATATTTATTAGACAATTCTATTAATTTGTTTTAGATAAAAAAATTGGCTAGAGAATCTAAAAAAACCAAGTTGGTGCAGATAAACCATTTATAATACAATATAAGCACAACAAATATATTTAATAATCTAAAACACACTAATAGAGATAAAAATACATGAGCATTTTATTTTGTATCTGTGATATCTACAGCAAATGGATCATTATCCGGGTCCCAATTAGGTACATATTCAATAACCTTTGAAAATTTTTCAGCTTCTTCCTTACTTTTAGCTAAAGATACAATATAAAAAGCGGCATCCATACCAGCTGCAATACCAGAAGAAGTAATAAATTGACAATGATGAACCCAACGAGCATTAGGTTGCCAATCAATTTGTGGATAAGAAGGAATTATTTCTTTATAGCCTACTTTATTTGTTGTAGCTTTAAATCCATTTAATAACCCCGTTTTAGCTAACACAACGGAACCGGAACATACTGTAAATACTACTTTAGATTTTGCTATTAAGTTTTTGTAATCTTCAATAAACTCTTGATTTTCAACCAAATCATGGACACCATAGCCACCTGGAGTTAATAATATATCCCAATCCTTTTCGATTGCCTCTTTTATACTTAATTTATTATTAAATGACATGGTCTCAAACATAGGTGTAATTATTGAGTTGGATTTTAATCCTATAGTCTCAATTTCAAATTTATCATTAACTCCACTTAATATATCAACAGGACCGATTAAATCTAACATTGTAAAACCTTCAAATAAAATAGCTCCTACTTTATATTTCGATTGAATTGGGAAATAGGGATCTACTATATCTAAAATATGCAATTTTAGTATGGTTATTTTATATTTATTCTTAACTTATTTACTTTTGGATTGACTCCCATCGTCTTTTGGAACTTGTTTAGTGCACTCCATTGAGTTTAATGAAATTTTTATCTATATAAATTCAAAGTAAAATCGTCTTTATTTATAGTTTTTGAATTCGTATTACATTTTTTTATATAAACTATTAAAAATAAGATAAAAATTAGACATTCTCTAAAATTTCATATTATTCCAAAGTCGTCTTAAATACATTAATAGTCTCATAAAGGTAAGGAGAATAAATAAATATAAAATGCTATGCTTATTACGCTTTTATTCATATTTTTTGCTATATTATTTTGAAAATTTATAAAGAGTTCAAGGGTAAATACAAAATAATGTAAGACGTATCTTCAATGGAAAATATAGTAATATCATATCTTGAATTGATGAAATAGCAATAGTGTACATTTAGAATAGACTGCTTATAAATGGTAAATTGACTTCTTAATTAGGAATCCAAAAATAACAATAAAAATTAGTCTATGCTCATTTGTTTATACTGATTTGAGATATTATGTCAAAAATGCAAAGTTCCCAGTTTTATTTTATTATTTGCCGGTTTTATAAAAAAAAATCCCAGCTTAGATAATATCGGCCTATCACCCTCTTTTATTTACTGTGGGTGTTTTTATGGACAAAGATGCTTTAATTTGTTAAAAGCTTATAAGCCTACATCACTTAAATTATCAAAAGTTTCGGATCAACCTTAATAATGAGTATATCAAGCTCTTGTTATCAAGGTTGATCCGAAACTGGTATAAGGTTAACAAGCATTAAAACTGGTAATTTTGAATTAAAAGGCAGTGATAAATATTTGAACTTGTCAATGCTTCCGATAATTTTCAAAGTGATGTGGAGTTTCAATACCAATAGGATTTTGTTAAAAACAAGTTGATTATTGTAATATTTGTAGTAATAACAGTGGATTTTAGTTCGAACAGCACATTTTGTATTTATTGAGATATAGAAATATATACGGGTGTTCAACTGTAATGAGGCTTTTTTAATAATTTTTAGAGCCAGTTATTTATATGACTGATGCTTGAAAATTGGATTGGTTAACATTGTAGTTGTAACATTTAAAATATGATATTAAGTTTATATAGTAATTCTATAGAAAGTTATCACAATTTAGCTTAAAAATACTAATTAGTTTAAAGTCTTACCAGCACTTTTTCTAGATTACATACCTATGTTAGCCCTTATTATAATAAAAAGAAAAGTTAAGGTAACTATGATACTACGAATATTTATAAGAGATAGATGTAGTTTAAAATGGAGGTATTGGTATTAAAAAAAGCATTTTATTTGAATTAATTTTTATAAACAACATTTATTATTAAAATATAGCAGGAATTACTTACCTTAAAATTTTCTTAATTTCCAATAGAATTTCAGACGGAACTTTTACCATTGAATGAACGATTGGAAAGGCCACATCAAAGTTAACATCTGTATTTGGTTTATGGGAATTTTATAGTAAATAAGAGGTTGGACTTATTTAATATAGAAAGAGCTGAAACTAGCTATGTCGATTATAAACATTTTAATAACAAAACCCAATAAAAATAAGAATACTATTATTTTTTATTATTTATAGCTTTATAACTACACTTTATTTTAGTCCCCCATTTATAGTTTAATATTGTAAATTTATTGAATTAATTTTTATCACAGAAAAATAAAGAAATCATCATTATTGAATATTTAAATTATTACAACTGTTATAATAAATAACTTAATTGAATAATAACTCAGATTATATAATATATGTAATATTTGTAAAACTTAAAATAGCAAAATAGTAGCTTTAAAATTTTCTATCTCTAGTTTGATTTAACACTTCATTTTAATTAATATAAGCTACTTTTACTACATTTCATATTTACTTTCAATTTTTCCAAAACACTGAAACAATCAAAGTAGTTAAATATTTTATTTTAAAAAAACAAGTTTAAATGTATAAGATTAGCTTCTTTATTTTGATGAAACTTAATCATTATACCCATAACCACCACTAGTAGGACAATCTCCAATATTGACTTCGCCTCTTCCACACATACCATCATTTTGTGGCATATTACAAGCGTAAGATCTACCAACGTTGGACCAACAAGTGTAACCATTGGGTCTTCTAAAAGTACCAGCTGGGCCGTTTGGACCAATACATTCAGTATTTGGAGCATTTGGAGGTGGACAAGAAGAATCTTGAATTGGACATGTAGTAACATCGATTTCATTGGAGCTACATGAATTACCACCTGGTGCATAAGGTCTGCAATTGAAGGAACCATCACCGCCAACAGACCAACAAGTATTAGTACCAGGTCTAGAAAAACTATATTTTTGTCCATCCATACCACGGCAACTAGTAGCTGGTCTATTTCTATCCGGACATACAGGAGGTTTTGGATTAATTGGACATTCTTTAATATTAAAGGAACCTGGTGGGCAATTACCGAAGGGAAGTAATGGGAAAGTACAGGTATAAAAATTATTTACAAATCTCCAGCAAGTTGATCTACCTGGATTAGCAAAGGTGCCTGCTGGTCCAGTTGGGCCATAGCATTGAGTTTCTCCCTTATCTGGTGGTGGGCAATTTTTTTTGGGTCCACCGTATGGATCTGGGTTACATCTACTTACACCTTCATAACCATATGGACACTGACCTTCTGGCCCTAAAGCGGCACAATACCAGTTACCATAACCATCATTATACCAACATGGGAAACCTGGATCTCCAGATTGTTTCATACCTTCATTACTACGACATGAGGCACCATTTGGTGGGCATGGATTCTTAAGCCCATTGACAGATGTGATTGCTACCAGAGCAAGGGTTACTAAAGGATTGGTATGTTTCATTAGTAGCCAAGTTTAAATCTCAGATTTAATTTCAAAAAATAAAACTCCTTTCTTACTTTTATACTTTTTTTATTAAAGATCTTCCTCAGTGTTAGCTCTTTCTCATGCTAGGTTAATTAATTGGCAATATTGAAGATATCTGTCATTTTTTATCTTTAAAGATCATCCAAATTTACCTTTTTGGTTAAAAGAGTTGAATTTGCTATATTTTTTGGTATCCTTTTTGATTGGTAAGCAAGTTTAGCTTTAAATTTTAAAACATTGGAAACCAATCTGGTCTAGAAAAACGGAGGTTTAAAATAAATTTCGAGTATAACAATATTAAAAAATTATTTCTAAAATAGCAACTTATTGGCCTAGAAGTTATTTGGCCAATCAAGTATCTAGATCATCTGTTATTCAACTTTAATTGAGTTTAAACGTTCTCAAAGTTTCAACCTAATTGGCTATATAAACCTCCAAGCACTAAACTAATAAACTTCAAAATCAATTCTATAACTTCATTAACTTGCTATAATTAATGGATCCCTACAACCCAAACAACAACTACGGTAAGCATATCCAAAAGGAGGATTTAAAAACGAAACATTAATGCAAATTTAGGTTACCAACCACCACCAAACTCTGGGATGCCTCCACCTGGGTATATGCCTCCACCAATGAATTATATGGCACCACCACCAATGCCAGGTCCATATGGTCCTGGGGGTTATAACCACAACTTAGGCTACGCTTATCCTCCACCTAACTTTGCTCCATCAGGCATACCACCGCCTTTTATTTCAAGACCGCCTATGCCAGTTATGCAACAACAACCAACAGGTCCGATTTTAACATTGTTTATTGGAGGTATTAATAAAGGAGTGACAGATGAATCAATGGAAAAGATATTGAAAGTAAGTATAGGCTGAGTTTATATAAGAATAATGATTAAATTTAAAATAGTGCGTTGGAACTTTATTGAAATGGAAACGACTTAAGGATCCAACAAGTAATTTACCAAAATCATTTGGGTTTGCTGATTTTGATGAACCTAAGGCAGTGCTTCTTTTATCTGGATTGGTTAAGGATAAGCAAATTAAACTGCCTTCACCAGCGCAGGGAGTTGAGCCTAAATCAATTATGGTAAGTTGATTTTATTTCGTTAGATTTATAATAATGGTTTATTAGGTTAAATATGAAGAAGACGTTGAAAAAGTACTTGAAAAATACAAAAGAGATAATAAAATCAAGGTGAGTAATGTTATCTATTATAAAATAAAGATTAACATAAATGAATTTTAGGAGTTAGACGATGATGTAATTAATGAAGTACACGACAAAGTACAACAAGTTATTTCAGAAATGGAAGGCTATGTGGAGCCCAATAGTAAAGTGGATGGGGAAGGCAAAGAGGAGGAAAGTAATGGAAAAAAATATATAAGCGATAGTGAAGATAGCGATTTTAGTGAAGAAGAAAGACAAATATTAAGATATAAAGAACAAGAAATTCAAAGGCAACGTAGCCGTAGTGAAGAATATTATCAAAATTTAAAACATTGGGAAGAAAGAGAACTTTATAGAGGTAAATCTTATGAGAAAAGTAGGATTAGAGATAGGGAATCTGAAGAAAGAAGAGAACAAGATAGGGCTGAACATTATTTAAGATTTAAAGAATGGGATGATGATAAAGAGTTGGAGTTGGGTAGAGAAGATTATTATAAAGATAGGTAAATAGCAAATTATTTGTTTAAGAAACAATGCTTACAGCTTTAAGGTCACGCTGGTGGGAAAGAAGAAAGCAGATAAGACAAAGGGAGTTAGAAGAAGATGCAATTGACCGAATGAAAGAAAAGAAAGAAAAGAACCCAGAAGATACAAAGATAGAAGAGGAAGAAGAAGAAATTAAAAAAGAAGAAAAAGAAGAAAAAGAGGAGTTTAAAGCAAAAGTTAAAATTAATTTTATTAATCCAATATTAAAGAAAGTACAAAAAGAAACAAGTAATACTGGTAATACTTCACCAGCTATCAGTACCTTTTCTAATCCTATGGATGATGACGATGATATGTATTCAAATAATCGAACTAAAAGAGTACTCATTCCATTGGAATATTCTGATGAGGAAGATCATAATAAAAAGAGCAGGAGAGAGAGATTAAGTGAAAGGCAAAAGAAAGAAGAAATTAAAAAGCTAATGAATCGGATACCACCTGATCACGTAAAATTATGGGAGTGGAAAATTCGTTGGAAGTATTTATCCGAGGTAAGGATAAGATAGTGAATTACTAGTTAGATATTAATTGGATTTTTAGGGCGCATTGACTAAAATTATGAACTTTGCGGATAAAAAGATAATTGAATTTTTAGGTGAAGAAGAAAAAAGTATTTCATCTTTTATTAAAAGACATTTAAAAAACCATCTCTCTGCTGAAGAACTTAAATTGGAATTGGAAAAGGTAACCAATTCAAATGCCGTTATTTAACAGCTTCTAAGTTTTTTTTAGGTACTGGACGAAGAAGCTATCACCTTTGTTTCCAAAATTTGGAGAATGTTGATCTTTGAAACGGAAGCTAGATACTTGAATTTGTTATAAAGTTAGCTTTTGGTTTGAAAAAGTAATTTTTATCTCTTCTATGATTGTTTTAATCTTGTTTTAACAAGTTTATACTTTTTAAATAGTAATAAATTTTAAGTGTTAATAATAGTTTGAATTTATGTTATAAAAAGTTTTAATGTTTTGTTTAAATATGTTTATTTTTGTTATTATTTATTTGATTAACAGTTTGTTTAAAGTTGTCTACATAGAGCATAAGTATTAAAGTTTCATATCATAGTTTAAATTTGATCAATTATAGCAGGAGTGATTGCAGTTTGAAGAGCTTTGTTTGTAGCAGCTGCATCTTCACCGATCTCTCCATTTGCACCAGAATTAAATGGCATAAAGATAACTTTCGATCCAGAAGTTCTAGCCATTTGTTGCATAGTTTCCAAATAACGAATTTGGATAGCAGCTGGAGAATTAAGGATATCAGCTGCTTCTCTCATTAGTTTAGCAGAATCAACTTCGGCTTGAGCTGCAATAACCCTAGATTCACCAATACGCTTGGCTTGAGCTGCACTAGATAAGTTTTCTTGAAGGTCGCGAGAAAATACTAAATCTTTGATCAATACAGATTCGACTTTAACACCCCAACTAGCTGCTGGTGCACTAATAATATCTTCAATGTCTTGTGCAATTTCATCACGATTTTCAATACAATCTTGTAACGAACGTTGACCAAGTACAGCACGAATAGTAGTTTGAGCTCTTTCCATTAAAGCATATTGAACATTAGAAACACCAAAATTTGCTTGGTATGGGTCAACGATGTGCCAATAAAGAACACAATCAATAGTAATATTAACGTTATCTTTGGTCATAATACTTACGTTTGCGATATTTATAATTTGGATCTTTATATCAATAAAGTTCATACTTTCAGTACATGGATTAACCCAAGTTAAACCAGGATCGCTAGTACGTAGATATTTACCAAATCTTGAAATTAAACCTACTTCACCTTGGTTAACTGATCTGTAAGGGTTTGGGAAGCAGAAACATATTGGGATAGAGCCTAAAGTACCTAAGCAATCACCTAACCCAGTCATAAATTTTTCATAGAAGGAGACATTAGGGTCGTAAGGCAGTTCACTAGCGAATCTCATCCCTATATTTTGTTGGGGAGTAGGCTGAGGATTAGGTTGATCCTGAATAGTATAGTTGGTATTTTCCATTGATGAATTTAAAAGAGGGTTTATTGACATTATAAAAAAGCAAACTGTTTTTATACTCAGGATTTTTATATAAGTTTCTGCTTTGCATTATTTTGCTTAGTAGAACTCCATAGCTATTGGACATGTAAATGTAATCAAATTAAATCTAGGCTAAGTTCATAGTTTCCCCCATATTTAAAATTTTAAAAATCTCAAGTTAAATGCGTATTCTATATAGAAACAATAATTTCAATTCCCCCGTTCTAATTGTTACAATATTAGACTGATATTGAGTTTTATTTTAAATATGATTGAAACTTCAATCTAGTTATTATTGATTAATGATCTGTTTGGAATATTTTTATATTTTAAAGCGATCAATTTTATTATTCTCTCATCCTGCCCTCTCGTTACATGTTGAAGGATCTCTTTTATACTCCAACAAGTATGGATATCAAAACGAGAAGATATTATTCTTTGCAATATGAAGTTATAAATTCTCACAGCAGATCAAAATAAGAGACTCTGGCTTGATTGTGTTTGAACTTGAGAACACAACAATTTAAGTGGTTGTTGTATTACAATCAATCCGAGAGCTAATAAACCAATATTCCACAAAAGCAGTTAAAAAAATAAAATTAATTAAAAATAACAATATTATTTTTTTAAGCTATTTTAATCTAAAATATAAAATTAATTATAACTTTCTGAAGCTTTTAACTTTAATATATGTGTATGTTTTTTTTGGCTTCATTATTTTTTCCATCTTTTAAGCGCTATTTCAGCGGAAAGATTGTTAGTAAAATTGTTAAACAAAAAAATACATCCCTAACTGTAGTTAGGTTACAAGTCATTCAGCGTATGACAATCCTGAGACTATGAATATATAAAATGTATAGCTATAGTATATAGACAACAACTTAAATAAATGCACATCCTAACTTTTACTCAAAAATAAATTCAAAAGTTTTTCTCCTATTTCAAATTGTTATTTTATGCAAAAACACTCGTTATCAATAAGTACATCTATTAGATAAAGATATAAAAAAATCTTGACTAAATATTAGAATATAACGGTTTTATTAAGGAGGATAAGACGAAATCGTACTACGCTAAATCACCCCAAAAGAGTTATGAGTATAGCTCTGCTAGGGTAGCAGCTTATGATTGCCATAAAAATATAATAAATAAGTAATTATGCTACAGGTAAAAGGTGCTTCTTTATTGTGTGCTTTTAGTTCTCATAAAAAATAAGGTCCTATAAGGTTCAATTATTTAAAATCTCAAATTTGTTGTTAAAGTTTATCACCTATAGATTAATAAATATAAATTCATTAACCAAAGGTAAAGTGTGAGTAATTTAACTCATGACTAGCATATATATAGATGTAAGCTAAAAAGAGCAAAATAGCTTTTATGATTATAATTTGAAGCGTTTTAAATAGACAATAGGGTTTTCTACTAAAGACCAAATAAAAAGAATCCAAGCGAATATAACTAGCAATATTGTTAAAAGTGCAAACAATTTTTGCCAAATGGTGCCTTCCTTTAATTCCTCGAGAGGTTGATTGACTAGTAGTCCATCATAACGCTTCTCAAACAGTTGCTTCTAGTGCTTTAATGGAGCATCAAACAGATCAAATATAAAGCGTCTATTACAAAAGGCATGAACTAATGTCCTGAGTAATGCTATATTTGCTACTCCAAACAACATTCTCATAACTAAAGTATATTCGCCATTAGGATTAATATATTGTAAATGGCCTAAGTCCAAATGAAAAAGAGCTATACCTACTGATAATCCTACCTTATGGGTACCTGTTCCAATACCTACCAATTCAGGAGATAAAAGCAAAGGAATACATGAAGTTACGGAACTGGACCAATAGTAAAAGAGAAGGAAAAAAGATTAATCCGACATAAACAGAAACTTTACTCCAAGCTAATAAACCTATTGAGAGCACGGGGAGTATAGATGAAGCAATAACATACAATGATCGGCAACCGAAGAAATAAATAGAAGACCCACCTAAAGGAGAGAGCACAATTGGTACGACTAATGAAACAGATGAGCTCCAGGCTGCAGCTTCGTCTGTCATAGATTTTCCGGCTTCAGTTTTACCATAAGTTTTAGATACAAATTCAGTAACAGATCCAATGAATGGACTCCATACCCCGCCTAGGAAGAAAATTGTATATGACATAATCCAAGCCCCAGTTGGCAAATAAAATAGAAGTTTGATAGAAAAACTAACCTTTTTTGCTTCTTTATTAACATACTTACCCCCTAGCATGATATAGTACAAAAGCATAAATTAAGGTAGCAGTCTATGAAATACCACAAATATCAACTGAAAGTCAGAGGCCATTACTATAAAATCCTGATTTAGCTGCTATAGTAGCTATAACTCCTTGAGCTAGGAAGGAGAAAAGATGTAATGAACCAATTTGTAAGCCAATATTAGTAGCCATAATAGTAATAGAAAACTATTTCCATAAGATAGTTTCTTGGACAACTACAATAACACTGGGCCCCGAATCATGGATGATACGCTCAGCAGCGATCATAGGGAAAGACTTAAGGCGAGAAGAAATAGCAATGGCAACATTTGCAAGAAGAATCAAAGAAGAGGCTATCAGTGAACCAGGGGGTGTTCCAAACCTATCTGTAAAAATGCCACCCAACAATGGCGCAATATTATTGATTAAGTACACTTCAGATTGAGCAGCACTATATGGGGATGTTTTTTTTGGCTTTATTACTTTTTCCATTTTTTAAGCGCTATTTAAGTGGAAAGATTGTTAGTAAAATTCTTAAACACAAAAATACATCCCCATATTGGGTATTATCTAGCCCTTGGTTTTTTAAATTTCTCTTTGGCGAGTTTAATGTGTTTGTTGCGAAATGAGATCCAGCTGAAAAGAAAACAGCACAGAGTAAAGCCAGTGCTTTATGAATCCATTTTTTATTAGAAAGTAGCTTAAATTTACTTGAGTCAGTATCAATATCTAGCTTGAAATCATTAATGTCAAATTGTTTCTCATTGTTTTTACTCACCTTAATAGAATTGTAGTACTAGTAGTTTCAGTGGCCTTTGCTTTTATGCTATTAACTGGATTGATAACCGACTTATCAGATTTATTACTATAACTGGCCCCTTATTATAAGTTTTATTTCAATTAATAAATAGTGATTTACTTTTGTGGTAAATTTTTAATCTTATATTTTTATAAAAAATTTAATGTTCGTATTTCCGATTACATAAAACTCATAGAATATACCATAGTATCACCTTCAATAATATTTGACTTTATTGATAACACCCACTTAATACTATCATGTTTTGGTTATATAAAGCTATTTATTTTAACCCAAAAAATGAAGCTATAAAATTGCAATATGAGATAGTAATACATCCTTTATTCAATTATCCATATCAATTGCACTGTTATTTAAATAGTTCAACATATTCTTATTTTAAATGGAACAAATACAAATCTACAGGATTTCTAAAAACGGTGTTGTTATTTTTAGTCTCCAGTCAATTTTATCTTTAGACTTTTTTTATTAACAGTTTTTACTAAGTGTACTGATACTATATAAATGTTAGGCTTCTTTAAGCAAACAAACATCTTATTTTTTGATTTTTTAAACAATTAGATACGTAACATACATTTTTTGTGTTTTTTATTAACTTTACTTTAATTTTCAAATAAATTATGCTCTAACTTGAAATATTAAGTGTTGATTATTAAAGAATCAAAAAATCATTCTGATAAGAATACAAACAATTTTAAACAATTAAACTTTTACTTTTGCTTTTACTTTTCAATACACTGAATTAACTCAGTTGTAATAATTAGACAATCTAAATTGGTTGATGGCTTATTATATTTTTAAATAAGTTTTTAAAATAAATTGTAAAAACCAAATAAATAATATAATATAAAACAATGTTATAATAGTTGAAATACGTATATATTTATGGAAATATAATAACGTATTTTTGGTAATTGTCATCTTACTTTATGTATATCTTATAATACTTAGAATAAAAGCAAAAACCTCATACTCCTAAAAATATTGACATAACTAAATAAATATTATTTTTAAAAACTTAAAATGTTGGTTGATATAGTTTAGCTACTTTTTGTAAAAGGAGATAATTAAAGTTTATGTATACATATATCAAGATTTTTAAGAGTAGATTTTTATAATGTTTGAATAAATATGAAGTTGAATAGCAAAAAATAAAATATTGGGATGTAGAATTATCATAACATTTTTTTGAAATAAGAAAAGATTGAAAAAAGTAATTTATTACTTCATAAATTATGTCCTAGTTTTACTAGTTATAAATTTTATTTAAGTCAAGGATGAAAAGGAAAAAACATGGTAAATGAGGGTATGTGTATTCATTTACCGAGTTTTTATCATGTTTCTTGTATATTATATTCCAGTTTTCTGATCTAATATTTTACTATATGTGAATGTCTTTTTGCTCTAGTGTCTCATTAATAACTCTTCTAAATTTTATCTGTGTAGGAAATGGATAAAGTAATGAAACAAAAAGATATCCCATTCCTTTTAAATTATAACAATTTGTAACTCCATCACTTTGACATTTATGCTATAACAATATTCTACAAACTCAATACAGAACACTATGTTCAATACAATCAAAAATAAGTATATTCAATAAGATTTTATAAATTTCGAAAGCATATTATAATAATTTAAAAATTAAAAGCAATAGTGACCTTGGTTTATTTATAAGCCATAAAGGATGTAGAAATTGGAGTTGAATGGTACTGAAAGTTGTGGAGCAGACGTTGGTATAATTAAACGCACTTTGGAATAAAATCTCGAGATAAAGTAAAGGTGAAATGGGGCAGTATTGAATTAATGGCTCAGTCAATTAGAAGGTGTAAATTTTAAAGATGAGTATTTATTCCTCGTCAGCATACACATCATTTTGTACTTCAGGCGATTGGGCACGTTCATATCCTGGAGATCCATCAACATGACCAGTTGCTTCTTGTTCATGTGTATTTAAATAATAATCACGTGTGTCGTTTTTATCTGGGCTGGCTTCACGTTCATGTGGACGTGGAGAAAATTCATTGTCTTTACGATCAGGAGTTGGAGAGCGACGGTCAGCATTACTATCACGACGTTGAAAAGGAGAACGAGAGCGATTAGATCCACTATAAGATCTTCCACGACGAGGTGAATCGCTTCTTCTAGAATCTCTACCACGTCTTGGGGATGGAGAGCGTCTAGAACGTCTTGGGGAACGAGAACGAGAAGGAGAACGTGAACGACGGTATGAACGACGTGGAGAACGTCTTGGAGAGCGTTCACGATGACGACGTGGGGATCTAGAACGAGATTTTGAATAATTACGTCTACTACTGCGACGACTATGGCTTCGTGAATCCTAAAAAGCGGTTAATATTTAAGATTATCTTTTTTATAATTAAATTACATCAATAATCTCTAATCTTCTGCCACGGAATTCATAATTTTGAAATTTATCTAAAGCATATTTCATATCATCATATTTTTCAAACTCGACAATTCTATAAAATGATTAGATTAAGACTGATTACATTGTTATACTTACCCTTCTCCTTGGTGCTCTTTATGTGCATCGGCAAAGCAGACTTCTCCAGCACGGCGCATCAAATCCTTGAGATCCTGTAAAGATAGAAGGTCGTTAATAAATCAGCAACAAGGACTTAGCCCAAAAGTGTATGTTCAAAGTAAAAAAGTAAAACTGGCCAAAAGAAAAGTAATTTAAGACCAAAACTAAAGTCACCAATAAGAACTAATAGTACACAAAGAACGCAACGATATTTTTCAATTTAAGTAGCAAAATGTATCAATTTTTAACTAATTCTAATTAAAATGGGCGATACTATGTTTTCATATCTTTTCATAATAAAACCAATGTTATTAAAAACAATGATTTTTAAATGAAAGGAATGAAGTACAGCGTATCACTTATTGTACAAATATTTTAAATTCACCATCAAAGTTTTTAAGTACAAGATATTTTGGCCAGTTAAGAAACTAGTATTAGAAACATACCTGCCAGTTAGCTCTAGACGAAAGATTGCGGATAAGCAAACGGTTATCGGTACGAGTAGGTGGACCACGACGACGATCATTGTTACGATCATTATTGTTACTACGATCATTATTGTTGTTACGCTGTCTGTCACGAGGATGACGTGATTTAGCATACTCAACAACTAACCTATTAAAGAATTAGTTTGTGTAAAATTATAAATAAATTAATTACCTTTCACCGCGAAAGGTCTTTCCGTCAAATTCACGTTGAACCTCTTTTGCATCAGAAGAGCTACGGAATTCCTAATCAAGTTAATAAAATAGAGTAATTTATAAAAAAGGAACATACAACAAAACCAAAACGTTCCAAGAGAGAAATTTCAACAATTTCTCCATACCCTTTCAAGAGTTTTTCTATATCTCTTTCATGAGTGCCTGTGGCTAAATGTCCAAAAAAAAGTCTAGTACTCATTACTGTAAAACATATTAGAAAGTTATACAAAAAATAATTATTTATAATAAATATTTTATACTTACCAAAATTTAGATATTATAAAAATTAAGCAAAGTCTTAAATTTTAGAAAAAAAATCTGGTATTTCGTTCTATGAAACAGAGTTCTATTTTATGGGATTAAAATAATCCAAAGTTGGCCAATCATAATCTTTGATTGCTTATGTTTAGCCCTAAATCTAAAATTACCAAATTTATTTTTTGAGCCCTAATTCCTTTGTCTATCTCATATTACTAGTAATCAATTAAATATAAGAATAATCAATTATTAAATTAATCGATGTCATAATAATATAGTTAAACTTTAAATTAATAGATACACAATTCAATATCAAAGTTTAAAATAATAGCCTTGATATCGATATTACATCACAAAATTATATTATAATTTTGGTTGCGAATTAGATTTTTTTAGAACTATTCCCCAGAAATTATCATAAAATTCAATCAAATCGTTTTCGCTTTCAATATAGCTTTCAACTCTTTTGCAAATTTATTAACTGCTCATTTAAGAGGGAACTTTATGCTAGAATTTTACTAAAATATAAAAGCTTTAAAAGGGTTAATTGGATAAATAATTTAACTGTATATTATAGTCAATTAGTACGCAAAAGGGCTGAGGTAGCTGTAAATATTCCTAATTAAATGACAAAATGATTCGACCCAAAGGTATTTAATTGACTCTTACGGAGTAATTGAAAAATAGTATTAAGTTAGTAGCATGTTTGTTTCAGTGGCACAATTCATTTTTTTCGATTTCCTCATTAAAAATACTTACAGATGCTATCTTTCTCAATAATGTCAATTTGGAGTTAATTTACTTCTGAAAAACAATTGAGATAGTCAAATTATAAACTATAAGTTTTTTGTATAAATAATAAGTTGAATACTAATATTGACCCTCAGTTATAATAGCTTCATTAGATTTTCCAAGAATTAAAAAAATAGTATAATACATTTAAATTTAATAAAGCAATTTTAAAGATTTTAAAATTCAAAGACATAAAGGCTTTGTAGTTTATTTTGTAAATTTTGAGGTTTTAAAGCTTGGAACAATTTTAATTCCAATAAGTCTTGTTATCAATAATTAATAATTTGGTTATTAACACTTGCAAAAATAACACTGTCTATCAAAACATCATTGTTGAATATGATACTTTTTTAAAACCTTGTTTAATTACTTGAGTGCAGATTTTCAAAAAAAAATTCTGATCCTAATAACTATAATTTTTTATCTAACTAGGTTATATTTGACAAATGTACTCTCCAATTTCAGGATTACATAAAAAAGCTATGACGCACATACTCATCAAATGTACCCAAATAGTTAATTTGAATTGCCATTAAATAAAAATTTTGTCATATAATTTGTTACTTTTAAATTATTTAAACTCCTAAAAGTTTGCTGTAAACAACATTATTGTTTTTTTGATTAATCAAAGAATCTACTCTTAGTTGTAAACTCTAAATGTAATATGCTTTAAAATATAAATATTACCTTATGAGTGAATAAAGTAGTGACACGTGAATCAATACTAGTTTTGTTTACTTAAACTCAAGTCAGTACTAATTTTTATGCCATTATCTTACATAACTAAAACAACCCTATGACTATAAGAATGGCTTCCTACCTTTACTACGCGTGTTTATATTGAATATACCTGTTCCAATTTAAACATGATTAAACATAGAAATCAGATCACTCTCAATGAATCTCATGAAATTTGTGTCATAGCTAAATTGTCAAAAACTACGCTATATAGCACATACATGTGTTTTTGAGCTTTTATATACCATAGACTCATATCACCACAACCATTTTTAAAAAATCCACCAAGATACAAATTTAAATCCAACCCTTGTTAGTTATTATTCCTTTACTCCTTTACTCCTTTCTTAAAATACAATATCACTCCTTTATTGATATTTATCTAGTTTTCTAATAATGTCAATTAGAATAATAAATCAAATCCTGATTTAATCAGTTAAATCCTAAGTTTCCAATGTTTCAATATTTCTTTATAGTTCCATTTATATACTCGAAAATTTTATCATGTTTCCTTTTAAATCCTTCATTATATTTATTATCCATCAAATCTTCACTTGAAGATTATTAAATCCTCATTTCAAAAACCTTTTTAACTTACATTACTATTCCTGAAAGATAATCCGACTAAGTATATTATAATCCAAGCCTAACTCTAATTAGTGTATCCAATATAAATAATCTTTTATGAAGTAGTTATGTAAAATTTTAAATTGTTCCATAATTTTAAAACTTTTTATGATAATCCAAATTCATGTCCATTAAATTAATCTTTTTCTTTCCATCCAGTTCATTTTATACTTCATTATAATGATCCTATATTATCTATTATTAACCTTCAACCAAACTTATTCCATTTATAATTTTTCATATTCCTTTCTTCTTATCATTAACTTCATAAAATTGTATAAAATAATTCGTCAAATACCAATTTAAATTTAAAAAATATTATTCATTCAAAATAATAGCAAAGGGTTGCGATAATTGTGATCCTCTTGTTTCCAAAATATAATGTTCCATTTAATCCGTTATCTTAATCCTATTTTATTCCAATGGACGTTGTCCAATTGGTGGACTCCTATCATTTCCTAATGGTGGTCCAATTGGCCCTCTTGGGGGCGTACGACGATCGTCGTGTCTTATAGGACTATGTGGCCCATTGTATCTACCTGGAGAACGAGGTCTTTCAAAACGACTAGGGGAACGTGGAGGCTCATATCTGCCTGGTGAGCGAGGTCTTTCGAAGCGACCAGGAGAACGTGGAGCCTCGTACCTACCTGGTGAGCGCATCCCTTCAAAACGTCCAGGAGAACGTGGACCACCGAATCTAGGTGGGCTACGGCCATTTTCAAATCTTGGAGGACTACGTCCATTCGCAAACCTTGGTGATCGTTCTGGACGACGGGGTGAGCCAGAACGTTCACGACGAGGTGAGCGTCCTCTGAAGGGGGACCTCCCTCTTCTTGGTGAGCGCTCATGGCGTGGTGAGCGGTTAAATCGAGATGATCCCATAAAAGGGGGGCGTTCATCTCTACGGAAGCCACCGCGTCCAAAATTATGAACAGGTGCCTAAAACCATAAGTTATCAATTCATATAAGTATTGCATGTTTTTACTTCAATCATGTGAATACGATTGCCGCCAAACTCCGCTCCTTGGAGTTTTTCGAGGACGGTCTTCATATCTCCGTAAGTGTGGAACTCTAAAATACTAAAAACCTTAATTATGTTTTTTTTAAAAGTTATTAAATCCAACCCTTCACCACGACGGTATTTATGAACATCAGCAAAGGAACATTCTGCAACAGGTCTCACAAAATCTTTGATATCCTAACAATTTTTAAACATCTTTTTTTTGTATTTGTCAGCTATCTTACTTGCCAACTTGAGCTGAAAGGAAGATTTTCGAGTATGATTCTGTTTGGAGTGCGAATAGGAGGTCCACGTCCGCTAAACATTGATCAGAATTTTATTATGAAGTCGATGGTTTTCACTTACTCACGTCTTCTTTCATTGATGGGAAATCTCTCCCTCTCGCGCTCTCTGCGAGTTCTGGCATGCTCCACGATCATTCTAAGCCATATTAGCATTTATTTATTATATTGCTGGGTACAAATCACCTTTCCCCAAAAAAATCAGAGCCATTGAGCTCACGAATACAATCATCAGCATCTTTAAAATGGTTGAATTCCTAAATTAAAAATATTAAGGATTTAAATATTAAAAACAGAACTAAATCCAATACCACGAAGCCGAAGCCGTCACGAACATATATATCGCGAACAGGTCCATAAGGACGAAGAAGCTTTTCAATATCTTTCTCTTTAACGTCACGAGCCAAATGCCCAAAGAATAAACGAGACATTTCAGATAATTGAATCGTTAGTAAAAGTCTTAAAAGTAGTTTAATGCAGATTTCTTACCTTCGCTTTTATCAAATTAAATCTTCCAATCAATGTAAGATTAGGACTAAATTTGATTCGTTTTTTACAATTTGTACCAACCATTGGTGTTGTTAAAATTTATTAATAAATTTAGAAACCAAAATGTTTTACACTACTCTATAAATTAAACGTAGATTGGGCATTCTTGCTTTTATATATACTGACTTTAATAGGCGAATTTTTATTTCTAGATTCAACAAGAACAAAATCGAAATCCTCAATCCACGTTTAAATTACAATAGTAGTGAAAACTCCATTGAAATAAATGGATAATGCTATTTAAAAGTAATAAAATAAAATAACAATATTTAGGTTTAGATATAAGGCTTTCTCGTATCCTGTATCCAAATTTTTGCAGCTTTTAGATATTGAAGGTAGCTGACTCCAATGGCAAATGTTACCTTTTACAAAGTGACCAGTGATATTTAACAAAATATATATGCTCCAATCAAAAAATATCAATTAGGCTAAAGATGACTGTATAGCTGTTAAAGTTCTGATGTACACTGTTTGATTTTTTATTTAGAAATAAAAGCTTAGACCTTAAGTCAATAATTAGTGTGATGACTCAATTATTTATTAATAAAAGTTGTTATTAAACAGTTGTCCCTTTATTTATAAACCATAACTTTCATTTTAAGGCACAAAAAATTGATTTATTAAGAAATTTGAAATTTGCAGTTTTTATTCTAATAAATAACGCCACTTTCTTTTTTCTGCATAAATTGGACAAAACATAAGAAAAGCTTATAAATTAATAAAATTTTAATAAGACAATAGTAATCTAACATAGTTTAGAATATTTTACTAAAACTTTAATAGAAAAAAAGTAATAAAATAATATCAAAAAATAACATTATTTTAAATAATCATATTAATGTATAAAAATCATTTAATTAAATAAAGTTGAATAAAATGTTTATTCGTTGATATATTTTTAAACTTGTGAGCAATTATAAAAAATTAAATTATAAAAAGTAAATTATATGGTGATGTATTTTTTATTTAAGAATTTCACTAATAAATTTTCTGCTCAAATAGCGCTTAAAAAATGAAAAAAGTGACGAAACCAAAAAAATACCTCCAAATGTTTTTTATCAATTATTTTATTTTTTAAGCGCTATTTGAGCAGAAAATTTGTTAGTGAAATTCTTAAGCAAAAAAATACATCCCCATTTGTTAATATAAATAAATTTAAAAAATAAAGCTATTTTGTATATATATTAACTTATTATATAATATACTTTTAAAAATTCAATAATAACTAGTTTAATAAAAAACAATTCTAATTTTTTAAAGTTTGTTTTTTATTCTCAGCTAATTTTAAACAAAAACACTTAGAAATTATGTCAAATATATCTTTTAACACTTTATTATAATAAAAAATTTATAAAGTATTAAGTTAAAGTTGAAATATAATAAAATACTAATTTTTTTTAAAACTATATTTATAGTTTTGTATTTATTATTAAGCTATCAAATAAAATTAAGTTTAATTTAACTTTAATTAAATAAAAATGGCAAGGTTTTATAAACCTAAAATTTTTTAAAACTATATATTATTTGGATTTTAATCAATATAAAATTTTAATAATTCATTATATGATAAGCTATTAGATGCATAAAATAGCTTTGTTTTTCAATTTTGTTTATATTGATAAATGTTTTTTTCATTAATTATTTAATTTTGATTTGATTTGTGGCATTCAAAATATAATTTTTACTTTATAGTTTAACTTTTTATAACTACTCACAAGCTCAAAAACATGATCAATCATTTTAAAAATAGTTTACATAGATACAACATTGGTACTTTTTTTTTTAAAATATCAAATTATAAACATTTTTCTATAACAAACACATCATTAGTAAATAAGCGATAATAAGACATTTTACAAAAAATCAAATTATATGTTTAATCTCATATGCGAAATACATCAAAATCAATTTAGCTATTAAACAGTATATGAGGATGTATTTCTTTGCTTAAAAATTTTACTACTAATTTTTCCACTCAAATAGCACTTAAAAGATGGAAAAAGCGATGAAGCCAAAAAAAGCACTCCTATATAATAGAGCGGAGTTTTTGGCTTAAAATAATATATATGCCTTAAATAAATTTTTATGTATGGGTTTAGATACCTATTTGTTTAACTCCACTACAGTACAAAAGATGATTATTAACCTATACTAAGCTTCTTAGCATTTAATCATATTTGGACTTTTTTCAGGGACATGATTAAAACATAATATTTTATCTGGCAACATTATAGTAAAGCCAGTTTTAGACGCTATCTATTTTAGGTATTTTACTTGTCGTAGTAAGGAAACAAATAAACCATCTTATAGTTTCTTTTGGCCAAGCTATTCCTGCACAAGCTTTTGAAGCTGGGCCTAGTTTGAGCTTTATGACAAAAATTAAAATTAGACCAAATTTAGATTTATTTGCCAAGTTTTTAAAAAAAGCTATGGGGATGTATTTTTGTGTTTAAGAATTTTATTAACAATTTTTCCACTTAAATAGCGTTTAAAAAATGGAAAAGGTGATAAAATCAAAAAAACATCCCTATATAATGGTTGTTTAGGAAGAATGTAAAAGGGTATCAAAAGCTAGATACTAAATATTGGTATATTTATATACTAAAGCCTATAATTTCAAATTATAAATAAATTTTCCTATACTTTTGATAGTCTAAATAAAATGTTTGAACCTACTATGTTTATACTTATGTTTTCTTTTAATTATTGGTACTCTCTATAAGAATCCTTGAATTACAAATGCTGCATTTTGAAGTACCTTTGTTAAAAATCACATTCAAAAGTAGCAACTTGAATTAGTTTAAGATTAATTTTCAAAATATCTATAAGATATGATAGATTTACTTGGAATGGATATAAAATAAAAATAAAAACAATGTCATATAACGCCTACTTATATAAATGCGGAGTTTGAATAAGACATTCATAAAGTGTTGTTATTAAATACTTAACTATATAATAAATTAACATAAAATTGTAATTATAATCAAAACAAAAATAATGTATTTATAACTAAAAATGGCTATTAAAAAGGATTAATTATCCTTGTCAGTGTTAGAAATTCCTGGACCAGTATTGGCTAAAGAACCAGCAAGAGACATAACTCCACCATCGCCATCAAAAGTGAACCCTTCAAATTGTTTTTGTAAAGTAGCTGAGAGTGCTGAATCTTCAACAACTGAATCAAGTGCAGGTTCAGAAGTAAATTCATCATCAAAATTAGAAGTATCCGAGGAAGATGCCACTGAAGGTTTAAATGGTGGTTGGTAACGTTTAGCCAACAACTTACCCCAATCAATCTCAGCAAAGAAAGGGTGAGCTTTAATTTCTTGTGCACCTCGATTACCCAGTCTTTGATTAGGATCTCTATTAAGCAAACCACGTAACAATGACCTTGCTCTTACTGATACATCATCTGGGAATGTTAATTCTTCTTCTAAAATACGACGATACATTTCATTAGTGTTTTCATCATAAAATGGAGGCAATCCAGTTAACATTTCATATAACAATACTCCTAATGTCCACCAATCAACAGTCTTTGTGTACCCTTGACCATATAGCAGCTCGGGTGCTAAATATTCTGGAGTACCACAAAATGTATTAGTAGTAGTATTATCTACCATATTCAATTTACATAATCCAAAATCGCATAAAGCAATATGTCCAGTACAATCTAATAATATATTCTCTGGTTTTAAATCTCTATAAATAATATTGTAGCCATGTAAACACTCTAATGCAGCTAACAGCTCGGCAATATAAAATCTAGCACGATTTTCATCAAATTTTCCTTCTTGTTGAAGATGATAAAATAATTCTCCTCCATTGATGAACGCTAATACTAAATACAACTTTTCTTTAGTTTGGAATGAGAATTTTAAGGGTACAATAAATGGATGGTTGATTTTTGCTAATACCATTCTCTCTGCTAAAGTATGAGTTACTTCCGAGCGAGATATTATTTTACTTTTATTTAATATTTTCATTGCATAAATTCTATTAGTATCTCTTTTTCTAACTTGCATCACCTAATCTGGTATTAATTTGTAATTTTTTTTGAGTATAAAACTACCTTTCCAAAACTTCCTTTTCCAATCACTTTGAGTAAATCAAATTGGTCGATAGAAAGATCAGCAGACTATATATTTAATAAGAAAAATAAAGCTGATGTTAAAATTTTAAATTACTTCTTGCTTTTTGTAACAAGTTTGGATACGAATGCTTCCTTTGTGTTGATTTAATGTATACCATTCATCAATCATTTTCTAGTCGAAAATAATTAAGCAATTATGTTAAATAAAAATGGTAGTTACTTGGTTTGAAAAATCAGGAGAAACGCTGACAGATCCAATAAACTCAGAGCCATCGCCACTTTCACCTTTACCATCGCCAGATGTGTTGTCTTTGGATTCAACATTACGAACATAAATTGATATATTTAATTCACTTTCTCTAGAAACATCACTAAAGTAGATTTGTATTTCTAGAACCATGATTTTATATATATAATAAAACTTACAAATGAGCTCTATATTTCCAGACTGGTGAGTCTAAATCTCCGCCTAAAGCATCAACTATCAGCTGATTTTTATCAAATTCAATTACAACATATGGTAAATGGCGATAAAATGAAGATCCTTTGCCCCCAGACTTACTACTTAAACCTAAGTCTTTAGCTTCTACAATACGGATCAACAAAAGATCTGCTTTAGGGGAATTAGGCAATGGTGAAGCACTAGTTGGCGGAGAATGCACTGGTTCTGTTTTATCTTGGTCATTTAAAGTAGATTTAGATTCTAAGAGAACAAAGTGAGAAATTGTTTTGAAGGTTCCAGTTAGTTGCTGATATATATAGATTTACTTACTTTTAGATAGCAACTTGTTAAAGCTCATTGTAATTAGAACTTCGTTTATAAAATTAAGAGCCACTTTTTCTCCACTTGATTATTTTCTAATATTCTCCATCTCCAGCCAATCATCTTATGTTATAGCTCATCAAATTTTTATTGCGAAATTTACTATTGGACTAGCTTAAACCCAAGGTTAATTTTTCTCCGGTTTTTACCTTTTGCAAAATTCCAAATTAACAAGCACTAAGATAGTTATAGTTTGTTAGCTTTTTAAAATAGACTATATGATAATGTATTTGTTTGTTACAATTTTTAAAGAGTAATTCCTTTAATTTCTAATTTATATAAAAAGAGCGCAAGATGATAAAGCAATTTATAATTCCCATATGAATTTTGCAACTTAAGCCTAAACTAAATGGGAAATTAAAATTTTACAGTTTTTAAACTTACAAATTTATATGGGCAAGTCCAAAAGCTTGGTTAAATTAACAATAGTTTTTCAATTCACTTTTTTTGACCTTTTATTACATTACGTAAAATTTTGAAAAAAAGCTCCTAAAACCAAACAAAAATGTTTTAACATGAGTTAATCTAAAATTAAGCAGAAAAGCAAATATTTTTATAGTACAGTGCTTAATTGCAATTTTTGCTAAAAACCAAAATTGAACAAAATTTGAGCTGAACTTTTAAACCAACCCATATAAGAATTTATTTTAATCTCTAAATATTATCTATCAGGACACGAACCATGCAATGATGGTTTAGTGGTAAAATTGCCGCCTGCCACGCGGCAGCCCCGGGTTCGATTCCCGGTCATTGCATTTTGATACCTACGTCTTTTGTACAGGTAATAGCTTTTCTATTATTTTTGTTTTTTATTCCAACAAATTAACCACTTATTATCTCAATAAAAGTATCAATTGTCATAGAGCAAGACTTCTACATAAACATGTTAAACTTAATAGCTTTGATTAATAATCAAAAGGCTAGTATTGATAATTTATTAAATTCATATCTAATGTATAAAATACAAGTAAAAAGTAAAAAATATGGCTTTTATTAAAATTTGAACCGTTTAAAATACAAGACAAGATTTTCTGTTAAGCTCCAAATACATAAGATCCAAGTGAGCATAACCAACAGCATCATTAAAAGTGAAAGTACTTTTTGCCAAATAGTGCTCTTCTTTAACCCCTTGATGTCTTGATTGACTGGTAGCTCATCATAGTGTTTCTCAACCAATTCCTTACGATACCTTAATGGGACATCAAATAGATCAAAGATAAAACGTTTGTTATAAAAACATAAATTAATGCCATAATGAAATACATGGTTGCTATACTGAATAAAAATTTTGTGGCTAAGACATAAAAGCTACCAAGGGTAATTTTTTGGAGGCAAACTAAGGTTATACGAGAAAAGGCGTCACTTAGTGAATATCCTATACTGTAAATACCAACCCTAGTACCTATTAATTCAGGGGCTAGAAGTAAAGAAACAGATGAAGTTAATGTAATTTGGCTAATAGCAAGGGATAAAGAAAAAAAGTTAATCTAACATGAATGGAAACTGCACTTCAAGATAATAAACCCATTGAGATCATACCAAGCATAGCTGAAGCAATAACAAAAAAGTCGATGAAGCTTTTACTTAAAAGCGAAACTAAAATTAACTATGTTATATACAAATAGAAGTTCCAAGTAACAGCTATGTCTGTGGAGTAGGTTTCATTTACTTTAGCTAAAAACTCGTCAACAGACACAAGGAATGCCATACATATCCCACCTAAAAAGAAAACTGTAAAGGGTATAATCCAAAATCCAGTTGGTAAATATAATAGACCCTTGATAGAAAAGCTAATTTTTTTTGCTTTTTCGATAATATGCTTGCCACCAGTACGATGCAATATAAAAGTAGAAATTAAAGTAGCAAGCACGAAATACTATAAATACCAACTGAAGGCCAAAGAACATAACTGTGAAATCTAGGTTTAATCATTATAAGGATTATAGCTGCTTGATTTGAAAAAATAGGCATATAATATAAACAAGTTTTCAAGCCAATGGCAGTAGCAATAACAAATGTGGAAACCCATTTTCCCAAAACAACCTCTTGTGTAACTACAATAATTCCATATCTTAAACCAAGGGTAATTCGTCCAGTAATAAACAAAGGGAAAGATTCAACATGTGCAGAAATATCAATAATGATACTTGCAATAAGAACTGTATAAGAGTCAATCACTAAGTCATAAGCTGTATCAAATTTATCAATAAAAACTCCAACTAATAATTGCATGGCTAAATTAATTGAATAAACTGCAGATCCAGCAGTTTCATATTGAATGGCAACTGGAGCTTAATTTTCCTCAAAGCGTCCTTTTGAACATTTTAGCATATTGAAAAATGGGATCCAGCTGAAAATAAAACAGTATATAATAAAGCTAATACTTTATAAACCCATTATTTATTAGGGCTTTTCTTCAACTTGCTTGGTTCGATTTTGGTAATTAACTTAGTATAACTTCCAGACCCTTTCTCTTGAATTTCACTTAATACAATATTAACTATAGTAAGTTTAATCTACTTTCTTTTATACTTAGCAAACGCGTATGTCATGCCTATTATACTTTATTCATAATTTAAAGAATACTTTTTTAGAAAGAAGATGCCTTTACTTTATTATATCAATTAGATATAGTTGATTATAATAACTGTTTTATGTAGAAAATTCACTAAGGTATATGAATGTATTTTTTTATTTAACACTTTTACTAACAATTTTTCTGCTCAAATAGCGCTTAAAAAATGTAAAAAGCAATGAAACCAAAAGAAACATCCCCGTATAAATATTGAATATTTAACAAACAATATCACTAATATGACTATAGAAAAGGAAACTTCATATTCAGTCAGAGAATTATGCCTTTTTTATAATAAATTTAATGATTTAATATAATCAATTATATCACATTTAATTTATTATACTATTACATCAAATAGTATACAACTATAAAGTAATTAAATATTAAAAATTTATATGGTTTGACTGTAAACCGATTACTTTGCTTGGCTTTGAAAATAAACTTACAAGTAATAGAGAACGACACTATATATTTTGTTTAGGATTTTATGATAATATATGTTGCAATCACCTGCATATAGCAACGATACATATTTATATGACTATAATATTTAAGTATAATGAGCAGTAGCTATTAAATTTTATAGAAATATTACAATCTATCACATCCAACTTTTTATTAAACTTATAATAAAACCATATATTAAAGCCAACGAAATACTATATACCTTAATGCCTTTTTGTTTTTTAAGCTTAATAAACGTAGGATATATTATCATGTGTATACCTTCATATGATACAACCTGGTCTTGAGCTTTTATTACTACTTTTTTACAACTACGTTTTTAAATAAAATAAAAATTTTATTCATATCTTGTTTCATGTTATTCAAGCTAATTATACATTTTGTCTTTAAAATGTTTTTTATAGATTACTCATCCTTGTGGAAGGTATAGTCTATTTGATATTAGGAAGATTTAAAGAGATCGAAGATATAGATATGTAAGAGTGAGGACTTTAGTCTGAATTAGGGGCAGCGGTGATTTTCAAAATCATTTTTCTAACTTTCAAATTAATGATGTTTATTGAGCAACAATGGATGAATAAATAGTCGTCAAATAAAGAACTTGTTACAATTAAATTGAAAAACGTTTGGTTTAAAGCATGTTAATATTTTTATGCCTGGAGGTTGAAGTTTTATTTTTTATTTATAAAAAATTTAGAATAATAATTTCATCATTATTTTCATTGTATAAAAATAATGCTTATGCTTTATAGGTATTTAATCGCATAATTTATTTTAATAGAAAATCAATTTAATCTAATAACTATAGACATTTTATTATTCTTTGGCCAAAGGTTGGAAGAAAGGAATACTATTAATAGCATCAGTGAATTTGGCTACTTGTTCTTCAGACTCTCTAACATCATCTTCGTCTAATCCTTCTTCTTCAATCCATGATTTTCTAATTGGTTTAAGCTTCTTGATTCTTTCTTTGGCAAATGGATTCACAGCTCTACCTTTATTAGCTTTTGCAACTTTAGCAATAATATCCTCCATAGTTAGATTAGCAAAGGTAGATAAAATAGGATTAGTATAAGTAGAAGGTAAAGTGATACTTCTACTATTTTTTCCACCCTTGTTAAATTGCCTTGGATAATCAGGATATGTATAACAGAAGAAATTAGATTCAGTATCAAGTGCATCTCCAGCAGTTAATAAGAAAGGTGACATTCTATCATCTTCGCTAACTCTTTGTCTATATCTTTTACCTTCATATTGATCTTCCTTTGGATGTTTCATTTGCCAGCGATACCATACTAAATCTATAAAAGTATGATGGAAGTAAAAAATAGGATCTAAAGGAGAGTACATAGTAGAAAAATCGGAAGGACGATCACCAATACTCATATGGGGATCACCGTGAAATCTTTCTACTAAATGAGCAAAAAATGAGAATCTAGGATCATTAATAGCAACCAGCATTTGTTCTGGTGAAGCAAAGCGACTAATTGTATTATCATCTCCTTGACCATCATCAAATTTCCTTGTCAAATAATGGGGGCTTGGGAAGTCAAAATAGGTATTATTAAATGGTCCATCAGTTAAACGATATTCTTCGTCAGGGTTTCCATTTTTTCCAAGAAAATCAAATATTTCACTTTTTTCTGGACTGTTAGCATCATAAGTCCAATCCCAGTAAGCTAAATGTACTCCTGGATCAATACGTTGTAATTCCATTTCAAAATACCTTAGAAAGATACGATGCCATGGATAAAATGTTGGTTTACCATGAGCAAATTTATTTGCCCTTTGATGAATACGTGCAAACTTTTCAAATCGACTTAATTTATCATTACTAAATGGATCAGGTTCCATTAATTTACGCATTGCATTTATTAATCTATTGCGTTCATCATCACTTAATTCACGTATTTCCTTACGTAAATGTGGGCTTTCACAGCGTCCAGCAGTTATCCCACTTATTAAAAGTCCACTTATAACCCAGTTTATTAATTTCATTAACCTTTTTTTTTAAGTACCAGCTTTTATTGATTAATTTATTAATTTCAAATTAATAAATAAATAAGCAAAAAATAATGTTAAAAAATTGATATTCTAGTATTTATAACAATAATAATAGAAGTTTACTTATTTATAATAATAGTCAATCTTAACTATCGTTTTGTTTATCCTTTTCTTTTTATATTCGATTTTAATTTTAGTTTGATTTTAGCTTATCTTTTTTTCTAGTAAATCAAATCAAGTCTTTCATTTTTAGTATCTAATGTAACTTTAGAAAATTGGACCAGCCATGTTGAAAAATCCCTCACTTTTTTATAATAAAATCCCTCACTTTTTGATTCAGACATTTATTTGATATCATTTTATATTTTATTATAACTTTATTTGATAGCACATCCATGCTACCTTTTATTTTTCATTATTTTATAATTGATTTTGAGCTTAAAAATCCTATTATTATCACAATATTAAATTTTATGTTAAAATAAACATAAAATGAAATCATATGAAAACAACAATGATACTATTAATAATAGTAAATAAGTAATAATAATTTACTAAAATTAATTTTTGATTTTTTTAATTATTAAATTGTGTCAATTTTAAAATAATCAAATAGCATTTATTTATTTAAAAGGTTTCTATAACTAAACATTAAATATTAATTAAAATAACAAGTAGAGCTAATTGCAGTTAGATGCTTTTATTTTTTAATTTGCTACTAATTCCTTTCATATCGAATTTTTAATAAGGCATTATATATGATTTATAAACTCGATATAAAAGATGTTGACAGCAAATTAAAGAAAGTAAAGGCATCTAACTGTAACCAGTTTTTACATCAATTAATAATCATATTACTATTTGGTGGTGTTTTTTTTGGTTTGATTACTTTTTCCATCTTTAAGCGCTAGTTGAGCGGAAAAATTGTTAGTAAATTCTTAAACACAAAAATACATCTCTATTTTTGTAAATAAAATACTTTTTATTTTAAATATATTCTATTATCATATTGACTATTAATAAATCTACACTATATATAATGAGTAAACAATATATATGATTTGATATCACTAATAGTTCTTAACCTTTTTAAACTATTAATTAGTCTAGTTAATTTTTTATTTTAAAATACTTTTCAATATTAAGCTATCACAATATATAATTTTTTTAATCTAAAGACTATAAACAATAATAATATCAAGTATATTATCTTAAAACCTAAACAATAAAGCAGTTTACCCATCCTCCCATAGTTCACGAATAAGTAATGATAGTTATTTTAAAATTAGTAATTTGGAGTATATAAAATCATTAATGATTATAAGGAGAATTAATATTTATTATAATTCAATTGTAGCAATTATTTATAGAAAACTGTTTTGTTTTATAAATCAAGTATAAAAAGATTTATATTGCGAAATTTATAAACTTTAATATTTACAAGTATAAAAAATACGAAAATGTATTACAACTAAACCAATTATCTAAAAACAAATGGAGATGTTTTTTTTGGTTTCATCACTTTTTCCATTTTTTAAGCATTGTTTGAGCGGAAAGATTGTTAGTAAATTCTTACACAAAAATACATCCCTATATTCTATTTCAAATAATAATAAATATTAACATTTTTAGTATTTGAAGTCAATGTTTCAAATGTTAAAGGTATAATTGATAGTTCAATACTTAAAGAAGATGACCTTTTAGTTACTGCAAAAGGTCAAAGTAAAGTGTTTTTATACTCTAAAGATGTACACTTAATATAATATAATACTGGTAGCTTTTTCGACCTCAAATATTGCCTTTAATAATAATTCTAAAAATAGTGTATGGATTTCAAGAACTATTTTAATTTAACTATACTTTTTATTGATAAGGTTGTTTTTTAAATAAATTTAAAGTATTATAATTAATATATTATTTATTCTTTTCTTTCTTTAAATTAAACAATACTTTTAATTAGAAATATTTACTTTATATATTGTAAGTTTATAATACAATTGGAATTTAGTTAACTTCATACAATACATAACATACTTTTAGCTATTATTATTTTTAAACATTTAACATTTTAAACATTAAAAGATCTAGAAACGTATTGATATAATAGATGATATCTATTTTGTATAATGACATATTAGTTTATCATTATGGTTTTTATAATAATGGTTTCTGGTTCTTTTGGTCTAGTTCATACTAAGCAGTGATTTGCACCATAGCTGCTTGATTTTAAAAAGAAATAATCTTTAAAGTGCGCTCTTTAGTATTTTTTCCTTTTGTTGCTATTACTTTATATAAAAGAGATCTGATTATTTTATTAATTTACTTTATAAATAAGAAAGCTAAAAATAAAAGTAAGAAACTTTTAGCGATCGGAGTATAATGGTATTAAATCATTTAGAATTAATACTATTCAATTTGTTTTTTCTAAATTATATATTATTCGCATTAAAATAAGTATATAAATTAAATTAAAAAATAATAACTCTATAATACAACGATAATCAAAAGTTGTCTATACTAATTTTAGCTAAGTGTTTAGTTTGATTTTAATTCCATTCAATTAATAATTAAATTAATACTAATATTAATATTAATATTAATATTCAATACCTTATTTCTTTGTTTTTATATTAAATTTAAAATCTAAACCCAACATTAAATTTAAGACCCAAAAGAAATATATTTGCTTTGATGCAAGTCCCTACTATCAAGTAATAATTAAAAAATAATATATCAGCTACAAGCACCACACAATGCGACTTATTCAATTCTGGAATAAGAGGGGAACATGGTAAAAAAAATAAGGAAAATAAAGGTGCAATTAAAGTAATAAACTAGTTATATTATAGAGTACAATACAAAAATTATATCAAAAACATCACTTTGTTAATAATAAACTTAAGTTTCTTTTTATTGAAATCAAATCATAATATTAATTCAAATGGACTTTTGGGGAAGACAATTTAACCTTTTAATTCGATTATGAATGTTCTTGTTTAATTAGAAATCTGACCATGAAGTCATTTTGTTTTAATTTGAATATTAAACTTAAAAATATGTAAATTTTAACTATTAGTAAGTTAACCTACTGTTTGTATTTATATACATATTATAAATAATGGGGTTAATTTGAAAGTATGGGGGGAAACCAAGAGAAACAATGAGTAATTAAGTCCAGTTACAAACTGAGATTTTCAAATATGTAGGAAAAACTGACTTAACTGACAATTGCCCCTTAATTAACTTTACCCATGTAAAGTAAAATTCAAGCGTGGTAACTTCACTCAACCCCAAAAATTTTTATACTAAAGTCATTCTTTTGCCATATGTTATTCATTTTTTATCCAAATTTGTGCTGCTAAATATTATTTCCTAGCCAAAATTTTCAGCTATTTACTTTGTTTTTTTAGGGAACAATAATTTGCCCAATAATAGTGGTTAAACTAGAGCCCTTATTCACTTTCATTGGTTTATGCCATGATCTATGAAAAGAATAGGTCATTCCACCCTCAATCATTGGTAGGACACTATCATGAGCTTAATAGAGATGATTTTAATTAAGTTGAGTTACCCACCTCAATAACTTCCCCTTAATTAACTACATGATATATACAATATAAAATAATTTTGAATTGAAATTTACCTTTGTTCGTTTCTTTCTCTTAATTTTTACTTTTAAGACATCTTAATCAATTATCATCTTTAACTTCTATTATTAATTTACAATATTAATAGTCAAAGCTTTATCAGCAACAATAATAATTGATTAATTGTCCATAAATTACGCTTACCCTTTTAGAATTATTTAAATAAAATATATAATATAATATAATATAATATGAAATTAAACATTTCCAATATACAATCAATTCAGCCATGTGCTCATAATATGGAATGTAAACAAGCAGGTTGTAATTCCTGTCGAAACTTTAGTAATGTGGAAGATAACTTATTAAAAATGGATTCTTTATATGGTGCCAGTTTTACTCCATGGTTGAAAAATGAAGAAAATGTCATGGTTACAGCTACTTATTTACAACGAGTATGTAATGAATATTGTTTTCCAAGAATTGTTACAGCTATACGTTGGTTAGAAAAAGGATGGAAACCAGATTCTACCGCTTGGTTAATTAAACATATTACTCAACATTGGGGTACAGGCAATCGATGCTCAACAGAAAAAATTGATATTGCTAGAGCTATATTTATACAGTGCCTTATGGAACAATGGACAAAACAAAAGAAGGGAGAATTTGTACCAATATTTTTAGATCTGACTTATCCAAATTCGAACCCACGTCGACTAGTATTTTTAAAAACATTATTTGATAAAATGGATTTTGAAGAATTAACCGAGTTATTTTCCATTATGGGTTCAGGGTTAGATTATAGTACTAAAGTAGTTATTCTTCAAATGGCCGCTGGTAGAAATAATAAACTTAAAGCCAAACGTCAAGTAGAAACTCATACTACAGAAGAATCACCAAAGAAGACAAAATGTTATGAATCTATACCATCTAATAACTCATTGGGTTTAGTCATGACATCTGAAGAAAACCATCATATGAATGAGTCTTTAGAAGATATATTTGAAAATGTTAATACTACTAGTATAAATAATATTTCATTAATAGATAATACAACCAACTCTAGTATTTATAATAAAACCCTGAACTGATTCCTCTCGCTTTCTCTCTCCTTTGTTGAGTTAATTTCTTTTCTAATTGTAATTTAATAGTGATTTAGTCTAATTGAATATTATACATTAATCGTAATATGACATGAAAGGAGTTCAATTTCGATTATAGATGTAATAAAGTTTATTATTTTTTATAAGTATTGCTATTATTACTATTATTTTTACTATTGTTAATTTTATTATTTTTTCATCAAGTGTAATTCAAATTCACCCTTTTAATTATTACATCTTGCTTCTTTTTAAATTAAAGCCATATAAAAAAACCCGCTGTGTTTTTCTAAGCAGAGAATTTAAAAATGCGCAATTTGATTTGGTTTTAAAAGCGTATGGGTTATAAAAAGGCCGATTTTTTAATTTTAAAATTTTAAAAAGCCTAGATTTATTTAAAAATAAAAGTTAAAAATAGCATTAAGGAGAGAAATTTAAAGCCATAAAACTTAGTATACCATTTATAAAGTAATTAAAATGACAAACTATGAAATCTATTATTAAAACATATTAAATTTTATTATTGGATATTTAATATTGAAAAATAAGATGTTTTTTATCTTTGAATATATATAAATAATTGTTATAGTATAAAATCGATTGATTTTTTCATTGTAGAATAAAATTGATTTTCATTTTTCTTTCTCCTTTCATTTCTCCTTTTTTTTCTTTTGAGATTATTAATACTGCTGCTTAATATTAATAGATTTATTCACACCATGCTTTCCATTATTATTTTATCTTTATATGTAACTTGTTTTATATTTACTATCCAATTTCTATCATTCTCATACTATCCGATTATTATTTTTCAAACTTATTATTCAAAATTTTAAACAATTCATAAAAAAGCGTTTTTGTAGCGGATCTGATTTTTATCTTAAAAAGTTTACAAGACCTTAATATTTTATTTTTTCTATCAGTTGAAATACTTGAACTTTTATACATACATTAATTGAAACATTTATATTAAAAAATACGTATAATGCGTAACTCGTTTAGTAGTGTGCTCAATATATAATGAGGGGTATATTTTATAATATGGTGTATAAAATAGCTTGTATAATTTATAGCACAGCTGTGCTATTAGTTATCAATGAATTTATAATAAAATGTGATAAGCTGAATGATAATATTAAATTTAACAATATAGCTATAGAATAATATTTTATATAATCAACAAAACATATTTGGGTATGTATTTATTTTCAGCACATTATAAATTTTTTAAATTTCGTCCTATAAAAAATAGTTAAAAAACATATGGGAATGTTTTTTTTGGCTTCATCACTTTTTCCATCTTTTAAGCGCTATTTAAGTGGAAAAATCGTTAGTAAAACTCTTAAACACAAAAATACATCCCCATATTACCTTTTAAAATCTCAAACCAAGGCAAAGCTCCTAAGTGTCTTACCATTAAAAGTAAGAAAAGCTAGAGATAAGTTAAGCGTTACATAGATCAAAGTAAATATACTGTGACATAACAACAATAGAAACTAAAAAAACGAGAGAAAATACTTGACCTAAGATATCAGTTTACTTTTAAGTAAATTATACAATAACTCAAAACGAATTCGTAAAATAAACTTAAATAAGAATGACGTCCATGTTTGAGGTATAATTAAAAAAAAGGAACTTTGTTGTATTAATGTATTGAAAGGGTCATCAGGGAGTTGAACCTTGGACTTCTCGCACCCAAAGCGATAACCACAGCACTAAACCACTAAGCTATTCATTAAGATCAAATTAATAATTTACATTGTTTTAGTAAATAGTCAATATTTTGAACATGAAAATAGGTAAGATACTCAAATGGGGATTGTACAGTTTCTCTAAATCATTGTTAATTTTTCCAGTCTAATGTTTTATGCTAGTTAATATAATAAAAGGATCCTGATATTGTACTACCATTTTTTTTAAACTTAAAGTTTTTTAAACTAAGACAATTCAGCTTATTTCAAACATTAAAATTTGAATTAAATTAAATTTCAACGCAATCAAAAAAGCATCCCTTTTTTATAGAAAAAAACTCAAAATAAATTATGTTACCATCAAGTTTTAAAAACAATATCAACCGATTACTCTTCAAAAGACAATTCATAAATTTACCACGATGGACTCATAATAAAACCAACATCCACAAGAAGTCATTGAACTATTTTTATCCCTTGTTATTATTAACCAGTGGTTTAACTACAATTTATTATCTTAATACCAACACTTCACTTTTCATGAAAATAGCATTAAGTTCAACGAATACACAAGATATATATAATTTCATCAATTTATGTTATCAAAATGATTTATCATCTATCGAACGGGAACTCAAAGATCAATATAATTTAAACGAGCCACATCAATTAGGATGGTATCCATTGCATGTAGCAGCAGTTAAAAATAACTTAGAATTAATCAAGTTATTATTGAAATACAAAGCTAATGTAAATTGTGAAGATCAATTTCAGTTTGCGAATTATTGTAAAGGAACATCAAATGCTATGGGATTACATAAAATTATCTTTGAAAGAGAAAGGTTTTGTAATTTGATTCGAGTAGACGCTCAAACTTTTGGATTTACGGTAAGTAAAGATTGTAGATTTTAATTAGTAGAAAAAAAAAGACTTTTTTAATAAATTTTAATTTAATAGCCTTTACATTACGCTTGTTTTAATGGAAATTTCGAAATTATTCAATTACTAACAGAACATGGTGCTGATCCTACTAAAATGGATCAGAATGGTTATGTAGCTAAAGATTATTTGGATAATAAATTAAGAGATTATAATAATATTGTTAATCATTTGAATAGTAAATCATATATGTAATATATAAAGAAATAAATCAACAACAACCTTTAATTGTTTAGGTGTTGAGAAAAAACAAAAAGAAGATAAAGAAAGAAGGGAAAAAGAGATTAGAAAAAAGTGTAATTTTTTAAGCTTTATTTGTTAAAATTTTAGTTTATTTAGTTTTTATTTAGTTCCTATAGAACAACAATTACACGCCAAAATAGTTGGACAAGTAACGCCAATCAATGCTGTAGCCTCAGCAATAAGAAGGAAAGAGAATGGTAATCATAATATTATAAATAACAATAAAAATAAAAATAAACCCTAATAAATTTTAATTAGGTTGGTATGATGAAGATAAGCCGTTAGTATTTTTATTTTTAGGCTCTTCAGGAGTAGGAAAAACAGAGTTGGCTAAACAGATAGCTAATTATACGCATAAAAATAATGAAATCAATGGTTTTATAAGGATGGACATGTCGGAGTTTCAATCAAAACATGAGGTGGCAAAGTTTATTGGATCTCCACCAGGTTATGTGGTAGAATTTTTTATTTCTTTTTTTAGCTGTTATTTTTTTAATTAGTATTTTTTGTTAGGGCTATGAAGAAGGTGGTCAATTAACTGAAAAATTGAGTCAATGTAAGAGAATATACAAAAACTAAATTAATAATATAATAATTAAATTTTTAGGTCCAAATGCAGTTGTATTATTAGACGAAGTAGAAAAAGCACATCCAGATGTATTAACTGTTATGTTACAAGTATTTGATGAAGGTAGATTAACAGATGGAAAGGTAATAAAGATAATATATTTATTAGTAGTTATTTTATATGATATTTTTATAGGGTACTATTGTAAATTGTAAAGATGCTATTTTTATTATGACATCGAATTTAGCTCAACAAGAAATTGCTGAAGAAGCTCAGATTTTAAGAAAAGAAGCTAGGTTAAGGGATTTAGATATTAATAATATTAATAAGGATAGTAATAATAAGGATAATACAACTATTGTAAAAGATAATAATAAGGAGGATAAGAATATATTTAGTAATTTATATAAAGGCATATACAACAGTAATGGTAATAGGGACAAGGAAAATACAGTAAATGTCACTAAAGATAAAAATTCAAATAATGAATTAACAACAATAAATAATAGAACAATTATTCAAGAAAATAAAAATGAAATGAAATTAAGTAAAAATTTCATCGATAGTATAATCTACCCAATATTAAGACATCATTTTAAACGGGATGAATTTTTGGGTAGAATTTCCGAAATTTTATATTTTTTACCATTTGATGAAGTGGAACTAATTACTATTGTTGAGATGGAATTAAATAAATGGGGAAAAAAGGTATGATATAATATAATATAATATAATATAATATAATATAATATTTATTATTATTATTTGTTAGGCTAAATCTAAACATAATATAACATTAACATGGAGTCAAGAAGTAATTAAAGAATTAAGTAAGGGCTATAATTATCGATATGGTGCACGCTCTATTCAACATGAAGTAGAACAAAGGGTAATTAATGTACTTGCTAAAGCGTATGAATTAGATCAAATTAAAAAAGGCAATAAGATCTTTTTATCTTTAAATGAAGAAGCATTAGTTCAATTAAATATTGAAAAATAAAATAAAAAAATAAAAATAAAATATATATATATGCTTTTATTTTATTTAAAAAAATAATTTAATTTAACTAAATTAACCATTTCATACCATTGTTGTTGTTCTATTATATTATTGTAAGCTGGTAAATTAATTTGATTTTGTTTATCAGATAAAAATTGATGAATATCTGAAAAGTTATATTTATAATAATTTAATAACAAAGAAAAAGCAATCTTGGGTTCTTTGTTTATAAATAGTAATTTATTATTTATACATAATATTAAAAACGATTTAAATTTATTAAAGGCCTCTAATGTATTTAATTCAGAATATTGTTGCATTAAATAACTGTAGATTAAACTACTATTGATGGTTAATTGTTGAATTATATCGGATATCTCATGTTCTTTTTCTTTTTTTTTGAAATATTGTAAATCATTTATTTGTGTTGTTATTTGCTCTATTTGGCTTGTTTCTTCCTTTGTATCTATATCACATCTTACTCCTGTTTCTAATTCACTAAAACAACCAGTACAACTATTACAACTCATTTCTTTTTAATATTAATAAATTTATAAACTAAATTTATTTTGAAGAATAAAAGAAATAAGGTTTTACAATTTAAATTAGTAATTTCAAATACTATTCTAATTAAAAAACATAACAAGAAATTAATAAAAAAACGGACATTTAATTTCTATTTTTCTATTTTTTTAAAGCTTATCTTTTTAAATAAAGAAGTTTCAAATATAAATCATGTCTCCCAGTATAGTAGATCAAAAGTATACATTTATTAGAGAATTAGGACAAGGAGCTTATGGTGTTGTTTGGTAATATTTTAATACTATTAACATAATTAAAGGACATATAAAAAAGAAAAAAGACAATGAGACTAAATTTTTATATTTTTATATAGTGCAGCCACCTCAGTAGCAAGCGGTGAAGAGGTAGCCGTTAAAAAAGTAACTAAAGTATTTGAAAAACCTTTATTAACTAAAAGAGCATTGAGAGAAATTAAGTTATTAAGACATTTTTCGGGCCATGAAAATGTAAGTTGTTGTAAATTTTATGATATTTTTTATTAGTTTGATGTAAATATTTGATTCTATTATACTACATTTACTACTACATTTAATAATGATCTTTATATTATATATAGATAACCTCCATCTTAGATATGGAAATTGATGATGTTAATAATTTTGATGAGATGTAAGTTATACTATTTTCTTTTAAAAAAACAATAGCTTGATAAAACTCTACAAACATAGTTATTTAGTTCAAGAATTAATGGAAGCTGATTTACATCAGATTATACGTTCACAACAATCTTTAACTGATTCTCATTTTCAATATTTTATCTATCAAATTTGTCGTGGTTTAAAATATATTCATTCAGCTAATGTAATCCATAGAGATTTAAAACCTGGTAAGAAAAATTAACTTTCTTATTTAATACTTTATTAATATTGAAATTTTTATAGGGAACTTATTAGTTAACGCTGATTGTGAGTTGAAGGTAAAAGCCATATGAATAATTAATTAATTAATTTAATAAAAAAGATATGTGATTTTGGATTAGCTCGAGGGCTTTCAATGGAACCAGAAACTGGAGGTGTAATGACTGAATATGTAGCTACTCGTTGGTATCGTGCACCAGAAATTATGTTATCCAATTTGGCTTATACAAAAGCAAGTAAGTTTTATTTCTATTCAACTATTTGTTACTATTAAGAATAGTTATTTATTTTTAATTTTCAGTTGATATGTGGTCCGTTGGTTGTATTTTTGCAGAAATTATGGGTGGTAAACCTTTGTTTAAAGGAAGGGATTGTAAGTTTTATTTTATGAAATTATATAAGTATTTTGTATTTATTTACTTATTTTATATTTATTTACTTATTTTATTATTAAATGTAGATGTTGATCAATTAAAACAAATATTGGGAACATTAGGTACACCTGATGAAGAAACATTAAAAAGAATAGGAAGTGAAAGGGTAAGTATAAATAGTAATAACAATAATAAAACATATTCACTTATTTATAATATAATATTTTTGATAAATAGGCACAAGAATATATACGTAGTTTACCTTATAGTCAAAAGATACCTTTTCAACAAATATTACCAAGAGCTTCACCATTAGCTATTGATTTATTAGAAAAAATGTTAGAATTGGATTATACAAAAAGAATTAATGCTGAAGATGCTTTAGCTCATCCTTATTTAGTTTCATATCATGAACCTGAAGATGAAGTAAGTATATTTTTTAATTATATTTTAAAATAGTAATTTAATTTTTGTTTTTAAATTAGCCCAATCATCCACAAACATTTGATTTTTCTTTTGAAACAGTAAATTCAATGGAACAAATGAAAGGTAATAATATTATTTTGATATAATAATAATAATAATAATATAATATAATATAATATTTATTTATTTTCTATAGAAATGATCATTAATGAAGTGAAAAATTTTAAACAACAATTATCAGGATTAAATTCGGATGTATAATTCTTTTAATATTTTTTTATTATGTTCTACTATTAAATGAAATAATATACGTTATTAAGTTTTATAAGCTTATTTTTTTTGCCCCACTTCTTTTTTATAACTGATTGTTTTTGAACTTTATTATTTAGACCAATCATCGATCAAGATTAGAATTTCAAAACATTGTAATAAATTAACATCTGTTAAATTCTAAGTTAAAATTGCAGATTATTTTTTTTACATTATAAAAAACTTTAAAAAATTATAAAAAAAACTTTAAAAATGGCTGAGTCTGCTGCATCCTTAATAGTTGCCGTAGTTATATTATTTTTAGTATTTCGTTGGGTATTAGGTAAAAACTTTATAAAAAATAAATATAAAACTCAATTTAGTTTCCATTGACTCTAGGCTCCAATAACAATATACCAGGAGAAAATAGCGGGCGAGGAGGTATCAATGGTGTTAGGAGAAGAACTATAACTCCTGACATGGTAATTTATAAATACTTTTGTTAATCTATATTTTAATATTAAACAAAAATTTCAATTCTTAGGTCGAAAGCGTGAAAAACATGTTTCCTGAAGTATCAACAGCAGCTATACAAGCAGATTTAGCATTAACAGGTTCTGTAGAATTAACATGTGAAAAGATTTTAGCTAATGGCGGTTTACCAATGGTAAGGAAAATTTTGTTTTTGTAAATGAAATTAGTTTTTTATTTTTCTATTTTTTAGCCTGAACAATTACTACCAAGAACAGGTAGAGCTGGAGGAGATAATACTACCGTTAATGAAATAAATTCTAATAGTAATAATAATGATAATAATTTAAGAAATAGAAGACAAACTGGAGAAGGTTTATCACGTTCAACAAATACTTCGAATAGCAGCGCAGATAGTGTTAATTTAGCCGAAAAATATTTGAGCAATGTAGAAGAAAGTAGTATTGCCGAACCAGTTAAAGAATGGAGTAATGATAGTGAAAAACGACAAGAATTATTTTTAAAAAGAAAACAGTTTATGGTATTGGAAGCTAGAAGGTAAGGATATAAAATAGAATGTTTATTTGTTATCAAAGTTTATTGACTTTTTATTAGGAAGTTTTTGGAAAATCAAAAAAAGAATTAAATTTTGTATGCTGGATATTGAATATTATTATCACTTTGTCTATTTTATGCCATGTTTATTATGAAGTTTTGTAATTTTATTAAAAATAATAGCTTGTTTATAATATTAAAGTTTATTTTGTAAGTTTAAAGTCACATAATATTTTAAGCTTATCAAAGTAAAACTAAATAATAGTTAATTTATGTTAAGTTTAAATAATGTATTTAGTTATTTATTATTCGATATTTTAAATTTTATAAAAAATAAATATTATTATTATTTTATTTTTGTTCTCCCAAATTTTTATTTTTATTTATTAAAATATTATTCTTTTAATAAGACTAAAGCTTTGTTTAAATCCTTTGACTTTTACTATACTTTTGTATATTAAACTATTGTTCTCGTTTTATTTATTTTATGAAAATAATAACAAAAGAAAACATTGAAGCTTTATCATACATTAGCTATAACCTCGACTCTGTAAACCTTATTGTACTAAATAACAAACTAATTTACCAAAACAACAAAACTTAGCATTTGACTTTAACCAATAAGATTTTATTTTGTAATTTAGATAACATCACCATTTAAAAAGTTGATAAACAAAGTAAACTTTTAAAGCAAATTTCATTTTTTAACTAAGAAATAAATAAATATAATGCCAATTTCTATCATTGGGTATTTAGAAAAGGTAAAAGGTTAAATAACTCATGATTAACTTGTAAATATTAACTTAATCTTCTTCTTTTCTCTTTTTATCATTTCAGTTTACTTCCAGTGACAATGATTTTCGATATATGGCCGTTAACGATTTGTTAACTGAGCTTAATCAATATAAAGGACCAATCGAAGCACAAGTGTGTACTCAAATTATTGAAGGTTTAGTAAGATTGATTATTGAAGAACAGAGTACTAGCGAGGTTAAAAATTTAGCTATTAAATGGTAAAGTGTTTAAATCAAAGATTCTATAGTGAAAAATTTAATTTAAATTTCACTTTTAGTTTAGGACCATTATGTAATTATTTAAACCATGATTTATTATCTACTTTATTTTCAAAAACATTGGCTATGTTGGAAAATAATAAAGAAGAAATCGTCGAATTAGGGGGACTTAGTAGGTTCATTCATAAAAATAATTGAAACAGACTTTATTCTTTTTAGCTTTAAAAACAGTAGTTAATAGTTTGGGTCCACAAAACAGTGATAGTTTGGTAAAAATTAAAGATACATTTCGAAAATTAATCATATTATTGAAACAAGTAATACTATTATATTAGCTATAATATAAGCAATAATATACTAATAAGCTTATTTTAAATAGGACAATAATTATAGTCGTCAATATGATATCATTGAAATTTTAATTGAATTATTAAATAAATATGGTTCTACTATTTTAGCTACTTTTGATGGTAATCCAGATGAACAAATTCAAACTTTATCTATGGATTCTATCTTTCCATTACTTTCTCATTCACGTCCCGGACTCAAAAAGAAAGCTTCTATTTGTTTAGGTAATTATTTATAGTAATAGTAACAAGAATTATTTATTTATTTATTTATTTATTTATTCATTTAAAAATAGGTGCTTTATCTTCCCATTTAAAAGAATCTCTTTTTGTTAGTTTGGTTCAAAAGCTTAGTGATTTATATAAGATTGAAGATACAGACACTATTTCAGATTCACAAAAAGAACAATCTATTATTGTTATTCAATCTTTTTCAATGTTATGTCGTTCGGATCCAGCTAGAACTGGCCCTTATTTAAAGACTATTATTCCAGTTATTCTTCAACATTCATCATTACAAGATGATACATTAACAGAACAATGTTTACATGTAAAAAAAAAAATTATTTTTATTTTGAAGTTTAAATATTTATTAACTTTTGATTTGTAGGCATTAGAAATCTTTACTTTATTTTGTCCAAAAGAAATTGATACTTTTTATTCTCAAGTAGCTAAACTTTGTCTCAATTATATTAATTATGATCCCAATTATATTGAAGATGATGATGATAATATGGATGACTCAGCAGAAGATGAATTTGATGAATTTGATGATGAATTTGATGATGATGATGATACATGGAAATTAAGAAGATTAAGTGCTAAAGTATTACAAGCTTTAGTAACAGTAAATATTAATCAACTTAGTTATTTTTATGAAAAAGTAGCGCCTATTTTAATTAAAAGATTTTCGGAAAGAGAAGAAACAGTACGTATTGAAATCATACAAGCTTTTATCGCCCTTTTAAAACAAACAAATAGTTTAAATCATTACTGTTTAAATGAATTAAATAACGACCAAACCGAAATAGTTGAAAAAGAAGATGATAATATAAAGAGACGTAAGTTATCCCCTCAAATGATAGAAGAAGAAAATCAATATGAAAAATTAAAACAATTATTATTAATAAATTTAAGTAATATTGTACAAAAGATATCGGATCAAATTAATAGTGGACAATTACCTACTCAACAAATTAGTATTAAATTGTTAACTCAGCTTACAATTACTCTACCCAATCAACTTGGTAGTTATATTGAAGATATAAAATCAAATATTACTTTTATTTATTCATCAAATATACAACAGAAAGTAAAAAGTAATCCAGTGGAATATATTACACTTAAAAAAGAAAGTTTATATTTTATTCGAGAACTTTTAAAAACTCATGATTATAAATTATTTGAAAACCATATCTCTTGGCTATGTCCAATTATTATAAATGCAATGAAAGATCCTTCCAATAAATATTTTAATGAATCATTCTCAGCATGTATTGAATTTATTAAAATAATACTTCCAATTAATCAATTAGATGGCACATTATTAGTTAACTTTGACTTATACGGAGAATATATAAGAAACATTTATCAAACTTTATTAGATTTTATTGTTAATGGGAATAAAGAGAATGTATCAAGAGAACGCAGTATTAAGATGATTGGTCTATTATTTAATCATTCTGGTAATTATATGCTATCTGAATTAAAAACTTGTGTTTCTTTCCTTGATCAACTTAATATCTCTGAATTATATGCATTACCTATCCTTCAAGCTTATACTACTATTTTGGAATCAAATCGATTTGATTGGACTCAAATCCAAAAGGGATCAACAATTTTAATTACTTTTATTAAAGTACTTCACGATATTTTAAGTAACCTTAAAAGAGAAAATCGTAGCCTTAAATTAGCTACTCTAACTTATATTGCTAGTTTAATTAGTAAATTTGGTAATCATTTTGAATTAAAATCGTATGAATTATTATTAGTTGAATTCAAGGATGTATTGACTACTTTCGAATTACAAGAACTTATTATTGGTATTCAAATATTAGATAATATGATTTCACTTCAATTAGATTCAAGTATACGTCATCATAATATTAAACTGTTAGGTGAAGATAGCTTTTGGTCATCAATGGTTGTTATTCCAAATTCCATTCATCTTCAAGGGATTGCTACTGAGACTTATAGTCAATTATTAATTAAAATCATCTTTATTGCCAATGAAGCTCAATTAAATATTACTACTATAAGTAAAAATTATATTGATGCTTTTTATTCCCCAGTAGTACAAATGAAAGATAAACCCATTCAAAAACAAATATTAATCAATTTATCCCGTTGTATTAGTAGTGTTATGATTGGTTATACTAAATGTATTCAAGATGGTTATACTCAATTTATTACTCCTTTTATTACCATCATCAGGGATAATAATTCATCACCAGCCTTACGTCATATCTCCTTTTTAGTTTTAGGTCACCTTAGCTTCAACTTTAATTTATCCAATCATATTGATTTATTCAATGAATGTTTAGAAGCATTTAGAGATTCTAACTCAGAACTTCGGACTGCAGCAGCATATGCTTTAGGATGTTATACAGCTAGTAATTTTGAAGAAGTAATTGAAAAGCTAATTGAAAAGATTCATACATTAAAAGAAGAGAGATACTTTTTACTTTTATCTTTAAAGGAAGCAATAACATATTATATTACTAAAGATAGTTTATTTGATCAACAACAAATTGAAAGTTATAGTGAAAAATTATGGCAAGTTTTAATCGAAGATTCTTTTTCTCAAGATCATGAAGAAAGTAGTCAGAATTTAATTGCAGAATGTATTGGTAAATTAAGTAGTATGAAACCAGATAAATTTTTACCAATTCTTGAACAAAAGATTAAGAGTAATAATGAAAGTATACGTAATATAATTATTATATCTATTAGATATATGAATTTCAATGAAGATAATGAATTTATTGAAAAGTTCCAAAGATATATATTAAGCTTTTTATCTTTATTAAAAGATGATTCTTTACAAGTAAGAAAACAAAGTATATTAAGTTTAACTTCAGTAGCTCATCAAATACCGTTTATTATTAATAAACATTTGAAACAAATCTTACCATTAATCTTCCAAGAAACAACAATTAAACCAGAATTAATTCGATTTGTTGATATGGGATTACAAAAGATTAAAGTAGATGATGGTTTAGAAAATCGTAAAGCCAGTTATGAATGTTTGTATACATTATTAGATACCAGTTTACAATATCTTAATATCGAAGAATTAATTACAGGTCCTATTTTATCTGGATTAAAAGATCAACATGAGATTAAATTAATTTGTCACTTATTTTTATTAAGATTTACTAAAATGACACCAAACTATTTAATTCAATATTTAGAAACTATATCCCAAGCCTTTTTATCTGATTTAAATATTAAAGTTAAAGATAATGGGTACAAACAAGAGAAAAATCAAAGGGAAGAACTAGTACGTTCTATTATTAAAGTATTTGTTACTTTAAGTAATGAACTTAATATTCATATTATGGTACCAGGCTTTGAAGCCCTTAATAAAATGGTTAAGAATCCAGAAGGAGGGTATTATTTGGAATATAAGGAGGTGTTAAATCAATTTCAAACGGGATCCAAATAAATAAATATGTATTTTTCTTTACTTTTTATTATTTTTGAAATTAAATACTTTGTACTTTTATTGTCTTTTAGGCTAAATGAGATTTAACAAATAAATAAACATAACATACATTATAAAAATAAGGTTAAATTATATAATAGTATATAAATAAATGAAGAGTAATGAAATGAACTAAAAAACTATTAAAAAAGAAAACTGGTTTTACTTTTTTAATTAAATGCACCACCTAACATCACACACTCACTTTCAGCAATTGAAGGTAAACGACGACCGAATTTAGCAGGTAATTGGTTTTCTTCAATAAAATAAACATTGGTACCGAAATTATCAGTATAACTCTCTTTTGATGAAGTTGCTTTTTGATTTATTTGTTTTGTTGATACTGATGAAGCCCCCGATTTTGATTGTAAATTCAATAACTTTCTCGAACCTAAAAAGTGGATCATAGGTTGATGACGCTTTGGTATTTTTACTTGGGCAAAAAGAGCTCTTGTTAAGTTCATGTTTATATATATATGTATATATTAGCCTTTGAAGTTAGGTTAAAGTTTGTAATTTTAATAGCAAAAAAGTTAAAAAAATTGAATTTTGCTGGTGATAGAGTATAAGTCTTTTGGTTTTTATGAAGCTTAACTTTCATTGGTTGGTTCATTTTAGCTTTTTTTTCAAAAGTTTTTTAATAGATAGATCTTTTAAAAAGAATTTTTTTAGTAAATAGTGAAATTCAAGAATATTGTTTCGTTATTTTGACCATTTTTTGTTCAGAATAAATTTTAGAAATGTTTTTGTTTAAAAACTAAAGCCAAAAAAATATTCCCTTATGAAGTTAGAGATTCTACTTTAATAAATAAGCCAAAAGTAACTTAATAAACACAGCATTTAACTTCAGCTTATTAACCTTTCAAATATCATGGATCATGGATGAGTCAATCTCACTATACTTTTTTCATGCAAAAGTATAATCATGACGAGTTAGACTCGCAAAATTCTTTCATTCTAAGATTTACTTTGATGATTATGATGAGTCTAATCGTGAAACGTCCCGGTTTAGCAGCAAATTATGTTTGTTAGAGACAGTTTTTTGAAAAACTTGGTACTCAAAGGGTTACTAATAGATACTAATAAATGATTTGCTGTAGATTAAATGAATAGATTAGCATAAGTTTAAGGGAATAAAAAGAATTAATTTCTTATAGAAATAATTGGATAAAAATAACACTAAATTTATTAACTGATTACAAATAAATGTTATAACCTTAGTTATATTGAATTTGAAAGTTCAATCAACAACCACAAGGACGTTTAGTTGATCCATAACTACGGAAGCGAGAGAATATTAAAGTGCCTAAAGTAATGCCTAAAATAACAGCAAAAAATAAGCCAACATTAAATGTCATTGAAACTAACATTAATAAATAAGCAATTGATGACTCAAAAAATTGAAAGATGGCACGATAAGTATCAATAGTAAATTGTCTTCTAGAATATGAATTCAATTTATCAATACTTTCTTCTGTCCATATAACTTCAAATTTACTTCTAATTGTTAAAAGAAGTTCATAAATAATACCAAACACAACAATAGCAATAAAAGTTCCTGCATATTGTCCAGCAGTGCGTGGTACCCATTCTTTGAAAAGTACATAATCTGCAAAACCAGTATGGAAATACATACGCATCTGTGGCGCTGCATCACCTTCTCCATTCATTTGACAGTAAGGTAGATTGTTTTGCGCCTTTCCATCTACAGAGCCTGGACACATCTTCTTCCAATCTGAACATTGATCCATTTCAGGCATTGCTTGACATAATTGAGAATAAACACCAAGTAAATCACAGTTAGCATAAAATGAAGTTGTAGCACATTTTTCACATCCATCCATAGTCATTTCGTTACAGATAGATTTGACTTGTTTATTAACAGTTTCGGTGTTTGGTAAATTTGAGATAGGAAGTTTATCTTTACATTGTGGAACTAGGGAGCCTTGTTTACATAATGATACGTAATTTTTACATCCACCCATACCAGGCATATCACTTTTACATACATCAGCCAAGGTTGAAAACGAGTCACAATAAGCCTCTTGTTGAAGTTGAGTGGAATTGCCACATAAACTGCGAATAGAACAGCCTGGCATATAAGGCATATTACGACATAAATTTACCATATCGGCTTCAATATTTTCATTACTATACACATAGTTTGAACAACTTGAATCAGTTGGATTTGAAATACAGTCGCCATTAGTACTATTTAAAAATGGGAGAATTAAAGATGCTAATTTTAATAAACGATTGGAAAGTCTCATTATAGTAGTTTACTATTAAACAAAAATAGTTAATAAAAAAATTAATGAAAGGAATTAAGAAATACCTAATTTACAATGAAAATTTTAATTTTCAATTTTAAAAAAAAGAAATAAAGGTCATGGAAAGAAAAGAAGCTTTTTAAATAATAGTTGTTTTCTAAAGCTTCTTTTTAAGTACTTAATTAGGAAGCCCCCGAAATCAAACCCAATTAGATTGAGAATTATTGCCTTTAGATAGCTTATCATTGGACTTTTAAAATGTTTGAAATTAGTACACCTACTTGAAACAAAAAGATTATTCTATTGGAATAAATCGAAGGAAGAATTTGTTCAAAATAAGCGACGTAGCCAATTATAAGTTTTAGTTGATTTCATACATTTACGATTAAGATTTTATTTAATTTGGAAATATTCTAGAAGCTTTCATAAATCTACTTAGTTTTATGATTAAGCATTAAACCCGATGAGTTGGTCATCTATTAAGGTTAAAAGTATGGTGTGATCTGTTTGAAGAGAAAAGAGGTTTTAAGGTTTATTATTTTGATTGATTAGCGGTTAGCATCTTTTAAACAAAGAAAATCGAAAATTAATTTTACAATTTTAACAAAAGTATTTATTACATCAAGTTTAATATACAATTTAATATTACAAAACTATATCTTTAATTATCAAAAGATATTTTTACTTTTATTTGTATACAAAACTAAAGCAAATTAACTATCATCAATTGATTTATTTGTAGATTTAAATGATATTACTAAGGAAAATTAATTTTATTTTTTAAAACCAGGGGTTGTATTTATTATAACAAACTGTTTATAGTTATTTGAAATAAACATGTTGACTCAAAAACTTATGATTCGACAAAATGCTTATAAATTAATTTTAGTTATTGAATTCCATAAGAAGTAAATAAATTATGTGCAGATTATTAAAGTTGTTTGTATATAAAATTAAGTAAATTTTCTTTAATACATAAAGTTGATATGTTGTTCATACAAAGTAGCTGTTTAGGATAATACAATCTAAAAGATTAGTACTTTAAGATAATAAATTTTAAATAGTAGTTTATTATAATCAATAAGAATATTAAAAAACGTATCAATTATATCATTTTTAATTTATTTAAAGGGCAATATTCATCAACAAAAAGTTTAGTCAAGTTAAAATATTTCCTAAAACCTATACATTATTTTTAGAATCATCACTAAAGACAAGGTATTTGAGATTGGAGAAATTACAACTAACATTTTGTACTAATTTAGCATATTTAAAATATAAAAATACTTTATTTGAACCCTCTACAGTAACTAAAAGGTTGCTATTTTTAACTAGTAAACTAGCAGTTATTTTTTTAGTATTTGGAACATTAGCTGCAGATACTGAGGTTTCACTTCGTTTTTATCAAAAATAGAACATTTAAGAACAGCTCCACCTTTACCATAAAAGGTTGAATCTTTAGCATCGTTGATAGCAGAAGTATCAGCCTTTTGAAGATTTATTATAACTTTGAGTGCAATTGAGCCATTACAAAGAAACAGAATGTCATATGTAGTACTAGCTAGTAAAGTTCCATGATTATTTATAGCTAACCCAGATATTTGATTTTTAGATAATTGACTAAAATCATAATAAACTTTTCTATTTTGATAAGTACCACCAAGTATATCTTCAATATAAATTTTCTTATATTTAAAATCAGCAAAATAAATAGATTTTCCATTTACAATAGTTGCCACCGGCTTATAGCTTCCAGTTTCCTCAGATCGAATTCTTAATACTTCTGTAAAGCCATCAATAATCTTAATGTAACCATCATCAAAAAGTTTAGTATTATGAAAGAATGTATAGTTTACTCTGTCATTCGAATCATAAAGAAGACTATTTGCTAGAGAATTTTAATTGGAATCATCTAAATAATTTCTGATTTGTAAACCAGCGATTAATGGAGTGAAAAGTAAAGTTAATGAGATTGATTTCACAAGTTGTTTAAATTGATAAAAGTTTATTTTAATAATGACTTTGTTGTCTCTTTATATAACTTTCTCTACTATAAGTAATTTGGTATTTAAAGTTAACATTATAAATCATAGTTTGTATAGAGAACAATGAACAATAATAGAATAGAATAAATTAGTAAATTGACTTTTGAGGTGTCTTTCAGCATTGCCATTAAGCTTACAAGAATAGGAACTAATAAACTAAAAAAGAGTATAACGATAAAATACTTTTATTCAGCATATAAACAATATAAAAAATATAAAAAATATAAAAAATGTAATAAATTTAAATGGAACAAACTGATTTAAAAGAACTATCAAAAAGTAATAATAAATATTGTTTACATTGTTATTGTGAATTGAGTAGTAAACACTACTATTTTAAATTAACATTCTACTTTTTTTTAATTATAAAGCCCTTTTAAACTTGTCAACATTTTAGCTTAAATTGCACATTTTTAAATGGGTTTGATTAGTAAAAACTACATTAGTCATATTATTACAAACTACTAGATATATTTATAATATTATTATAATTGAAGTCACGCTATATCAGTTAAAATAATATGATTGTTTACATATTTATTAAGATGCTATAAACTATAAATAGTTCATATAGTTCCGATTTTATTAAGTTATTTACAAATTTTATATTGCATCATTAAAACTTACTGATAATAGAATAAAGATAGATAATATGGGGATGTGTTTTTTTGTTTAAGAATTTTACTAACAATCTTTCCACTCAAATAGCGCTTTAAAAATGTAAAAAATAATGAAACCAAAAAAAACACCCACATATAGGATATAAAATAAATATTAAACAAGTTAAAAATAAAAAATATTTTTATTTTTTTACTAAAATTATTCTGAATATGTATTGAATCTACTTATATTATAAATAGCTTGTCTTTGGCTTTTAAAAAATTATTTTATTGTATTTTTTTTTTACTTATTTATCTTCGCTTTTGTTTAGTGTTTTAGAAAAAGTTTAAAAATCTTAGGTAAGATACTATAAGATTTTTTCGAAAAATAGCTAATTATGAATAAAACGTGATATCATAAAAATATACAAATGCTTAAAAATATTAATGTAATTAATATTTGTCATTAAAAAGGCTGCGTAGTTAGTATTAATTTTTAGAATTTAATATGATATTTACATTAATAAAAATTATATTAGGCTAATAATTTCAAGTTGATTATTACTATTTAATATGATGCTTTATCTATTAGCTATTTTATTTGGTCTTTATATTAATAAAATGAATTTATATGCGGATGTTTTTTTTAATTTCATCACTTTTTCCATTTTCAAGCGCTATTTGAGTAGAATAATTGTTAGTAAAATTTTTAAACAAAAAAATACATCTCCATTTATTGACATTATAATGATATTAGAATTAAATAAAACAAGTTCCTGATAATGTCTAAATTCATTACTATAGTTTAATTGTTATAATATATAATTTATAAAATAATTACTTTACTAGTCATAATAATAATATAATATAATATAATATAATAATATCGTCCAATACATGCATTATAATTTTGTATATTAATGAGTCAGTAATATAAAAAATAAGTTCAAAGTAATTTTAATTTTAATTAAGTAATTAAACATATAAAATAGGAATAAATATAGTAATGATTAAAGTAATTTGATACATTAGGCTAATATATCAAATTAATTTACTAATGATATTGATTATTGATTATTAATTAAATTGTTTTTAAATTACTATTTCTATAACAAATATACAAAAAAGTTATTTCAAAATATGTTTGATAGATTAAATTTTAAATGATTTAATCAAAGTTGAATTTTATGACGTAAAAGGTCATTGATTATAAGAGACTATACAAATAAAAAATTAAGATATAAACTGAAATCTACATTTTTATATTAAAAATTAATAAAAAATAGGAAAAATATATAATAATATGTAATTTTTAGAATCCACTTTAAAAAGGGTATATCGCTAAAATTTCAAGTTTAAAATGGGGGTGTTTTTTTTGGTTTCATTATTTTTTCTATCTTTTAAGCGCTATTTGAATAAAAAAATTGTTAGTAAAATTCTTAAACACAAAAATACATCCCCAAATATTATCTACTTAAGAACGTTCTTTAAAAATTATTTGGTGTGGAAAATGGTTTGGTCTTAATGTCAAACTTTGTCTTTTGATGCTTTTTGCAATTGTCATGCTATAAATATTCTTGCAGGTTTCAACTTGTTTTTATTAAATTAGTTTGCGCAGTAATTAACGTTAAAATGAAGTATTTTTTCGTAATTATTTCTTAATTTCCATTTAATTTCTAATGCAATATATTATTAGTTCTTATTGATTTTATTAAATAAATTAATATCTATTTATCTGACTCTTGAAGTTATTTATATTTGATAAGTGGTTGTAAACTGAAATCATTGAAATGGGAAAAAGTTATTCAAGTTCTTACAGACAAATAAATTTAAACTAACAACCAATTAGAGCTGATCTGTTTTAAGCTTTTTCAGATGCTAACAATAATTTTTGTTTAAACACTCACAAATGCTAATATAATAAATTCACATGCCCAAAGATAAGAACTTTCAAATTTTCAGATGAAATTATAGGCTGTAGATAAGAGCTTGATGATTATATTTTTGAGGGGACCAATCTTAAAAAAATTAGTGACATTTTTGGCTATAAGAGGCTATGAAATCATACCCCCAAGCCAATAATAAAATGGAATATAATGTGAGACAAAAAAGGAATGCCATTTGACTATTATTGGCCTATAAGTAAAAAGAGTATACTCATAAATAGATCAAAGTAAAGTATAAAAGTCAAGCAATATATTAAATTTATTCTTTTTATTTCTAAAATTTCAACTTGTAAATAAAAATTTTAAGCTACATACAATTTAAAAAGTCATAATAAATTAATTGAATTCATTTATTTAAAAACTTTACTATCCACAATATGTCGTTAACTGCAGGTTTTAAAAACTTTGATTCTGATAACAAAGATAAAAAAATATCCATCCCACCTTCCAAATCTTATTATCGAGCTATGGCAAACCTAGGGAAAAGCTTTAGTAATAGTATTGATAATCCACCATGCTTAATTTCTGAATTAGAAAAGAAAAGCCAGCCAAATAAAGTCTCTTTTGGGATTGATTCTTTGAATGATAACCTCAATTCATTGACCTTAAATGATTCTCCAACAGAATATATATCCCCTGAATTATCTTTTTCCCCAACAGAATCTATTACATCAGCCGGAGAACCATCTCACCCAAATGATATTGAATCACCAAGCATTCATAATCTTGCTTCACCACCCCCTCGTCCAATAAGAAGAGCTAAAACTACTGTATCACCATTTCCCCAACCTAAAGCTTTAAAAAAGACAAATAGTTATAAACCCATTACCTCTTCTTCCTATAATTCGTTACCAACTTCAGATGCAGTTTCTTTCCTTTCTTCTTTTGCTGATAGGACTGCAGAAGAAATATCAGCCGTTTCTCCTGATGAAGAAGGGGAAGAAGTTGGAAAATATGTCATGGGAAAAATGATCGCAAAAGGAGCTTTCTCAACTGTACGTGAAGCTTATACAATGAGTGATGTCGACCATCAATTTGAGATGTTTGCTTGTAAAGTAGTTAAAAAATGTTCAACCCAAAAATGTGAGGAGAAAGTAATTGAGGCAGAAAATGAAGTAATGTTATGGAAACAATTAGATCACCCTTATATTCTTAAGTTTACTGATATTATTGATACGAGTTATGCCCTCTTTATCTTTATGGAATTATGTCCTAATGGGACGTTATTAGATTATGTAACTTCTAAAGGAAAATTGGAAGAAGACGAAGCAAAGATCTTTTTTAGTCAATTATTACAAGCAGTAAGATATCTTCATCAAGATGCTCATATCATCCATCGTGATTTAAAGCTTGAAAATATTGTACTTACATCTACCAATCATGTCAAACTCACTGATTTTGGATTAAGCGTATTTAAAAAAGCACAGGACCAAGGTTTAAAAAATCCTGGGCAAGGATGTGCAGGTTCCATCAATTATTGTGCACCAGAACTTTTAAGAAATACTTGTAGAGTAAACGATTATTGTTCAGATATATGGTCATTAGGAGTTATACTTTATACACTTGTAGTTGGTAAATTTCCATTTTCAGATGGATTTGAACCCAGATTAATTATGAAAATATGTAATGGTAAATTTGATTTACCAGATACTTTATCGCCTCCCCTTAAAGAATTGATTTCTTCTATGCTTTCAATTGATAGTATTAATCGTCCAAGTATTAATGAAGTTATTGCTAGCACATGGTGTCAAGAATCTTCATAGGTCATTAATGTTCTTGTTTCACTACCAAAGTCAACTGATTATAGTATTATGTTGTTATCTTAATCTCTAGAATATCTATATCATGAGAAATTATCATGTTTTTTGATATTATATTATTTATTTTTATCTTGAAAATATTGCTCAAATTTACGCTTTTAAATAATTGTTTTTTGTTAATAAAATCAGCCATGTTTGAAGTAAATTTGTATTTAAATTTTCTTATTTTAGTAAATTTTGAAGTCTTTTATTTGAAAACTCATTAAAATAATTTATACTTAATTTTAATTGATTCATCCTTAACTTAGCCTAATTTTTATAGGAATGAGAATGAAAGGACAGAATAAAGCTTATCTTTTCAACCCTGTTTTATTCCAACTATTTTAAATGTTGGGGTAAATTTTATTATGAGTAGTTTTTGAAGATTGGGCAAATATTATTCTAAATAGCTTTTCAAGAAATGGGCAAATATTATCGATTGCGATGTTTCAACTGAGCAAATAGAATCAAAATTGTTAATTTCGAAATCTAACTAATAGAATTTAAGTCAATAATTGCTAACAATTTTTATCATGTGAGTGTTTTTTGTTTCATCATTTTTTCCATTTTTTAGGCGCTATTGAGTGGAAACAATGTTACCAAATTTCTTAAATAAAAATGACATTCACATATTTTATTAGTATTGGTATTCTTATTGTTTTTTAGCAATATAATAATAAAAATACAATGTTTTAAATGCTATCAACTATTAAAAAAATACAAAACCTTGACTAGATTACTATCGTTTTGTTTTGTTATGAATAGCTATCTATAGGACAACTATATTTCTAACTACCATTTTATGAGAAAATCATATCTTTAAAGACTTCAAAACTCATAAAATAATTACATTTTCAATAAATATAAATTTAATATTTAACTATTAAACATAAATCAATAAGATCAACATTTTGTTATAAACTATCTACATAGAGTATAATACTTATAGTACAAAATGTAATTAGAACATAAGTTTAGTTAGTGGTAATCAAAAATAATACATTCATTAAATTTTATTTTAAACTAAACTAGCATTAAAGCATGTATTTTATAGAAAAACTCTCCATAAAAAAGATCGTTTATATTAACTCTATCTACATTTATAAAAAATATTGCTAGTATGACTTCAATTCTTTTACTCTAGCTGATTTATCAAAAACATTATCGTATTTAACCTCAAAACTATAACTAAATTCCATTCTTATTTGCTTTCCTCATATTTTCATGTAAATGAAGTTTGATTTGTATTGTTTCATTCATGTATTTTCATATCGACAATTGTTTTCCTCGTAAACATCTTTTTATAAAAATAATAAACTTACTTTCACTAAACCAAACATTTTACACAAATAATAACTAGTTTCATCATTTTTAATAATTTATATTTACTAGAAGCCCATATTAACCTCGAATTATTAAAAAACATTTATTGGTTTTTTTAAATTAAGACTCAATCAATTCACGAAGACGACGAGTGGCACTGCGAACAGTGGCAGCAGCAGTAGTTCTATAAATTTAATTACAAATTCAAAAATCTTAATAAAAAAAACTTACGAAACAGTCCAAGCACCACCAGCTAAGACTTTCTTACATCCACGGCATTCCCAGATACCGACAGCACGACGCTTGACGCTATCCTTACCACAGAAAGTGCAGGTATATTTGGCGTGTTGGGTGATTTCCATCTTTTTGATTTGTTTACGTAAAGAAGCACCATAACGGGTACCGTATTTACCGACAACTCCTACTTTCTTAGTACGTTTGGCCTTTGACAATAGATTAACATTTTGTTTTTAAATTATGGAACATCTTTTTATATCTTTTAGAAAACTAAATGAAGACGATTGTGTCCTCAACTTTTTTTGATTTATCATTTTTTGTCTTATTTTTATCTTCTAATTTTGAGTATTTGAATGGATGTATGTATTACCATTTGATTTTATGGTGCTGGGTAGTTCGTTAACAAGGTATTGAAACGAAGAGAGAGGAGGTCTTAAGCCAACTTTGGCTTACTCATTAGTTATTAACTTTATTGGTTAATTTCATTTACTTTTTTGAAAATTTAGGTTTTCTAACCCATCCAAAAAGTACAGTATAATTTAAATTCAATAAATACTCGTATTTCAATAACAATGTTATTATAATTATATAATATTATAATTTGACGCTATGTTTCTTCTTTAATTTAAAATGCTTTTATTTTGACATATATTATTATAACTATTCAAAGTTTAACAATATAAGAAATATTTACTATTAATAAATCTATTTAAAGGTAAATGACTGCTGTTTATAAATAAATCCATGTACAAAACATAATATGGGCGTGCTTTTTTTGATTTTATCATTTTTCCATTTTTTAAGTGCAGTTTGAGAGGAAAAATTATTAGTAAAATTATTAAATAAAAAAACATGTCCCTATATCGTAACATATTGTGAGCTTAGTATCATATTAAATATCCACAAATCACTAATACATTTTAGTCCTAAATATATATTGGTGTAAAAATAAAACAAAACATTATATTGTACAGCAAAGAATCCCAAATAATAGTCTATGACGTTGTTCAAATTGTTTCAGAGTTATAAACTATCTTGACCTTGAAATAATCAATATCATTAATAAAGTTACATTTGAATGGTGAATGTTTAATATTAAAATAATTAAAATATACTTATAAAATGTACTTACAAAGCATGCGTTTATTAATAAAGATAAAGACAGATAAAGACAAAATAAAATAGCGTTCTAAAAGTTTACATAAACTACCACACCTTGGCGGCATCTTGAGAAGGATTAGCTAATGACGAATCCTTTTCCTCAATGTTTTGCTCCAACCCTTCTCTCAAGTCTTCCTTCTTAAGGATGAGTCGATCTGCAAAATGGTGGTTGGTATCCCTGTGTAAAGCCTCGTCAGCTCTTACAGCTAACACCACATCTCTCAATGTAGCATTTGGTTTCAAATGCCAATAATCAATGGCAATTACTGGAGCTGGAGAATTTTCAATGTGACCGTTATCAATCTCTCTCAAAAAAGAAGTATAGGAAATAACCGCTTCTTCTTCAAGGTAGCCCACAACACGATGGGCAGTCTTTGGTGACATTAAATATAAAAGGAAGAAAGCATTATAAAACACCCCTTGTACTGTAGTGACTAAAACTCTTTCAAATAGATTAGGTTGAGACACCTTCATCCAGGTCATTAAATGCATACGTTCGTTTTCAGCTTCATGTAATAAATGACTAATCCAACCGCCATCATGTTTTAAGCCCCTTAAAGATCTCAAGTGTCTTAATGTAGCTGCTACCATACCCGGCACAGCAGCCACGGTTTCTAGCATCACAGCACGATGTACATATTTTTTACGGAAAAAGAGATCAGTAGGCAAACGTAATAATTTGACAGTGTTGAAAGCTATTATGTCCCCAAAGGTCTTGGGCTGACGATGGGAAGTGAGGTTGATGTCCATTTTCTCTAACTCCTCTGAGGACATGGAGCGTAAGAACTCGTTTCTAATAGGAGCTGGGTGGATTGGGTGTTTTAATTCTCTAGGCATTGTGCCTTGGATATCTATCTTTTCGGCATTTTCGTTGGAACTCAAAGAAAAGAAAGTAAAGGTACGTTTACCAGTGACATTATGAGAAATATGGGCTGGTAAGGAAGTTAAAGCTTTATAGGTACCTGGGTTCTGGAAAAGGGTGTTACCAGTTTTAAATATACTAGTATATAGTATAGGATGAGATAAAATTTTAGTTGTCATTGTAACTGATATTGATTGATTTAATGATTTGAATTTGAACTAAAAATCGCTGCTTATATAAGCTAAAAAACCATCCTTGGGCATAAATTAGTAGCTTAAAACAAGGATTTATTGCTCAAACTTGATTGATGTTGTTATTTAATTACCCTAAAAACTAAGGAATCTTTTTTACTTTCGGTTTATTTTAAGGATGACTCATGTAATTGGCAACTTTGGGGTTGACTCATTTTTTGGGGAGTTAAGCTTAATTGTAAATGAAATCACAAAAATATTATATTTTGAATAATATTAGTAATAATATAAAAGGTTATGTTGAAAATTGCTAAAAAATATCACATAAAGATAGACTCCAATATTGTAGCTAATAAAGCTAATGCGTCATTGTATAGGACATAGACGCTGTATCATAACATCATACACATATATAGCATTAGTGACTTTTTTTCCTGCGGGCCAACTCCTAGTCCGCAGCAGTTAAACTCAGCCCCTAACGAATTAAAAATTAAGAATTATTTTTAGTTTTTTTATAGTTATTTAAAGATAATGTAAGGAAATATTTAAGCTCAACAAATTCTTAATTATGGCAAGCACCAATGTAGTTAACTAACTTTTGTAAAAATGATCAGATAAATTCCGATGGAATAGCCTTTTAATCTTTAATACGTTATAAGAAATTTAAATTATCCTTTAATAGGGTTTATCGGACTAAGCGGAAATGGGGGATATTATTAATTATATATAATAATCTTCCTATTATGTTTACTTTTATATCTGAAATAAAGACAGGTTTTATTATAAAATAGCTTTGCAAGCTTTAATTACCATTTAAGTATAATGTTGTATAGTGCAATATTGTATTATTACTCCTGAAAATAGGTCATTTTACTTTGTATTATGCTTTATAGCAAAGAAATTATTGAATAAATAAAAACGTGGTTATAAATTCGCTTCTATTTATTAAATAGAGTACAAATAGACAACACTTATTTAACAAAATGAAGATACAGAGCAGATGTTTTTTAATACTACTTATAGTTTTGCGTCAGTTCGTTGAAATTGGTGCGTAAATTTACTATCCTAAATTTTTACCTATAAAAAACTCCATAAAATTCTCATCATCAAATCACACTAAATTAGCCTAGTTTTTGTGAAAATTGCAAATATTACTTATGCATAAACTATTTAAATTGCTATAAATGAATGTAAATATTTATATAATTCTATTTTTCTTTGCTGTTTTACAATAACAAAATTTTATAGTGCCCTTAAATATATTTCATATTTTTATCCTTAGTTCCATTTAAATTAAAGAACTAATATTCTAGATTATGTTCCTATTGATAGTTACCTAAATATAAACAACACACAATATTTACACACAAGAAATCTACGCAAATTTTATAAAAATCGCTGTTTTGCTATCTTAATTGATATTATACCAATTTCTAAATAAAACCCTGGTATTGTTTTCATTGATTTTATATTGGGGGCCAGTATTCTAGACTATGCTCTTGTGAATAGTCATTTGAGTGTAGACAACATCTAATATTTATACACAAAGTCTACACGAATTCCATAATGTCATTTATTTTGTCAAAGTAATCAGTTTTACATCAACTGTTGAACCATATAATGTGTTGATAGTTATTTTATATTTTATTTGCTATTGTTCGTAATTTCCATTTGTAACATTATTGTTAAATCAATATTAACTTTTATATCTTATTGTTAAAAGGTCCTATTCACCAAACTTTACATTATTTTATCTTCATTAAATTCTTTTTAACTAGGTATTAGCATTTATATATGATACAATTTTCATATTTAAATGTATTTGAATGTACTAATCAAGCTAGTTGTTATGATTATAAAAACTTATTCAAAGACCCTATTTTTAAAAAATCAAGGCTAAACAATGAATACAACTTATAGATTATATTTAGTGGAAGTGAATAGCAAATCCTAAATAAGAGCCATTCTTTTGATTAAATTCTAAAATTAAATTTAATTTAAAAAAATCTAAAAATAATTTCAGTTTATGCTTTTTAAGAATTTTTAAAGATCTTTTTTGCATTACTAGAAACTTGCAATAGTTTAATAAATACTATATTATTAAACACGGTTTCTTGTTACTTTTACGGTGTATTTTAGATAAAGTAATTTATCACCTAAATCTCATTTAAATCAATATCACTTAAATATAAATTAAAATTAAACTAATTGTTATAAAATAGTGATGAAAATAAAATTAAATGACTACTTAAAATTTAAGCTCATTTTTACGTCATTTTGATCAAAAATAAACTTTTATATTCTATTGAAACTGAATGTAATTCTATTTTAAGCCAAGATTAATAAAATATTAAAAATAACAATTACATAAACAGATCTATATAATTACTAACAAAATTCTTTAAAATGTCCTTTTAGTGGGTCACCTTCTCCAATCCCTACTCCAATGACTAGAAGCTGATTCAAGGATTTATGATTTATTGGTCATAATTTATCCAAGCTAAAACATTGTACTGGAAGGGCATAATTCCTCAGTTTTATTGAACTTGATGGAGCGTTTTTTCTAGCCAATTAAATCATCAATTTTAAATGGTATTATCATAAGAATTGCTACTTTTTTAAACTAGTGTCAGGGAAGTTTATAAATAAAATTCAAATTAGAATTAATTAATTTATTTATTTTTATTGTAATGGAAGCTATTCAGAATTCTATAGCTTCAGCTGAGGGCTTATCAAGAAGAGGTCAACCTCAGGTACCTTACCCGACAACATACTATATTCTAGATTAACTTTATTTTTATTTTAGAGAGCATTCCGATTATTTCTTGTTACTTTAATTAACTTAACTCATGAGCTTATGAACCTAAGTATTGAATTCCCATTAAACCCAAATAGTAATATTTATTTTAAATTATAATAATTTTATAACCTAATTTTAAGCAGATGATAAATTTGAACAAGTAAAAAAATTATTTCAAGATGGAGATTTTTGTTTAAGTCAGGCCCGTAACCTATGTTTATACTTTGACTGCAACTCATCTCCTCAAGAAAGACCTTTTTCTATGATGGAAATATCACCCCATTTACCCAGTTCGTATTCTAGTCATAACTCGCCAATTAAACCAGGCCTTAAACTTGGTCTGCCAAAGATACCGCCAAAATCACCTTCACGGTTAAAATCAAAAGCTTATGTCAAGCTTTCTTCTTTAGTTAATGGGAGTGAAGAAAACGAAAGGATTCGTGAAGTGCCTAAATTGGATATTATTAATGAAAATCATATGGCTTCCTCATTTGATTTAGCCAATCATACGCTTGAAAGGAAAGGACATTTAGGAGTAATGAGAGTAGAAAGGTTAGGAGTACCTTTGGAGATATCGAAATCAACACCAGCTGATTTCAACTTTAATTCAAATCATAAAAACAAGCGACATTCAACAAATATCAAATTAAGTGATTTTTCACCAAATGAATTGAAAAAAAAATTGGATGCTGCTTTTAATCCATTTTCAAAAAGAAGTTCACAAATTTCAACAGAAAAAGATACACCTTCTATATTTAGCCTAAAGGATACTTCAAATAGCACAGACAAAGACTCACCATCTAGCTCAGGTCCACCATCCCCAATAACAAATGGAACACCAACACAAACATTAAAACCATCAAGATTAAGACATCATCGAAGAACAACTTCAGAAGAATCACGTATAAGTTTTGCAGAAATTATTAAGACAGCATCATCAGCAATAAACATTGATTTTATGAATGAAAAAAAAGAGAATGAAGTATCTGAAGCTGCTTTAAGTCCTAATTTAGATAATACTCCATTAAACTTTGAGTTGGATCCAGAGGATTTAGCCCCTGCTAAAATGCTTAACTCGGAAGCTAAAGTAGTAAGACCATTATCTATTGATAGTATCACAGCTTTAGGTAGAATACCATTGATTCCAAGATCACCTTTGGTTGTAGCTTTGCAGAAAGCTACTCGTACATTAAGTCAAGCTAAACAAGATTTAAAAGAGTTAGCTTATGATCAAAGAAATGGTATGGAGGATTTGGAGAGAATGGATAAATTAAGGGAAACTATTAGTAATTCATCAGCTACTTTTGAACGTATAAGTAAACTTATTCGTGTTGATAACAGTGCCACATTCACTTTCTTTCCAGCCGCATTAGTAGCATATCAATTGACTTTAATTGAGTGGGAAATATTTAAAAAGATACCAGCAGAAGCCATTGAGTTACATTCATTTAAAAATCCATACCCACAAATATCTATATCAACAGATTTTTTCAATTATCTTACACGAGTCATTGAGTTATCTATTTTGCAAGCAGGACAAGATCGAGTAGAAATGATCCATTTTTGGATCAAATGTGCCAATAAGTTGATGCTATTGTATAATTTTCAAACCCTTAAAGCAGTTCTTAGTGCTTTAAATACACCACCTATTAAACGTCTTAAACATACATGGAACCATGTTTTAAAGAAAGATCATACGTTATTAAATTCAATGAATGAATTGATGGGTGAAAACAATAATTATTATTCATACAGACAACATGTACAAAAACTAGGAATCAAAGGAAATTATAATGAAGAGTACAATAAGCCAATCATCCCTTACCTTGGAGTATTTTTGATGGATATGACTTACTTAAAAGCAGCAAATAAAGATGATAAACGTATTCAAGAATTGGTAGCTCAATTTCAAACATATTTAAATGGACCAGATTATTTATTGACGCCACCCCATCGATTTATTAAATCAAGAAGACATCAAAAATCAACATCATTTTCTTCATTTTCATTAAATTTTGGCAAAAGCATTCATAGCACTCCATCTCAATCCCCTTTACCTTTTTTAAATAGTTTGTCAACTGAGTTGGACCAATCTCCTTATCAAAAGAAGCCACTAAAAGATAAAGTCACATTATCTTCATTTCAACAACTTATTACGCATTTTTTATTGAATCAAGTATGGGCCAATGAAAAAGTGGTAGATCAATTAGCAGCAGATTTAATATCAAATGAACGTAAAGTAACGAAACAGATAAGTAAAAGTCAAACATATATACCATCTATTAAGATTAAAAGTAGTAATGATAATTATGAAAACAAAGTATCATTTTTACCTTCCCCAGTTACTCCTTCTAACTCAACTACATTACTCTTGGATCCATTTGAATTTGAAATACCAGATATTGAAAAAACCTTATTAGCAGACCCTATCCTTTCTGAAGATTCCTCTTCTTTATAATCATTCTCTTTGTTTTTTTATTTAATAGTTTAAGTTGTTATTTTATCTTTTTTAATTTTTTAATTTATTATTTAATAAAAAATTGTATTAAACAATAATATAATTATGATTTAATGTATGATGTGCAATAATAATGCATAAAGCATTATAACGAATAACGTATATCATAATAATAGATAATAGATTATGAGTACATATAATATATAATTATATATATTAAAAAATAATAGTTTGTAACATTATAGTTTATTTAAATCATAATTATTTTTGATTGTTATAACCAAGAACAATATTTATTCTATAGTTTAAAAATAATTACATAGGGAAATTAGGTAACTCTTTGATTGCCCTATTAATAATATCAACACCTTGTTCAGTTTGTTGTTTAGTAATAGTAAGTGGTGGAGCTAATCTAATAATATTATTATGAGTAGGTTTAGCAAGTAAGCCAAGTTCTTTCATAATAAGGCAAAGATGCCATGCTGAACGACCATTGGTATAATTTTCATCTACTACAATAGCATTTAATAATCCTCTACCACGTACTTCACTTATAACATTAGAGCCAATACCCTTCAATTGATTACGGAAAAGTTCTCCCATAATTCTTGAGTTTTCTACTAGGCTCTCTTCTTGAATTACTTCAAGTGCAGCCATAGCTACAGCTGAACCCAATGGATTACCACCATAAGTAGATCCATGTTCACCAGGTTGGATACATAGCATAACATCCTTATCAGCTAAAACAGCTGAGACTGGATAAACACCACCAGATAAAGCTTTACCAAGGATAATGATATCTGGACGTACACCCACATGCTCTACTGCTAACATCTTACCAGTTCTAGCTAAACCAGTTTGTACTTCATCACCAATAAATAAAACGTTGTGTTGTTTACAAAGTTCATAAGCCCTTTGTACAAAAGCATCATTAGGAATCTTGATACCAGCTTCTCCTTGGATTGGTTCCATTAAGAACCCAGCCATGTTGGGACCATTGGCTTCAAAGATCTCTTCTAAAGTTTGAATGTCATCCATATGTAATACTTTACCACTCTTTGGACAAACTGGTCCAACGTTTGGTAAAAATGGACCAAAGTTAGTAGTAGCGGTATCGTCAGTAGACATTGAAATAATACCCATTGTTCTACCGTGGAAGTTATCGGCTAAGGAAATAATAACGGCTTCTCCTTGTTTAATACCTTTCTTTTCATAACCCCATTTACGTGCCAATTTAAGAGCAGTTTCAACAGCTTCAGCACCAGTGTTCATGGGTAATACCATATCGTATTTTAATAATTTAGTAATGTATTCTGCAAATTCACCAAACTTGTCATTGTAAAAAGCTCTAGAACTCAAAGTTAATTTCTGACTTTGTTGTACTAAAGCTTCAATGATCTTAGGGTGACAGTGACCTTAATATTAATTAATGTTAATTATTAGTGTTTATTAAATTAATTCTTACCTTGATTCACTGCTGAATAAGCTGACAAAAAATCCAAGTACTTTTTACCTTCTGGATCCCACACGTGTACACCTTCTCCTTTGGAAAACACTACGGGTAATGGATGGTAGTTATGAGCTCCATATTGATGCTCCAAATCAATTAATCTTTGAGATTGGGAAATTTCTTGACCTGGAGCTTGTTTTTGAGCTAAGCTACTGCCATTTCTTACTTGGTTAGCGAGTCTTTGGATTACTTTAGTTGTTCTAGTTGAATTCATCTTTAATCTTTAAAAAATTAAAAAGGGTTTGATTTTATTTTATATTTATGTTAGTTGATTTTATTTTTTGTTATATTCTTGAGTTGATGGAATAGAGCCTCATTATTATAGAAGAAAACAAGTTTCATTGGCTGTTTAAGGGATAGCATAAGATTTAACGCAGGGAGCAATTTTAATTTATAAAACTTAATCAATCAAGCCAGCAAATTTATTGGTTGGTTAAGTGTCAAATTTGTAGAAAATTTATAAACCTTCATCAACTTAGCTTGAGTCTAATTTTATTTGAAAAATTAATTTTAAAAATTCGATTTAAATTTAATTTTCATTTCCAAAATTATATAATGAAAGCATCAATTTCCTTCCAAAAAACAAAGTTCACAACTTAATTAGAATTTCTATCTCATGTTGATTCGTTGTTCTTGAAACTTTCTTTATTATATAAGTAATATGTCATTTTTGTACATTCTAGTATTTTTTTAAGATATTCACAACAAATAAAATAATGAAATCATAGCTCATGATTTTATCATTGATTCTATTATATAGAATTTACTAAGTTTATTATTAATTCAATAATACATGACAATATTCAATAAGTTTATTAATTTATTGTTATAGTATCATACTTCATACAATTTTTAAATAAAGCTCAATAATCAAATTGAGTTATTGATACTTTAAATGAATGTCCACCCCAAAATAATAGTTAAAAGTACTCTAAAACATTTTAAATTAACTCTTTTCATTAATATTGCCAATCTGATTTGAACAAGATTTATTTTTTATTTGATGTTTGTAATTTAAGCGTAGTTATGTAATCCTGGCTTTTATTACTAATCAGTTGGCAGTCAATTTATTTAACTGTAACAAATACAATCTTTAATTAAACACTATTTTACATTTAAGCAAATCAATAGTACTTGATTTATTTAAATACAAGCTAGATTTCCATAGCTACGTTTGGATCGAATTATCAATAGCTTTGAAAGTTATTAGCTCTGCTAATGATTTTTTAATATTTCAAAATTTATATGGGGATGTATTTTTTTGTTCAAGAATTTTACTAACAACCTTTCCACTGAAATAGCGCTTAAAAAATGAAAAAAGTAATGAAACCAAAAAAACATCCCTATATGTTCCAAAAATTTGATTGAAACCAAATTAAAATTGTTAATTTTGAAAATACTATTTATAATTTTTAAAGCAATCAAAATGGCAACCAAGATTGCAGATGCTCCGTTAGCTCAGTTGGCAGAGCGTGGTGCTAATAACGCTAAGGTCATAGGTTCAAGCCCTATACGGAGCAATTATTTTTATTTTTTCAGGAAGTAAACTTGAATTTGATTTGTTCACTTAAAAATCGCTCTTTGAAAATTAAATTATTTTTTATCCAAAATGTCAGACCGAGAAATCAATGATGATGAGTTGACGCTACCAAAAAGTAGTTTATTTTAAGATAATAAAAAGGAATTAGTTAATGAATTATAGCCACGGTACATAAATTGATAACGGAGGTTTTACCAAAGGAGATAGCGTGCTCAAAAGAAACGAGAGATCTGTTAGTGGAGTGTTGTGTAGGTAAGAAAGTCTTTTTTTGTGAGAATCGGTTTATTCTTTTAAGAGTTTATACATTTGCTTGCTTCTGAAGCCAATGATGTATGTGAAAAACAGCTGAAAAAGACCATCTCTGCTGAACATGTGATTGCTGCTTTACAGGTAAATAATGGATTTATTTAAATGTTTAAATTTAAAATTTCATTCAGGGTTTAGGATTTGACGAATATGTACCACATATTCAAGAAGTATTTTTAGACCACAAGGCAACTTTAAAAGTAATAAGATTAAGCTAGATTTATTTTCAGTTAAATAATATAAAAAATAGATCAGAGACAGAAAAAGTTCGAGGTTAGAAAACTCAGGATTTACTGAAGAAGAGTTGCTACGCAGTCAAGAACTTTTGTTTGCTAAAGCTAGGCAAAGATACCAAGAACAAAGTTTTAATGTTAACTTAAATGCTCAGACTCAACAGCAACAGAATCAAGATGATGATAGTAATAATAACTTGCCTCCCCCTCAAGGCCTTTAATGGTATTAAATGGGCGGAAGAGGATAGAATATATTTATGTTATTTTGATAATATTTGACTCTTTTCATTTTTTACCTAGCTTTTTTGACTTTTTTGATTTCATATTTTATAAAAGGTTAGTCTCTATCTAAAAACTACAAAAGTATCAGATATGATTATTGAAATATGACATAAAGGTTTGATTTTTAAAAGTCATTTTATTTAGTTGAATGACCTTTTAACATATTTTACTCCTTATTATACATAACTGATCTAATATAAACATTTGTATAAATAATGTAAAATAATAAATATCTTGGATAAAAATTTAGATTAACCGAAAAGTATATAAAAGCAGCACCAAAATGAATATGATTGGCTATTCAGTATTTTAGATTGATTATTAAAGATAAGATTTCAATAAAATTTTAGTTTATTTTTTAAAATGAACGCAATTACTAGAAAAGTCTTATTAGATGGTATCAGCAAAAGTAACTATTATAATAAAATAATACACTACAAACTAATAGCCCATTAGACAAAGGTTTCAAAATGTTAAGCCAAAGTAGTCAGTTCACTAGCACCAGGTAAGTAATAAATGTAATTAAAAAAAGACTTTTTGATGTGCTTTGAAGGACAACCAATAATATTTTAGAACAAATACAAAAAACAAAAAGTATGAGACCACGCTCGCCCTTTTACATCTATCAACCACAATTAACTTCTGGCCTTTCAATTTTAAGTCGTATAACTGGTGTTGCTATAGGTATAGGTAAGTTTAACTTGAAGCTTTTTAAAAATGATTATTAACAATGAAGGTTTTTATGGTGTTACCATTGCTTACCCAGCCTTTGGATTAACTTCTGAAGTAGCTGTTCAACATTTAGAAGCTGTTCCAGGTTCAGTAAAAACAGCTGCTAAGTTTATCATCGCTTTCCCGTTCATGTTTCATAACTTTAATGGAATCCGTCATTTAGTAAGCTTAGAGTAATGACTTTTCCTACTATTTATTAATTTTTAGGTATGGGATACTGCTTCTAGTCTTACTGTTAAAGGAGTTTATACTTCAGGTTATTTGGTCATTGGTGCTTCGGTTTTATCTTCTATCGGCTTAGCTTATGTATAAAGTTCAAGTATTGTTTAATATTAAATTTTATCTTTGTTTAAAATGGCAGAGATATACAAATATAAGTATAAAGTAATAACCAAATTAAAATAACATTTATTTTTTTTTAATATTTTTTTAGCGAAAGTTGAGTATTAATTTTTGGCTATATTTAGGATAAGCCTTTAATATGTCAATAAGCATGTGTTTATTTTTATAGTATAACCATTGCGAATATAAATATAACAAAATGAATTCTTGATAAATAATAATTTTAATGCTCAACTAAGTATTTTCATATTAAAATTAGAAAACATAAAGTATTATTTGTGATTAGATCCTATTATAAAACACAAGTACGGATTTAACTTCTTACAAAAAACATTAAACTATGGTATTGACTAAACAATAACTAAGACGGGGGATATCGCTAAGTAATTTTTTTTTGATGAAATTAAATATTCATAAAGTTTTGTATTTTTGCTAATAGTATTTTATAGAAATTAGTAAAATGATAACGATAATAAAAGTATATAATATAAATTGTGAATTTTTTATAATATTAGTTTGTAAATTTCAATAATTTATTAATCCATATAAACTAACAAAATAGTAATCTAAAGTAATTATAAATTTATTTGACTTTTAACCTCGATTTTATACTAATGAATGTATCATGTTGATAAAATCAGTGAAAAGTTGTAACAAAAATATAATACATTGCTATTGAAAATGACTAAATCTATAGTATAGTTTTAAACACTGGGATTAATATATCTAAAGGTGATATAGTTTTATAGTATAAAGATTGAATACTCCAAACTATAAGCTTAGTTCAAAAGAAATATTCTAATAAAAGCATTGTGTTTTTATATTATATTACTATTCGTCTTTTTTTGTCTAAATATTATATTTACATTATAAAATCACATGCTCAAAAAAGTAGAATAGAATATTTTAAACCAATAAAATCTATAGTTGCCATTTTGATTTTACAGTTCGATTTTACTAAATTAATTAATAAGTGACATTTAATTCTAATTGAGGCAACATGTAATTGGATGAGATCATTTTTATTATTGTATAAATTGGTAGTTCGTTGTGAACCTCTATATAGTTCAACTACAAATATCCGCAAAGTCTGAGGGTAGCTGACTTTCAGGATGAGCCGAGAATTATTAACATTTATTTTGGAGACTTAAAAAGTCATACTTGACATTAAGATCTAAGCCATGCTTAAACATTAGCTGCTATCTAGATCTCAGCCAATAGAAAATCAGTACCAAGTTTACCAGCTATAAAGCTCAAAAATTAATTTTGTTTTGGTTTATTTATTTTTATCATTACTAACCAAAAGGATGACAAGTATAACGAATGATAATGGAAGCCTTGGTAGCATTATTGCTCAAGCATTAAATAACTCATGCGACCACTGCCGACTACGTAAGATAAAATGCGATAGTGGTAAACCACGATGCTCTTATTGTGTTAGAAAAGAATACGAGTGTACCTATTCAATCAATAAAAAGAAGCAAATATTTTCTGGTAACACACTTACACTTTCTTTGAATCAACTTGAAGATCGTATAAAAGGCTTAGAAGCCTTGTCTCAGCAAATTTTAGAGCGTCAAGAACATCTGAACCATCAAAATTTGCCAACTACTGCCAATCCTCCTTTAAATATGAACTTAAGTAGTTTTACCGATTTAGGAAGTACTTCTTCTATGCTTTATTCGGAAGGGAATATGGATCCAATAAATCAAGATCTAGGGTTTCAGTTTAACGCGCTTAATTTAAATGGCAATAATTTAGGTATGAATCCTGATAACATATTTAATCAACAGGTAGCAGGATATCAGTTTCAAACTAATTTTTATGCCGGAGATCCTTTAAGTGTCAGTGAATTAAGACGCTTTTTATTACTTAGTTATAAATCTAAAGGAGAATTTAAAGGTTTTGCAAATCACCACAAACAAATACTGATAAAACTGTGCATGTCATCCGATTTAGTAATGAGTGCCTTTTGTGCTCTTTCTTGTGCACATGCCTCTTTCCCTTTTTTAGACGCTACGCCTACCACACGACGCCGGCTTATTGATCATTTTTTAAATCATTCTAAAGCATTACTTGTCCAAGAAGGATATACCAACCCTTCTGTTTATGTCGTTCAAGCTTTAATATTAATTTCAATTGTGGAATACGAGAGGGGTCAATTTTCTAGATCGATCATGTATGTTCAATCTGCTTTAAGGTAAATTTAATTTATAATTAATCAATTATTTCAAAATTAAATAGATTATTCTAGTATGGCATATATATTGGGAATTCATATGATTGATGAGAAAAGATTGGGGTGTATTACATTTGAGGATGCAATAGCCAGAAAAGTTTGGTGGGAAATATTTACTATGGATAGTTGTGCTGCTTTTATGCTTTATGAAGAAGGAAATATCATAGATAGAGGATTACCCGTAATGATGGCAGATGCCCATGGTCATTCTCTTGGATTTACTTTACATGAGTTAAATTTATCTCATATTGAACCTTTCCTTTTAGATTTAGATTCTTCTTGGAGACTTCTTCCAGTTATGAGACTTAAAATGAGTGATTTATTAAGACGAGCCCATAATTTAACCGTAATGGCTTCAAAATCAACTGATCAAGCTTCAAAAGATAAGTTAGAACCATTGTTTTTAGAACTTAGAATGGATTTAGCTTATTGGTCAAGGTTTGCTTCCCCAAATCCCTTTATCAGTGATATAAACCAAAATTCGATCGTTGGTGGCACAGGGCTACCAACTTCGCCAGGAGACCATCCATCTACTCAAGCATCAGGTGTTCTTTTGTTTAATTGTGCTTATATATTAGCTTATTGTCCAACATTATATTGGACGCACGAAAGAATAGCACAAGAAAAAGGCAATGAAATTCCAGATTCATGTGGGGTAGCAGCGGGGTATTTAATCTGTGGTATTGATTTGGCTAGACCAGAAAACCCAAGGGGGGAACGTTGGCATCAGGTGTTGCCATTCTTTTCTTACATCGGGTGTTTAGCTTATTATCGTCTTTTTACAGCTTATCCACATAATAAGGAAGCACGTGCCACTGCCTCTTCTCAATTTGAGTTATTGTACTTAGAATTGGCTAATTCTATACGTTACTTCCCAGTAGCAGATCTATTTATGGCTAAATTAAGGCCATTTAGGAATGCTATCAATGAATCGTTCACAGAATTTGACTCAAGTGAGTTAGTATTTGCTACTAGTAGTCCAAGTGCTAATATGAGTTGATGGGCGTTCAACTGTATTAATACAATTTTCGATGAAGATAGCAATACAATTTACTTTGAACTAAGATTATAAATTAATAAGAGTTTTGAATTTTCGTTTTATGGTTATTATTTTATTTTTCCTTAATATTAAGTGTATATTAAAAATGAACCTCTTCTTTTACTTTTCAAATTTTTGTAGTTTATAGTTTATAGTTTATAGTTTATAGTTTATAGTTTATAGTTTATAGTTTATAGTTTATAGTTTATAGTCAACGTAACTTTATTTACAAATTAAATCATATTTATAAATTATAAATTTATTCTTACTTTTAAATTAAATTGTTTAAATGCAGTTATTATTTAATTTAATATCTTCTTTAATACAATAAAAGTATATAAATCGAGAATTTTAAAGCTTAGATTTATAATCAATAAAACAGCATACATCATCTTTTGTTTGTTCTAATAAATAAATAAATAAATAAATAAAACATTAGACTATTTATATTATTATATTATAATAGTTTCTTTTTTAATTTGAAATGTCACAAACAGTTTAAAATAAACTTTGTACAATTCTTAATACCAAAGGCTTATGCATTTAATAAACGAATAATGTCGTATTTCTATAATAGAATTGGTGGTCAATTTTAAGATTACAAGTCAATATAAAATTAAATTATTTTAAAAAATTTTACAAAAATAAACAATATGTATATTTAAAAAGAGGCAAAATTTTAAATCAATCCAATAAACCTTTTGAAGTTATTGATGAGAAGGATGTTGAGAAGAGTGTTGAGATTGCTGTGAATGCTGAGGAGGATGTTGAGGAGGATGTTGAGGAGGGTGTTGAGATGAGTGCTGAGGGGGATGTTGAGGAGGATGTTGAGATGGATGTTGAGCCGGAGCATTGTGTTGCTGTGGTGGCATACTCATCTGAGGGTTGTGAGGGTGAGAATAGTATCCGTTGTGAGCTGGCGGATATTGTCCATATTGTGGCATAGGTGGTGGATAATTAGGATAAGGTGGTTGATTTGGATGAGGAGGTGGAGGGCCTTGAGGGTGACCCATATAAGCATGATGAGGATGTTGATATGGGCTAGGATGTGGGTAATTGGGGTTATTCGCAGCTGGATATGTATTTCCTGGAGGTGGAGGTTGGTAAGAAGTTGTTGGATATCCAGGATGAGATTCCGCAGGGTACTGACTATGAGGTGGAGGGTTACTACCTTGATTTGATTTTTTCGTTTCAGGCTCCTCTCTCTTTGACTCAGGTTGAATTTTTGCTTGGACTACTTTTTTCTAAAAATGTAAATACAATCAACTTTAACTAAAATTATTTACTTCTTGTGGTTTAGGCTGAATACGAGCTGATTCGTTGCCTCCACCATAGGAAGGTGGATCATCACTATTTTCACCGCCTGACTCGTCCTTTGGTGGCTCATCTGGAGTATTAAGACAGCTTTGAATAAGGTTTTTACCTTCAGCTTTTGTGACCAAAGGTTGGAGTTTGGGGGTAGTAAAAGTATACACCAATCCAGTTTCAGAAACTACTAATAACAAAACTTGGGTTCCAGTAAGGGTACTCAATTCATAAGCCTTAAACTATTAGCTTAATTACTATATATTCGAATTTATTATACCTTTTTCATGATACCAGCTTTACGTTTTGAGAAGGTAATATGCCTACGACTTTTATCTTTAATATACTCAATCTTAATCTTTCTCCTTCCAGCTCTTTTACGCTTTGGTTTTGCGACATCTTCCTCTTCTTCTTCGTCTTCTTCTTCTTCAACTTCGGAGCCAACTTTATTCGAAAATTGAATCTCGCCCCCTTGTGACTGACCAGATGGGGCTTGATTATAGTTAAAGTTGTTAGGATCAGGATATTGTTGGGCGTTAGGGAGATTATTTGCCATATTATCTAGTCAAAACTAAGTCAGTCTTAATATATTAAGCTAAATTATTCTCATTATGATTAAAATGGTAAATCTTTACTTACCAAACAAAACTTGGGAGTATATGACTAAACAGGGAGTTGTTATATAAAAGGAAGTAATAAGCTATTCAAATTGCTTTGATTAAGGTGTTTAAAAAAGGAATGTCCAAATTTATCATCTTTTTATACCCACTTTTTTACTTTGAGCTAAGCTTAATTTTCAATTTTTGGATTAAAATAACGAATCATAATCCATAAAATAAAAATGATTGGATAAAAATCGAATAAGCTTTATGCTACTTTTAGCAATGAAGTTTTCACAATGTTTGATATTTCTTATATAGTAAAACAAACGGTTTAGCAGACCATCAATACTTAAAATGCAAGCCAGATTTAGGAAGGTAATTGGTTGATTAGGTATATCTTAAATTTTCAAAGTCTATTTTATTGGATAATCGCCTATTTGGAGCATTAAATAGATTTAAGGAACATAATTTTCCAATTTTAAAAGAATATTTAAATTTAGAAATATGATGAAATTGATTAGCTCAAAAATACCAAATCTTTTTTGATTTGTCAGTTCGAGTAAAATATAAATGATATTTAAATGTAATCAATTCAAGGGTAAACACTTTATATTATTTATGAAATGAAAAAAGTTATCAAATACTTCTCTACTACTTCATCTCTCTTAAAAAATACTTGGAACCAAAATAATGTAATTATTTCAAGCTTTTAGGATTGATGCTTTTAAAGTTAAAAGTAATAGTATTGAGTGGCTTTTTTAATAAATGTTCAGGAACTGCGTATGCTAAATTTAGAACCTATTTTCAGGATTCTATTACATATGGTTATTATTATTTATTTAGATAATTCTATTGGTTTATTGAACTATGTAGTAATCACCTGGTCTAAAGCTTATTGAAAAACATGAACAAATAATCCTATATTTAACAAATAGTTTTTCTAAATTTTATTATTAGGGGAATCTTATTAGCTATAAATTTCTTTAATAAAAGTGGTTCTTGTGAGTATAATTTTCTTTTGTTAATTTGGGCAAAGATCAATGAATTTTACTCATAAATATTTAAATTATGCGTAAATAGCTTTCAATATTATAATTGGTCAAAAATAAAATAATCTAGTAATTTATGATTGTTAAAATGACTATAGCTCATAGATTTAATAACAATAATAAGAATTTGATTCTATTTTTTAACTTGATTTTAAAATGGATATACATATAGATATCTATTTCAAATTTATTATAACTGATAGATTCGAAAGATTACATATTAAAGACAAAATACCTTTAAGACAAAAGTCATCATCTTTTGGGCAACACATTCAAGTTAACAAACCAATACTATTTAACTACAAACGATAAGAAACTTTGTTGTGATAATATACATGATACTTTAACTTTAGATAAAGGTGAAGAGGTAGTTTTAATAGCAATAAAGGATATTTTATATAATAATGTGTAAAGAAAAATATTTGAATTACGACTTGAATTTTATCAGGGAATTAGATAAATCTATGATATTACAAATAACAGCCCTTTTAGAAGTGTATTGGTCTCAAGCACACATTTTATCTGGGGAGCAAGATACACCATGGATATGAGCAGATGGTATTAGTTTGTACAATGAGGAAGCACCTCTTTGGTTACATATGATAAATAACAATAACTCAGCTGATGAGTTTGAGAGAAAATCAATGTTTGGGTCCGAAGATTATAGTGAAGGTTCGACTTTTTATTGTAAATGGACGATTAACAATACCTTATACTAGGCTAGAAATAATATCTATCGAAAAAGATAGTCTATTTGTGTTTGAAAATAAGCATAGTTATTATTTTATAGATTTCCCCAAATCACCAGTTGGTATAGCTTATACAGTGTTTGAGAAAAAAAATGCAACAATCTTCCAAATGCAATAATCTTCCAAATGATATTGTTTTAAATAAATAAATTAAAAAATTAATTTTATTTTATATATGGGTCAGTTTGAAAGCTAGTTAAAATTAAAATAAGATTTTCAAGTCACTTTTTTTGTCCATTTCCCATATAGCATAAAATTTTAAAACTACTAAGTAAAGCTGGATAAAAAAATGTTTCAATGTGAGTTACCATATGGGGATGTATTTTTATGTTTAAGAATTTTACTAACAATTTTTCCGCCCAAATAGCGCTTAAGAAACGGAAAAAGTGATGAAGCCAAAAAAGACACCCCCATATCTTACTGATTATAGCCCTGCCTTTTTGGATGGAAAAAATTGGACTAAAAAGTTGCATGGGACTATTTATCTGGAGGTATTATACACGGAAAAGGCTGCTTTTTAAAAAAATTTGAAATTATTTGCTTAAAGCTAAAATAGGGCTTTTTTTATGTTATAAAATTAAAAATAGTTATTTAGCTAATAAAACACATCCCCGTATATTATTTATATTTACTTTTAAACCTATTAGGCTTTTACTGTTAAAGCAATAATTAAGGATGTATTTTCTTGTTTAAGAATTCTATTAACGATTTTTTCGCTCAAATAGTGCTCAAAAAATGGAAAGTGATAAAACCAAAAAACACCCCTAATTATTTTATAAAAGCAAAAAGGTGTTAAATTAAAAAATTAAAAAAAAACTATTAATTAGTTCAATTCATATAATTAAAAAAAAATTCTAATATAAATAAATAATAATAATAATTTACAAATAATACTATAACCAGCTAATTTTATATTTTTTTATTAATAAATTTAAAAATAATTTAATCAGTTTGTAATATTATATAAAATTTTTTTAGTCAAGCTTAGTTTAATGTTTGCTTTTTTAAACCGCTTTTAATTAAACCTTTAAAATTAAATAACTAAACTTTTGCATCATGTGAATAGATGAAAATTGGGGCTGTATTTTTTTTTAACAATTTTACTAACAATTTTTCCGCTCAAATGCGCTTAAAAAAATGGAAAAAATAATGAAATCAAAAAAAACACTCTCAATCGTTGAGGGAGTAGTAATTTTACATTTTTAAGAAAATACTTAATGAATGAGTTTATGTTTCCGTCCAGATTCGAACTGGAGACCTTCTGTGTGTTAGACAGATGGGGATGTATTTTTATGTTTAAGAATTTTACTAACAATTTTTCCACTTAAATAGCGCTTAGAAGATAGAAAAAATAATGAAACCAAAAAAAACATCCTCAGATGTGATAACCAACTACACCACGGAAACTCGATGTTTCAGATAATATTTTAAATAAGCTTTTTATTATAAATTAGTAAAAATATAATAAGCGGTTAAATGAGGGGCAGAAGCTGGTTGACTAATTCTAACTTGCAAAAATTCAAAAATTGGGCAATTCTAAGCAACTGTTTAAATAGTTTTAGTATTAAAGTAAAATGAATAAAATTAAGTTTTTATATTATAATATAAAATAATTTTTTATTAAAGCTTTTTTTTAAAATTTAATATGATTTATGTTATATGGGGATGTTCGAATTGGTTTCATTTTTTTATCTAATTTTCAAATATTTTATATTTTAAAAGTTGCTTAAAATTCTATAAAAATAAATTCTTTATTAAAAACTAAAAGTACCCAACACAGTTTTAAATTATTTTATTATAATTTGTATTAAGCTTAATACAAATTCCCGGATTGGCAAGGCTTTTACTAATATAACCTAAATACCAATATTAACCAAAGCTGTAATATATAAATAAATACACATTCCTATAAAACTTCATTGAAAAATATTTATTATTGACTCTTTTATAGCTAATATTGCATATTTGCTATCAAATAAATAAATAATAATGTTATAATTACATCCCCATATATCACTAAGTTAATAAATAGTTGTATAGGAGGGAGTAGTTAGCCTCAAAACTATAATTAACTATCTTTGTATAATATAAGCAATATAGTTGTGAAAGTTAGTCCTTGGTGGTTAAAGTTAAAAAAAGAGACTTTGCCTAATTAATTAGCTGTAGTTCGAAAGGTCTTAATTTTATGAAAGTTGATGCTCAGTGGTCGGAGTTAAAAGCTACTCTTGCTTAATTAACTTGCCTTGGGTCGAACGGTCTTAGTTTATGTAACTGAGATAGACTTAACTTAATAGAAATAATACGTATAAGCTACGAATTGTGTAAAACAAATAGAATAGAAGATACTACTGTAAAATCTACGTAAGATGTGGTCAGAAAGACTTAGTGACTTTATTAATAGTACGACATCAGGGAGTAATTCAGCTAAAAAGCCTCGAGTTATCATATTGAAGAATCTCTTTTATACTCCAATAAGTATGGAGATTAAAATGAGATAATATTCTTTGCAACATGAAGTTGATAATTCTCGCAGCAAATCAAAATAAGGGACTCTGAATTGATTGTATTTGAACTTGAGAATACAGCAACTTGAGTGATTGTTAGTGTTATAATCAATCCGAGAGCTAATAAAACAATATTTCACAAAGTTAAGTTTATTATAATTAAATTTTGACAAATAAAAATTTACCAAGCTGGTTTTGCTTATAATATTTAAAATATTTGTTTTATTTTATATTTTAGTTTAGCTAGGCTTTACAAAACTTGATGCTCAGTAGTTGGAGTTAAAATCTGTTTTATATAAATTATGATTAATTTAATTATTAAGCTGATAAAATAATATTTTATAGTTTTTGATATTTTATTTTATTTTATTTTAATATTATAGCCATTTGTTTATTTTTAATTATTTTTATTTTATATATAATCTGTCATATATGGGGGTGTCCGAATTGGTTTCAGAATTTAACTAGAAATTAATCCAAATTTTAAGTTTTTAAATTTGTGAGTCTTTAATGTATGATCAGCTAAATTTAAAAAGCTTAAAACTAAATATAAAAATTTAACTTAAAGACTTATTTTATTTATTTTATTTTATTTTATTTTTTTGATTATATGTTTGTGAAAGTTAGTACTCAGTAATTAGAGTTAGAGGCAGTTCTAGCTTAGTTAACTGGCCGTAAGTCAAAAGGCCTTAGTTTATGTAGCTAAGATAGACTTAAATCAATAGGAGTAATACGCAATAAGCTACGAGCTATGTAAAATAAATAGAATACAGGATATTACTATAAAATCTACATAAGATATTGTCAGAAAGACTTAGTGGCTTTATTAAAAGTAAAATATTAGGGAACAATTTAATTAAAAAGCCTTGAGCTATTATGTTGAAGAATCTATTTTACACTCAACTAGTTTTGTAAACAAGTTAAGTGATTATTATGCGATAATCAATCACAGAGATGATAAAACGATATTTCACAGTGTTTTGTATTTTTTATTAAATATTCAATAGCTATATAATATATAATTATATAGTTATTTGACTTTATTTTTTGTTAAAATAAAAACAAAATGCAAGCTTTTATAACTAAACTTCGAAATGGAATTTCTAAAGACTTTAATACGGTAGGGAGAAGCACATTATATAAACATTGTAATTCATTTACATCAATTTTAACAACTATTCACAATAGCCCAAAGTTTATGGAATTTTATAATAAAACAAAAAAAAGAAAAGAAATATTATTAAATTTTACTATTAATAATAACAAACTTAATCAAGCAATGTATAAAATTAGTACTTTAAAGGAAACAGGAAATAAAAACCAACAAGTAGCATTATTATCGACTATAGCTTCAGTATATTCTTTTGATGAATGTAAAAGTTTTGGATTTAATATAAGTAAAAATCAATATGATTATTCAAAAACAATTAATAATAATAAAATACCAACACTACGATCTACTATCAAAAATACAAAAAAAATTAAAGATGAGCAAATTGAGATTATTATACAATATTTACTTGATAATTCAACTATTTCATCAAGATTTAATAATAATAAAAATAATAACAAATATTCGTCAGATAATATATATATTAAATAAAAGTAGAAGAATGATATACAGTAAATATTTTAATGATTTAAAAGATAAAGCAGTAGCTAGGTCAATATTTTTCAAATATATACCAAATAATTTTAAAAATCCAGCAAGAAAAACAGATTTATGTTAATATATGTGCCCAGTATACAGTTAGAAAAAAGTTATTTGAAAATAAAATAAATACAGCGACAGAAAATAAAACAGAGATAGAGGAATCTTTTAATAAAGAAAAAAGGTTATATAAATTACATGAATTTTGTGTTGATACTCAAAAAAACATATTTAATGAAACTATTAAAAAATTAAATAATACAAGTTGTATAATAATTTTAGACTTTAAACGAAATATGGAAATAGGAACAAGACCAGATTCAATAAACTTAGATCATTATAACAAACAGGCTATATCAGTATTAGGGTTTGACGTTTTATATTTAAAAAATGATAAAACAATAGGTGAAGTTTATTTTGATTATTTATCTGAAACATTAAATTATGATTCAGCATATGCAGGAGATTGTTTGATTGATTTAATATCTAAAGAGCCTTTATTTAAAAAGTTTACAAAAATTTTACCAGCAAATTTTCTGCTCAAATAGCGCTTAAAAGATGGAAAAGTGATGAAGCCAAAAAAAACACCTCCATATGGGCAGATACAGGATATCATTTTAAATCTCAAGAGTTTTTACATTATATATTTGAAGAAATTTATTTTATAAATAGTAGTTTAAATATTGATCTTGATTTTTTTGCTGAGCATCATGGAAAAAGTATAGTTGACGAACACTTTGGAAATCTTTCACAGTGGAAAAATAGTTTTGAAGCATTAGGTAAAATAGAAGATATTAATCAATTAATTTCAAAATTTGAGATTTTTGTTTGTGAAAATAATAGATTTAATAACTCAACTGTCAATAATGGGCAAATAAATATAATTTTTAAAAAGTATGAAAGAAACAAAGATACAAAAAAAATAATAAAAATAAAAGGTATTAAAAAGTATTTACATTTTATTAAATGTGGTAAAAAACTACACTGTTATCCAGTATCTGATAGATCAAAAAAAAGCGATATAATTTCAATTAAAGTTATAGAGTCTATAGAGGATAGAAAAATTAAAAGATCAACCCCAGCTTATCTTACAAAAATAACTGAAAGTTTAAAAGCTTCAATATTTAGTAAGCAAGTAAGTAGCTTATTAGATGATAGAAATCAACCATTAAATGTTGATATTACTTAAATTAATAATAGCTAAGTTAATAAATAGTCAAAGAGCAAGTAGTTGTAATAGTAAGTAAAAACTATTATTATACCGCTTGTGTTACATAGGGATGGTTAATTATGGTTTTGGGGCTAACCACTCCATCCCATGCAGCTATTTATTAACTTAGCGATATATTAATAATGTAATTATAACATTAAAATAATTTATTCATTTGATAGCAAATCTGCAGTGTTGAATATAAAACAGTTAATAATAAATATTTCTTAATAAAGCTATATAAAAGTATATATTTATTTACATATTACAACTTTGACTAATATCCACTATACAGGCTATATTAGTAAAATCTTTGCTAATTCAGAAATTTATATTAAATTTAATAAAAATTCCGCTAATTGACAATATAAATTATAACAAAATAATTTAAAACTGTGTCGGGTACTTTTGGCTTTTAATAAAGAATTTATCTTTATAAATTTTAAACAGTTTTCAAAATATAGATATTTAAAAATTGGATAAAAAAATGAAACCAATTCGCGGACACCCCCTTATATACTTTAGTAATCTAGAAAAGCTGAAAGGGAACTTCGGTGGCTTTTTTTCAGATGGGATTGAATACTGATAAAAAACAAGGGGTCTCTCTTCTACCCCTTGATTCACTTTTGAAAGCAACAGAGCTTATCTGCTAACTAATTTTATAAAACTAAATTTAATTACTTTTACACTTAATTGCAGATGTTATAAAAATGTAATCATTAATCAAAGAACAAAGGAATTTGTAGTAATAACAAAGTAAAGATATTTATTTTTTGTATCATTTTTGATTTTTAAAAACTACTGAAAACTATAAAGTTATCATTTTGTATTTGGAATGGTAGTTTTAACTATAAAAAGATAATTGGATAATATGGCTGAGTATATATGAGGGTGTTTTTTTTGGTTTCATTATTTTTTCCATTTTTTAAGCGCTATTTGAGTGGAAAGATTGTTAGTAAAATTCTTAAACACAAAAATACCTCCCCATATATTAAATTATTTTTAAAAGTTTATTGAAAAGATTGAAAAAAAGCAAGAACTTGAGACAAAGATAAAGGCTCAATAATGACTTTTCTAAGGTTGGTTGCTTTTACTATTAATGTTCTGTATGGTATGACACAGGTGAGAGATTGCTGGTGCTTTAAAGTACCAAGGTTTTTTTTAGAAAAAAACACAGTGTGTACTAACTGTGTAAGCGTGAGTATTGCCATCTTTTTAATGGGAAAGTATATAGTATATAGGTATAAATTCTTAGATATGTGAGGAGAAAAGCATAATTTTTCATTTTTTCAAACAAAATAAACTTAACATACATAAAATTAAAAAAAATTGATAAAGGATACCGTGGACTGTTTTTGCAAACAAAGGGTATAATATAAATGGGGATAATGGTTTAGTCCCAATGATTATGGCCAAGTCAAATTTAGATGTAGAAGAAAACAAGATAAGCAAAAAAGTAACTAGTAATAAAACAACTTATGAAAATTACTATAATTAGAATGAAAAATTCATAGGTGAGAACAGATAAATTAAAAGTAAGACACATGAGTTTAGACTATATTATAATGAGTTAGATAATGTTTGTGTAGTATTAACTAGCTTTCATATAGGAATGCTTCTCCTGAAAGCTAAGCTTACAGATGACAAATTTAATAGAAGTTCGGGATCCAGAGTATTAAAAAAAGAATGGTAAAACAATTTATATGAGAACAATAACAACTCTTTACGAAAAACTGTTTTTACTTTATCTTACCGGATTTTATCTCAAAATAAGGAATGTTTAAAATTTTTTAGTGTTATTTTAAATAAAATGTCATTATTGTCATTCATTTATCTTGGTACTTTTTTTAATTCACATTTATTTTTTCTAAATAATTTTAATTAAAAAAATTGATAATTTTATTAAAAATAAGATTTCGAAATAACTTATCGAATTCCAAAAGTGAATTTGGAATCTTATACTTGTTTAATTTAAGCTTAGGAATTTTTGATTTACTCATTACATTTGATAGTAGCGATTGGATTCAAAGATCACCATTTCATTTAAAATGTTAATTTCAATTAACCATTCTTAAATTTCGTATTAGCTTTTTATATTTGCCATTGTATAGACAACACAAACTTACCCAATTAAATTTATAATTTGAATCTACTTTATTTTAAAATCAGCTTTTCTGATTTCATTTTTTCCCTTAAATTATATGTTACATTTTAAAGATTTTGCAATAATTAAAGTTTGATGGAAAATAAATTTAATTTTTAAAATTTGGTTTTTTATTGTTTTTAAGTTTAGCCAATTTAGAATAAAAATAATTAAAGGTTATAATTTTAACTATATTACTTTGATATATTTTATAAGAAATTCAATTGTTAAATTTATTTAAAAACCCTGTTTTTTATTAAATAAATAATCACATCTTCATTAATTTCCCAAATTTCGATTTAAGTCAAATTGGATCATTTTATACTTTTTGTATTTCACTACTTTTAAAACAGTATAAAGTTAAATTTTTAGATATATTTTATAATTCATTAAAATCTAAAAAAACAGGAAATCACTACTTTTATCCCCTGTTTTATCAAATTATCTATAAATGGATTTACTTTTTATCTCTTTAAACCTTTTAACATCAGAAGATTTATTACTATCACTATCTCTTATTATATATTAGCTTTGTCACTCAACATATTCCTCCTTGCATTACTTCAATAATACCATGTTACTGTAAAAAAAGCTTTAGGATTTTATTTCTTAAACCTACTCATGTTAAGTGTTTTGAAGAAGGATATTAAGCCTATACAAAAAGATCATATGCTGCTATTTATAAGTGTTTTAATTGCAACTTTTAAGTTTTAGCTTTTAGTAACTCTGTTTGGATAACTATTAGCATTCTTTTTTAGCTTTAGTAGTACTCTCTATTTTATTCTCATTTTATTACACCCAAATCCACAGGGCTCTATTTTAACCTGAATTTTACCTCCTGTTTTTTAAACATTACTATCAACAATAAGCTAATGGGAGCTTTTAGCTCTTTGTTTTAAAAAAAATGAGGATGCATTTTTGTGTTTAAGGATTTTACTAACAATTTTTCCGCTTTAAATAGTTAAATAGCGCTTAAAGACGGAAAAAGTGATGAAGTCAAAAAAACAACCCAGGATATAGTTGATTTTAGTTTGGCATTAGCAGTAAAATTAACAAAATATTAACTTTGAGTTTAAAAAAAAGAAAAAAAAACATTTTGAAAAAAAAATGGTTGTAACCTTTTATGGCTTACCATTAAACTGCCACCAGATAAAACCAAGTTTGATTCAACATTGATTGGATAATAAGAAGCGGTGAGATTGTGAACCTGAAATTTTTTACAGAAATTTTCTAGTCATATTATCCAGCGTAAAAACTCTAATAGTTTACTAAATACCAAGATATTGTAATGCTATAACCCCCTGCTCTCCCTTCGGCTTCATTTTATATCAATAAAGTTTTTTATATAGTCATCTTATTTTTATTCTGTTTTTAACTCTTGAAAATTACACATAATTTTTATTTTTCCTGCCCCAAACTTACTTCCCCACAGTTAGTCATAGATAGATAGGCCTCGAATCTATGTTAACTGATATTTTAAATTATTTAAAGATCTGTTAAAAGTTGTTTTAATCCTATTTACCCCCCTAACATGTTCTATATTTACAACTTTTTTATGTTTATAACTTAGCTCATATATCCAGTTTGATTTTATATTTGGTAAATAATGTACCTATAAGTTTTTAATTAAGACATTAGTTTAAATATCTATTTTAACCGTTTCTTAACATGTTTCAAACTTGGTAAAATGACCTTGTCTGTATATATTATTTTTGGTTGTCTGTTTGAGGCCAGAATTTTATCATTATCAATAAAAAATGTATTTTACAATAGTAAAATTGGCCGTTTATATAACTACTATGACAAATGTGTTTTAACTTTGCTATCTTCTCAACTCTTACATAAATAAAATGATGTAATTTAAACCAAAATGATTAAAATAATATCAATCCTTATAAGTTACTATAATTAGTACTGATTTGTATACTTTTATACATATTAATATTAGCTATTTAGGTTGATGATCATGGTTTTTTATAAATATCAGGATTTTCATTAGAATTATACATTAAAGTTTTCTAAGATAGATTAAAATAAAATTTCAAATTCTATTCAATATTATAGATAATAGAGACTCCTAACTGAGATGCACGATTTTTCTTGATCACAATTTTGTAAATCAAAAATTTGGACTAATTTATCTATTTCATCTTGAATTTGTTCTTTATTGTTTTTAAATTTAATCACTATCAAAAACTATCAACATTCATATCCTGTAATCATGGTTTTGTAGAAATTTTCGAAATCAGTCACCGTATCTCATGGCCTTTAGACTGTTAAATTAATTTTGTTTGGAGATTTATTCTTTTATAATAGCTATTTTTAACGCCCATTAGAAAATAGAAATAGACAGATGATTAGATTCAAAAAGCACATGTTTACTTTTTAACTATTATTTCTGCTTCTTTTGTATTACTAAAATATTACACAATCATAATATCCTTTATTATCAATTTATACTATACTGGTTTGATTACTTGTAGAATTTTTAAACACATGTTAAATTAAAAACATGGAATTAAAACATTTTAGCTAACTTAATCTTATTTAACTGGTTACCTTTATGTTGTCTAACTCACTATCCTATAACTTTTTACAGACAATAAATCGCTTATTTATAATGCAATGACTATACAAAAAACTTAAAAGGCCTTAATCATTTAAAATTGTTAAATCGAGAAAAATACTCAAGGATTGAAATTAGTTAAATGGTTTGTAGATTTAAACTGAAAAAATTATTTGTTTTTTTTAATTTAGTTGAACTGGATCATTTTCTCGATTTACTAATAATTGGCTAAAATTTTACTCTAACTATAAGATATTAACTGTTAATTTTGCTGATCCTTTGCTATATCTACAGTTGTTTATCATTCTCAACTTTATTTAAATTAAATGGCTTTATCTTTTACAAACAGTAGTTGGTTTTTTATTCATTATTAGGTTCTATTCAACTAGTGGTAGTGGTATTATTGTTAATTTATAGCAATTTGTTAATAACAAATATTGAATTCTCTGACGAAAGCTGTTTGGTAGAATTCTTGGATTAAAGTAAAATGAAAAGCTGGTTATTTTTATTTGGGCGTGTAAATTTTTTTACAAACACAAACCAATATAATAGATCTTTATATCTCTCAAATTGATATATTATATTGAATGACTTACCATTAAAATATAGTCAAAACTACAAAAGTGAGGTATTAAAAAGTAGATAAATTAAACTAATGCATTTTAAATAATTTGATAATAAATTAGTCAACATTTAACTTTATTCTATATAAATGATAATTATGATTTATAAATTAAATGTAGATTTTTTACCTTATTGAATTATATTGAAGAATCTATTTTTTTTCAAATCACAAAATCTTTATTTGATTTACTCAAAATTAGTGATTATGTTAATTAAGATCTGCAGTTTATATCCGTGGAAAAGAATTCCATTAATCTTTTATCTTTTATCTTCTTTTCATCCTTCCCTTTTTGTTAACAATTTTAATAGTTGATCAGTCTGTTATTAACAAATAATTTTTGATTACATCTTTTATTTACATCACTTGATTAAATTTGCTTATAACTATAGTCAAACACTTCAGCACAGCACAATTATAAATTTTACAAATCATTGTTAATTCCGTATATATAATTTTTTGTTAAAGTGGAAAATCACGTTCTTGAAAAAATAGAACCATCCTAAATATTACTGACATTAAATTAGATACCACAACTTTTTTAATTTTAATTGACCAGCCCCTCAAAGTGTGATATTTTACAACAGTTTAATAATAGTGATTTTAAAACTCTTAAGCATAATAGGCTTTTTGACTTTAATCAAAGCAAATTTAAATAAATCTACATTATAGGATATTAAAATATTATATTTAAGCATATGAGGATGTATTTTTCTGTTTAAGAATTTTACTAACAATCTTTCCACTCGAATAAACGCTTAAAAATGGAAAAAATAATGAAACCAAAAAATCATCCCCATATACTGTTATTAATGTATATATTTTCATATGTTTAATAGAAATTTAAAACAAAACAATAAGTAAATGTTTTAAATAAAATCAATCATAACTTTATAAGCTATAATTCAGTTAATAGAAATAGTAAAACAAAAAATAGCAGAAAAATTTAAAAATAAATAAACCTAGTTACACCTTCTTTATTACTTAGTGGATGAACTTATTATATAGTATATGAAATACATTAGATAAACATAATAGAACTATGATCCTTGACATAGTGTCTTATCGAATACTAATATAAAACAAGTCACTACATCAAATCTGAAACATGTTGGGTAAACAAACATGATTAAAGTAGTTTTAAGGTCTATCAATTTTTTAGAATAAATTCTCAATGTTAAAATCCACTACTATCATCTGCTACAAAACAAAGATTTTCTAAAAGGCTATGCTTTTGGTTGTACTTAAGCAGACTTTGTGTCACTTAGAAAAAACCACTTTTATTTTCATCCAGTCTTTATGATCGATCTACTTTCTCGGTTTTTGTAATTTATTAAATAGAAAAACTGGAGCCTCTTAAAACGGAAGAAATACTCAATTTCAGCCAACAAAATTCATTTTTAGATCTCATTTTATATCTAATCAATAACAATAAAACATCTTAATTTTAACAATTAAAGAGCTTAGCTTAAATGTAATCAAGTTCATTATTTAATTAAAATAACGAAACTCACTTTTATGACGAAAGGTTAGCTGACATTTAATGCAATACAGTATAAAGCCAGAAAATATTGGCTAATTTTAAACAATTATATTTTATTATTATCTTATTTTTTAAGCAGATTATCTGGTTTTTATAAAAGCTTTATTTTAATTTGAAACAACTATTATGTTTATTTTAAAAAGCATTGAAGAATTCATGATACAGAGTTATTGTTTACACAATATATCACAAAAAAATAATGCCAAACTACCGATATTTAAATTTAAATTTGGTAGATCTATTTTAAAAAGGTACATACAAATAAAATAGCGTGAGCAAGCTACAAAAATTGGCTTTCAAATTAGGAATAATTATTGTCCAGAATACAATTAAGGTTTTTAAAGTGGCTAATATTTTCCAACTTTATTATACAATCTTAAAATAGTAGACAGGAAGGATGATAAAACCGCTTTGCATTAAAAAAAGAACCTTTACCACAATAAAGTAAGTCAGTATTTAATCGATTATTTATATATTATATTAAATAAACAAATACTGTCATGGCACTTTATTGCTTTATATGGGGGTTGTCCGAATTGGTTTCATTTTTTTATCCAATTTTTAAATATTTATATTTTAAAAACTTTGCTTAAAATTTTGTAAAATAAATTCTTTATTAAAAACCAAAAGTACCCGACACAGTTTTAAATTATTTTATCATAATTTATATTGTAAGTTAGCAGAACTTCTACTAAATTTAATACAAATTCCCGGATTGGCAAGGCTTTTACTAATATAACCTATGTATTGATATTAATCAAAGTTGTAATATGCAAATAAATACATATTCCTATAAAACTTCATTAAGAAATATTTATCATTGATTGCTTTTTATAATCAACATTGCAGATTTACTATTGAATAAATAAATAATTTTAATGTTACAATTACATTATTGATATATTATTAAGTTAATAAATAGCTGCATAGGAGGGAGTGGTTAGCTTTGAAACTATAGTTAGCTATTTTTATATAATACAATCAATGTAATAATAGTTTTTACTTATCATTATAATTATTTATTAACTTAGCTATTAATAATTTAAGTAATATTAATACTTAATGATTAATTTCTATCATTTAATAAGCTACTTACTTGCTTAGTAAATAGTGAAACTTTTAAATTTTCTGTTATTTTTATAAGATAAGCTGGGGTTGCCTTTTTGATTTTTTATAAACTTTGTAACTTTAATTAGAATTATATTACTTTTTTAATTTATCAGATAACTGGATAATAATGTAATTTAATTGCTATGTTTAATAAAATATAAATACTTCTTAATACCTTGTATTTTTGTTATATTTATAATAAAAATCTTAAATTTTGATGAAATAACTGAATTATTAAGTAAATATTGTATAACAATTTTAATTTGATCATTTTTATTTATATTTATATTTTAGAAATTCCATTTCGAAGTTTAGTTATAAATAGCTCGAGGCTTTTTAATTGAATTGTTCCCTAATACTGCACTTTTGATAAAGCCAGTAAGTAAGTCATAGTATTTTACGTAGATTTTACAGTAGTATCTTCTATTCTATTTGTTTTATATAGTTCGTAGCTTATTGCGTACTATTCATGTTAATTTAAGTGAAATTTAGCTAAAATCATCCATCAAAGACTTGGGGGTGTATTTTTTTGTTTTTAGACCTAAAAAATAGTTTAATGCCATAATAAATTTATTGCTTACTACACCATTATATCTTCATAAATGAACAAATATTATTATAAGCTATTTACTTTTTAATCAATAAGTTTCAAAAAATAAATAAAGTAGTTTATTGTATAAATTATTTATTATTTATTATTTAATTTAATATCTAATTAAATTTAGCAATGTTATATAAATATTTTCTGTTAATGTTTACCCTTGATTGTTTTTAACTATATGAGTTGTCTGAAGCTTTTTTAACTAAATAGTTACAAAATCCTGATAGTGAAGATAGCAAAAAAAAGCTGGTAAATACTATAACATTTATTTTAAATTTTATTATATTAGTTTTACTACCAATAAACTGGTCATAATATTAATACTTATTTTATTATACAATAAACTGAATCAGTTTAGAAATCATTTTACATTTAAATTTATTAAATAAAATATACTACTTCTTAGAGGACTTAATTTAATATCAAATGCTTATAAACACCAAAGCTTAGTTCTTAGTAAAAATTTCATCATAGTAAATTTCTATTAATTTTAAAAACACTGACTTTTCTATATTAAAACTAAATAAAACGTTTTTGTTTAAAATTAAATTGTGATATTTTTTTACTTGTTTTAAAAAAAAAACTTAAACTAACTTATTTTTAAAACCTAGATTTTCAACATATTTACTAAAAAATGAATTGTTTTAGAGCAGAAAATTTAAATTCTCGCACCTTAGAATTTACATAATTATTATATGGGAATGTATTTTTGTGCTTAAGACTTTTACCAACAATCTTTCCGCTGAAATAGTTGTTTATTAGCTAAAGTTCAGAGCTTTGATACTAGAGGTAGCAATATTGATAATAATGCTAACAGCGTTACTAACAATATTAATGATAGTATTACCAGTGGAGTTTAGTTTTTTAAGAGCATTTCTAACTAACAATAATAGCCTTAATAATATTAACGACAATAATACAATACTGTTAGTAAAATTCTTAAACATAAAAACACATCCCCATATGTCGTTAATATTGATAGAAATAGTATTAATGGTGTTTTAATAGCGGTGGTATCAGTAAAGTTTGGTTTTTTGGTAATGTTGTTAGTATTAATAATGATATTAATAATAGTATACCTGATGTTTTTTATATCAATATTTTTAATGGGGTTTTAAGTAATATAGCTGGTGTTTCTGGTAATAAAATAATAAAATACTTAATATTTATGATAATGTTTATTATAATACTTTAATAATTGTGATGTACCTGATAATAATTATTGTAAAGCTAGCAAAGTTTAAATTTTAGTTTTATTAATGACATCAATAGCATTAATTATAATAATATAAATTTGGGTATTAGTATAGACAGATATGATAATAAAGAAATTAATTAAATAAAACTACATAATAAGCATTGAAACCCAGGTATTTTGAAAAAAATATTTGAAAGATGGAAAAAGTGATAAAAGTCAAAAAAACACCCTTGTATTGTTTATATTTTTTATTTTAAACTTTTGAATTAATATAAGGATGTTTTTTTGGCTCCATTACTTTTCTCATTTTTTAAGCGTTATTTGTGTGGAAAGATTGTTAGCAAAATAACTTTACTAAATATATAATATATATATGGTTATTTCATTTTACTTTTTATTAAAATAAAAACAAAATCCAAGTTTATAACTAAACTCCAAAATAAAATTTTTAAATTATTTTATTATAATTTATATTGTAAGTTAGTAGAATTTCTACTAAATTTAATATGAATTCCCGGATTAGCAAGCAAGGCTTTTACTAATATAACCTATGTATTGATATTAATCAAAGTTGTAATATGCAAATAAATACATATTCCTATAAAACTTCATTAAGAAATATTTATCATTGATTGCTTTTTATAATCAACATTGCAGATTTACTATTGAATAAATAAATAATTTTAATGTTACAATTACATTATTGATATATTATTAAGTTAATAAATAGCTGCATAGGAGGGAGTGGTTAGCTTTGAAACTATAGTTAGCTATTTTTATATAATACAATCAATGTAATAATAGTTTTTACTTATCATTATAATTATTTATTAACTTAGCTATTAATAATTTAAGTAATATTAATACTTAATGATTAATTTCTATCATTTAATAAGCTACTTACTTGCTTAGTAAATAGTGAAACTTTTAAATTTTCTGTTATTTTTATAAGATAAGCTGGGGTTGCCTTTTTGATTTTTTATAAACTTTGTAACTTTAATTAGAATTATATTACTTTTTTAATTTATCAGATAACTGGATAATAATGTAATTTAATTGCTATGTTTAATAAAATATAAATACTTCTTAATACCTTGTATTTTTGTTATATTTATAATAAAAATCTTAAATTTTGATGAAATAACTGAATTATTAAGTAAATATTGTATAACAATTTTAATTTGATCATTTTTATTTATATTTATATTTTAGAAATTCCATTTCGAAGTTTAGTTATAAATAGCTCGAGGCTTTTTAATTGAATTGTTCCCTAATACTGCACTTTTGATAAAGCCAGTAAGTAAGTCATAGTATTTTACGTAGATTTTACAGTAGTATCTTCTATTCTATTTGTTTTATATAGTTCGTAGCTTATTGCGTACTATTCATGTTAATTTAAGTGAAATTTAGCTAAAATCATCCATCAAAGACTTGGGGGTGTATTTTTTTGTTTTTAGACCTAAAAAATAGTTTAATGCCATAATAAATTTATTGCTTACTACACCATTATATCTTCATAAATGAACAAATATTATTATAAGCTATTTACTTTTTAATCAATAAGTTTCAAAAAATAAATAAAGTAGTTTATTGTATAAATTATTTATTATTTATTATTTAATTTAATATCTAATTAAATTTAGCAATGTTATATAAATATTTTCTGTTAATGTTTACCCTTGATTGTTTTTAACTATATGAGTTGTCTGAAGCTTTTTTAACTAAATAGTTACAAAATCCTGATAGTGAAGATAGCAAAAAAAAGCTGGTAAATACTATAACATTTATTTTAAATTTTATTATATTAGTTTTACTACCAATAAACTGGTCATAATATTAATACTTATTTTATTATACAATAAACTGAATCAGTTTAGAAATCATTTTACATTTAAATTTATTAAATAAAATATACTACTTCTTAGAGGACTTAATTTAATATCAAATGCTTATAAACACCAAAGCTTAGTTCTTAGTAAAAATTTCATCATAGTAAATTTCTATTAATTTTAAAAACACTGACTTTTCTATATTAAAACTAAATAAAACGTTTTTGTTTAAAATTAAATTGTGATATTTTTTTACTTGTTTTAAAAAAAAAACTTAAACTAACTTATTTTTAAAACCTAGATTTTCAACATATTTACTAAAAAATGAATTGTTTTAGAGCAGAAAATTTAAATTCTCGCACCTTAGAATTTACATAATTATTATATGGGAATGTATTTTTGTGCTTAAGACTTTTACCAACAATCTTTCCGCTGAAATAGTTGTTTATTAGCTAAAGTTCAGAGCTTTGATACTAGAGGTAGCAATATTGATAATAATGCTAACAGCGTTACTAACAATATTAATGATAGTATTACCAGTGGAGTTTAGTTTTTTAAGAGCATTTCTAACTAACAATAATAGCCTTAATAATATTAACGACAATAATACAATACTGTTAGTAAAATTCTTAAACATAAAAACACATCCCCATATGTCGTTAATATTGATAGAAATAGTATTAATGGTGTTTTAATAGCGGTGGTATCAGTAAAGTTTGGTTTTTTGGTAATGTTGTTAGTATTAATAATGATATTAATAATAGTATACCTGATGTTTTTTATATCAATATTTTTAATGGGGTTTTAAGTAATATAGCTGGTGTTTCTGGTAATAAAATAATAAAATACTTAATATTTATGATAATGTTTATTATAATACTTTAATAATTGTGATGTACCTGATAATAATTATTGTAAAGCTAGCAAAGTTTAAATTTTAGTTTTATTAATGACATCAATAGCATTAATTATAATAATATAAATTTGGGTATTAGTATAGACAGATATGATAATAAAGAAATTAATTAAATAAAACTACATAATAAGCATTGAAACCCAGGTATTTTGAAAAAAATATTTGAAAGATGGAAAAAGTGATAAAAGTCAAAAAAACACCCTTGTATTGTTTATATTTTTTATTTTAAACTTTTGAATTAATATAAGGATGTTTTTTTGGCTCCATTACTTTTCTCATTTTTTAAGCGTTATTTGTGTGGAAAGATTGTTAGCAAAATAACTTTACTAAATATATAATATATATATGGTTATTTCATTTTACTTTTTATTAAAATAAAAACAAAATCCAAGTTTATAACTAAACTCCAAAATAAAATTTTTAAATTATTTTATTATAATTTATATTGTAAGTTAGTAGAATTTCTACTAAATTTAATATGAATTCCCGGATTAGCAAGCAAGGCTTTTACTAATATAACCTATGTATTGATATTAATCAAAGTTGTAATATGCAAATAAATACATATTCCTATAAAACTTCATTAAGAAATATTTATCATTGATTGCTTTTTATAATCAACATTGCAGATTTACTATTGAATAAATAAATAATTTTAATGTTACAATTACATTATTGATATATTATTAAGTTAATAAATAGCTGCATAGGAGGGAGTGGTTAGCCTCCTCAAAACTGTAATTAATTATCTTTACATAATACAAGTAATGTAATAATAGTTTTTATTTATCATTCCAATTATTTGCTTTTTAACTATTATTAACTTAGCTACTAATAATTTAAGTAATATTAACATTTGGGGATATATTTTTTGTTTAAGAATTTTACTAGCAATCTTTCCGCTCAAATAGCGCTTAAAAATGGAAAAAGTAATGAAACCAAAAAAAAATCGCCATTTAGTAATCGATTTCTATCATTTAATAAGCTACTTACCTGATTAGTAAATATTAAAACTTTTGAATTTTCTGTTATTTTTGTAAAAGATAAGCGCTGGGGTTGATCTTTTTATTTTTTTTATTTTCTATATAGAGTCTATAACTTTAATTAGAACTATATCACTTTTTTTAAATTTATTAGATACTGGATAATATAAGGCAGTTTATTATTATACTTAATAAAATGTAAATACTTTTTAATACTTTGCATCTCTATTTTTTTTTGTATCTCTTTATTTCTTTCATATGGGGATGTATTTTTGTGTTTAAGAATTTTACTAACAACCTTTACGCTCAAATAGCGCTTAAAAAATGGAAAAAATAATGAAGCTAAAAAAACACTCCCATATAGTTATTTGACTTTACTTTTTACTAAAATAAAAACAAAATGCAAGGTTTTATAATAAAAAAAGAAAGAAAAAAAAAGAGATTAAAGTTTATTATTAATAATGACAAACTTAATTAAACAATGTATAGAATTAATGCTTTAAAGGAAATAAGAAACAAAAACCAACAAATAGCATTATTATCAATTATAGCTTTAGTATTTTTTTGATAAATTTAAGAGTTTTGGATTTAATTTATAAAAAATGCTTTATTAAGAAATAAGCAAATAACAAACTATTAGTAAAATCATTTAATATTAAATTAGAAGTTCTATTAAAATTTATTTAATTTATCAAAAATAAATTAAAAATATTTTATAAACAAATATGTATATTAAAAGCATTTTTAATTATATTTAATATTTTTTGTAAAACCATTTTATTATTAACTGGTTTGTATACTTAAATTATATGGGGGTGTCCGAATTGGTTTCATTTTTTTATCCAATTTTTAAATTATTTTATTATAAGTTATATTGTAAGTTAGCGGAATTTCTATCAAATTTAATATAATTCCTGAATTAGCAAGGCTTTGTGAAAGTTGATACTTAGTGGTCGAAGTTAAAAGCTACTCTTGCTTGATTAACTTGCCTTGAGTCGAACGGTCTTAGTTTATGTAACTAAGATAGACTTAACTTAATAGAAATAGTATGTAGTAAGCTACGAATTATGTAAAACAAATACAATGGAAGATACTACTGTAAAATCTATATAAAATGTTGTCTGAAGGACTTAGTGACTTTACTAATGATTCGTTATCAGGGAGTAATCCAATTAAAAAAGCCTCGAGTTATTATATTGAAGAATCTCTTTTATACTCCAATAAGTATGGAGATTAAAATGAGATAATATTCTTTGTAACATGAGGATGTATCTTTGTGTTTAAGAATTTTGCTAACAATCTTTCCGCTCAAATAGCGCTTAAAAAATGGAAAAAGTGATGAAACCAAAAAAAACATCCCCATATGAAGTTATAAATTCTCGCAGCAAATCAAAATAAGGGGCTCTGAATTGATTGTGTTTGAACTTGAAAATACAACAACTTAAGTGATTGTTGTGTTATAATCAATCTGAGAGCTAAATAAAGCAATGTTTCAGAGCTTTTACCAATATAGCCTATATAGTGATAGTAATTAAAGTTGTAATATGTAACATGTAAATAAATATATATTTTTATAAAACTTTATTAAGAAATATTTATTATTAGCTGCTTTATGGGGGTGTTTTTTTTGGCTTCATTATTTTTTCCATTTTTTAAGCGCTATTTGAGCGGAAAGATTGTTAGTAAAATTCTTAAACACAAAAATACATCCCCTTATAGCCAACACTAGAGATTTGCTATCAAATAAATAAATTATTTCAATGCTATAATTACATTATCAATGTAATGTATCGCTAAGTTAATAAATAGCTGCATGGGATGGAGTGGTTAGCCCCAAAACCATAATTAACCATCCCTATGTAACACAAGCAGTATAATAATAGTTTTTACTTACTATTACAACTACTTGCTCTTTGACTATTTATTAACTTAGCTATTAATAATTTAAGTAATATCAACATTTAATAATTGATTTCTATCATCTAATAAGCTACTTACTTGCTTACTAAATATCAAAACTTTTAAACTTTCAGTTATTTTTGTAAGATAAGCTGGGGTTGATCTTTTAATTTTTCTATCCTCTATAGACTCTATAACTTTGATTGGATTATGTCACTTTTTTTTGATCTATCAGATACTGAATAGCAGTATAGTTTATTACTGCATTTAATAAAATGTAAATACTTTTTGATACCTTGTATTTTTATCGTTTTTTTTGTATCTTTGTTTCTTTCATACTTTTTAAAAATTGCATTTGTTTTTCCATTGTTGATAGTTGAGTTATTGACTCTATTATGTTCACAAATAAAAATCTCAAATTTTGAAATTAATTGATTAATATCTTCTATTTTACCTAATGCTCCAAAACTATTTTTCCACAGTGAAAGATTTCCAAAGTGTTCGTCAACTATACTTTTTCCATGATGCTCAGCAAAAAAATCAAGATCAATATTTAAACTACTATTTATAAAATAAATTTCTTCAAATATATAATGTAAAAACTCTTGAGATTTAAAATGATATCCTGTATCTGCCCATATGGAGGTGTTTTTTTTGGCTTCATCACTTTTCCATCTTTTAAGCGCTATTTGAGCAGAAAATTTGCTGGTAAAATTTTTGTAAACTTTTTAAATAAAGGCTCTTTAGATATTAAATCAATCAATCAATCTCCTGCATATGCTGAATCATAATTTAATGTTTCAGATAAATAATCAAAATAAACTTCACCTATTGTTTTATCATTTTTTAAATATAAAACGTCAAACCCTAATACTGATATAGCCTGTTTGTTATAATGATCTAAGTTTATTGAATCTGGTCTTGTTCCTATTTCCATATTTCGTTTAAAGTCTAAAATTATTATACAACTTGTATTATTTAATTTTTTAATAGTTTCATTAAATATGTTTTTTTGAGTATCAACACAAAATTCATGTAATTTATATAACCTTTTTTCTTTATTAAAAGATTCCTCTATCTCTGTTTTATTTTTTGTCGCTATATTTATTTCATTTTCAAATAGCTTTTTTCTAACTGTATACTGGGCACATATATTACATAAATCTGTTTTTCTTGCTGGATTTCTAATTATTTGGTGTATATTTGAAAAATATTGACCTAGCTACTGCTTTATCTTTTAAATCATTAAAATATTTACTGTATATCATTCTTCTACTTTTATTTAATATATATATTATCTGACGAATATTTGTTATTATTTTTATTATTATTAAATCTTGATGAAATAGTTGAATTGTCAAGTAAATATTGTATAATAATCTCAATTTGCTCATCTTTAATTTTTTTTGTATTTTTGATAGTAGATCGTAGTGTTGGTATTTTATTATTATTAATTATTTTTGAATAATCATATTGATTTTTACTTATATTAAATCCAAAACTTTTACATTCATCAAAAGAATATACTGAAGCTATAGTCGATAATAATGCTACTTGTTGGTTTTTATTTCCTGTTTCCTTTAAAGTACTAATTTTATACATTGCTTGATTAAGTCTGTTATTATTAATAGTAAAATTTAATAATATTTCTTTTCTTTTTTTTGTTTTATTATAAAATTCTATAAACTCTGGGTTATTGTGAATAGTTGTTAAAATTGATGTAAATGAATTACAATGTTTATATAATGTGCTTCTCCCTATCGTATTAAAATTTTTAGAAATCCCATTTCGAAGTTTAGTTATAAAAGCTTGCATTTTGTTTTTATTTTAATAAAAAGTAAAGTCAAATAATTATATAATTGTATATTATATGAGGATATATTTTTGTGTTTGAGAATTTTACTAGCAGTTTTTCCACTTAAATAGCGCTTAAAAAATAGAAAAAGTAATGAAACCAAAAAAAACACCCCCATATAGTTATTGAATATTTAATAAAAAATACAAAACACTGTGAAATATCGTTTCATCAGTTCTGTGATTGATTATCGCATAATAATCACTTAACTTGTTTACAAAACTAGTTGGAGTATAAAATAGATTTTTCAACATAATAGCTCAAGGCTTTTTAATTAAATTGTTCCCTAATATTTTACTTTTAATAAAGCCACTAAGTCTTTCTGACAATATCTTATGTAGATTTTACAGTAGTATCCTGTATTCTATTTATTTTACATAGTTCATAGCTTATTGCGTATTACTCCTATTGATTTAAGTCTATCTTAGCTACATAAACTAAGGCCTTTTGATTTACGGCCAGTTAACTAAACTAGAACTGCCTCTAACTCCAATTACTGAGTACTAACTTTCACAAACATATAATCAAAAAAATAAAATAAATAAAATAAGTCTTTAAGTTAAATTTTTATATTTAGTTTTAAGCTTTTTAAATTTAGCTGATCATACATTAAAGACTTACAAATTTAAAAACTTAAAATTTGGATTAATTTCTAGTTAAACTCTGAAACCAATTCGGACACCCCCATATAATAATAGTTTTTATTTATTATTATAATTACTTGCTCTTTGATTATTTATTAACTTAATGATATAATGATGTGATTATAATATCAAAATAATTTGTTTTAGCCATCGCATCGTTAATATAGCAATTTTTATTAAATTTAGTAAAAATTCTACTAATTTATAATATGCATTATAATAAAATAATTCAACTATTAGATATTTTTGGTTTTTAATAAAAAAATATTTTTATAGAATTTTAAGCAAAGTTTTTAAAATACAAAATATTTGAAAACTGGATAGAAAAATAAAATTAATTCAGACATCCCCATATATTTAAATTTTTAAATTTATAATTTAAAAAAAATAGAAATATACTTTTTTATTGATTAATTAAAAAAAAAATTATTAGGGACGAATCATTTATAATATTTTATTTGTCAAGTATTTTCCTTTTTTTAATTATAGCTTTAAAACTGCCCCTAACATCTAAAAACCTGTATAATAAATATTATACTTTTGAAATTAAGGGGAAATGAGATTTATTATTCAATACTATGGAGCTTAAGTTTAATAATTGAAGTGTAGGTAAAGTAATAGCTTTAATTTAATAAAAGCATGTTGAAATAATTTGAAGTTTTAATTTAATTAAATAAGATTTGTTTATATTATTTATTTAACTGATGTTACATGATTTCTTGGATTTTGTTTTATTTTTTAGTGAGAAATGAAAGGGGCAACTAGCTGTTGGTTTTATATCTTCTTTGTAATTCCTTCGTTCCAATTCATTTAGCCCTGTTACGTCTTCCCTTGTTTCTTCTACCAAATGTAAAATCTCATGTATTGCTACATTGTCAACCTTTTGATGCTTCATTGCATTTAGTAAGTTTTCGACAAAGGCATCAAAATGCTCGTTTGATAATCCACCTAATCTCCGGTGTGCCTTTCTCATTGATCTTTGATTGTAAGGCTTTCCGCCTAATAGGCCAACTAAAAAATTTATCAACATTTGCTCAAATCGATATATCATTGTAAAATCAAAAAAAGTATTGATTCGTACATCTTGTACATGGTATTGGTATACCCTTTTAGCTAATTCCTTTATACCTTCAATTCCACCTAGATCAAGATAATATTTGTGCTTCATTGCTTTCTTCAATAGTAAGTCAAAGTTGCTTAGCTTTTCATATCCTTCATCATCTAAATTTATTGTGATTATATTTTGATTGTCTCTTTTCAAAATCTTTTGTTCCTTGGGTGTTATTTGATTCATATTTAAAACTATTGAATTTTTTTCTTTTACTTTTATATTATTAAATAAGTTTTAAGGGGGAAACCTTATATATTTTTTTCATGTCCCCCAAAATTTTAAATCACAGGATGTTCTATTGATTTTATTTAAATTAATTGATTTTGTTAAGACTTTCTATATATATTAATATAATTTTTGGTTTTGCTATAAAAAAAATTATTTCGAGCTAATATTTAAGTCGGAATTTCCTACTATGAAATTATAGCATTATAGTGATATGATAGAAAGATATTTCAGAAGGAATGCGATTCTTTTATTAACTTTGATTTCAGAAACAAGATAATTATTGTGATTACTATTATACTTAGGGGTTCTATATTAAATCAAGAATTGATTTTTACAATACTTTATAAAATGTAATCAACCCTATCTATTGGATAATATAAACACTAATTTCTTTAAAATTTATGACATTATGAAATTTATAAAGTGATGTATTGAAATTAATATACAGGAATTTTAGAAATAGGGTTGCTTCATAATCTTTACTCTTTAATAAAAATCTATTTTATTAAAGTTAGTTTGATACAATAGTTTTACCTTCAAATTTTACTAATTTTTGTGCTGGTTTAGTCTCAATTTATAATATGCTTTTCAAAAAGTAGTATTCAAAAAGACTTTTTAAAATACAAATGTTATATTAGCTCTTGGGCTATTCACTCTTTCTATTCTACACTCTGAACCGAATTCACTTCAGCCTCACCTAAGGCTATTACCGCTCTTCTAAATGCCTGGATAAGTTTATACAAGACTGAGTTTAAAGCAGTCAAGTTAATCTTATTTAGATCCAAAGCAGATACTGTGAACTTTGAGTATCTCCTACCTCCTTTTACCTTATAGATCCCATAACCCCTACTCATCCTTCTTTCATCTAACTTCATTTTGCTTTCATGAATAAAACACTTAAGTTTTCCCTTTCAAGATTTAAAAAATAAAAATACTATTTATACAATAGATTGTTTAATTTGAATATAGTAAGCTGCCAAAAGGCCATTGTTTGAACCTTTTCAAAACAGTTATACAACTCTCCTTCCAATTCAGCAGTGAATGATTTCAGATAAAAGGATATAAGTAATAAGTAAAATGAGTAGGTAATGATTAGTAGCCAATGGTTGTTTTAATGTATTTTTGAATAAGCTATTTTTTAAATGTAAATTGACACCTTGAGGTTATTTACAAAAGTATGATACATTTGATTTATTTTTGGTTGTACATCCTTATGGAAGGTTCAGTTTAAAAACCTCATAACTTACTAGACTTTTTAATTTTAAAAAAAAATTGAAGGGGCATAAACCCCAATCGATTTATTAGTGTTATAAATGTTTGTTAAATAATACTGTTTGATTTCACATTGAGTTTTAAAATCAAAACCGAATGAAAAGCTTAATTTGAATTGTTTTTATAACAATATTATATTATAAAAGTTTTAGATGAAAATGACAGTAAGTAGGATGAAATCTGGGATTTTTAGTTAAAAGTTAAATCTTTGATTTTAACATAATTAATGCTTAATACTATGTTTAATATAATGTGGGTTTGTAGTAATTTACTTTGATGAATTATTGCTTTTATTACATATGATTGGATAAAATTAAATTTTACTTGTAAACTGTGTGTATATGTTAATTATTCAGAAGTTCATAAGGTTTACGGAAAAAAAGTCCAAAAAAAGACTATAAAACCTTCAAATTGAATTAAACTGAGTTAAATAAAACAATGGCATCAAAATATAATACCCAAACTAAAGTTCAATACACAATAAATGATGGAACTGTTATTGCTGAGGTAGAGAAACAGGGAGATGTTTACATTATGAACCTTGTAAATAAAGATAATCGATTGACTCCAGTAACAATCCCTGTGTTGATTAAAGCGATGGATGAAATTGAACAAGATTTTTTAAGTGTACGTAAAGAAAACAGAAAAGATGAAAAAGAACCTGTTGGTGCAGCTTTAGTGACCATTGGAAATGGGCATATTTACTCAAATGGTTTGGATTTTGCTTTAATAATGTCTGGTCAAATAAGTACAATTGATTTTTTTGAAAACTATTATCATAAGCTTTGTTTAAGAATTTTAACTCTTCCTTTCCCAACTGTTGCAGCCATCAATGGGCACGCGTTTGCTGGCGGGATGGTATTTTATGTATATTTTAATCTACTTTATCTAATTTAATTTAGATGTTCGCTTTGAGTCATGATTATAGAGTAATGAGAGATGATCGTGGCTTTTTATGCATGGTAAGATTAATTAAGATAGTTTGAATCTAAAGTGACATCATATAATAGCCAGAAGTTGATTTACCTGGTGCTTTATCTCCAGGCATGCTATCTATCCTTAAAACTTCAATTCCTAATAAGGTAGATCTAAGAGACATTATTTTACAAGGTAAAAGATTTGCTGCAAAAGAAGCATACCATAGAGGTATTGTTGACGCTACAGCTTCTGAAGATAAAGTACTTGAAACCGCAGTTGGAATTGCCAATAAATGGTCTGGAAAGGTAGTTAAGAGCAAAGATATTTATAAGTTTCTCCGTTTAGAATTAAGAAGTGAAACTATTGAACTTCTTAAAAATGGTGGCTTAGGATTTATTCCCAAACTTTAAGTTTATTTTCGAATTAAAAATTCATAGCTATATTTTAATATTTATTTTTAATTTAATCAAGTAAGTTCACAGTATTTGTGGGTGGAGTTTTTTCATTAGTGTTATCAGTTAAGCTCATATTTGATTCCTCAACCTCTTCATCAAATAAAGGATTGTTGAATAAATAGGTTAAATCTGGTAATGTCTCTAATATACTTTTGGCTTGAGGAGAAAAATCTTCTAAAGAGACACCTTTTTTTGCTTACAATAAATTTAATACTATAAAAAGATAAAATTTAAATAAAGCTTTACATATACTGATACCAGGGTGACTATAGGTATTTGTTGCTAATAAAATCTCTGATACTTTTTTTTTTGCTTTTTTTCCTTTTGTAAAATCATATTCATAACTCCATTTTGGTAAAAGTGGCTTTGAAGAACGAAGACATGTCTAAACTAATTTAAAAGTTATTATATTAATTCAAAAAACAATTACTTGAGATTTTTCAGTTATCCCATTAGCTTCTAAGAACATTTTTTCACTTTTTGAGTTTGTCCATGGGAATGGTGCTCTAGTCCGTGGTTTTAATTCATATAATTCTTTTTCTAACTTCCTAAAAGAGATAAGATAAAGTGTTAAAAGCTATATAACTTACTTTACTATAGGATTTAAATCATCTAAATTAATGTTTGATTTCATGATCATTTTTTCAATATCTTCTCTTTTTATTAAAGGAATATCATTCCCGTTCGGTACATAACATATCCTAGTTAAACATTCTTCAAACTCAGTTATTGTATTCTAAATTTTAATTAGAACTTTATATTTCTAATTTTATTTTAAACACTACTTTATTATCTAAATCCATATTTAAAAAAAGTTAAAAGTTTATTTTGGGATGATTTTTTAAATTTAGATTCCAAACTATATTTCGTAATAAAAAATCAACCTATTCACATTTTAATAATAGCACCCCTATAGTTTAGTGTACTTAATTGTTGAGGCGATTGCCATTTTTGATTTCATGATAGAGTGATATAAAATGAATTGGTATTTATGTATATATTAGAAATAGATTCCATGGATAATGTATATGTTTTTTAAAAGTATAGACATATTTTATAAGAGATAGTTTTTCTAAGAAAATATAATGGTTTATTCAGTGCTATTTCTCTTTCAAGCTAAAAAAATTAGCTTATAGTTACTATACTTCAACCAAATATAGTTTGTAATAATTTTGTATATTAGTCTAAAAGGTTTTTATAACTTTTATAATGGCTATGGTTTAGAAAAGTGAAATTCTTTGAAACCTATATGACTAAAGCAGGGCATAGTTGCAAACATTTTATTCAATGTTCTGTATGTAAATTTTTGAATGTATAATCTTTTCAATCTATCCTATTTAACATAAAAGCGTTTAGTTGTCTAAGTACAAGTAATGCCGAAGTTTAAGGAAAACAATCATATTTTTTGAATTCAGATATATTATAATATTTTTATTAGTTGTTTTCAAAAATAATTTTAGTTTTAATAAAGCAAAATCCTTGCTTTGAGTACTTTTGAAAGGTTCTTTTGTTAACAAATCACAAGCATGGATGAGGGCAAATTTATGTCACCTTTAGTCTTGATTGGCTCTTTCTTAGGAAGTAAAATTTTCATCATAGTTGCTACTACTATGCAAGTTGTAAGGTATTTTGTCAAACTGATCAATTTTTACTGCTTGATTCTTTAACTATTTTATTAAAGTTATTTTATTATAGTGATTAAAGAAATGTCTGATATTGAGGATAGCATATATGATGAACGTAAGAGAACTCATGATGAAGATGACGAAATTTATAACACTAGAGATTATTCTTATGAGACAACACGTAATGTTAAGAGGCCAACTTTGAATAACACAGAGAAAGAGACAAGAGAAAAGGTTTTTTCGTTTCGCTGTTTATTGAATGTAAAAGAGTCTGGGGTAATTATAGGTAGACATGGGAAAAGTATTTCCGAGTTGAGAGATAATTCAAGAGCAAAAATACAAATATCTGATTCGGTTCCTGGTTCCTCAGAAAGGATATTGACAGTCACTGGAGATTCAAGAAGTGTCGCAAAGGTATATTCTTTTTATAATCATTTAACATATTAATGAGCTTACTTTAGGCATTTAAATTGCTTGCAGAGCATATTCCTTTTGAATTGGAAAAAGAAAGGAGCAGACTTGCCATTTATAGTTTTCGTTTATTAATGCCTCATATGCGTATGGGAGTTATTATTGGGAAAGGTGGAAGTACTATAAAAGAAATGCAAGATAGGACAAGGGCTAGATTAAGTGCTAACGAGGAAATTCTACCTCAATCAACTGAAAGAATTTTATCTGTTTCCGGTTCCCCAAATAATGTAGAAGCAGGGATCCTAGAAATATGCAGAGTATTAAGGGAATTACCCGAACGCTCTTCAGGAGTTATATATTACAAACCAACTAGTCAAAGCAGTATTAATGAACCATCCAGCTCAAACGATAATACCTTTTCTCATCAAAATTTTATGGCAAGTGACTCTACTTTTGGCGATGACGGCTCCGGAAAACCTCCAACGCACATCCAACAACTTTATATTCCAAATGAAATGGTAGGCTGTATTATTGGCAAAGGTGGTAATAAAATAAACGAAATAAGAATGCTATCGGGGGCAAATATAAAAGTAGCCGACCAACCAACCAACTCGAATGAAAGGTTAGTTACCATACTTGGTACGCCCGAATGTAATGGCTTAGCTTTAAATCTTTTGTATACACGTCTAGAAACTGAAAAAGTAAAAGTATTCAAAGAAATCAACCAAGATAAGTAGTCATGTTATTAAAGTAAACAAAGGGAGTGGTGATGAATATACTATTTAGAGCTGCTTGTTATTTAATAAAATGAAGCCCTCTAAACTTGTCCTATATTTTTAATTGAATAAATTATCTTTTACATTATATTTAATTCTTAAATATAATACATATCGAGGGGTATTAATTCAAACTAAATAATTGATTTTTGATTTTTTGAATATATTTGATATATTTTTAAGTTTATATTCCTTATTAATATTCTGAATATTAATAAATATCACCTTGTAACACTAATTGCAGATTGAATTGAAATAGAATATTCCAAGCTTATGTTAATTACAGTATTAAATGTAATAACTGTGTAGAAAATGATTGGTTAACACGTTTACGATTTAATAATTTTTATTTGATTTTAATCATTATATTTCTTCATAAAATGAATTTTAACAGTATTTTATTGTTCCTTATATGCTTATTACCGAAGCTACTTTTATCTGATGAATATGACCATAAAGTAAATAAGTTGTATATATATTAAATATCAATTTTAATTATATTAGTACAAAAAAGGAGATGAAGTAATAGTTTGGGCTAATGTGGTTGGACCATATGATAATAACCAAGAAACATATCCATATTTTAGCTTACCTTACTGTAAAAAAAAGGATGTTATTCAATATAAAGATGAAAATATGGGAGAAGCTTTATTAGGGTATGATTATGCAAAATTAGGAGTGTCTATAAAGTTTTTACAAAATATTGAAAAAAGTGATATTTGTAGCCTAGAATCAATTCCTGAAAAAGACATAAAGTATCTCAAATATGTGATTTCAAAGAATTATTGGTACGATATGGCATTAGATGGGTTATCTTCTAGAGCTCCAGTTGGACAAGAAGTTAAAGAAGGAGAAGAAAGTACATTCCTTTATACCCACAGAGATTTTATCATTTACTATAACGAAGATAGAATAGTCGGATTTAAAATAAACGCAACAAAACCAGTAGAAATAAAGCAAGATATATCCATAATAAAATTCACCTACGGGGCAACTTTTATCGAAAACAAAGAAATCAGCTTTGAAAATAGATTGTTTCACTCTGATAATATAGACGGAGAGCACAAAATCCGATGGTTAGCTGTTGGTAACTCATTTTTAATAGTTTTGTTTTTAACTGGGTTAGTATCTGTTATTTTAATGAGAACTTTGCGTAAGGATTTTGCTAGATATGGCAAAGGTGAAGATGAAGCTGATTTAGGCATTAATGGGTTAGATATAATAGATGATTATGGATGGAAACAGGTTCATGGGGATATCTTCAGGCCACCAAAATTTTTGATGATACTATCTTCATTACTCGGGATGGGAACTCAACTTTTAGGAGTAACTGTAACAGTAATTTTATTTACAATTATTGGAGATCTTTCATTTGACAGGACCAAAATACTCACTGCTGGTATATTCTTATATTCTTTTCTAGCCATAAGTTCAGGTTATATTAGTATTCGCTTTTATACTAACTATGAAGGACGAAACTGGACAAGATGTGCTTTATTAAGTGCTTCTCTATTTCCATTTATAGTAGGAATTGTCTCTTCTGTGATAAATACTATTGCTATAGTAGATGGTTCATCTAGGGCAGTACCTTTTTTGACTATACTCAGTTTATTCTGTACATGGCTTTTCTTATCTGTTCCTTTAACTCTATTGGGTGGCGTTTTAGGTAAAAAATCTGGGTCGGCTTCACATTTTCCATGTAGGGTAAACGCTTTACCACGTCCTATACCTGTTAAGCCATGGTATTTTGAGCCAACTATTTTAGTATTATGTTCTGGTATCCTTCCCTTTGGTTCGCTATTTATTGAATTGTATTACATATTTCGCTCATTCTGGTCTTATCAATCTTACTACCTTTATGGCTTCTTTTTACTCTCCTTTATTTTACTTTTGATCGTTACTTCTTGCTGTGGTCTTGTAATCACCTATATTCATATAAACAATGAGGATCACCGCTGGCACTGGTTATCGTTTTTATCTGGTGCTTCAACTGCTATCTACATTTATATTTATGCCATTTATTACTTCCATGCAAAAACTAAAATGTATGGGTCTTTTCAAACAGGATTTTATTTTGGGAATCTTCTTCTAAGTTGTATTGCATTATCGTCTGTTTTAGGAACAGTATCATATTATACAAGTTCATTATTTGTCAGAAAAATATTCTCAACAGTTAAGATTGATTGATTTTTTTATTAGTCAATAAAGTATAAGTATTTTTTAAATTTAGTTTATTTCAATGTTTATGGATTTAAAAACCATAACAAAATATATTAGTATATATTAATAGTATCGTGTTTCCAAGTCATAAAGGCATTACAAACAATAAATGCTTTTAAAAAATTATTAATTGTTTTAATTGTTTTGTATAGTTGTAACTATATAGTAGCTGTTCTTTAATATTAATCACGTAAAGTAAAAACCTTGCTATTTATAAACAATTAAATCTTTATTTAGTATTCAGTACTTCAAGAAGCTTCTATAAATTACATAATTACTTAACTTTGAGCTAAAATTTATAACAATTTTATTTAATCATAATTAATATAATTTATAGTTCAAGCAAATGAAAGACATAAACAATTGTCAAATATTAATAGTTAATCAAATTTTCTCTTTAACTCAAAGGTTTAAAGTTTAGATATAAATCTTTGGTCAATAATAAAAAGTTGGAAGTTAGTAAAAGAGGGGCGCCATTAGCTTGTGGGGAGTTTGGAGGGTACGAAATAGAATATCTTGTAAGTAAGATTGAAAGCACCAATTTTTGTTCCAATATTGAGAAAAAGTTACCAATGCAAAATTTACTACCACCTCCAAATCCAAAGAAATTATCATTCTCACTATTAAAATACGCACTGTTGCTAATATTCTTCTTTTCACTATCCTTTTCATTTAAAAATCTTTCTGGTATAAATTTATCTGCATCTTTGAAATTGTCATTATCTCGATGGATATAAAATAAGTCTAGATTAATGCTACAATCTTTAGGTATATGAAAACCGTTAACTTTGAACTCTTTTTTATTAATTCTAGTGGTTAATCTAGGTACAGGTGGATATAATCTTATAGTTTCTCTAATAATTGCTAATAAATACTTCATTCCTTTAACTTGTTCAGAATTTGGAAATCGGATTTCATTAATTTCTTTACAGTTATTATACTTTTTTAATTCCATTACCTCCATTACTTCTTTACGTGCTTTTTCCTGAATGTCTGGATTTTGAGCCAAATAGTGCAGAGTTGCTGACAATATAAAGGATGTAGTGTCATGTCCGGCTAATATATATATCATTATATTATCTCTTATTTCTTTATCACTAAATAGAATTTCATTATTTAAATTGGCCTTTATCATTAATGTCAAAATATCGTCATCACTATTATCCTCCATATTGTTATTATCCTTTATTATTTTATTTCTTTTTTCAGTTAAAATTTTACTAAAATAATTTTCAATTAAATACAAACATTGATAAGATGAATTTCTAAACGGATTACGTGGTGTATCAAAAATAGAGAACAATAAATAAAATGGGTTTAATGATTCTCGAATAATTTGATTATAAGCAGCTATAAAATCTACCTTTTCATTTTCAACTGAATTAAAATTTACTCCCATAATACCTTTTCCCAAGGAATCCATAGTTATCTTCTGCATATACTTATAGACATCAACCGAAGTATTTATAGAACGATTCGTTTGTTCCACTTTTTTAACAAAATTTAAAATAATGGAATGGAATAGAGAAGTACTAAACTTCTTTTTAAATACTCTTTGACCTATTTTACGATATTTTTTCCAATCATCACCATTTGAATAAACAATATTTTTACCCATATACTTTGCAAATAGACTATTGGGAAAGTTGTCCATGGGTATCTCTTTAGGGAAATTAACAGTATCATTTAATATCATTCTTGCTGTTTTTGGACAATTTACAATGATCTCCCATGCGCCATATTCAAATAAAGTTAACAATTTATATTTATTTAAATCTTCTTGAATAAAAGTTTTATGCTTAACATCTCTTGGTTCATTTGAAAACATACACTTTAAACATTGGAAAATGGATTTCGAGGGTAAATGACTTAGTTTTCCGGGTTTCTTCAATATTATAAGGTAAATAATTAGAATTAAACTAACGAAGCTGATTAAAACTAGGTTCAATACTGTTATTATACTCATTTTATATTTGTATGTTGCTATTGTTCTTTTCAAAAAATAATAATGTCAATGGCAGCAAATTCTATAAGTTTTATCTTTCTTTTACTTACTTTTATCTCCTTTTATACTTTTTTATTGTTACCTATTTTTATTACAAGTTACATATTGGGATTTATTATTATTATTATCACAGGGATATCACTCATTTTGTGTAGAAGTGTACTAATTTTATTAGTTTTAAAATATACTTTCTATGCAATATCATTTTAATATAATTCTATTAAATATGAAAATTAAATCAAATCGATTTTTAGTTGACTATATTTAGTTAGTCACATATATAGTTAAAACAAATATATTTATTCCTATTATTTAATATTTAAATAATATAATAAATTGTGTTCTATCTACTTATATAGTATAACAACAATCATTTATTTCAAACATGAGGCTCACATGTTAAACATTATAATATATCTGGCGTTTCAATGAATTAAGGATCATAATAGTTTATGGAACATAATACATAAATGCATCAATATAAATTCATAAAGTAATAAATTAATAATTCCAAGATTAGATCAACAAATGACCTTTTTAAGACTTTATTTTAAAATAAGAAAGTACAATTACTTAAAAAGATTATATTCAGTCAATTGTTGTTCCTATCTAAAATCAGAATAAATAGGGATGCCGAGAATTGGTTTCATTTTTTTAATCTAATTTTTAAATATTTTATATTTTAAAAACTTTGCTTAAAATTATATAAAAATAAATTATCTATTAAAAACCAAAAGTTCCCAACGCAGTTTTAAATTATTTTATCATAATTTATATTGTAAGTTAGCAGAACTTCTACTAAATTTAATACAAATTCCCGGATTGGCAAGGCTTTTACTAATATAACCTATGTATTGATATTAATCAAAGTTGTAATATGCAAATAAATACATATTCCTATAAAACTTCATTAAGAAATATTTATCATTGATTGCTTTTTATAATCAACATTGCAGATTTACTATTGAATAAATAAATAATTTTAATGTTACAATTACATTATTGATATATTATTAAGTTAATAAATAGCTGCATAGGAGGGAGTGGTTAGCTTTGAAACTATAGTTAGCTATTTTTATATAATACAATCAATGTAATAATAGTTTTTACTTATCATTATAATTATTTATTAACTTAGCTATTAATAATTTAAGTAATATTAATACTTAATGATTAATTTCTATCATTTAATAAGCTACTTACTTGCTTAGTAAATAGTGAAACTTTTAAATTTTCTGTTATTTTTATAAGATAAGCTGGGGTTGCCTTTTTGATTTTTTATAAACTTTGTAACTTTAATTAGAATTATATTACTTTTTTAATTTATCAGATAACTGGATAATAATGTAATTTAATTGCTATGTTTAATAAAATATAAATACTTCTTAATACCTTGTATTTTTGTTATATTTATAATAAAAATCTTAAATTTTGATGAAATAACTGAATTATTAAGTAAATATTGTATAACAATTTTAATTTGATCATTTTTATTTATATTTATATTTTTGATAATAAATTATAGTATTAATATTTTATTATTATTAATTATTTTTGAATAGTCATGTTGATTTTTTACTAATATTAAATCCAAAACTTTTACTTTTATCAAAAAAATACTAAAGGTATAGTTGATAATAATGCTATTTGTTGGTTTTTGTTTCTTGTTTCTTGTTTCCTTTAAATCATTAATCTTATACATTGCTTAGTTAAGTTTATTATTATTAACAGTAAATTTTAACAATATATATTTTTTGTTTTATAAAATTCCATAAACTCTAGGTTATTATAAATAGTTGCTAAAATTAATGTAAATGAATTATAATGTTTATATTGTGAAATATTGCTTTATTTAGCTCTCAGATTGATTATAACACAACAATCACTTAAGTTGTTGTATTCTCAAGTTCAAATACAATCAATTCAGAGCCCCTTATTTTGATTTGCTGCGATAATTTATAACTTCATATTGCAAAGAATATTATCTCCTTTTAACATCCATACTTATTGGAGTATAAAAGAGATTCTTCAATATGATAACTCAAGGCTTTTTTAATTGGATTACTCCCTGATAACGTATCATTAATAAAGTCACTAAGTCTTTCTGACAACATCTTATATAGATTTTACAGTAGTATCTTCCATTGTATTTGTTTTACATAATTCGTAGCTTACTACATACTATTTCTATTAAGTTAAGTCTATCTTAGTTACATAAACTAAGACCGTTCGACTCAAGGCAAGTTAATCAAGCAAGAGTAGCTTTTAACTTCGACCACTAAGTATCAACTTTCACATATATGAAGATATTTTTTTTGGCTTTATTGCTTTTTCCATTTTCTAAGCGTCATTTGAGTGGAAAGATTGTTAGTAAATTAAACAAAAAAATACATCACCATATAATGTGTTTCTCCTTATTGTATTAAAATTTTTAAAAATTCCATTTTAAAGTTTAGTTATAAAACATATAATTAAAAATTAATTATTAAAAAAAATAAAACAATCAAATAAGTCTTTTTGAATTTTTTTTATTTAATTTTAAGCTTTTTAAATTTAACTAATTATACATTAAGGACTTACAAATTTAAAAACTTAATTTAGATTGAGTAAATTCTGAAACCAATTCGGACATCCCCAAATGTTATTTCTTTATAGTATTATTTTTTATACTTGTCCTAAAAACACTAAAGACGAAAAGTATGCCTATTATATGAAGGGTGATGACTAATTGTAAAAAATAAAGTAAAACAGCTAAAGCTATTTGATACAGTTAGAGCTGTAAATACTGACGTACCCTGCAAATATTTTATGTGTAAACTAATTTGAAATAAAAGTTACTTTTGGCACAAATAAATTGTTAACATATGAGGGTGTTTTTTTTGATTTCATTACTTTTTCCATTTTTCAAGCGCTATTTGAGTAGAATAATTGTTGGTAAAATTCTTAAACAAAAAAATACATCCACATATGTTCTGGTAATTATTTCATGTAAAAGTGACCTTTATTTTGAATTAGGTTACACATAAAACAATAAAAGGTCTCCAGGGTGGGTGCATCATTGTTAATAAATTTGACTGTTCGATTTTTTTATAGTTGTTTATAATCTACGTTCTTATTTGAAAAGACTCAAATATTTTTATTTTTATTCATTTGATAATCCTTCATTTTTTATTTATTTATTTATTTATTTGTTTTAGTAGGATATTTCATTTAAATATCTTTTTAAACCATCGTTTAAGCTGGTTACTTGGTCAAAGGAAACTATACTATTTTAAATAAGTAAAAAATTAGGTTTATATAATAAATAAAATAATATGAACCAAGAGTTCCATTTTATTATTTTATAAAATATAACTAAAAATTTAATATTTTGTAAAAGGTACAAATCAGGGGAAGTAATAAATTTAAGTGTAATTATACTAGGGTGAGTACTGCTTTGAGGCCAGTAAGAAAGTTAAACTAAATTGAGGTGATTTTTGTTTTAAAAGACTTATTTACATGCATTATTATTAACTAAAACAAACCATAGTTATTAAAATCTAACTCGATTTGAACAAATTTACACATAGCTTGAAATATACAAAATAACACTTGAAGTTTATAATGGCTCATAAACATTATTGTTATTAATTACTGTTGTTATTACTACTGCTGTTGTTATTGGTTATAATTTTCATTATTGTTCTTCCCTATTATTATTACTGCCGTTAATATTATTACTATTGCCTCTGCTATTGTTGAAACTACTATCATTGTTGTTATTACTATTGTTCTTGCTATTGTTTAATATTTCTAATCTTCAATTGGGCTCAAAGTTTTTAGATTTAAATCAAATACTTCATCATCGCCGAAGTAGTTAAAATAATTGCCAGAATCACATTCCATTATTTTTCTCACAAATTCTACATCTTCATCCAATATATTTGATCCTTTAATATATTCGTTCGCTATCCCAACAATACTACTGTTATTCATATCATCATAGCAAAGTTCTTCAAAATCAAATCCATCAGCTACCGTAACGTTATCAAAATCGACATCTGGAATGTCGTTTTCCTCGACCATTACTTTTAAAGCACGCTTTATTTTTTCTTTATTCGTCATGTAAGGGGCAGTTGAAGACCCCACTGGGTTTTCAGATATACTGTTATATATATCACCTGAAATGTACATTTCCCTCATTTCCTCTGGTGATTGCGGAGGGTCAAGTTGGTTGAAGACAAATTGATTATGGTAATCATAATCGTAATCTTTTGCTTGTTCAGATCTACTATTATATATCTCAGCTGGACTATTCGTCTCATTTATTTCTTCTGGTGATTGCAGAAATTCAAATTGATTGAAAGCAGCTTGATTATGATAGGTATAGTCATAATATCTTGGCTCTTCAATTGAAGGTCTACTCTCAATCTGCGTATCAACTGAAAGATGTTAATAATCACAAAATTTGGTGTGCTATAATAAATTACCTTTACTTTGATCTTGATTTGAAGCTTTTTTTGCTTCATACTGTTCTGCTTGGGCCTGGATAAGACTATTGACATGCTCTCGCTCTGCAAGTAAATGCCTAAAAAGGGGATCCGTGTTTAATAAATCATCATCATCTGAGTTACCCAAACCATTTTGTTTTCCGAATGGAAATAGGTGTCCTGATTCGCTACTGAAGTCCACTCTATTTGATTCAATATCTTGTATTGACTTTAAAATGCTGCTTCTTTGGTTTACCAAGCAATTGTAATATTGGTACATAGCATGTTCTTTATTATTGGCAATTAACTTTAGGTTTATATCCCCAAAATCCAACGCAATAAGCCCATCTACACGCGCTTTTTCCCCTTTTAAATAGTCATATAGTAAATCTAAACCATTTGCTCGTCTTGTGACTTTAACGGGCCTTTGTTGAAAATTTTTGTTTCTATCAATTGAACTTTGTTTATTACTGTTCCCCAATTCAAATGAAAATAAGTGCGATTCGGAAGAGTCATGGTTAGAAGAGGCATCAAGGTTTAGTGGTTTCTCGCCACCTTGGGCAGCTAAGCCTTTTTTTAGGTTGTTTTGTGCCTGGAGGGAAGACTTATGAAGTTTAGTAGAGGGAGTATTTAGCCCTGCTGGCTTTTCTGAAGATTGCTCATTACCTCTCATAATATCGACTGGTGTATTGAAAAAGCTATTCGGATTTGACACTCTATTAGTGATATCCTCTGGATTAAATCCCAGATGCTTCTGAGGAATTTGGGCATCTTTATTTTGAGGACTAATTTTATTTGTTGCTTCATTTAAGTATTTTTGATTTCGATTTATTTGATATGTATCTGGGGAACTAACATCACCATCAATAAGTGATTTCTTATCTACTCTATTTTTTCTATTAGATTCTCTGATCTTTTTTAGTGAGTCTAAACTGGTCTTTCCTTTTTTTGATGAATTTTTAACTTTTCTGGTCTCATAGGGAGTGTTTTGTAACTTAACGGGACTATTAGCATTATCATTTGTTTTTTTAGAATGTAAGGAGGTTCTCAAACGAGCTCGTTTCAAAGTATTATTTTGATTAAGATCTAAAGTTTTACCATAACGAGCACCAATATTTAGTGAGGATGGCTGTGTTTTTGACACAGATAAAGCTGATTTGGGCTCATTTCTTCTATTTAGTTTAAAAGATTTAATAACTCGGGCTGGTAAAGGTTTGGGATCCTCTTTGATGGGTTCAGTAGTGCTATTAGTCAATTTGGATTTACCTTTAGTACCATTAGTCAATGCTTTGTTTTCTACTTGAGTAGAATCCTTTGTTATTTTAATCTCTTTTCCATCTTCTTTCTCTTTCATTTCTGCTTGAAGTTTCTTCAGCCTTCTTTTTTCACGTCTTTCTTCTTTTTCTCTTTTTTCTTTCTCTAGCTTTTCCTTGATGCGAGCTGATATTCTAATTGGAGTGTTATTACTTATATGATCACTTGCTAAGATCTCAGTTCCCATATTTTTTGATATAATGGGTGATACTTTTTGTTCAGTCTCAGCTTTATTGCTTGAGTTGGTGTTTAATCCAGTATCATTATTCTTTTTAATTTTATTATTTTGATTATGCTGAATAGAGAAGCTTTTATTACTTTTAGACGTTGTAATTTTGGGAATTTTCACCTTGGATAATAAGTTGCTAGTTTGGGTTGGTATAGCCTTAACGATGGTAGTTACACTATCTTTAGGCTTGGTAGAATTCTTTGGTGGCCTTCCCCTTGACCTTTCTTGAGGTTTAGCTTTATTATCTTTAGGCATCGTGTAATATTTGAAGAATATAAAAGAAAAATATTCTCTAGTTTCTTTGTTATTTTCACATTTAATTTCAAGTTTAAATATGCAGCCAATCAATTAACCACTTGTATACTTGGCAAGTCAGACTTGTTATATTTAGTCTAATTAGTCAAAAATTCTGTTTGTTTGAAACAGTTTTTCCAAAGAATACAATAGTCCCAGAAACTGTTTAAATGTTTTATTGATTTATACTTTATGTTTATTTACTAACTCAATAAATAATCAATCGTAATAAAATTTTTCACGCTTATAAAATATTGACTAAGCTATTGAATTATCTAACTTATGGCACCATTGGTTATCTGACTGTAGGGTAATTAAATTCTAGATATAACATTAATATTAAACAGTTTAATAAAAAAACTTAATATTTTATTGAGCTATTTTTTGCTTTATAAACCTTTTTTACTTATACTGACATTGTTTTTATATACTTCTAGCATGTTTTTCCTATAAACATGTTTTGTAATTTTTAACAGTTTATAATAAATATTTTTTCATTTATTTATAGTTTTATAAAATATTTCAAAACTATTATTAAATATTTATATGTATCAGTGATATTAGTTAGTTTATTACTGATTATAAAATATTTAACTTAATGTTTTTAATTAATTACTAATTTTTAAATCATTACTAGGTTTAAGTATTTTTTAGTATTTTAATATTTTAATATAATATTAATACTAATTTTTTTTTATAGTAAAAAGTCAATAATGATATCTTGCTTATTAATAAAAATCTATTTTATATTAAAAAATGTTAATAATAAATAAAACAATTGATTAAATAAATATAAAAAAATTATAGATAGATAAATAAACTTAAAATAAAACAATTTAATCAGTTAGCTATTAAGATATAGGGATGTATTTTTGTGTTTAAGAATTTTACTAACAATCTTTCCACTCAAATAGCGCTTAAAAAATGGAAAAAGCAATGAAGCCAAAAAAAACACCCCCATATTAATATTAAAAGTTATAAAAATTTAATTATTTTATAATCAGATAACTAATGTGAAATATCGCTTCATTAGCTCTATGATTGATTATAAAATAATAGTCAATTCAGAGTTCCTTGTATAGATTTGCTGTGAGAATTGCCACTACCTGATCGCGAAGAATTTATTGTCCACGTTTTAATGCCCATACTTAGCAACTATAATAAGGAATAACTGTTATCCTGTTCCTTATATGAGGATGTTTTTTTTAGCTTCATTATTTTTTGCATTTTTTAAGCGCTATTTCAGCGGAAAGATTGTTAGTAAAATTCTTAAACAAAAAAATACATCCCCATATAGCCATCCAGTTGGAGTATAAAAAAGATTCTTCAACATATTAACTCGAGGCTTTTTGATTGAATTATTCTCTGATATCGTACCATTAATAAAGCCGTTAAGTCTTTCTGACAATACCTTACGTATGATTTTACAGTAGTATCTTCCATTCTATTTATTTTACATAGTTCGTAGCTTATTACGTACTATTCCTACTAATTTAAGTCTATCTTAGTTACATAAACTAAGACCGTTCGACCCAAGGCTAGCTAATCAAGCAAGAACTGCTTTTAACTCCAACCACTGAGCACCAACTTTTACACCAATAATATTATAAATTATATTATTTAATAATTTAATTAATGTTTTATAAATATGTAAAATTTTACTATAATTAATTAATCATTAAGTTGGTAAATAAACATTATAAATTAATAAAATATTTAAACAGTTTTTAAAACTATTATATGTATTTGAATAGTTTATTATTTATTATATATATATATATTTATATATATAAAATTTAATAACTATTAAAAGTGTTTTTTTTTTAAATTATCACTTTTTTCCATTTTTTAAATGCTATTTGAATAAAAAAGCTATTATTAAAATTTTTAAACAAAAAAAATATCTTTATTAATAACTAGCCCTCAAGTTTTAGCAATTTTAAAAATATGGGGATGTTTTTTTTGGTTTCATTATTTTTTCCATTTTTTAAGCGCTATTTGAGTGGAAAGATTGTTAGTAAAATCCTTAAACAAAAAAATACATCCTCATATAACAGTTTCTTATTATATTTCAATAAAAAGTATAAAATATTAAAACATGATAAAGTAGTATTAAAATAAATTAACAAATTTAAAAATAGCAATGTTTAAGCTTTGTATCTAAATATCATTAATTTTTACAATAATATTTAAAGCTAAAAGTTAAGAAATAATTTAAAAAAATGTTTTTTATTACTCAGTTATAAAATTTTAAGTCTTTTTTTAAAATCATAAACTATTTAGATCAGAATTGCAAACATTTTAATGAAAATGTCACAAAAATAAACATAAAGCTTGCAAAAGCTAAATGAAATTTAAAAAAATTATTATGGCAATCAAAATTCAGTATAAGATGCAATGCTGGTGGAATTTTTGGGAAAGTGATACAATTACGCTGTTTAGCTTTTTAGTTTATCTCTATTACATCCTTCAATTACTATCATTGTCAAAATTTAGAAGAAAGCAACTTATATTTTGGGATAAAACATTAAACAAATTTAAGCCAATCAAATTGTATCTTTCGAAATAAATAATCTGAATAAAAATAAAAATTGTTTTTTGGTATAGAATTGAGAAATGGTGAAAGGAAATAAAACTAATTTCAAAAAGGAGGGTAATGATAGAAAGTCGACTGGCAATGTAGCTAGCCATAAAAAGTACGGGATAATACCAAAGGGGTCATTGTCGAAGTCAACTGAAAATAGTACCCACATTAAATTTTCCAATGATAATGAATCGAAGGTTAAAAAGGAAGTCAAAGATAAAGGAAAGGCTGTAAATGAAAATTCTAAAGTTGAGACTAAAAACAACAAAAACAAGAACAAGAAAATCGACGAAGATAAAAAGAAGAATCTATTTAGCAATGTAAAGTCGAAGAATATTTCTAAAGAGGATACCAAGGCTAAGAGCAAGAAACCTAAAGAGTCCGAAGAAGAAGCTATATTTTTACAAGAAATAACTTCTTTAGGAGGAACTAAAGAAGATTTTGAATGGCTGAATGATATTGATACAGAAGATGAAGAAATAGAAGAAAAAGTACATAAAGAAGAAAAAACTGATGTAATATATTTTATTATCATTTATGAACCCAAATCTAACTTATTTAGGATTCAAAATTGAAAGATCAGCTCTCTAAATTCATAAAAGGCTTAGGGATCTCGAAAATTAAAATAGAAGACGAGGACGAGGAGGATGAAAACGGGTTATCTAAAAATGATATTGAAAGTAAATGGGAAGATATTATTGAAGGTGATGGAAGTGAAGACGAAGAGTTGAAGGAAGCGGAGAATGAGGAAGAAGACATCGAAAAAGTTGAGAGTGGAGAAGAAGAGGAAGAAGAACCAAAAGATCTAAATATAGAGCTCGGCGAAGCTGAAAAAAATGAATATGACGAGTTTAATACTGAAACACAATTGGAAAACCAAGAGCAAGAGCGTACCTTTGCTACTAAAAAATTAAAAATGGACCAAAGATTAAAGAAGCCTCTAAAGAAAAAGGTAACTTTTTTGTGCTTTATGTCAATAATACTAACCAAGATAGATACTTGATGAAACACCGTTATGGTATGAAATACCTTTAGAAGATTTAAAGGAAGGATCAAATTTTGATAGAGATTTCGCTAATGAGCTTTTAGAAACAGCCAAAGATTTAATTCAGCAAGAGAACGAGTTGAGTGAAAATGGGAATAAAAGCCAATCTGATCAACAATTCATGGCAGATATAATGCAATCTGGTACATTATCTGATAAAATCTCTGCTCTTACTTTACAAATCCAAGAATCTCCTTTACATCACTTGAAAGAATTTTCAAAATTGTTAATGATGATGCGTCGCAATAATCGTAGAGAATCAATGTTGTGTTTGAACAGTTTAAAGGATTTATGCTTATCATGTTTATTGCCTTCAGATAGAAAATTGAAATACTTTTTTGATCAGCCTTTATCTTCCCCAAATGTAACCCAAAAACATTTAATCATCTGGTATTTTGAAGACTACTTAAAGAAAGCATATTTTGATTTCTTGTTAATTTCTGAGGTAAGTTTAATTGATAATTTATTGTGTAATATTAATCACTTTTATAGCAAAGAGGCCATGACCCGCTTTTACACTCTAAGCAATCAATGCTCAATTACTTTTATGAGTTGTTATCGCAAAAACCAGAACAAGAGAGCAATCTCTTAACTCTTATTGTCAACAAATTAGTAACTATTTTAATTTTTTTAATTTTTTAATTTAATCTAAATAAAATCTAGGGTGATAAAGAAAACAAAATTGCTTCTAAAGCTTCATATTTACTTCTCCAGGTTTTAGAGAACCATCCAGGAATGAAACAAATTGTTGCAACTGAAATCGAGAATATATTATTCAGATCTAATATATCATTACGAGCTCAATACTACTCTGTTATCACATTGAACCAGTTTTCATTGTCCAGAGATGATGTCGAATTATCCAACTCTCTTATGGAAACATACTTTACATTGTTTAAAAAGATACTAGCAATTAAAGAAGAAAGACCTAACAAAAAGAAAACTAAAAAGGATCGCAAAAAAGATAAAAATAGTAACAACAAGGGTAAATTACAAATAAAAGAGTCTACAGCATCATCGGAAGATTCTGAAAAAATAGGACTCATTGCTGGTATCCTTACTGGTGTAAATCGCGCTTTTCCTTTCTCTAAAGTTGATCCTGCCTCTTTAAAAGAACATATTAATACTATTTTTTATATTGCTAAATCCTTTAACTTTAATGCTGCAATTCAAGCCTTGAACTTTTTGAATCAAATATCCACTCAACAGCCAATTTATAGAGATAGATATATGAAAGCACTCTATGAAACTTTATTTGACCACCGTTTGATCTACTCCTCCAAGCAAGCAATGTACCTCAATCTTTTATATAAATCTCTTAAACAAGATACATCCATAGCCAGAGTGATGGGTTTCATAAAACGTATGTTTCAAGTTAGTATGTGGCATCAACCACCTTTTGTTAATGGTCTTATTTATCTTACCTATAAATTATCCTCTGTTCATAAGGTAATTAATGCTTCTATAGAACAGGCTGAGGATAAATTTGAGCATAGCCAAAGCTCAGAACCAAAAGAAGATACTAAAGATGTCAAAGATGAAGTAGCGGATTTAGGTGAATCGAATGAGGAGACTAAAGGTAAAGTAGAAGCTACAGTACCTGAAGTCAAAGAAGGAAATAAAACCATTAATAGTGCTTTGTATCAAGGAAGATATGATGATCCTAAAAAATCATATGCTGAATATACTTGTTTATGGGAACTTGGTTTATTAATGAATCATTTCCACCCTTCAGTAAACCACCATATTAGCCAATTATTAAAACTTGAAGAGATAAAAGAACAGCCATTGTTACACCTCCATACACTTCAACACTTTTTAGATATTTTTGCTTACCGAAACCCAAAGAAAGCATCTGAAGAAAATAGTTATAATTCATTCATGAAAGGAAGCGCATTCAAAGCGGTAAATGGAGTCATATGGGACAAGCAAAGTGGTGTTTCTAGTGGCGAAGTAGTTAATTCAGAAGAATTTTGGAAAAAACCGGATTCAGAAGTACAAGCTGAGCATCAGTTTTTCCATAAATATTTTAAACTTACAAAATCTAATAATGCTGAAAAAAAGAAAGCAAAGGATAAAGAAATGAGTGATTCAGAAGATGAAGATGAAATTTGGAAAGCAATGAAAGGAAGTACCAATATGGATGAGATGGAAGACGACGCTGATATGGATGAGGATGTAGACCTCGGAGATATGAATTTCTCTGAAGATGGTATGGATGATGAAAATGAGGATGAAGATATTCAAGATTTCACCGAAGATGAGGAGGCTTTAAATTCTGATGATGACGAAGATGATGAGGAGGATAATGAATTGGCTAACACAAAAAATGCTATAAGCTTCGATGATATTTTACCAAAGGGTGATGATGACAGTGATGCCAATGCTGACGATCTACAGGATAGTGGTGAGGATAGCGAAAATGGAGACATAGATTTTGATATGGGAGAATCAAGCGAAGAAGAATTAGAAGAAGGTAATATAATTAGTTTTATTATTTTTAATTCTAACTTTTATTTTTAGAAATTATAACCAATAAAAAGAAATCCAAAGAAACTAACAAGCGTAAGCTGAATGAGCCAACTAAAGTTGGTCCAAATAATGAAAGAAATGTCAAGAAAAGAGAACAAAGAAAGAAATTAAAATCTTTACCAATGTTTGCTTCAGCTGAAGATTATGACCATCTTTTAGAAGAAGAATAAGCTTGATGTAATTTTCTCATCCCGTTTTTGTTTATTGAGATTTTTAATGATTATTTTAAAAGCAATTAAGCTTTTAACTTACGTGGAGATTAAATAAAAAAAATATAGATAAAAGTATGGAACTACATTTTAATATAATTTATTATATAGTATAAATAAACAGACTGTTTATTTAAAAAGCAGAACAAATGAAGCATTATAATAGTTTAAGATTGTAAAGAAATATATTCAAATATCTAAAATAAACACTAATATTACATCAAGCAATAAGTTATGTATATTTCTTAAATAAAATTAATAGAAACACATGTTTTTGTTAATCTCGTCAATATTATTGTCTTTCATTGCAAACATATTAGCTTGTTTTAGGTTCCAATTTTCAATTCTTAATCTCTCAAGCTCACTTAACATTAATAATTGACTTCCTTTGAGACCATTAAGGTAATGGACGGCTTTCTTCAAAATCAACGCTTTAGATGGGGTTTTACCATTCCTATTCAAGTTGGGTAATAAACTATTTAAAGTTTGAAACCCATCTCTTATTTGAGCTCTTCTTTTCTGTTCACTTTGGATATGAAAACGTCTTTTTTGTTCGAGTAAGTCTTCTTCTTTATCTTCCATTTTTTCACCATCTTCAGGGATACTCTCGTTACTGTTAACTAAACCAGCTAACTCTTTATTGATATTTTGATTTTCTTTGCTCTTGTAGTCTTCTAAATTGAAGTTGTGGAAAGTAGTAGTATCTAAATCTGGCATTAACATGGACTGTCCATTAACATCATATCCCATATTTAAGTTCAAATTCATTCCCATTACTGGAAAATCAAGATTGGGGTCTACTATTTCGTTTGTATTAAACAATAAATTGAAATTTTGAGTATTACTCTCAGTATCAAACTTCATCTTTTAAATTCAATATTAGTTGTCTTTTTCAAAAAGAGAATAAATTATTTTTATAAATATTATTAAGTACTATTAATGGTAATATTGAATTCAATTAATTTAATTTAAAAGTAGGCCAATTAAAGGATATTTATACTAAATGTCCCAATATAATAAAAGCAAATTATTACTAATTCCTTCCTAAATAGGACAACATAAAAAATCCCCCAATATAAACACCATGTTCTAACCGACAACATTTAAAATTAACCCCCAGCCAAAAGTACATCTTTTGGATAGATTTTAATATAATTATGGAGATGCGAAAGATAATTTTCCATTTTGAAGAATTAGTTGACTTTAGTTGGGGTAATTTTGTTGTGGTGTAACACAGCAGATGATTGGGTCTTTCAAGTGAGCTTTTTAAATTATGCATAGTAATGAAAAAAGTTATGCTCAATTTTTATAAAAAATTAACAATTTACTGTAATAAAATACTAGTATTAATACTAATTTCCTAATTATATTTTAATAAAATAATAAAAATGTTGAAATAAAATTAATCAAATTTAAAATCAGGGGTTTTATATCAAAAATAACAGATGATATAATATCTAAGTTATTTACTGTTATCGTACTGTGAAACTAAGCTAATACTACTTTTTTTAAAATTTCAAATTTTTTTAGTGAAATTCGAGTCAATCTTTAATTAAATTGTTTTATTTTCTTCAAGTTGTAAAATTTTATACAATATGTGAATTAAGACTTTATCGCATTATCCATAATCACGTTTATATAATATTAAAATACTTAAAACTGATACGCTTACTTTAAATATTTTCTTTCAAGAAAACGACTTTAATATTACTTTAATAATACTGTTAGTTTAAGTAATTTTCAAAAATCATAAATGGTACTTTATAATTATGGCTCAGGTGTAGCAATAGCTTTTGTTTTTATTAACATCCATGTATCATCTGCTCTAACATTATGTGATTTATAGTATAATTACATTAATAATAAGCATTAGTATATTGGCTTAAAAATAAATATTTGTAAATAAAATAATATTGGGATGTCTTTTTTGGTTTCATCACTTTTTCCATTTTTTAAGCGCTATTTGAGCGGAAAGATTGTTAGTAAAATTCTTAAATAAAAAATACATTCCCATATCTATAATAATTTTAACAACTATACCATTTGTGTAATCACATATTATATATAAATATAAATTGAAATAATTCTTAAAATCTATCATATATTTAAAACAAAATAACTTGGTTAAAGTAAAAATATTAAGTGTTTAAAAGGGATCTATTTGGTTAAATGAAAGGGCCCCAAGTATAAAATATATGGGCGAAACAGAGCAAATGTAGTAGAGACTTAGCTTAAGCTAGTTAATGACTAGTATAAATACTGTATCAAAATCAATTCCGATTAATCTTTCGACTTCTTTTTCTTTTTCTTGCTATCTTTCTCTTTTGTTTCACCATTTTCTTCTACTTTGACCTTCTTTTCTTTCTTTTCTTTCTTTTCCTTTTTCTCTTTCTTTTCCTTCTTTTCTTTTTTCTCTTCTTTCTTCTCTTCAACTTTATTGTCTGAAGACTCTTCTTCATTTTCTACTTCATCAAACACACGTTTCTTTTCAGCTTTTCCTATAGTAGAATCAACTGCGGTGTTATAAGATGTAGCTCTAATGAATTAAATATTAATATTGATACTATTATAAATAAATAAAAACTTACGGTCTGGCTTCGAATTTCTTTGGACCTTTATGTAAAGGAGCTCCAGCAGGACGAGGTTTACCTTCTAATACACGAATTCTATCTTCTAAAGCGTCACGCTGAGAAACACCTAAAGCACCGCTATCACCTTCTCCTAAGGCATCAACACGGATTGAAATGGCAGCTTTATTGGCTAACATACGGGAAGCTTTACCCTTTATCTTTGGTGTGGCTTGTCCAACCAATGATGCATGGTATAATAAACCGTATTTAGGAGTATCGTGCTTGGTTTTAAGAGCACGGAAAAGAGCTTTTTCGGCACCAAGAATTTGGATAGTTGAAGCTGGGTATTTGGCGAGGGTCATTAAGGAACCAGCATGAGCAATTAAACGTGCACCAACAAGTTCACCAAGTAAAGCAGTTAAATTTGGAGCAATTGTACCCATACGTTGTTTAAGGTATTCATATAACTCAGAGCGATAAGCAGTGAGGGAAATAATTTGGTCACATAAATATTCTATATTATCTATATCTTCCTTTGAAATTTCAGTACCCATTGATATTTCAGCAGCTTCTTTTAATTCAGCTTCGAGTTCTTCTGGTAATACAGATGATAAATCGGTGGTAGAGAAGTTGGTACGGAAGCCAACAGTTTTGACAACTTTAGCGAAAGCCAAGTTATCTACAATAATCTTGGCCATCTCTGGGAAATGCCATCCGTACCATTCTTTACAACGCATAGCATATGTGTTAAGATCTTTGTCTAAATCATCAAGAAGAGCTATGGCTTGTACAATCATGGTATCAACCTTATCAGGACTGAATTTAAGCTTATAACGGGAAAGAGAGTGAGAAAGACCAAGTTGCATAGAAGAAAGATCAGAAGAAGATAATCCAGTTAATAAACTTTCCATTTGACTACGGATACCTCTGTAAAGTTCATTGACACTGGAGTCTGAAATTACATTATATCCTAAGGTTTTAGCAATAGCACCACCTATATATTTTATTAAAAAATATTCAAGAAAAAACCATTAAAAAAGTACCTAATTTTGGATCTATAACTGCTAAAGAGTCTTTTTTGCTCTTAATTTCAGCTTCGAGGAACTTTTTCAAAGAATCAGATACTTTTCCTTCTACAAGAGCTGTAACACCAGCAAGAGCTTCAACAGTGTTTTCGAATTTTGAGAAACCTTGAAGTTTGACCCTAAAATATATTATATAAGCTAGATTTTAAAATAGTGGAATAAAATTACATTTTTGAGGCCTTTTCTGGAGTAGAGAATGATTCGAAAAGGTCTTTAGAACCATCAGTTACTTTTGATTCATCTTTAACTTTAAAGATAGCATATCCGGCAGCGGTTTCAAAAAGTGCTAACATTTTTATAATACCCTATTCGTTTGAACTTTAGTATAAGGTATTAGATAACAAGACATATTATGATTATAACAAATATGTTCCTAGTATTATTTAGTTGATTTTATTACCTTTGATTATAAAAGTAAACCAAATTATTATTGTTTTTTTGATCTATTACTTTCGAGAAGAAGGATTATAAATTTCTATGGGATTTAACTAATTCCAATCATTAAAATTTTGATTTTTGTCAATTTTTAGACTAATTTATATTTGTTCTAATAAAATATATTAATGGTATTGTTATTTATTATTATATATAATTTTTATTTTGGCTAAAGAAAAACATCCAAATATAAGGATATTTAAAAAATGCTTAAATGTATTCAAAGTAATGGAATTTAATTCATTAGGCAAACCCTAGTATAAATTAAATTAAAATTAAGTTAGATTATTTTCATTATGCAAAATAAAAAATATAATCTATTTTTTAGTTTTTGTTAAATATATTAATTTGATTAAATGTAATAATAACGGAAGCAACATAAATAAATCTATAAAAGATTTATAAAAGGGTTTGCAAAAATCCAACCATTTTTCTATTTTATTTATTTGTTAACTAAACATTTTTCTATTTTATTTTATTTATTTTTTATTATTATTAATAACATAATTTTATATTTTACTAAATAATATATAATAATTAAGTAAATATATGGGGGTGTTTTTGACTTTATCACTTTTTACCTTTTTTAAGCGTTATTTGAGTAAAAGACTATTAGTAAAATTCTTAAACAAAAAAACACATCCTCATATAAAACAAATAAAGAAATAATTTATATTATTAATAAATTAATTATCAAGCTGATAAAATAATATTTTATATTTATAAGTTTATTTTAATTATTAAAACTAAAAATTTTTGATTTATAATAAATAACTAACTAGAAAAACTTTAAAATATATAGTTAAAAGTTGTTTTATAAAATTTAATAATAAAATTTAAATAAATAAATGATGCTTTTAAATACAAACGTTTAACTTTAATATATTACTTTTAATGGCAATATAGTTTCATAAAAATAGCAAAAAGTTAAGATGTTATTGTAAACATATAATTAATATATGGGGATGTTTTTTTTTGGTTTCATTGCTTTTTCCATTTTTTAAGCATTATTTGAGTAGAATAATTGTTAGTAAAATTCTTAAACAAAAAAATACATCCTCATATATTATAAGGTAACTATATATATAATTGCTGTTATATCGGATAAAAATATAAAATTTTAATTATACCATCATAATAAATTATAAAAGTGAGTTTCAAAAATGAATTTTTAAATAGATTAATTATGTAATCTATATAAATTTGTATAAATTTGTATATATTCTTTTTTAATATAGTTAATGGAGTAATATATTATTTTATATTACTCTTCTGATTCAATAAAACCTATAATTTTTGAACTTATGACCCTACAGTGTAAGCATAACTATATATACATAATTTTAATAATTACATGGCTATATTTATTTTTGCAAAATCACAAATGTATAAATGCAGCTTTCATATAAATCAGAAGGGTATTATAAAAATATTTTTTTTGTTTAAGACTTCTAACAATTTTTTTACTCAATGACACTTAAAAATGTAAAAAGTGATAACCAAAAAATCACCCTCGTATTTTATACTTTAATCTGGTTTTTATCACTAAATTTAAGGTTTTCTAACAAAAGCAAGTTTTATAAAAAATTTTGTTTATTTTATTTAAATATATTTACTAATATAAATTAATTTATTTTGTATGGGAAATTCTAAAGCCCAACATAATTAAATTTAATCGGATTCAGATTTATTAATAGACGGTAAGAGTGACTTTACATTTTAATTAAATATATTATTTAGAATTTTTTTAATGGCAATGTGATTTAATAAACATGTTGAGCCAAACTTAATTCGCAGTTTTATACAGTCACTCCTTTAATGTATGTTATTTTTTATTATTTTATTATACTGAGCGGTTAAATGAATGTTAACTTATGCTCATAGTAATAAAGAATTTTCTTTATTATTATATATAAATTAATTTTTGTGTGATGATTAAACAGGTCCATTTAAATAAGCTGTCATTTTCATTAATAAATTTACCGCACTATCTCATTGTATTATATTACTTACCTCCAACTATATCTGTTTCATTATAGAAGTAAAAAGGAGTTGAGTAACGCTAATTCAACATTTAATAGAATTAATAAATTACATAAGAATCATACTGTCAAAAGCTTGAATGAGTTGTTTGTTCCCTAGTTTAGGCCTCAAAGTTGATATTAATAAATTATTTTATTTAAATCTCCTTTATGATTTCATCTTCGTTCTTTACTACACTACTACTGTTACAGCTCTTTTATGACCTAATTAATCGTTGGTTTAGGAAGAAATCGTTATTAAAATTTGGTTAAAATATAGGGATCAGGTTTGAAAAAATAGAGTGCCTAAATAATTTAATTATAAAAGTTCTCAATAAAAAAATCGCAAAAGAGCTGCAACAGCTGTAAATAAAAGAATGTTATATCATGCTTATTTTCTTATCTCAATAAAATCTGGTTGCATAGTTTGGAAGCACCAATCCCAATAAATTGATGATTAATCAAGGCATTACTAACTGAGAAAAAGGAAATCTTGCACTAAAAAAAGCTTGAGAGTGACGGAAAGATAGGAGCTATACATCATTAATTGACAAATCAATTAAGAAAATCAAGAGATGTCATTTGCTTATTTAAATCTTACTTCAGGAATCGACAAGAGTTGAGGTTTGTATACAACCAATTATAGATAGGTATGCATCTATCTAGCCAATAGTTTATTACTTCTTGAATGATCTAGTAAAATCAAGATGCAATGGAATAAGGATAAATTCTTATTATAGAAACTTAACCATCAAATATAACTGCAACTATTTAATAAACATTCATCCGCTTTAAGCCCAGAATAAAAGTAATCAATTAAATGTCAATTGAAAACGTTTTCATCCAATCAATGAAGGATTTTAAATAAAGCTTAAACTGATATCCACTTAGGAGAACTTTAGTATTTAATGGCCTCATTTTTACTAAAATCCCAAAAAATTTTAAAGAAATTAATATCTTCCAGAGTTAAGAATTTTCAAAAACCAACCTCTCTTTATAAGTTTGACTATAAAGTACTAGTAATATTTACTTGTGCTTGTACATTTTTTGTTTTATTAAAGTTTATATTATATTTTGTATTACATTTTGATCTTTTCAAAATGTTTTTACAATAAAATATAGGCGTTGTTTGTTTTGTTGAGTCCAATCTTAATTATTTACTTTGGTCTTGATACTCCCTTCTATATAATTGCTCCAGTTTAAAGTTAATTTGAAATCTATTAACACCCCTTTATCTTATATTATTATTACATATCTCTAATAAAAATGGTCACTTTTTCTTCCGATTATTGGGCCCCAGGTTTAGACGTAAATGTACGTCGTCGCCAAAGCTCTAAAAAAGTCAAAGATGTAGCTCCACTCGAAACCACAGTGGTAGATAAAGCTTTATTAGCTCCCCCATCTACGAGCAATGCATCGAATTCTCTCTTCTCCTCTGCTTTTCATGATGATTCTTCTTGCTCTGACCTTTCAGAAAGAGATCATTCTACTTCTCCTAATCAATCTAAAGCTCACAAAAACTTATCGCGTATTAAAGATAAGAACTTGGAGAAATTATCTCACAACAGTGATTCTGATTTCTTCGGCAGCGTTAAGCACGCTTGGAGCGGAATTGTCGGTTCAAAATCCAGCAAAAAATCTCCAACAAGTAGTAAAGATGGGCAATCCAAAGATGAATGTTTATCCTTGACATTAAAATACGGTAACTGCGAAAAGCGTTGTATTGGACGTGGAGCTACTGCGGTAGTACGCCTTGTTCATAAGACCGATGCTGACAAACGTGACAATTACTATGCCATCAAAGGTTTCCGTAAACGTAGAAAAGATGAATCTGAAAAGGAATACATCAAAAAACTCACTTCTGAATTTTGTATTAGTTCTACTCTTCATCACCCAAATGTTGTTGAAACTGTAGATTTAATTAAAGATGAAGCTGGTGACTGGTGTCAGGTAATGGAGTATTGTCCTGGTGGTGATTTATATTCAGTTATTCGTAATGGACAAATGTCTCGTCATGAAATTGATTGTTGCTTTAAACAATTGATCCTTGGGTTACAATATATTCATAGTATGGGTGTAGCTCATCGTGATATTAAACCCGAAAACTTGTTAATTGATTATCAAGGACGTATTAAGATTACTGACTTTGGTGTTTCTGATGTATTTAGGATGGTTTGGGAAACTACATGTCATCGTTCTGCTGGGTTATGTGGTTCAGAGCCATACATTCCACCTGAAGCCTTTGTTGAAAAAGACTATGATGGTAGATCAATGGATATATGGGCTACTGGTATTGTTTATTATGCTATGTCTTACAACGGTGTACCATTCCGTACTGCTACAAAGAATGATAGTAATTATAAAGCTTTCCTTGAAACCAGGCTGAATAACAAATATGAGCCATTTAAAAGATATTCACCTGGTTGCAGAGAATTAATGAAACGCATTTTAGAGCCAGAACCAAGTAAGCGTATTACGATAGATGAGATATTAAATAATGAATGGTTTCAATCTATTGAAGTATGTGAAAATTGTGAAACTTCTACTATGCACCATAATCATTTTTCTAGTAATTATATACCCAGGAAGGCATATAATTAACTAGTTCCAAGTCTAAAAAATATGTAATAGCTTCTCCACTTTAATTTAATGCCAATGTTAAGTTCATAATAAAATTGCATTTAATAATAGAAATTCAATATTTTTGAAACTGTTAATTCAACTAAAATTTAAAACATTAAATTTAATATAACAAATTTTAGTCAATTTTATGATATTTATAATTAATTTATTATTCCATAAAAGTCAATTCAATAAAAGGTATTGCATTTTATAATAAGATTGTATAAAAGAATATTATAATTAAATTTTAATAAATAGAATAAACGTTTGCCTTTGGATTTAAGTTTAAAACAATAAGAAAGTCAAATAGCTGACTTTGTGTATATTTCTTCCATAGCACCAGTAGTATTTTTCAATAGTGCAACTTTCTTTAAAATAATTCATTGGGGCTTCTCATAAGTTCTTGCAGTTTTTCAGATAAAAAAAATAAGAAATTCTTAGTTGCAGCAGCAATTTTTTATAAGATGAACTTTTTTCAATTAGAATTTATTTTGTCTAAAAACAAAAAATAAAATGAAGAATTTCAATTCTTCTAATTCATACCTCTACGGTAATTTTCATTTGAGAAAGAATTAGAAGGATTCATCAGAAAATTCAGTACCTTTTTTACACAAATATTATGAAAATATACAAACCTTATACATTGACAAGCTAAATAAGATTCACGTCTATTTTTTAATTTAGCTAAGACAAAATATACTAAACTTTAGGATTCAAGTGTTTAATATTTAATTAAATGTCAAAAATAAAAGTTAGATAGTCATCAATTGTTTTCCAATGCTTTTAAAATCGAATAGTTTAAATATTCTAAATTTCTCCCCTTTGCTTAGTCTTGTCCTTGCTTTTTCCTTCCTATCTCTCTTACCTCCTCCATCACCACTTGAATTAATGTTGAAATAGTTTTCCTAACAATAAATACTTGGTAGCTTTTCAAGCTCTTTCAAGATCTTTAAAAAAAAAATTCTAAATTCAAAAACCAAAAGTTTATGTTATGTTTTTATGTTTTTATTAAATGAAAGCAATATGTTGGTGCAAAAAGTTGCTCAATAAATAATAAAATTAGAGAGCACAACTTAAAGAAAACAGTGAGTTTTCTCACTATAAGACGTTGAAGCTTCTTAAGAAGGTTTGCTATAGAACAACTGTGAGGTTGTTATTGTTTGTCATTATGGCTAGAAAAATTCTAAGTATTTGAAAATTAAGTTGGATAATCTGAAAAAAAGCAAGTTAATGAAGGTAAATATTAGATGAAGTAGTAGTTTAGTGTACAATCAAGAGTCCAAGACTTATAAAGCGCACAATAGCATAATGTAGAGTTTTTAAAATAGGGAGTTAAGATGGGAAAGAGTTTTTTTTAAAATAAAATATGCAAATTTTCATAAATACTACTTACAATTAATATATGGGGGTGTTTTTTTAGTTTCATCACTTTTTCCATCTTCTAGGCGTTATTTGAGCGGAAAAATTGTTAGTAAAATTCTTAAACACAAGGATACATCCACATATATTTATGAAAGATAAATAGACTTTGGGATTATTTTTACTGCATATTTTCACTGTAAAATATTATAGTTTGAAATTAATAATAAAATTAGTATTAATATTAGACTGTAGTAATTTCTATAAAAAGGTTGTGATTTATACAGGATAACTTCAGTAATTAGACATCGTTATTATTTAAATGTTCAAAGGATCAAAAATATAATATGATATTACTTTTATAAAACTATAAAGGTAAAAAAGTTGACTTAAGTTTTAAATTTAACAGAAATTCAAAAAAATGCAAATAACCATTTTAGTAAAATTATTTATTTGTAGATTATAATATAAAAATCTTGTTTAATCTCTTATTACTTGATTTAGCTAGTAATACTACTTTTATTAAATGATGATTAAGTACTATATTGTAACATTTTTTCTATATACTCAGACAATACCATTAGATTTGATATAGTTTATTGATATAAATCTATAACTTATTATAATAAAGTATTTTGTTATACATACTAGAAATTAAGATAGTATAGAAATATAGAAACACAATAAATAAGCTTTTTCTTTTCATGATAAATAAATGCTTATCATTCTAAATCTAACGATTTTAAATTTGAAGCATTGTTATAGAAAAATAGAAAAATAGAAAAAAATATTTCGAGTAAAAAATGTTGAAATGAAATATCACGTTTGTGACTCTAGAAAATAAACTAGGGGCTCAACTTTACAAATATAACATTAGGTAAGGACAACAAGATGATGGTTATTGTAGGCCAAAGCTTATTTAATTTTAAAGATGGGTTCTAGTGTAGAAATTAAACTTAACTATTTTAAACTTACATAAAATAAAACTTAGAGAGTCAACTGAAAATACTAATTATTGCTAAAATTCTATTTTTAACTGAAAAGTAAATATTACTTCATCTTAGGGGTAATCGTTTGCTTTTAAGCAACTATATCTATAATAACATTGATCTTGTTTATAACTCAAACTTTAAACTTGATAATCATTCATTAATTTTGATAGAGAAGTAAAGCTAAAGTCATCTCTATTATAAAGATATAAATAATTTAATGATTAGTAAATAATGATTTATAATTTACAATGAGATCCTTAGTAATGTTAAAATTGGTATTTTTAATTTATAAAGTGCTTTAAACATAACGTTATCGTTTAATAAAATTTCAATCTAATAAAACTTTTTTTCGGTTGGAATAAGATGAGGGGTAAAATATGGAGTAAAAAAAGTATTTGTTTTTGAAAAAGTTAACTTCAATATTTGATATTTCTTGAAATTTATTAACTTCTTTTAGTAGTCAATAGAGTATAAGATATACCTTGTATTTACAGATAATTGGTTATACTTTACCCTATTCCTTTAAATAGTCTTTTTACCAGGGATATAAAAATTAAAAGTTGGGTAGTAAAGATTACTTTCACAGGTTATGTCCATTTTGTTAATTTAATAGACGAATAAAATACATCAATTAATCAAATTAATGTCCTTTTATTGAGTAGTAAAGTAAAACCAAGTAATTTATTATACTAATAGACACCAAATAGGATCTATTATCTCCAAGATTGTGGGGGTAATCTACCCCTGGAAGTAAGTTAAAGAAAGTAGATAGTAAAAAAGTATATAAATGCAGCTCCAGTGATTAAATCAAATATAAAATCATAAACTATTTATTTATTGTATATATAAGTATATATAATCCTACTATTTATATCATTTGACTGATTTTTTTTAAATAACTATAACCATATTAAAATGTTGAACCCAGATCCTATTAAACCAGATCATTCCAGTGAAACTATGATGATGAATCAAGAAGAGATGTTACAACAAGGAAACTTATATGAATTAATGGCTTTACAACAGGCTTATGATCCTATGTTTCCAGTAACAAATGAAATGATGATGTTGAATGACCCAACCACTTTAAACTACTTAGCTATGAATAGTAATTTGGCTAACTTAGCTAACTTTAGTGAACCCTTTAATACTGAATTTTATGAGTATAAAGGTAAAGAAGAGAAGAGCAAAGAGAATAAAAGGCGAGTTAAAACTGAAGAGGAAGATGAAGAACAGAGTAAATTAGACTCTGCTGAACTTCGTCGTAAAATACATATTCAATCGGAGCAAAAACGTAGAGCTCAAATTAAAGATGGGTTTGAAGAGTTGAGAAAACAATTGCCTAATTGCGCTAATAAGCAATTATCAAAAGCTGCCATTTTGAATAAGACTTGTCTACATGTACAACAATTAAAGGCTTCTCAGTTTGTTTTATTAACTGAGATTGATCGCTTAAGGTTGGAAAATGACCATCTTCGTCAATTAAACCAGGCTTTATATCCTAAGCATGCGGTTAATAACCTCTATTCTCTTAACCTTTAAATGGCAATAAATTATGTTTAATTATTTACTTAAATGATATTGTGTACTTGTGTTTTATTGAGACCTGGCTTATTGAAATTGTTATTACTTTATAAGTGTAGTTTAATTATGTATGAAATAAAAATCGATGTTATATTATTTTTACCATTTGTTAAATGTATTTTGTAAGCAAACTGCTTTATAACTGATTGATTTTCTTTAGTATCTATATATACATAAGAATACTTAAACCTAATCTGTTTTACGTTTAAGAAGTTTAATATATAATAACTCACCTTATTACATTTATAAACCTATTTTTTATAAAATTTACTATTTAAGTTGAAATCCAAATTCAAGTTTTTGATTCGCTAATTCCACTTTTATGAATTATTTTTGTTATTTTTAAAACTTCAATTTTATTCTATTTAAAGGTGGAAATTTAATAAAATAAGAACCGAAGAAAAGTAACCAAAACAAAGATAGAATAGCTTTAAAATGGCCGAATACATTCCATTAACCGCAAGGAAATATGCTTCTAAACAACAGATAACACCAGAGGTGGCCTTTTGGAAATCATTTACAGTAAGCTAATTATTTTAAACTTTAAATCTTAAAACTTAATTTCCACTAGTCTCCAGTAATAGTAAAAGAGAATAATAGTGTAACTTCCATTCATTTCTCTCCGAATTCTCCAACCGACTTTGCAGTTACTGCTTCTACAAGAGTACAAATTTATTCCTCTAGAACAAACTCGGTTTCAAAATCCATTTCAAGATTTACAGATACCGCTTATTCAGGAAGTTTTCGTAGCGATGGTAAGTTAGTCGTTGCTGGAGATAATTCAGGGTTGATTCAAGTAATAACTATTTTCCATTGTTGTTTTTTTATTTATTTTATTAGCTTTTTGATGTCAAATCAAGATCTGTTTTAAGAACTATGAAGGAGCATAGAGGGTAAGTAAAATAATACTTCTTAACAATTACGATTTTGATTCACTATTTCTAGTCCAGTTAAAGTAACAAAATTCCACCCAGATAATACAAAAATATTGTCATGTTCAGATGACAGACTTGTAAAAGTATGGGATATTCCTAGTCAAGCTGCAATTTCAACTTTTGATGACCATAATGATTATGTAAGATGTGGTGCTATTAACCCAGCCAATCCAAATGTGTATTTATCAGGTTCTTATGATAATACAGTAAAAATTTATGATGCTCGTAATCCAGCTTCATCAGCTTGTATATTGACTCTTGATCATGGAGCACCAGTTGAGGATGTGTTAGTTTATCCAACAGGAAGCTTGTTAGCTGTAGCAGGAGGACCATGCGTTAAAATTTATGATATCATTACTGGAAGATGTTTACATAATTTAGAAAATTTCCAAAAAACAGTAACCTGTTTAGCACTTGATGGAGATAAAGTTAGATTATTAGCAGGTTCTTTAGATCATCATGTTAAGGTTTATGACCTTTCTGAGTATTCAATGCAACATTCAGTAAAATACCCATCCCCTGTATTATCCTTAGCCATTTCAGGTAATAACTCAACCCTTGCGGTTGGTATGGTGTCTGGTGCTTTATCTATTCGTAAACGCATTACAACTGGAACAAGCAGAAGCTCTTCAGTTGCATTTAAAGAAGAAGTAGTAGCGCCAGAAGTACCAGCACCAACTAAGAAAAAATCCAAAAACCCACATGATAGATTGATAAGAGACTTCAAATATAAAGAAGCTTTAGATTCATTGCTAATGGTAGAGTTTTATAGCTTGAATTTAGTTTTTATTAATAGTAATTTTAGACACCTAATAGCAATGATTTGACTATGGAATTATTAAGAGAATTAATCCGAAGAGGAGGTATTGAAGTGGCATTATCTGGAAGAGATGATGCTTCTCTTTTAATGTTGTTGAAATTTTTGGCCAACAATTTTAATCATGTTGAATATCACTCTTTAATTTTAAATGTTATTATATTAACATTAGGTAAACTAAATAGCATTCATTTATTAACGTAGGTTTAAATTCATTTGTTTATAGATATTTATGACAAAGTAATAACAAGTTCCAACAAGCTAAACAAAGTATTAATTCAGCTTAAAGACAAAGTTCAAAGTGAGTTAACTTTACAAAAAGAAATGGTAGCGGTATCTGGATTAGCTGAAATGGTCAAAGCTAAAGCTATGACTAAATAGAAGATAGATTTTATTGAATATAAATAAAAATTTGAAATATTTAAATAATATTAGAAAGCGTTTAATTATTAACAGGCATTCATTTGATTGTTAACATATTCTTAGTTGGACTAGTTTTTTAAATTCAATGTTATATAAAAATGATTATAATATATCGAAGTAATAGTTTGTAAGCAAACAAGTATGCACATTATTATATGGTTTTAACTTGTTTCTTGAATTGATATTGTTAAAAATTTCGATGCTTACCCCACTGAAAGATAACCCAATAATCGGATTTAAAAGCTAGCTCAAATCAGCTTTGATTGGCCGATCTAAAAACGACGCTCGTTTGGATAGATGATCGTAAATTTTAAAGCTAAATTAAGTAGGTTAAAAGTGAAAGTTTATTTTGTCTAGGTAATAGTTAGATCATGTATAGCTATATAAACTAATATATTGATAGAAAGTGGTAACAAATTAAACAAATTAAGTAATTATTATTATATTAGTATGCGATTTAAAAGCTAGTTTTAAGTTAAGTTGGAAACTAATAAGTTGAAAATAATAAAATATCTTATTTTCATTTTTATTTAAATTATATTTTGAAAAATGAATTTACAGAACAATGAGATAAATTTTAGTGAGGGAAAGAATAGTTTGAAATGTACCAAAGAAGATATAAGTATGTGTAATGACATTAAACAACAGCCTATTAAAACCATCATAAATGAAGTACAGTTTAATGACTTATTAAACGTAATGCAGTATTTACCTATTAACAATTCGTATCAGCCAAACTTGTTTAACTATGACTTTTTAAATAATACACCTAATAATAATAACATAAATAATAGTGTTAGTGATTCACTTCAATACAATAGCGATTACTGTTTTAATCCATTTATTAATGATATAAATATGAGTATGGCAATGGCTACCAACCCATTTTATAATCTTATAAATAGTTTAACAGATAGTACAAGTGTCGACTTCAATAATAATAATACCAGTGGTGTCTCTACTAATAGTATTATTGATATCGGTGACAATAGTAACACATTAAATCCATCTACAAACAACATAGTACATAAAGCTAATAATTCCCCATACCAAGTAATATATTCCGGAAGTGGGTTCGATTTGTTACAGATTTTAAATAAAGTGATAAATCGACCAAGCCCGTTGATTAAATTGGGACCTGTAGATATGGACTGTGCTTTTATAGTCGCTGATGCTTTAAAGTTTGATTTTCCAATCGTTTACTCTTCACCTTCCTTTGAAAAACTAACCGGGTATGCACCCAATGAGATCCTTGGACGCAACTGTCGATTCTTACAAGCTCCTAATGGCCATGTTACTTTGGGATCAAGAAGAAGATATACAGATAATAACGCAGTTCATTGTATCAAATCAAGTGTTAATAATTTAAAGGAATATCAGATATCTATTTTAAATTATAAAAAAGATGGAACTCCTTTTTTGAATTTAATTAGTATTATTCCAGTTTATGAAAATGAACGTATACGTTATTTCGTTGGATTCCAAGCGGATATTGTAGCTAAAACTGTCATACCTTCAGGTACCAAATATGGTTATGAGGGTGCCAATGGTACTTCTGTTAATACTTCTTACAAATTACAGCAGTATAAACAACCAAGCGTCAACCTTAAAGAACATTTACTTGATACTTCTGTAATGAACAATCCAAGCGATGCAGATAATATAGATATCAATCAGTTATTATTGGATAATTCTCCTGATTTAATCCAAGTATTAAGTATCAAAGGGATCTTTTTATACATTTCTACGAATAGTATCGACTTGATAGGTTACCCAAATCAACAATTAATTGGACGTCCAATATCCACCATTTGTCATCCAGCAGATTTAATACCGTTAACGAGGGAGCTTAAAGAATGTAGTATTAATGAAAAGCCCTTTTCTTTGATTTATAGAATTAAAGATGACCGAAATAATCGATATTCGTGGATGGAATCGGAAGGCAAATTGCATGCCGATTCAGCAAAAGGAAGAAGATGCATTATATTAAGTAGCAGGGTACGTGAATTATATCAGATACCCAAAAATGTGATTGAAAATTACGGAGGCCTAAATGAAGAAAGTGTCTGGTTTAAATTATCTCTAAGAGGCCTTATTTTATATGTAACAAATAATTCCTATAATATTCTTGGGAAGGAAAGTGAGTGTTTATTGGGTTCCTCCTTTTATCAATTTTTTGAACCTAATTCCACCCTATTCCTTAGTAATGCTTTAGATACAATTACTAATGGAAATAATTGTACAACGTGTTCTTTAGAGCATGAGTTTGCATCTAAAAAGGGCAAATTGCAATTGATGAGTTATTTTTACTCCAATTCCTTTAATAATAAAGATCAACTCCAATTTATATTATGTCAAATTAAAGTTAAAAAGCAAGGTGAAGTGGAATTACCTGCAATGATGTTTAGTAATAATACTTGTAATGAGAATAATAGTTTGTTCCCATACTTAGATTGTACTTATTCATCGTCCTGGCAATACGAAATCCATCAACTTAAAAATGCCAATAAAAAACTTGAGGAACAAATTGAAGAATGTTTAAGTAAAAAGCAGTCATTTAAAAAAGTAAGTTGCAGCTAATAATCGCAGTAATAAATAGTAACAATATTTGTTTATCTAGTTAAAAACAGGCAAAAACAAGTCCCGAATCTGTCATAATTGCCATCGTACCCAATCTCCAGAATGGCGTAAAGGTCCTGATGGGCCCAAAACTTTATGTAACTCATGTGGATTGAGTAAGTCATTTTTTACTATATTTTATTTTGATATTAAATCTAGCGTTTAGAATATGCAAAATCCCAATCGCCTTGTAAAAGTAGATCAAATACTTCTACGGATACTAGTAGTAATAGTGGTCATGATTCATTTCATCCTTCTTGTTCTAGTTCTTCTAATAGTCCATAAGAAATATCATGGGTCACATTTTGAACAAGTCATTATTGTTGTTATTTTAAAAAATGTGTAGTTTGAGTTTATTTTGTGCATTTCAAGCCAAAAATTAAGCCAGAATTTTTAATTGAAATGCTATGCTTTTTGAAATATACCATGTTCTATTTATTAAAAATTATATTATCTATTAAAGTTATTTTTTGCTGAGTTTTTTTAAATCTAAATTTAATGTTCAGTTTAACAAATTTTTGGTTTTAGATATATTTGGTAAGTTTAAAAGCTCAGTTAAAATTAAAAATTAAATCTTCCAATTATACTTGTCCATCTAATATTTAGTATAAAATTTCCAAAAAACTATTAAAACTGGACAAAAAACGTTCGAACATGGGTTATTTTAAAATTAAGCAAAAAAGCAAAATTCTTTGTAGCACTTGGTGCTTAATTTGCGCTTTTTGCTAAAAGTCAGAACTGGGCAAAATTTGAACCAAGTTTTTAAATTAACCATTTTTGAACCCTTGTTTTGTGTTTTATAGCTTTAGGCTAGACTGATCTATTTTTAGTAATGTCATTTTCTTGAGGAAAATTTTATTCTTGAATTTTAACATTTTCAACTTCAATTTCATGTTTTTAAAATAAACCCATAAATTCATTTGATTTTGAACCCCAAAAATCTATTCACTCAACCCCCATTAAAAAATTAGTTTCAAATAAAAATAAAAATAACATAAATGATAGTTTGAATATTTTGCAATATCAATGTATTTTTGATAAGGTTTAATACATAGTTAAACTATTAAACCTTACTATAGCATTAAGAAAAGAAAAAGTAGAATTGATATTAAATTCCTATTTAGCATTCTTATTTACTCAAGCCAGGTAAATTTTCATAGCTCCATAAACGAGCACGACAATCCCCAGATCCAGTAGCAAAGAGGCGTCCAGTTGGGCTTAAAGCTACTGAAATAACTAAAAAAATATACATAAACAATCAGTTTATATATACATAATTTAATTTACCTGAATTCTTATGTCCTTGTAGCATAAATTGTGTTTGAGAGGTACGTGGGTCCCAGAATTGTACTCCACGATCTTTAGATCCAGATACTACCCAGTTACCACATGGGGAACAAGCAACGGACAATACAAAGTCCTATCGATAAATAATCAATTAAATAAATATATATCTAGTTAGATTTGAGCCTACTTTATGGCCAACAAAAGTGACTCTGCAATTTGAAGTAGGTTTTTGACCTGGAGTAGATCCACGTCCATAATCTCCTACATCCCAAAGCTTTATCGTTTTATCTAATGAACCAGAACAAATAGTTTTCCCTAATTATTAAAGTGTTATTGATAATGGTCTTATTATTATCCTTAAAGTGAATTACCATCTGCTGAAAAGGCAACGGAATAAACAGAATCTTTGTGACCTTCTAATTTATCTAAAAGTTGACCAGTGTGGGTATCCCAAATTCTCACCAATCTATCTAAAGATCCTGCTGCAACAAAACGACCATCTGGGCTAAGAGCAACAGAGGTAACTCCAGCATCTTTGGAGTGAATATCATCAATAGTAAATGTGAAAAGGCATTTACGAGATTCCATATCCCAAAGGCGGGCAGTACGATCTCCAGAACCTGAAACGATATAACGTCCATTTCTAGAGAAATCAAGGGAATAGATATCTTGCTCATGGCCTTGAAATAAATGAACAATAAACTTCTTTTTAATATCCCAAATCTACTCACCGTTAGTATAATATTTTACATTACTGATATTATTGAATTACTCTAATAAGTTTATCTTCAGCACCAGTAGCAAGGTATTTACCATCTGGACTAAAACACACAGAACGAATATAGAGATCATCACTCTTGTTTACTGAATCATCAACCAAGACACTATAATATAGTTAATTTATGGTTGGAAAACTAAACGCATAAATAAAAATCATACCAGATTTTTTGTGAAGTTGCAACATCATAAATTTGTGCAGTTCTGTTACATCCAGTAGCTAAATATTTACCATCGTTGCTGAAACGTACGCAGCAAACAACACTATAATTTTAAAAATTAGCTAGAGCTTAATATTGCAAATTTATTACCTATTATGGTCAAGAGTGCTAACTAACTCAACGTTTAATACTTTAGGGATTTTTGGGTTAAAGCTGTGATTATTAGTATTAGTATTAGTGTTATAGATTGTGCGTTTACAGTATAAACTTACATAGCAAACCAATCTCCACCTTCTTTTTTAAGCTGTGGTGGTACAGTTTCTGGATCAAGATCAGATAACCCAGTAATCATAGCATTGTTGGCTAATTGTTGCATTTGATTTTGATTTCCTGCTTGATTTGGTGGTGGTGGTGATTGTCTTACTAAAGCACGTCCACTTGGTTGAGCGCTATTATTGAGATTAGGTGTATCCCCATTATTCTTTTTAATGCTTTGTTGGGGTGGTCCTTGATTTTGCATAGCAGCTCCCATAGATGGCATATGTTGTGCGTTTGGATGATGACCTTGATGTTGCATTTCTTGTGGGTTCATCATGTGGTGTCCGGGCATTAGCTAAAACAATCTTAATTATTTTTACTAAATTTTCATAAAAATTAAAAAACCTTTGGTGGCTTATTTTGATCTAAACAAAACGTTTAGTTATTTAATACTATGAAAATCAGATTTCTTACTAGAGTGAGGGTGTGCTTGATGTGGATGCATTCCAGGTGGGTTATGGTGCTGTGGTCCAGGAGGTTGATTCATGTTGGTTGGATACCCTGGTGCCATGCTTGATGGTGGCCCATGCTGTATCATTGGCAATGCGCTAGCATCGGAATCAGCTCTTAGCCTTTTTGGAAGATGCATCCCTGGTCCACCTTGAGGGTGGTTTGGGTGGTTAGGTGGTAGCTGTTGTCCACCTTGTGGTCCACCGTTGATATAGTGTGGCGGGACAGTAGGATTGCTTGTTGGGGGTGGAAAGCTAGGGTGAGCTTGTGGCTGTTGCTGTTGTCCTTGAGAAGGGTCCATTAATTGTGGTGGGCCACCAACAATACTAGCAAATAGACTGTTTGTACTGTTACCAATATTTGGTGGTGGATGTTGAGGATGAACATTTGAAGGACCCCCATTAGCTGGATGGCCACCACGTTGTTCAAGTTCCCTACGAAGGCGCACAATTTCATCTTCATAGCTAAATGACAATTAATTTTAAAGGGCAGTTATATACAGTTATGTTACCTTTTTTTCACCTTTTGATGGGTTAATTCTAATTCATATACAGTTTGTTGAAATGCAGACAATTCGTTTATTTGAGCATTAATTTTATGGTCGAATTCATCCCTTTGGACTTTGAATACCCCAGCATCTTGAGTGTTATTCTCATACTCTGCTTTTAAGGCATCGATAAGTTCATGGAATCTACTTGAAGGAGCTGCCGCTTGAGGTGGCATTTGGCGATGAGTATAATGATTGGACATATTAATAATATCCCCTTATAATAATACAATTAAACTAAAAGTTAAATGAATAAATAAGAAGAGATATAGCTATCGAGATAATGTAAAGTGTGGTGAGCTTTTTCAAATTACTTTAAAAGAAAGAAACTTTTTCAATTCTTTAATTCACTTTTGTGAATTTTTATAAAAAAACAATCAAGTTCTAATAGTAACTTGTGTATGCCGAAATAATTTTAATTCTCTAGAATAACTTAATATTTGGTGGAATAGAAGCTTATAAGTTCCAAATATGGTGTTTAACTTGTCACTCGCTGATTGAACCTAAGATGCTTGGTTGCTATTGAGATGACGTATAATTTATTCTCAATTTGGGTATTTTACTAGAAGTTTTTATTTAATCAATTAATCCTTTTTATATTAAAGTAACATTATAATATTATTTTATTTTATATTATGAATAGACAGCTTAAGCTATACTTTAATGAAAAAGGATAATTTAGCGGTTTTCAGCATTAGCTGTATATTTTTTCGTTTATAAAGAATTATAATATATTGCTACTATGCTCAAGTAACCATAATCAAAACATTACCACGAAACCATATATCTTGTAGCGTTGCTTCTACTACCCTTGTTCTTTATTGTACCTGCTTTTATAAGTTGTTTTTTAATTTGTTTTAATGCTGTTTGTAAAAGTAACTTGATTTTTGCTTATAAGCAATGAGATCATTTGTTTAAAATCAATCAGGTCTTAATTTTAAATTAAAACTTTAAAGTGGGTGTGGTGTAATTGCTAAAGCGAATTACTTTTTAGAGTGATAACGTTCATGGTGTAGGTCGTTAAGTTATGCTTCAAGGTCTTACTTGTCAAATAAGAATATCTTTAACAAATAAAAGGATTTGCAGCTAAATGCCAGGGAGTTGCATTAGATATATTTTTGAAAATATTAAGTGGTTAAAGCTATAGGATTTAAGGATAAACAACCATTATATATTAATTCACGATCGATTCTTCCATCAACTGCTATTTAACTATTTCATATCTTTAGTTAAGATTTTATTATTATGATTATCTACAAAAATTGTATTGTTTTAATTTCAACATTATAAATAAAGGTTCTGCCCAAAAAAAGCTATTTTAATGAGGTGTTTGTTTAGCAGTGACTCCAATTATTACATTGATAAAATAAAGTTTAATTTGATTTGGGTTTTAGACTCTAAAAATAATTTTATCAATGTATACTTGGGTGGGCGATAGCTATGATAAGCTCAGGAGTTTAAATAAATTTCTAGCAACTTTTACTATTCCCAAATACATATTGGTAGTTTGGATGCATTTCTGACTTATCGTAGTTGTTCACTAGCCAAGATATGCATTGTTTTACTTTCAAAAATAACATCGGGATGTTTTTTGTTTAAGGATTCTATAGCAGTTTTTCCTCTCAATAGCAATCAAAAATGGACAAATGAATGAAACCAAAAAGGCATTCACATTATAAATATTAGTTTAATTTAGTTTAATTTATTGTCAAATAACTTAAATATTTGACGTAAAAGTAATAATTTAAGACCAAACGTATCTATTCTAGGATAGAAGTTTGTGTGATAACAAATTTATATTCCTTCATTTAAAAACGTTCCAATATTATCTCTTGTATCTCACCGTGGGTTTCCTTTTTGAATGTGACAAAATTAAAAGCCAAAGCCATTGACACTTTTTAAAATCTTGCAAAAATCAACTGCAAAAGTTGAAATTAGACTTAGCTGCACAATTCTGTACTTGAGCAATTTCCCATAAACTTTAATCAGTATGGGATTGAAAGAATTTATTTTTTAAATTAAAATGAGTACATCCCAAGCCATCTTAAATAATTTAAAAGTAGGATTAGGAGCCATAAAAATTGACTCTGGTGTAAAAAGAATTGCTTTAACTTATCCAGTTAGAAATGGATACTCACCTGGAGCAAGGTAACTTATTTATTTTTATATTAAAGAGAACGATTAAACGAAAATTATAGGTTTTTTTATAAAGATTATTTACCAAGAATAAAATACAATAACCCAGAAGTTAAATTCGAAGTTGATAGAAAGAGCGAAAAAGTAGACTCAGTGGTTGAAGTAGAATTCAGTAATATTATCATTTTATTATATTAGTTAAGTTATTAATGATGAATCTCAAGATGACGGTAAAGTAAAGAAACTTACTGTAGATAGACTATCTTCCCATGATATTTGTTATAAACTATTGGAGTTAACTTTACCTAAAGACAAAGCTTTATAATTGAATTAGATTAATATTTAAGGTTATTAAAGAATGTATTAACTATTAAATATAGAGAAAAATAGGAATTTTTAATTATGCTTTTTTAATTTTTAATTTTAATTTTAGTTTTGTAGGGTTCTAACATATTAATTAGTTTTGAAATAATAACATAAATGAATATAAGCAGTTTACTATGAGTCATTTATAGAACAGAACTTTACAATTTATCAGTATAAATTAATAAAATTAAAACAAACATTATTATTGTTAAATAAGTGTAAATTTTTATTATAGTTTGTTTATCAAAAAATAAAATTTTATTTAATTTTTAGAGATATAAAAAACAACTTTTACTCTAAATAAAGTGTTAAATAGTTGACCGTCTTTTTTTAAGGATAAGTTATAAATTTGTAACTTATTTATCATATTAATTGGTAAGCTATTACTAATTTTTTTTAAAAATCTCCGTCCATTTTAAATGGTACGTCATCTTCGCCTGCTCCTCTTGCTGCACTACCTCCGTTATAATTACCTTCCGCGTTTTTGCTTTCGGATGATTGAGAGTCACTATCTTCTTTACTGCCATTATTTAATATCTTATCGTTTGGTGACGAGCTCATGTCTAATCCAAAAGGTTCACTAAACAAGCTATTATTTGGTGCTTTAATCTCTTCTTCACCTCTTAAATTGTTCCTTACAAATCGATTAGAAAACCCTAAACTAGAGCCTGAGGGTAATGAAGAGCCGAAGTTGGAACTATCAAATTGATTGAAAAATCGAGAAGTGGAAGGAAATCCGAAACTATCTTGATTGAGCATTTGTCGATTAATACCATTGTTCGACATGGCGTTTGCTTTAGTACGACGCATTTGAAGTTCTGTTGGTGTGAGAAGTTCATCTAAAGAAGAAGGAAGAATATCCTGATCCCCACCAAGGTTAAAGTTAAAGTTAGGTGATAAAAATCCGCTTCCATTAACTCGTTCATTATAACTCGAGGAGTGTGGACCATCATATAAAGGGTTGTAATTTGATTCATAGGGCTTTAATAAATTATATTGATCTTCTAAACCTTGATTGCCACCAAGTGGAAGAGAAAATTTAGATTGATTAGGACTTGGGCTTGCAAATATATTAGAAAGTTGAGAAGTTTTTGGTTGAGGTGTATAAAAGTTCATAGCTGGATTAAAAGATGGGAAACTATTTTCTAAACTAACTCTAGAAAGTGAATTTGAAAGGAGTTCTTCATTATAATCAAAAATAGCGCGGTGATCATACATTCTAGGTCTATCTAAAGTATATTGATTACCAGGCTTCAATTTAGTATTTGGTGTACGAAGCAAATTATTATTAGTAGTACCGGCTGGTTTCTTCTCATTCCCATGTTGAAGGGCGCACTTACTACCAAATTTACAGTTACCTTTGACGTAGTATTTACAAACAGATGTACTAGTTGTCAACTCTTTAGAATGAGAAAATATACAATTCTTTCCAGCAGTGCATGCACCGTTTTTGAAAAACTTACATGGAACATGTTGAACTGAGCCTAAACAGAATTAAATTTATTTACTATAAATTGAACCTTAAAACTTACTTTTTGAGCTACTACTATTATTTGGGGATTTTAATGGAGAATCCATATTTGAAGTTTTTGAGTTCATACTTGTTGAGATGTTTAATGGAGAAGTCATCGGAGAAAAGTTATTACTTAAAAAATTTTCAGAGTCAAACTCAGTTGAAGCGTTGATATTTGTAGGGGTTGACGCGGTGTTCATGGTTAATATTATGAGATGATTAAAGGAGCTTATAAATTAAATCTTGCAGTTGTTTAATAGTTGATATTCTACAAATGTTCTGAGTCGCCTATTTTAAATAAGTTTAATTGATTTAAAAATAATTAAAGAATTGAAATGTTTTGTGCTAAATATTATGTTTTGTTGAAATGGTATTAAATCAAGGAAATGTGAACTTAATGAGGAGAAATTGGATTTTTATTTGTCAAGAACTGTTTACTATCCTAGAATGTTAACTAACCCAAAAGGTGAAAATTACAGTTAAACTAAGCATTTCCAATCATGCATTCATTAAATAAAGCGATGTGGTTGGTTGAATCCATATTATGATTTGAATTGATTTGTTGAAGCAAACTTAAATGCCACTTATTTATTGTATATCTATCTCAACGTCATTTATCAACATTTAAAGTTCTTATTTAGGGCAATTGACAATGAGTAGTCATTAATTGGCTAAACAATGTTTATTAGAAATGAATGTTTACACAATCTTCAAATAATACATTATAAAATTATTTCCTATAAGTAAATGTTATTATAACAACATATTTAAATATTAACAAAGTTAATTTATATTTAAGCTAATAAAGTTAATTTTAAAAGGCTTTTTTTAATATTCTTGAAAGAAAAATAAATGTCCAGGGGCCCCATTAGATGAAATATGAAAATCAGTTAAAGGCAAATGGGCCATTTAGCATGGGTTTTCCTGCCCAAACTATTATTAAGCAATACAGATTAGAAAATGAAATTTGTATAGTCCAGGTTGTAGTTAGATGTTGCTTGTTTATAATTTGTACCAAACTTTTTTTCAACATGTAGTTCAATGTTATAAAAAAACTGTAACACTTGATTTTATGCTAAAAAACTAGCTTTAAATTCAATAATGAATAACATCTAACTGCAACCTGTTTATAATTAACTAATCTTCTGCTTAATAAAAAATAAAAGTACTGATAGCTTTTTAGACATTCTATTAAAGAAGTTATCGGTTATTCAGGCGCTTTAGTGAGATAAGCAAACTAACAGAAAATAAAAACTTAAATTTTATAGCAAAGTAAAATTTAAAATGGCTATTTAGTTCAATTTAAACTACCTTGACCTTACAACCATAAAATGATAGATTTTAAAGATCAAGTATTTTTAAAAATAAAGTAGCTATTTTTTTATACATGCAACATTTCTATAATATTATGGCTATTTAACAGTTCAAATTTGGTCAAGTTTATAAGTATTTTTCGATAATATTGCGTTCAGGTGGTCAAGAAGAGACCTTTTTGTAAATTTTATTGTTTTGGTAAAGAATCAATTTTTAGTCAACAAGTGGACAGAAGCTGATTAAACTGTTTTAACTGATTAAAAGTTAAACCCTCTCCTAACCCTCCCTAGCCCTAACATTAACCCTAACTCTAACTTCAACACTAATCTTTACTGTATACAAGCTATTTTTCTGAGTTTTCAAACTTCTCGATTGTTTTTTTCGATCGGCTCTTTTTTTAACTAAAAAAATAAATTTTGCAAAAACTGGCAGGGAAAAAAAAGGCCCTTATTCTTCCTGACTCCCACCCAAAAAACATTTTATTAGCTTAACTAAATTTAAATTGTTAAATATGTGATGTCATGAAAATGGTTTAAAGACAATATTCATATCATGTTGAGGAGGGAATATAAAGTATACCATATCTTTTATTAAAAGCTACATTAGTTTTGAAAACAAACCTTCATAAAAAAATATAACGTACTCAGGCTGTAGCAATATACCAACTATGCTAAATCTTTAAGTGCCAAAGACTTTTCACTGTATTTAAATATGATGCTCATAAACGCTTAATAGGTATTTCTAAGGCAATAAATTAGTTTACTAAAGCTTTAGTTGTTCAACAAGCTATTGCTACAGTCTTTGAAAATAGCTATTAAATTTAATATCATATTATAGTGGTGTTGATTCGTTCATTAAATCTTTTAAGGGTTCTAAATAAATTTGATTTATAACAAATAATATAAACATATTTTTGTAATACTATATCATAGCTATACTACCATTACGTTATCTTCTCTATTAGCGTTACAACCCAAAATAATCAATATAGGCTATTATATAATTAATTAAACGCTATTTAGTTTTAATATAAATAATAGTTTAAATTTTTAAAATTTCAAATATTTATTTAAATAGTTATTTATGATAAAAAGTGAATGAATAAAAGAGTTTATTTAGAAATAAAGCCATTATTACAGCTAAACACTTAAATAGCAATAGTTGATAAACAAAGAATTAGAAAAGAACAAATTAAATACAGAATAACTTTCCATAGTTTAGTACCCTTTCTCAGCCCATATAAAGCTGAGACTTTTTGATGCTCCTGACTAAAAAATACAAACACCTAATCTTCACTATAATAGTAGTATTGGTAGCCTCATAAAGTTGGCAGCTGAGATAAACCCGATTTAACATAGTTGGATAATCGTAATTCGCACTTTTTGAGTTATGTTTAATATGTTCATGGTATAGAAAATCAAATTTAGCAATAGTAAATAGAGAAATGGCTCTTTGGTTAATGTGTTTTAAACAAAATATCTATATTTGCTTAATATAACTTCTATTGAATCCAATACTCTATTTACATGAGCTATACTAGCTTTATAGCTTCTTTGAATGATTGTAAGCTCGGATTTATAGGTTTCACAGTGTGCTACTCATAAATAAGTACATTGATAGGAGTAATATTATTTGATAAATTATTCAGATAGTAGTTAAGCTTTCGTTTTTTACAAAACAAAGTAGTGACAGTATAACCGACTAAACAATTTACATTGCTTTCTAATTGTAATAACAAACGCTTTCATAAACCTTTGAGCTGTAAATCAACATTTGAATAGACTTTAGACATACATATGGGGATGTTTTTGTTGGTTTCATCACTTTTTCCATTTTTTGAGTGTTATTTGAGCGGAAAAATTGCTAGTAAATTTCTTAAAGAAGAGACATCCCCATTTAATTACCCAACTTGACTTGTAATGAAAAGTAAGTTGAAATTATTTTTATATGGGTTAATTTAAAAGCTCGATTCAAATTTTGTCCAATTTGACTTTCAGCAAAAATTGCAAATTAAGCACTAAGTGCTACCAAAATATTTGCTTTTTTGCTTAGTTTTCAAGTAACTCATGGGGATGTATTTTGTTTAAGGATTCTACTATCTTTCCGCTCAAATAGCGCTTAAAAAATTGAAAAAGTAATAAAGCCAAAAAAAACACCCTCTCATGTTGGAACGTTTTTTTATCTAGTTTTACTTAATAGTTTTTTAAAAATTTTACGCTAAATATTAAATGAACAAAAAAGTATAATTGGTAAATTTACTTTTAATTTTAACTAAACTTTTAAACTTACTTGTATTTATTTTTATATACTTATATATTATCAAGAAATAGGATTTTCGAGTAGCAAACATTATCTGTTGTTTTAAAATAATAAAAATCGTGTGTTTTCAATGGTATGTGATGACAAGGAGAATTATTATCAGTTAATGATTCCATAGAAGAGGGTGGTTTAGTATACAACAAATTCAAAGCATATTCAATTAAGTCAAACGATATGATTAATACAATTGATAAATATAGCTGTGGAGGTTATTATAGTATTACTAAGTAGGTGACTATTAAGTGATATAATGTAGGATTTTAATTATAAAATTTTAATAAAAAACATAACTAAATTTACTTATTTAATTCGAATCCTTATAATGTAATTGATACGTTATATATATGGGGGTGTTTTTTTTGGTTTCATTATTTTTTCTATTTTTTAAGCGCTATTTGAGTGGAAAGATTGTTGGTAAAATTCTTAAACAAAAAAATACATCCCCATATATGACATTAGTAACCTCACAAAATTGATAAATATAATGTGAAAAATTCAAAACTACTTCTAAAATGCCCCTTTATTTTGTATCAAATCTATTAATTATAGTAAACAAATGGATATAATATCTAGCTATTATATTTAATTTGTATACCTTTGTTTCTCATATTGTTTCAATTGTATTTGTTATTTTAAATGAACTGTTGGGTTTTTAACTTTATAAATAATCATGAATACACGCTTATATATTTTATAACCAATTTAATTTAAAAAGAAGGTCATTGATAGAACAATCCTGTTTTATAGATTTGTGGGTAATAGTTGATTTATTTATTTTTCAGAGATAATTAAACATCAAAATCAATGTATGCATGGTGCTCAATATTAATTTAGTATAAGTATCTTTAGTAGAAATGCTAAAGCCATTTCTAAAAATACTTTAATCACACTTTTATATTTCTTCAAGTGATTTCTCAAAGTAAGGTCTTTCGTTCATCACAACATTTTAACCTTTTATTTATTAATTCTATTAAATGCTTTATTAATTAAATTATTAAATTGTTACAAAAAAACTTAAAAAATATTGAATTACCCTCAATTGTCTTTACTACGTCCTCAATATAATACCATGTAATAAAAGCTCTAAGCTTAATTGCTTTATTATCATAATCGTCTCCTTTTAACATTCTTCTACCAAAAGATTATACCTGATGATTTTAACTATATCTTTGTTAACATCCAAATTGAATACAAACTTTTTTATTAACCTTAAACACCTTAAAACTTAAATCAATATATTCATTATTAAGAGCTTTTCATAGAAACATCAAATACATCAAAGCTTATATATAAATTGGTTTTAGTTACAGTTTCATAGCTCTTCATTATTCATATTACTCAATAGATTGGGTAGATTTAGTTGTAATATTAAATCGAAAACTCAAAAACTCAAACTATCATTTAATAATAAATTTGAAAATACCTTTAACAAAGTTATTTATAAAAAATCTAAACTTATTATAGATTGATGATTCATATTGGTAATAAATAATATAAAAATTCAAAGCTACCTTAATACTGTAATAGTTGATTTCATCGATTATTTTTAAACTTCCGATAATTGATTAATTTATTAAATTGAATTTTTGCAAATGAGATTCACTAACAAGAAACTTTTAAAGTGAGCTCAAGCAGGATTATGAAATTTGGTTATTCTATATTAAAGAATTTACATACCATTCAGCTTTTTAAAATCTAAGCTTGGGGATTTGGGGACTAAGTTAAAGGAATCAAATGATATCCTATTTTGTCTAAACTAAGTTTAATATTCAATAAGTCTTACGTCGGACTCTAAAAACCGTTTTGATTGTTGTGAAAACTATACACACTATATAAAGAAGAACAAGCAGTTGAAAGTTATTATGTGGTAATAATAAAAGGAAGAAAGAATAAGCCACCAAAGGGGGAACTCCTTAAGAATATGAGTAATAATATGGTTTTAAATTTAATTTAAATTTTCCACCATACAAATGTAAACTAAATAAAAATAGAAATACTTAAGGATAAAAAGGAAGCAACATAACTGGTTAGTTTACGAGCCATGTTTTGGATACTATTTAAATATGATTTGAACACTATATTAGAAAATAAAAATAAATTTGTTGTTCCATTTTATTTTATTTTTACATTTTGTATTTAGATGATTAACAGCAGTAGTAGTAACAGCTATCACACTAATAGCTCACGTCTTAGTTTTGGTAGCAAAGAAAATGAAGATGAGAATAGGAAGATGATTGCATCTGCTATTGCAATGGCTGGGTTAGGAGAATTAGAACGCAAATCTCAGCTTATGGAAGTTTTTCGTCAATTAGGTGGCGAGGATGGGATTAGAAATTTGGTAAAAAGAGTGTATCAATACAATGTAACGGATTTACGAATTGCTCATTTTTTTGATATTGCTATGGTGGAACGATTTGAAAGAATGTTCGTTAGCTTCTTAGTCGGCTTACTTGGTGGTAAACCTTACAACCGTGAACAAATGATTACTTCTCATAAAAGATTTGGTGGCCTTAAAGATAAGCATTTTGACGCCTTCATCCATAACTTCACTATTGCTATGATGCATGAGCAAGTAAATCATTCCGCTATAAATATAATGGTTGGGCTTATGGAAACTACAAGAGAAGACGTAACTGGTAGAACTAAACTAGAAGAGCTCCCTTCCCCTCATGTAGTCATACAGGGAGGAGATGCAACTAAATGCCCCTTCTGTTATACTAAATTAGATAAAAGTAGCAAGTGGAAGAAAAGTAAAAACTTTTCTAAAAAAACAAGCGGAGAATGCAGTCTAATGTAATATATATCGCCTTTTTATTTATCATACTTAAAGCACAGTATCTTTATTAAAGCTTTTTCATTTGTGTTTATCTTTTATTACCTTTTTCTTATTTACATAACGTTTATACTTGCACACTATTTTATTATATTTTTAAATAGCCTTCTAATATTTTATTTAAGCGATTTATCTTAATACCAGTATAATTTAAGGTATGATAATTTTTGATTTGTGATTTAATTAAGCCATTTTTATGAAATAAATTTAATATATAAATTACTGTTATAAATCGCCTTTACTATAAAAATTAATATTGTATACTATCCCATTTATTCTTGAATTGATTTAATCGTGCGATCCAAATAAACTTGTTATAATGGTAGTGCTATTTTAATATAAAAATGTTATTTTTTAAATTTTCATTATAAAATTATAAAGTTGTAGTATTTATTTATAAACTTCTACTTTTTATCTATAACAATCTATAAATAAAATAACGCAACTTATTATTTAAAATACGGTAAAAAGGATTTTAAGGATTTTGACAACATTACCTACTTTTTTGATCCACCTTCAATTTTTATCCTAATAAAAACCTTAAATGCGCAGTTCGTCCAATACTCAAATATTTCTAAAGAACAAATAAGCGCAATTTAAAAATTATCTTGGTCAAATAAAATTTAACCGTAAAAATAATCCCCAAAATTATAAATTTTAGTTTTACCTATCGCTGAAGAGAGCCAAAAGCCTAGAATTTTTAAAATTTTATTTCAAAAGTAGCAACTTTTATGGTCAAATCTGTTTTTATAATAGTATGAATTTTGTTTAATATTTAAAATACAGGAGTGTTTTTTTTGATTTCATCACTTTTCCATTTTTTAAGCGCTATTTGAATGGAAAAGCTATCAGTAAAATTCTTAAACAAAAAAACGTATCCTTATACAGTGCTTATATAGAGTCAAAAACTGTGATTCTTATCTGACTTGAATATTTTTAACTTTATTTTAAGTTCATTTATTTACATATGCAATATAATAGCAAACACTTTCTTAAACTATAGTAAGCTTAATTGGTGTACTAACTTTGATCAAAAACAATTATTATTATTTGATGTTTAATATCTTAATTACTTATTTATATAAAAAGCTAGAATGATTTAAAAAAAATATTATTAAACATTATATTAATAAGTGTGATTAAAAAGCTTATATGGAGATATATTTTTTTGTTTAAGAATTTTACTAACAATTTTCCCACTCAAATAGCGCTTAAAAAATCGAAAAAGTGATGGAGCCAAAAAAAACACCCTAATATAAGAGATAAATATATAAAAATGTTTGAATTGGTTTTGTTTTTTTTATCTAATTTTAAATATTTTTTATTTAAAAACTTTGCTTAAAATTCTATGAAAATAAACTCTTTATTAAAAAGCAAAAGTACTCAATACAGTTTTAAGTTATTTTATTATAACATATATTGTAAATTGGAAGAATTTTTATTAAATTTAATATAAATTCCCGGGTTAGCAAGGCTTTTACTAATATAACTTATATATTAATATTAATCAAAGTTGTAATATGTAAATAAATACATATTTTTATTAAAAAATATTTATTATTGTGAAATATTGCTTTATTTAGCTCTCGGATTGATTATAACGCAACAATCACTTAAGTTGTTGTGTTCTCAAGTTCAAATACAATCAAATCAGAGTCCCTTATTTTGATTTGCTGCGAGAATTTATAACTTCACATTGCAAAGAATATTATCCTCTCCTTTTAATATCCATACTTATTGGAGTATAAAAGAGATTCTTCAATATGATAACTCGAGGCTTTTTAACTGAATTACTCCCTGATATCGTACTATTAATAAAGCCACTAAGTCTTTCTGACAACATCTTACGTAGATTTTACAGTAGTATTGTCTATTCTATTTGTTTTACATAGTTCGTAACTTATTACGTACTATTCCTATTCACTTAAGTCTATCTTAGTTACATAAGCTAAGACCGTTCGACTCAAGGCAAGTTAATCAACTAAGAACTGCTTTTAACTCCTACCACTGAGTACCAACTTTCACAATTATTGAGTGCTTTATAACCAACGTTGCAGATTTGTTATTAAATAAATAAATAATTTTAATATTATAATTATATCATTAATATTTATTAAGTTAATAAATAGCTGCATAAAAGGGAGTGGTTAGCTTTAAAACTGCAATCAACCATTTTTATATAATATAAGCAATATAATAATAATTTTTATTTATTATTATAAATACTTGCTTATTATTTATTTATTAACTTAACTATTAATAATTTAAGTAATATTAATATTTAATAGTTGATTTTCATTATTTAATAAATTACTTGCTTAATAAATATTAAAACTTTTACATTTTTTGTTATTTTTATAAAATAAACTGGGGTTGATTTTTTAGTTTTTTTAATTTTTATAAACTTTGTAACTTTAATTAAAATTGTGTTAAAATTTTTTTGATTTATCAAATATTGGATAACAATGTAGCTTATTATTATATTTAATAAAATGTAAATATTTTTTAATACTTTCTATCTTTACTATTTTTTTTATATTTTAAAAAAATTATAAATGTTTTCTTATTAATAATTAAATTATTAGTTTTATGAGGGTGTTTTTTTTGGTTTCATTACTTTTTCCATCTTTTAAGCGCTATTTGAGTGCAAAAATTGTTAGTAAAATTCTTAAACATAGAAATACATCCCCATATTTTGTTTTTATATTAAAATTTATATATTTATTTAATTTATTTTAGTTATATAAACTAAAACTTATTAAGTGTCAGCTTTATCCAGGATTATAATATTATAAATAGCAGCTATTAATATACAAAACATAACGTTTTACTATATAACTGGATTTTGCTTTATTTGCATCCTCCGCTTTTTAATATAAAATATTTTTTATCTTTTTTAGTTATATTAAATAATATTTTAATATAAGTATTTATTTTTTTTATTTATATATATATTTTTTTCATTATTGCCAATATAATTTTATGCTTTATTAAATAAATTTTTTCATATTTTGCATATTTTTTTAATAAATTATTATAATTTTTTTTTTAATTTTCAACTTTTTATAGTTAATATAAGGGGATGTATTTTTTTGTTTAAGAATTTTACTAGGAGTTTTTCCACTTAAATAGCGCTTAAAAAATAGAAAAAGTAATGAAACCAAAAAAACACCCCCATAAAGCAATAAGCTTTAAATGTTAAACATCTGTTTTATTTAAAAACATTAAATTTTATACGAAATCAAATAATAATATAAAATTAATTTTATTAAATATAGTTTTAGAAACAAATTTTTATAAACAAAAGCAATTAATATAATAATACTGTTTCAAAAAATAATATTTATATTAAATGTTTATAATTTAAAAATTTAAAACAACAAATAGCTCATTAAAGTCTTATTAATTTTTTTATTATAAATTTATAAAAAATAATATAAGCTATATAGGTGTATAATTTATTTAAAATTTTAATTTAACAATCACCTTTAATTAAAGTATTAAGAAACTATAAGATTTTTTTATTTACATTTAAAGCCTTGATTTCAATCAAAAATAAACAGTAGTTCTTTACAATTTTTTTAAAGGAAAAAGTATAAGTATCAGATAGTTTTAAATAAATAAACAAATTTAATAGCACTGCTAGTATGTTTTACAGCTTTGCGTCAATTCTAACATTTGTCATATAAAATCGTAAAGGCGAATTTAATAATATTACCCTATTTGGTTGTTATATTTGTAATTATAAATGAAAAAATTTATGTATCGATTTTATTAGAAGTAGATCGAAATTTAAAGATATATAAGATTGTAATTTTATTTTACTATTTTGTCCATCTTTTAAAGAGTGTAAAAATTTTCAATAAAAAACATGTGCTTTGTCTCTTAATTCAAAACCATTCAAACTTAAAGCAATACATTTTTAAAATTGATAGTAAAATATAGTTATTTTAAACTATAAATTACAATTAATTTATATAATGTTTTGTTAATTACAAATAACCAAATGCCTCTATGTTTTGGATAACCAAGGTTATATAGCCTTTAAGAATAAAACATTAAGCTTTAATATAATTAGCAAACATTTATTATTGAAAAGAACATAGAGTGGATACTTAAAATAAAACACAATCAAACTATTTACAATTCAAATCCTAATTTGACCATAAACGATGCCAAATCATATTGTTTAGCATGTAATTTAAACCTAATTTATCTGTGAAAGATATCCTTTTCTAAGGCAATTAACGATTGCACAGTTCCAGTGATCACTACAAAGATCCCAGTAATAAAAATAGCGGAGCAAATAAATTTCATATATAAAGAGCAGCTTCTCCAGCCATAAAGTTTAACATAAAACAATGGAGGAAATATCTAAAAGTTAAATTAATATATAAACAAGTCATAAAATTTAAAATATACAAAAACAATTATTCCATTTGAAAGAGCACCAAGCAGAGCCATAACATGATCAAAATAAGGTAACAAAATCGCAAACGAACAGGTGAAGATTGATATCAGCATACGAAAAGCAACCCTATAAACTGCTTGCCTACCTGGAGAAACATTACTTGATGTTAAGCCTAATGAATGCTCGGCCTAATTAAGTTAGATTAAGAGATGACATTACATAAATATAATTTACTTCAATCGAAAAACTAGTAAGATTGATAGGAATAGCCAGCAAAACATGTGCGGTTAACATAATGATGGCTACTGTAACAGCTAAACCAGGTTGTAGGTTGTTAAATATAGGGGAGACAGTATTATTGCCATAGGCTAAATAGCCAATGAAAGCCACTGAGCTGTAAAGAAAACATACAAATAAAAGTGCCCATTTTAAAACGTTGTTAAATGATTTTGGATTCTGCATGGAATGCTCAACGTGGGAAAATACAGAATTACCTCCAAAACTAAATGAAATTGAAGCTAATGATAATGGTAGATACTTTAAAGAAATCCATGAATATGTTGGATAATTGGCTGCGTTCCCATACGCTTCTATTATTGTGTTTCCAGAGTTTTCTAAATGATTATAATCCACATAAGCTACGTTTAATACTACTACCACCATTACAATCGTGGTAATGACACCAAATATACTAAAAATGAATAAATGCTATAAATTTTTCAGTATTAACTTACCTCAACATAGCCGCCTCCTTTAAAGTTTTAATACTAACAAATGGAACACAGCTTAAAATGGTACATATGATGATCCTGAATTATTATAATTATTTGACAATTCAAAATGAGGCTTTCAATTAGCTTACCACTCATGTTTAGTTAACCCAGTCCACTTATCCACTAACTCCAAATTATTAGACGCAAGTATAAGATATAGTCCACAAGCGCCAACTGTTAATGAAGAAAAACAAATTTCTACCAACCTTTTACCATTTTTACCATACGCCGCTTCCCCGATTTCAATAATTCCATTTAATCGATTTAACCTAAATAAATCGTAAATAAAATTTAATTAAATAATCTTGCTATCTATTACCCATCATAATAGAGACAGGCTACTGTAAGCTTGCCACCTTGATAAGCTAAAAATCCAGAAATAAAGATCCAAAGCAGAGCAAACCAACCGCCTGTTTTTAAAGCGTAAGGAAGCTGTAATATACCAGTACCTGCCATCACACATACAATATGAAAAAAAGCGACTAAGGAACTGGATTTGGTATATAGATCCATTTCATTGCTGGCAGCTCCATTATTTACTAATATAAATTTAGCTTTGGTTGGGGCTTGGTTTTTAATGGTTTATACTTACTCGATCCATAGCCTATTGTTTCTCTATCTACGATATGATAAGTGGATAGTAATTCTTCTACTTCTTCGTCTGTAATGATACAGGAATTAAGGCTGGTCATTGTGAGCCTTGGTGGTGGGTTGGACCTTGCTATTGGTTCATTGGATCTTGTTGTTGCTTCTATCATAGTAGTTTATTTACAAGTATTGTTATTGTTGTTTATTATTATATATTTTAAAAGTGATTGAGTTAAAGCGTATTTAAAATTTTCATTTTTGTTTTATTTTAGCCGTTAATTTATGATCATGTGCTTTAACTAGCCTCTCTGTTTTGATAGGTTAATAAGGTTTGTCCTTTCATTTTCGCTAGTCAACTATTAATATATGGGAGTTTTGGTTGAACTTTTATTCTAGTGCCTCAATTTAAGTTTAAATTATAATTGTATAAGGAAGATAATAATTATGTAAAAGAAATTATATTATAATGTCTTGTCTCGACATTTTGTCTACTTTAAACGACTCAAGATTCAAATAAATCTTAACTAGCTTTCAACTTGATTTAAAACTGTAAATCGTTCTTATTTATAAAAAGGTGACTATGAATTACTAAAATAACAGTTCCACAGCTAAATAACAATAGTAAAGGTCTTGAAGTTAAAAAAATAAGGGAGGCATAATACGATTATTTTAATTAAAAATTCAAAGGCTAAAATACAGTTTATTTGGCTAAAAGGGAATATATGAAAAGGCAGGGGGGAAAGTCAAAAAATAACAATAATAAAAAGGATGATAGTTCTCTAAACACTCAATCCTTAATTTCATCCAATTTAACGTTGTAGCATTTTCTAGCTGATTACAAATACTAGGATTTACATAGTCAATATGCATTATAAATAATACTGGAGTAGAAAGTTGATGATTGAGTACTATATCTGCATCTTCTAGATATTTAAAATGATTCACTTTGATTACTTCAAAGTTCGAAAACAGAGATAAAAAGCATCCAAAATTTTCAACTGTACCAAAAACAGTATTAATTATAACCTGCTTTATATATCTATATTTATATGAGCTCAATTTTTTTACCGATATAAAGTTTGTTTACTTTTAGAACATTAGAACAAAGATTTTAGATATTCGGAAGCTCATAAATTGATTTTGATAGTGTGATTGACATTTTTCTAATGTATACTTCTTTTAACGTTGGTATCTTTAAAAAATTGTAATCGAGTAAATTAGATGAATCAAAGTATCTTAAAGCAGAGCCACTACCGTTTTGAATAAACTTTATATTTTCTTTCTTTTTCTCGAAAAAAGCTCCCGTAAGGTCAATAGAGTGTACATTTTTGAGCAATTTTAAATCTCTAAAACATTGAGCATCAAAACTTTGACCAAATTCTCCTCAAACCAACAATTCTAATTTTGCATTAAAATTTAACATTGGATCATATTCTAGTACATGAAAAAGCAATTGCCCGAGCTTTGAAATCTAACACTTTTAATTTATTAAATTTTGATTTTATAGCATCTATTCCATCAAGATATAAATAAGAATAGGAATATATCTTTAATGATTCCGAGTTATTGAGATTCAAACATCTAACAATTTCATTAATACCATCATCTTCTACATTCATATTCATTACTTCAATTTGTGTTATATACTTATTAAATTCCATCATTCTATAAGGAGCAATGTTTGTTGATATACATAAAGCTTTTAGTTCTGGTAGTCTAGCATCAATAAAAAGGTCATTATTATTATAAGCGCTATTATAATTGGTATGCTCTGCATACTTCATAAAAGTTATATTAGGGCAAGAATTCGCTAGCCCAATATTCATTATTTAAACGTAATTGTTTGATTATATCCCTATTTTCTTTTATAAAAACCTCCTGACGTTCATTAGGTTTGGTACAAGAATAGCATGAATAAATAAAATTATGTCGAATAACCCCATTTATAACCTTAAATAAATATTTATTTAAAAAGTGCAACTCAAGCAATCCTTCTGTCTTCACTAGTTCAAATATTCCTTCTAATAAAATGACAGGTAGATAATCAAATTGGATTGGTACTATAAAATAAAGTTAATAAAGTTAATAAAGTTAATAAAGTTAATAAAGTTAATAAATAAATAAATATTTTTTACGTAAATTATTTTATTCAAATAACTATAAAATTTAATCGTTTAAAAGTCAGATTAAATATTTGTAAATTCAAAAGTTGTCAGAAATTGGGATCAAAGTGAGATTGAAAGCTACTCAGATTAGAGGATTTTTGTAGAAATACATTTCATTATTTAAAAAATGTTCTGAGAATGTTTTTTCAAATTCTAATAGTTTTTCCATCTGTTAACTAACTCAAAAATAAAAAGAGCATAGTTAAATATAAAACCAAAAAGTACATTTCCATTTCTTTTTTATATTTTATATTTTGTAACTATTAAATTTTACTCAGTCTATTCCATATTAACCGTTATATCTTTCCCACAATTTTGGGTAATAAATATGATGGCTAATGTGAAACAGACCGAGCATTCTTTTCTTTGGTGATGTAGCTATTGCTTTCTAAGCAGATAAGCCAAAAAATTACTACTTAATTTTTTTCATAAAGTTTATAAAGTGTAGAAGATTTTTGTTTACTCGAAACGATTCAACTATAACAGCCAATTAATCACTTAGATTTATTGTAATTAAAGACATGAACATTTTAATAAGAGCATTTACTATTTTGTCCCAAGTATTTTACTTTTTTATCTCAATAGCTTCTTTTATTTAATGCTTTTAGACATCAAAACGAGTTTTCAGAAACTTTATGTAATACTTGCTATTGTTTTATTTAAATATTATATTTAGAGAAATTTCTCTTATGGCTCTTAAAAAATAGTATTTCAAATCAGCATTTTAAAGCTTAATGGAAAAAACAAAAGAAACATAAATTTAAAGAAACCTTAAACAAAGGAATGTATCTTAAATATAAAATGACCAGATCTCCGACCCTTAAAATATTAATTAGTCATTTACTATATAAGAGTTATAATAGCGAAAGTTCGGAAAATGTTCGCCAACCTGCTTTATTAATGATACATATGATAGAAAGTTTAAGCTAAAATCTAAACAATTAGGTGTGGGACATGAATTTAAATGTTTTTGGGATTGTACAGGTTTCTCATTTTTTTATTTTAATAAATATAAATATAGTTTATTTAAAGTTTGTTTTTCTTAGTATATTTCATGATTATCGAATAATATGGCGTTTTGCATTGTTATTTCCGGTAACTTTATAATACATATGATAGGACATAATACTATATAAATTAATATAGTATAATAACGTATATACACTAAACTTAAATAAACTAGAATAAAATTAAAAGATTAAAAAGATATAATAATTTTATTAGATAATTTGATTTTCAGAATAACAAACAGATCTATCGACCTAGGATAAAAGTAAACACAATAGGGATCAAAAAGGGCTTGATAAATATAATAAGCATTTTATAGCCGAATTCCAAAAGATAACTAAACACAATATACATCATATAAATAGCTATTAACCAAATAAAAATTTAGAATCGACTGTATATGAGGATGTTTTTTTGGTTTCATCATTTTTTCCATCTTTTAAGCGCTATTTGAGTGGAAAGATTGTTAGCAAAATTCTTAAACACAAAAATACATCCCCATATGGATTAATATCAGCTAATCAGCTCTTATAAAAAAGGAAGACACAAATCAATCAACAAAAATAAACAATTAATTGGAGATGATAACATATGGGAATGTATTTTTTTGTTTAAGAATTTTACTAATAATTATTCTATTCAAATAGTACTTAAAAGATGGAAAAAGTGATGAAACCAAAAAAACATCCTCATATAATAAACTTATTTTCAAACATTGTAATGTTAGAAAATTATTTATTTTAAAAAGTCATAATAATAAAAAGATTGAAGACAATCAACTTATTTAAAAATGAGAAATAGAATGAAATGCTGAAGCTAAAAGTTAAATAATCAGATATAATACATTTAAACTTCATGTTTTTGTAGTTAGATAAGTGATTTCTTTGTTTGCTTTAAAAAACTTATGCAAAAAGATTTTTATGATGCAACTCTTAATTTTTAGTGCTTAAAAATAAAATAATCATTTTAAATTTGTTTGATAATAATTTAATAATATGAAAAAAGATAGAAAAGTAAATATAATAAGAATATCAATAATGATCTCTTTTTAAACTTATGATTTTCTATCCAAAAAGATAGTTTGTATCATTCCATATAATGAACTCAATCAAGTGTTACTCATTACAAGTCGTAAGCATCCAAACCAGTGGTTATTTGTAATGATAAAATTATAACGAGCAAAATAGTAATCTTTATTTATTCTTAGCCAAAAGGAGGAGTAGAAAAAAAAGAAACTTATAAACAAGCCGCAAAAAGAGAAGGTTTTGAAGAAGGTTCTTATTTAATTTAATTATCAAATATTAATCTTATTGATTCCATTAGCTGGTATCAAAGGAGAGATCACTCACGAGTTAGGACTATTTAAAGGAGTTAAAAAAGATAAAGAGTATGAGTTTTGTATATATTCTTTTAAAGTTAATGAATTGGTAAACGATAATTTATGGTTAGAAGTAAATGAGAGGAGAAGAGAGTGGGTAAGAATATGTTTGTTATTCAAAAATGATATATTTACTCTCTTATACTTAGTTTACTATCGAACAAGCATTAATATTATTAAAATATGAAGCAATGAAGGAAGCTTTAGTTAAATTCAAAATAATATTAAAATAAAGATACAATTTAATAACTTATTAAAACTTAAACTCCCTCTTTTTCTTCAAGACTAAAAGCCTGTGGTATCTTATACGTAGTAATATCATAATCAAATAGATTAAAATTTAATTTGGTATCAATTTTATAAGCCCAGGGTTCGTTATTATTCTTATTACTACCATCGTTACTAAAGCAATCTTTTATAAACTTGGAGCCCAATTCAAATGATTTTTTACTGCTTGGATGGAAACCAAATAGCTGAAATACATGGGGCATTTCATCATAAATCTGTAATGTTACTGGTTGACTATCTGCTTTAGTTTGATAATGTTTATTCAACTTATGGGCAAATATAATACTCTCATCTCTTAATCTTTCGTTATCACCGACAATCTAAAAACAGTTATTAATTAACAATAAATAAACGTATAAGCTAAATTTTCGCTTACCACCATAATAGGGGGAAATCTATCAAAGTTATCTTGGTACATTGGACTAACAAGTGGATAAGTTAAGTACTTTTCATTAGTGAAGAAATGACCATTAACACTTAAAATCTCATCCTTCAAATCAGTTACTGAGTTTGCCAAAAGCTCATTAATGAACGTGTAATTTTTAACATCATTTAATTTTGGTCCAGGTAAATAATCATTGGTACTTGATGAAAAACTGGGTTGAGAAAAAGACAAATCAAGCCATGGACTTAATAATAAACCACCTGCTAACATTTTATATTGTTCAAGCTGACTCAATAAAACTAAAAATGAACTGGCTAAACCTCCTCCTGCACTATCTCCAGCAATCACTATTTTACTGGCATCAAGACCCATTCCTGGACACTCTGTTGTACTCTGACTAGTTAAGAATAAATAAGCTGCTAAGGTGTCCTCCAAAGCACAAGGGAAAGGGAATTCTGGAGCTAAACGATAGTTTAAAGCTAAAAAAAGTTTCAAGTTAGTTAATATATTAAGAAAAGTAGAAAATATCTTACCAGCCACCTGTGCATTTGCTTTTCTACCAAATTTACAATAGAGTGGGCGATGAGTGTTATTTGAGCACAAGATATACGCACCACCATGTACGTAAAGTATAGTTTCTTTATCTACTTTTGGATCTGTACCTTTAGGCATAGCAAACTCTAGCTCCAGTTTTTTACTATTATACCAAAAAGCATCTTTTCTTTCGATGGGATATTTACCAATCTCTTTAATCAGCTTATCTTTAATGATGTTGTGACTAAATTCTCTATAATAATCTGGGATATAAGTCTTTGTAATATGAAAACCTTTGGGTGGTGGGTTGACGTTGATATCCATATTATTACGTACTACTTTTAAGCTTTGACCTGGTTTGAAGTCCATGCTCTTTTTAATGATGTTGTAGATTAAGTGAAACTTTAAATCCCAGGAAGCTAATGGTGCTCCCTTGGTTACATGTAAATAACCGGTGTCAAAGACTGTGTTCAATAGTCCAGTGATGAACTTTATGCGATCCATGATAACTTGAATAAAAAATTAAAGTGTAAAAATTTCTCAAAAGCTTTTTTATACATTTTACTTTTGTGATGATTGTTAAAATTAGCCCCTTTGCTGATTTTATGACATGATTTTAAAAGCTTACTTTTTTTAGTAGTTTCGGTGACAATGTTTAGCCATGGTACATTAGTTTCTAATCTTAATTAACTTACTGTAATTGGAAGATAGTTTAATATTGATATTAACATTAATATTTTTTAATCCTAGGTAGTTATATAAAATAATAACAATTGATAACAACAAAATAATAACAAGATCTATTACTTGTTAGATAGCGTTGTTATAACATTTTGAATATTCCTTATCCGAAAAATTCATTTTAATTAAACCAATAAGATCACAATATATTAAGTGAGTCTTTTTTCAATTTAATCTCAAAGAAAAAAAATCAAATTTTGAACTTCTTTTTTCTTAACAATAACTTAGAAACAAATGGAACAATTAAACGATATTGAAAATTATATAGATTCAACCAAGCAGATATTTGAGGAATATGAGCTATTATTTCAACTCCCTATTATCAACTTTTTGCATTTAAAGAATTATAGTCTTTTACAACAAGATTGGCTAAAGTTAACAGTTTCAGATGCTATTATTGAAGGTAAAGAATTACAAGAAAGTGAATTTATTGATAGGTTAATTGACTCAGTTGCTAACGGTACAATTTATGTAAGTTCTTCAAATATACTTTTTATAATATTAACTGGATTTCCCAATTTTCAGCCAGAATATCCTTCAACTTTAGCTAATTTAATACAGTCCTGCCATACTTCAAGTTTGCAAAGCTGGTATAAGAAAGAAGGACATCAAGAGCGATACCAACAGCAAGTAATATATTATAAATGTAAAAATAGAAGCTTTATCAAATTAATAGTACCTTTTTGCATAGAATTTCGTAAATAAAATTAGAAAAAAATATTTGACCAAGATGAATCCAAAGAAGATTCATGAGGTAAATTAATGGGTTACTATTTATAGTGCCATAATAATGACATATTTTCTTAGGTTGGTTTGATGAGTCAGTTGATCGGCGATATCTGCAAAAAGAATGAAATTAATAGTATGGTAGATATTGGCTCGGGACAGGTAAGAAAATAATAAATAATAATAATAAACTAATAAGCTAATTAATTAGGGCTATTTAACTCGTTTAACGAGTTATGAAAACAAAATAGAAGTGATAGGACTTGATGGGGATAGTAGACAAACTATTGGAGCAAAAAAAATAGATGAACAATATAAGAAATGGGATAATATACAAACGGAACATTTTACTTTAATTATTAATCAAGAGAATTATGAGGAGTTTCATGAATTAGTGGGAAAGCAGATAGATGAAAGCCCATTTTTGATATCTGGCTTACATACCTGTGGTTATTTGGCTTACTCTATTTTGGACCTATTTCTAAAGTCAAATGCTAATGCCCTTGTGTCTGTACCTTGTTGTTATAATAAGTTATTGCCTTCATTAAATGGATGTTGTAAGTTTTTGTATTTACTGTCTCATCATTGAGTGTGAATAATAACCCTGTTTTTTAGTTGAGCCCAGATCTAAATTTCTACAAAAAAAGGAGTTTAAGATAGATCGTTTAGGACTCAAGATGGCTTGCCAATCTCCTTTCAGTTGGAGTCAAAATAAAAAGAATTGTTATGAGTTTTTTAAAAGACATTTTTATAGGGCTATGTTACAGGTAAGTGATTATCTTAATTTATATAGTTTATGTCGTAATTTATTTGAAACTAGGAATTAATCTACACAGAGGGTTATAAAAATGAAAATGAAGAGATAGAAAGCATTGGCAAAATGAGTATGTTAGAATACGCTAATTTTTCAATATACTGTCATTCAAGTTTTAAAAAGTTGAAGTTGACGCCACTGCCAACAGAAGAAGTAATACAAAGTTATTATTTAAAGAATTTAAAATATTATAATACAATTGCTTTACTCTGGTCTTGTCAGGCTTTATTAGCTCCTTTGATTGAGTCAGTGTTGTTGTTGGACCGTTATCTTATCTTACAAGAAGAGGGCTGTGAGGTAGATTTAGTTCCTTTGTTTGATTTATTGATATCTCCAAGGGCCTTTGCTTTAGTTGCTACTAAAAAAAGATAGAATAATCGAACATAAAACAATGAAAATAGAATATAAATAAAACAAATTAAATTAAGCTTAAAAAAACAAAAAAAGTTTATTTGTTAATATAGTAACTATTTTGACTCCGTTTGACTCCTTTGATTCCTTTGTGGGTTACGAGTATTATTGTTTCTTCTCACACTGTTGTTTTTATTTTCAGTGGTATTACTTTCACCTTCATTAGCCTTATTAGCTTTAAATGCATTTGAATAATTATTGTTTCTCTTATCTACAGTCTGGCTGGAATTTTGTCTAGAATGTGCTGGTTTAAACTGTTTATTTTCGACTGTGACACTTTCACCTAATATATTGAACTTAGCTTGAGCCAATGCTTTATTACTAGCTTCTAAGGCTATGAACTCAACAGATCCAACCCCATTCTTAACATCTACATTTTTAATAGTCCCGAAGATAGAAAAGGTATCATGGACCACTTTCTTAATATTACTATTACTACTTGTTTCCTTATTTAATTTAAAATAGATCCCAAATGTAGTGCTGGTAGCAGCAGTAGTATCTACTGGTGATACAGTGCTTGGTTTAGCGGATGGGGTGTTTGTTCCAGTAGAGGAGGCTGAGGTAGCATTTGGTGTATTGCTGTTGCTACCCCATTTGGAGTTATTGCTTGACACCATAGTAGCCCATGTCTTTGGCTGATTTGATTTACTTTCAGTAACTGGTGCAGCTTCGCTTGCTTTTGGTTCAGTAGCCACTTTCTTTTCTTCTTTAATCTCATTAACAGCAGGTTTCTTTTCTTCTTCTACTTTAACTGGGGTGGTGGTAATAGCGGTAGCAGGAGCAGCAGTGACAGCAGGCTCTTTGACTACAACAGGGGTAGGTTTAACAGTAGTAGTTGCAGCTGGAACCTTACTAGCAGTTACTACTTTAGATGAAAGATAACGGAAGATATCGTTAAGGATATGGAATCTCCCTTCTTGTTCAGCTAATATAAAAGTTTGTACAAATCTTAATGGGCCATCTACTTTATTAGTAATCTCTCCCATAGATTGAATCACAATAACATTATTTAATGAAGCTTGGACATCTACGTTAGTAATAAGAATTTTTGATTCTTCACATTTGAATTCTTGATATCTTTGGCTGATTTCCTGTTGTTGAAAATTACTTAGCTTAATTATCATCATACTAAAATGCTATAACTTACCTCACGAGTTTTATTTACTGGAGCAAATTCACCTTCATAACCACGTACCATTTTAGCTTGTTGGCCATAAAATAAATGGATGGACTTTGGTTTACTATTAAAGATGGTATAATATTGTTGTACAAATAACCATCCAATATCATAGGTATCGGGTAAGTCTGATTTGACATTGTTGACTGCGTTGTTGGTTCCTTGATTCGTATTGGAAGGTCCGGCCATGTTTTGCATAATATACTAGTAATTTAAAGAGAGTTTTAGTTGTTTACTTCTTATTTATTTTTGGCTTACCTTTTTTATTTTTGCTATTAAAAATTTAAAAGTAAAATGGTTGGATTACTAAGGAATCCCATTTTATGTCATCAATAGCCAATCAATTGGGCTAAAATCCAAACATCTGTAGCCAATTATTTGTGCTATAGTTAAGCTCCTTTTTAGTCCATTCCTTTACACTTACTTCATAAATGTAAGATATATAGGGATGTTTCTTGTTTAAGAACTCTAGTAATGAATTATCCAGGTCCTTTATTGATCTAAAATGAACAAAAAACTAAACCAAGAATTTTATATAATACTATAACCCTTTTTTTATTTATAACAAATAAAATAATTAACACTTTGAAGCTTCAATCTAATTTTTCTTGTAGCAACTAAATCAAACTAATGCTATTAATAGCTAAGTCTAAATCAAAATTTTTAATGGTAATAAATTTATTATAGCTTAAACTTCAAAAAACTCAATGAACATAAGTGGACTGAATTCATAGTAGATTATACAATTTATCCACATTCTAAAATAAAAGCATGGTATTTATTGAGTTCAGTATCAAAATATAACAACAATGATATAAAAATAAAAAATAAAATAAAATAAAATAAAATAAAATAAAAAACTAAAAACAAACTATTGCTGGTACAACTCCAAAAAAACAAAATGAAAGGAACTTCAAAAATGATTTGTTTATCAGATAATAGTTTTAACAAGAACAATTTTGTAAAAAATAATTTGTGACCAGTTTTTAGTCATCCAAAAGATTATGCTTAATTTATTAGCCTTAATTTTCAACCATAAAAATTACTCCACTTTAAGCAAATTAAAAACTTGAGGAGGTTGAAAAATAAACCTAAAGGAAACCAATCAGAGTAAAGAAACTATTGATTTTTGCAAGTTGAATTGTTGCGTTTAATTAAGTGGTTAAGTTTTAGGTGAATCAAAATAGAAAAGGTGGAAAAAACTCAAAATAATCAAAAATAAAATTTGTTATTTTTTTAAATAGAGTTGGACTTATCCTTAACTTCAGGTTCCATTGTTTGGTAATCGAAAACACTTGATATACATATTAAGACTCTTTAATCATATCTTATTTAGTTCTAAAAAAAGACTAATATACCTTGAGCTTATCATTCTATTTTTCCATCATTTCTCTTCTCCTTATTAACAAAGCAAGTAAAGTATGTCGACGCTAAAAGAATCGAGCATCATAAGCGCTATTGGGGGCTATGCACAAGACACGACAATCGATAACATCGAACGCTATAAGAGAGTGTTTTACAAATACTCCTCCAAAACAATAGACGGGGAGTGTTACCTTACAAAAGAAGACTTTATCACGGCCATCTCACCAGACGAAGACTATGCCAACTTGAAGAGGGAACATTATGGTATTTTATTTAATTTAGCAGACACCAGAAAGAGAGGATTATTATCTTTTACCGACTTTGTTGTTTTTGAAGACTTATTGGCCAAACCAGATGCTGAGTACATCATTGCTTTTAAGTTGTTTGATTTAGATAACAGTGGTAAAGTATCTGTTGATGAATTTAAGTCGGTTTTAAGTCAAAACTGGGACCCAGATTCAGTACCTTTTGATTTTGAGTCAGATTGGTTAAAGATGTATACCGGTGGTAAAGGTCCTCAGCATGAGATCCAGTTTAATTCTTTTTGTCAGTTACTTAAAGGACTTCAAGCAGAAAGGATAAGACAATCATTTAAATATTTTGATAAAAACAACGATGGTATCATTGCTCCTCATGAGTTTAAAACTATTGTACAACAAATTTCAAAACATAAATTATCAGACTATGTTATCGAACACTCCCCTACTTTAGCTAACGTTTTTGCAGGTAGCAACATTTCATATGCTAATGTGATCGCTTTCCACAATGTCATACGTCAGCTTGATTTAGTTGAATCCATCGTCGATCAATGTTTAAAACAAAGCAAAACTGGCAGCTTAACACGTGCTGATTTTATGAATACCTCAGCTCAAAGTGCACGTTTTACTTTATTTACTCCAATGGAAGTGGATATCATCTTTCATTTTGCTGGTTTAAATAACACATCTGGCAGATTAACCAGAGGGGATTTTGACCGCTTGTTTGATCCTACCTGGAAACCAGCTGCTTCCAATAGCTTTGTTGAAGCTACTAAAAAGGAAAAATCTTCATCTATGCTTTCGGAAGCTATCAATAGTGCTTATTCATTTATTCTCGGGTCCATCGCTGGTGCAGTTGGAGCCACTGTAGTTTACCCTATTGATTTAGTAAAGACACGTATGCAAAATCAACGTAGTGCCGTTGTAGGTCAAGTAATGTATAAAAACTCAATCGATTGTTTTCAAAAGGTAATCAAGAATGAAGGTATTTTAGGACTTTATCGAGGATTAGGACCACAACTTATTGGAGTAGCACCCGAAAAGGCTATCAAACTCACAATGAATGATTTAGTAAGAAATATATTTACAGATAAAACCAATGGTACCATTCCATTTTGGGCTGAAATTTTAGCTGGTTCATGTGCTGGTGGATCTCAAGTTGTGTTTACCAATCCATTGGAAATTGTTAAAATTCGTCTTCAAGTTCAAGGTGAATTGTCAAAGTCCATGAATGGACCACCAAAGCAATCGGCTATTCAGATTGTAAGACAGCTTGGTTTATTTGGACTTTATAAAGGGGTAGGAGCTTGTTTATTGCGTGATGTGCCATTTTCAGCCATTTATTTTTCAGCTTATTCACATATCAAGAAAGATTACTTTAATGAATCAGCAGGTAAAAAGCTTAAAATTAGTGAACTATTGATAGCTGGTGCAGTAGCTGGTATGCCAGCCGCTTATCTCACTACCCCAGCGGATGTTATAAAAACCCGCCTTCAAGTAGAAGCGCGTAAGGGAGAGACCACATATAAGGGCATCACTGATGCAGCTCGAAAGATCCTTAAAGAGGAAGGGTTCAGTGCCTTTTTTAAAGGAGGACCAGCGCGTATCTTTAGATCTTCACCACAGTTTGGTGTTACACTTGCAGTATATGAAGTTTTACAAAGAAGCTTTCCACTTAGTAAGGCAGAAGATAAAGTCAACAAGGTTGTTTCTCATGTCATCGCTCCACAAACTACCGCAGATCTTCAATCACTTAAATCAAGACAGGCCCTTAAACTGTTACTCAGTCTGGATTATAAGTTTGGACTTGTGGCCCCTAAAAATCGTGCTTAAAATTAGCGGTAAGTGAGTGCTTTAAGCACTCCTCACATGGAAAAATTATAAAAAATAAATAGTAAGTAAATTTTATTACTGTTTGTATAACTTGTTATATTAAACAAGTGAATGATAGATATTTAATTACGTTTGATGTAAATTAATTTTAATTTTCAGTATAAAATAAGCTTTATATTAGGTGATTTCAGTATATTCTACACAGTTTTATCATAAAAAATTTAGTGAAATTATCGGTTGTAATATTGCTTTTTTACATCAACTTTATAATGTATTCATATAGCACTACCATTTTGGATTTGGTCAAATAAACAACATGAATAATGAAAACATCAAATAGTGTTTTAAGTCAAAACTAGTTTAAAGCCACGAACTCATTAACAGTTAACTGCATTCATTTTGTAAATCAATTGTCGTTTTTTTATTCAATTTTGTTCTATCCGAAATTTCATCAAAAAAGCATACGCCCAATAACACACTCATAACCAATAAAACAATGTAAGGGTCTAGCTTTTTTATTTGAGCTATGAACATTCATCGATAAAATAGAATCATTGGTATTGTTTATATGACATCAAAGTAATATTTTTGGCTTCGTGGGACTTTAAGTTCCACTTGATCTATGATATTATCAAAAAGAGGATGGACTCCTAACCCAGACGAAGCTTTGAATTAATTTGTGGTAATATATATTAATATCAATGGTAACCCACCCGAAAAAAGTATGTTATAAAAACATATATCCCAGATTATTATAGAGAATTTAGTCACAACATCATTAAAGATAAGCTGATTAAAGAGATTGGTAAATATCCCATCGAAAGAAAAGATGCTTTTTGGTATAATAGTAAAAAACTGGAGCTAGAGTTTGCTATGCCTAAAGGTACAGATCCAAAAGTAGATAAAGAAACTATACTTTACGTACATGGTGGTGCGTATATCTTGTGCTCAAATAACACTCATCGCCCACTCTATTGTAAATTTGGTAGAAAAGCAAATGCACAGGTGGCTGGTAAGATATTTTCTACTTTTCTTAATATATTAACTAACTTGAAACTTTTTTTAGCTTTAAACTATCGTTTAGCTCCAGAATTCCCTTTCCCTTGTGCTTTGGAGGACACCTTAGCAGCTTATTTATTCTTAACTAGTCAGAGTACAACAGAGTGTCCAGGAATGGGTCTTGATGCCAGTAAAATAGTGATTGCTGGAGATAGTGCAGGAGGAGGTTTAGCCAGTTCATTTTTAGTTTTATTGAGTCAGCTTGAACAATATAAAATGTTAGCAGGTGGTTTATTATTAAGTCCATGGCTTGATTTGTCTTTTTCTCAACCCAGTTTTTCATCAAGTACCAATGATTATTTACCTGGACCAAAATTAAATGATGTTAAAAATTACACGTTCATTAATGAGCTTTTGGCAAACTCAGTAACTGATTTGAAGGATGAGATTTTAAGTGTTAATGGTCATTTCTTCACTAATGAAAAGTACTTAACTTATCCACTTGTTAGTCCAATGTACCAAGATAACTTTGATAGATTTCCCCCTATTATGGTGGTAAGCGAAAATTTAGCTTATACGTTTATTTATTGTTAATTAATAACTGTTTTTAGATTGTCGGTGATAACGAAAGATTAAGAGATGAGAGTATTATATTTGCCCATAAGTTGAATAAACATTATCAAACTAAAGCAGATAGTCAACCAGTAACATTACAGATTTATGATGAAATGCCCCATGTATTTCAGCTATTTGGTTTCCATCCAAGCAGTAAAAAATCATTTGAATTGGGCTCCAAGTTTATAAAAGATTGCTTTAGTAACGATGGTAGTAATAAGAATAATAACGAACCCTGGGCTTATAAAATTGATACCAAATTAAATTTTAATCTATTTGATTATGATATTACTACGTATAAGATACCACAGGCTTTTAGTCTTGAAGAAAAAGAGGGAGTTTAAGTTTTAATAAGTTATTAAATTGTATCTTTATTTTAATATTATTTTGAATTTAACTAAAGCTTCCTTCATTGCTTCATATTTTAATAATATTAATGCTTGTTCGATAGTAAACTAAGTATAAGAGAGTAAATATATCATTTTTGAATAACAAACATATTCTTACCCACTCTCTTCTCCTCTCATTTACTTCTAACCATAAATTATCGTTTACCAATTCATTAACTTTAAAAGAATATATACAAAACTCATACTCTTTATCTTTTTTAACTCCTTTAAATAGTCCTAACTCGTGAGTGATCTCTCCTTTGATACCAGCTAATGGAATCAATAAGATTAATATTTGATAATTAAATTAAATAAGAACCTTCTTCAAAACCTTCTCTTTTTGCGGCTTGTTTATAAGTTTCTTTTTTTTCTACTCCTCCTTTTGGCTAAGAATAAATAAAGATTACTATTTTGCTCGTTATAATTTTATCATTACAAATAACCACTGGTTTGGATGCTTACGACTTGTAATGAGTAACACTTGATTGAGTTCATTATATGGAATGATACAAACTATCTTTTTGGATAGAAAATCATAAGTTTAAAAAGAGATCATTATTGATATTCTTATTATATTTACTTTTCTATCTTTTTTCATATTATTAAATTATTATCAAACAAATTTAAAATGATTATTTTATTTTTAAGCACTAAAAATTAAGAGTTGCATCATAAAAATCTTTTTGCATAAGTTTTTTAAAGCAAACAAAGAAATCACTTATCTAACTACAAAAACATGAAGTTTAAATGTATTATATCTGATTATTTAACTTTTAGCTTCAGCATTTCATTCTATTTCTCATTTTTAAATAAGTTGATTGTCTTCAATCTTTTTATTATTATGACTTTTTAAAATAAATAATTTTCTAACATTACAATGTTTGAAAATAAGTTTATTATATGAGGATGTTTTTTTGGTTTCATCACTTTTTCCATCTTTTAAGTACTATTTGAATAGAATAATTATTAGTAAAATTCTTAAACAAAAAAATACATTCCTATATATCTAAATCATTATACAAATGAAAATATTCAAGATAAGATTGTAAATTGTTTTTATAAAAATATTTAAATCTAATTAAGATGAAGTTATAACTAACTATTCATCTGTTATAACTTAATAATTTATAGTATTTTAGTTTATTTATATATTAAATTATTTCAAAGTTTAAAGTTGAAATGTAATAAGCGTTATAATTTATTTTATGTTTATGATAATTCAATTTTATTTACTTTTTAATCTTCTTGGAAGGTCAATTTTGCAACACAGTAGGTATGTGCGAGGTTCTATCAATCTAGATATTAGACTCTCATTTTTTAATGTCTAACACTTAGTTTGGTTTTAATTTTGTACTATAGAGAGCGTTAATAGACTTGCACTAATCATAGATCGTCCCAAGTAACGCTGTAGTTTAAATACACCAACAGTTCGATAGCTCTATTTAATGAATTGGTCGTAAGGTCTAACATAAAGTTTAGTTTACACTTATCCAAGCTACGTCGCTGTTGAATGCACACATTACTACGAGGAGGTCATCAAGCTGGGTTGGAATTTTAATGGTGTCTCGAGTGGAAGTAGTAAATAACTTTTAAAGACTTTTGGTCAATTTGTAATTTTTTTCAGGATTATTAGCAATGAGTTTACCTTTTTTCTTATTAAAACTACTCTTTTATTCATTGCTCTTTATAAATATCCTTGAAAAGATGATAAAAATACTCACAAGCAACTTGTTGACTTGAATAACTAAAAGGTTATTGTTTGTTAATATTAAAATTTTAGAATATCTCCAAAGTCAAGAAAACTCTCGAGTTTGTAGAAGATAAACTTATGTCAAATATCCACTAAAAATATTAGCTTATAAAGCTCCAAAAAATGGTAGTAAATAATAAAACACTAAAGGATGTTCATTTAGGCTTGAGTTTATCTTACCACTATAAAATCTTAATAATGAACAGAAAAGATAAGAACAGACTTTTGGGTACTACTTAGTAGCTATACAGAAAATATATAAAATTGTGACAAAGAGTGTAAATTTGGTGATGTGAATAGCGTTGATAGTAGCAGTAATAATTGAAATTCATCTAATGTTAATTAGCTTAAATTCAGACTAAATTCAAATTTGATATGGATAAGCTAGGACAATTATGCAATTACATTAACACCAAAGTAAGTCTAAAGATTCAGCTAATAAAAGTAAATTGACACTTCTAATATTCTCTTAAAGTCGCCAATAGCAACATAGCAAATAATATCACAAAAATAGCTAAGATTGCAAATAGTGATGGGATTAAAAAAACGATCATGAAATAAAAGAAGCCCTTCCAAAATTATATAAAACTATCTCATTATTTGCGCTAAGATCTAATTCTTGCAATAGAATGTTTAATAAAGGAGATGGAAGCAGTAAAAATAGTCAAATCTTATTTTCAAATAAGGACGCTGAATTATCAAATATCTTTTATTGAATAAGATTGATAATAATTACAATAACAGTGATTTGAGCAACTCAAACATAGATAACCAACTCGGCGATTTATTTAATGGAAGTTAAATATTTAATTATATCTTTTAGTGAGCTAGTAAAAGTGATAACAATGATGATATAGATCTAGTAAATGAAGGTGAGAAATTTAAGATGATGAAAGAGGAGTATACAAAACTGAAGATGCCTGATAATTTAGGAGAAAATCAGAATATTTTTTTATAAAAGCTATAAAGTAATGAAAAAAGGGGTCAATTAAAAAAGAGAATAAAAAGCAAATTAAACATTGAAAGCTGCTGTTAATATTAGAATGCAAAAATAAGGAATAAAAGAATATAAAGATTTATTGATTAATTTCATAATAAACTAAATCCAAAGAAGATACCTATATATCCTCATATCGAATTGTCAGATTAAACTTTAAAGCTAATATAAAAAATAGCAATTTCAATCAAACTCATCGTAATTGTAGTGAATGGGTCAGTGATTATCTCGACAAAAAAAGGTTGATTGTTGTTTTAAAAACAGCAGAGCACTTGATCAAATTACCTTATTATAAAATGGGAGCTATTAATAGTAGTATCTAAAACCAAACCAAAGCCAATATGATTTAAACTACAATAGCTCAAGTTGGCGTTTGAGACATTTGAAATTCAACTTGACTTTATCAGCATAGCAAGTAATAAGATTGTCAATATTATTTAAACTTAAATATGATATTATCTGTTTTTAACTGTTTCGTTGCTTATTAATCAAGTGTAAGGCTTCTTTTTCGTAAGTATCGACTAGATAAAATTGCTTGATAAACATCACTTTCAATCTATTGTTTGATTAATAGATGTTTATAGAAGAAATGTCCGACTTAGTTGTTTTTAAAAATCAATCGTTAATTTTTACTTTCATCAAACTCTTTAAAACCGTTATTACCTTTACTTTTTGTTCTATATTAATGGATTTACTTGTCAATTTAAAGTTAAATTATTTAATAAAATTTTAAATCTTTTTTATACTTTATTTTAGTATAGTTTCCTTCAAATATAAAATATAAAAATCATTACATTATATTTAATGATATATTATATTACCGAAAATATCAATAGTACAAATTGCCATTTTATTTAATAATTCAAACGAAAAACACCAAGTGCAATGAAAGCTAAAAGGTATAAGAATAAATTTCATACAATTAAAATAGATCTATTTACCTAAACCCGAAACCCTCATAAATTTAAAGTGTCCTGGACCTAGTTGTTTAGGTTTTAGTTTGAACTTTTTGTCCCATTTCTCATTGAATAAATAAGTTGGTTTAGTATTCTCCAAATTTTTAGTATTATGACTTTCATAAAGTAAATAACTCCCCAATAAGGTAAAGGTTAAAAAGCCGCTTATTCTACATCCAAGGCAATTTTCTTTATCTGTTACGTTTACTTTTCTTATTTCTATTTCTTCTGTTTTTGTCATTGCAATTTAAATCTAGACAATTAAAAAAATGAATTTTTAAAGACATGTAGCAAATTTTTGCTATGTAGTTTTATTTTATTAGGTGTAATCGAATTTGAAATAAAGGTTACTTTTCATATGAAAAACTGTTAACATGTTTTAAAAAATTGTTTGTGTAAAAGTAACTTTTATTTTAAGTTTGACTGCAACTGTAATTCTTTTGTACTATGGTTAAAAAAATTGATTTAGATTTTAAATACTGAATAAATCGAAACAATTGGGACAAAATAACAAAATCTTTTTTAAGAATGCTGTGTTTAATTATTTCAAATATTAAAAGTCAACTATCTAACAAGAATAAATCATTTTAATAATTAAATATTTTTTCCGAATTTTAATAATTTTACAAACTATTGCTTAATTTTATTTAGCCTATAAAATTAAAATTTACGCTACGTCACCAACAGATAAAAGTTGAATTTATTGAATTGAAAAATCTAAAGCAATTTTTTTTATTTCTATCCCAACTTAATTTCAAAATATAAGTCCAATTTGAATACTTGCGTGCCATTTCATTAAGAATATTCAAATTAATAAGACCGGATGATTTATTTGACTTACGTTTTCTAAAAAGTTATTTAGGGTTATAAATGCAGCCATAAAGCATAACCTTATTCATTCACGCTATGCTACTAGTAAATGTAGAGAATACCAAGATAGTTTTATAAAGAAAATGTACTTACAGTGAAAAATTTGTTTATTAACTGAAAACAAGACCAAATTGATAAATTCTTGTCCTAGTATAACTTCCATATATTATATGCAACATAAAAATATTTATGACAGTCAAGATGGTCTTGATATTGATATTGAAGTCAACTTGCTGAAATTAAAAGCATTATGTATATCAACAAGCATCATTCCTTACTGAATAATGGAGTTTAAGATTGTATAACTCGGATTGAAGTAATAGACATTATTCCACAAAATGATAACATAATGATATAATTAAATGTTCTAGTCCCAATAATCTAAAATCATTAAAAATAGCATCCCGTAATAATTTACACCTTGAAAGTTTAGACACTATTAAATTAATCCTAAATTAATCCTAAATTTTAATAAGCTAAAGGTATTATACTTAAAGTCTCGTTTCTACATTTATACAGATACTAAATGCGATTCAAAGTTAAATTTTAATGTAAGTTTAGAATTATTAATTTAAGGAGAATCTGACAAACGCTTTAACATTCGAGCTTTTGGGGATTTAGGGAAGTTTAAAAGTGTACAATTAATTGATTTAGGGACCACTTTTTTAAATGATGATAAGAGATAAAGCCAATTGAGAACTGTAATATCATTAGTTTAGGCTACATTAACCCAACTAAATCATTTAATTATAATTTTACAAAATAACCAGCATTAAAGGAATTAAGTATAAAGAAATTATCTGTGACATTATTAAAAAATATTTATGAGCTAACTGATATCTAAAGTATTCGATTTCACATTTTGAGAGTAAATAAACTTCACATTGATCAAAATAAATTTACTTTATACAAATATAAATATGTTAAACAACTCATAATAAGCGTTCTTTGTGGCACAGCTAGGAACTTCGTAGATTTTTCATCTTTGTTTCCAAACCTAGAAGTAATTACAATTAGCAATTTCAGATATCGAGAAGATGATGTAGATATCGAAATCAACTATCAATCCATCACTCCAATATTAATTAAATTTGATCATTTGATAAATACTAATGTACATAATGAATTGGAAAATATTTTAATGTTAAATTCAATAAAAGTAGGATGAGATTTGTTAGTCATCATGCTTTTTATTCTTGTAGCCATTTGATTTACTCTTGTCATTTTATGTATTCTGTTTTGGTCAAATAAAACATATATGGAACGTATTTTTTTGTTTAAGAATTTTACTAACAATCTTTCCGCTGAAATAGCGCTTAAAAATGGAAAAAATAATGAAACCAAAAAAAACGCCCTCATATAAGCCTTTAAAGTATATTAAATTTCTTTAGATATTAATATTTTTTATTATTTAGTTATTTTTATAATATTATAATTATAACTGTTTTGTAACAATCAAACACGACTTTTAGCTCCTATTATTACAACAATAATTAAATATTAAGGTCTGTTAATTTTATTGTTAATCTTAATTTAACACAATGTATATAAGGTGATTAACATTTGTTTTTTTATTAAAATTACCTTAATATAATTTATATAATAATATTTCATTTCATACCAAACAAGCAAAAATCAAACTTTTTAAATAATTAAGACGGATATATCCGTACAGCCCAAGAACGGCGTTTAACTAATAATAAGCTTACATAAGGCAAGGCTTCCTTTGCTGTTCCTTACTTTAAAGCGTCAATGCATGACTGATGTAATATTTGTACTCTAAATTTCTATTAGCGGTTTTCTATTCCTAAAAATCTAAGCCTTCATCAAATATATTTAAAAAAGATTCATTTATTCAATGATACATCCTTATCAAAAAACTTTTCGAATAAAAAGTACTTGATATATGATAATTTTTCTTTTATTTACATTACATAAAAACGACCAAAAATGAACATAAGTTATTAACACAACATATGGGGATGTATTTTTTGTTTAATAATTTTACTAACAATCTTTCCGCTGAAATAGCGCTTAAAAAATGGAAAAGTGATGAAGCCAAAAAAAACACCTCCATATTCTAATGTCTAATAATCAATAGATTGAAATTCCTATTATTTAATAGAACACTTACCCTTAAGGGTCAAGATTAAAAAATAATAGATAAATATTGACTAATTTTACTTGTTATAGTAATTACTAAAAAAAATATTTTTAAGGCTATTACAAACAACAGCTTTAGTACTAAGCTACAATCCGCTTCTGCCATTATAAACTAATTATTAAAATTATTATAAAGCATGGTTAAACCATGCTGCCGGAACCTTTATCAAAAAAACAGAGATTAAAATATTTACAAAACTTAGCATAAGCTTGTCATAATAACCAAGACAAATTAACTCCGAAAAAAACTTATAAAAGAGAATAAACAATCAAATCTCTATTTTCAATTTTGCTAATTATGGACCGTCTAAAATTTGTTACTAGTCTAATAAAAGTGGCCCTTCATATAAGTTATGTACACATAACTAAGGGAGCGCCTTTACCTTCTTGGAACTTAAAATTCCATCTGATTTACAGTATCCTTAAAAACAACATGAACCCCCAACCAGAGCTGAGTTTAAATGGAGCTCGTAATAGTATGGAGATGTATATCAACCCACCACCTAAAGATTTTGATATTACAAAAATTTATATCCCAAATCATTATAGGGAATTAAGCCATAACATTATTAAACAAAAATTAGTTAAAGAAATAGGAAAATATCCAATTCAAAGAAAAGATACCCTTTGGTATAACAGTAAAAAGTTGAAATTAGAGTTTGCTATGCCTAAAAGCAAAGACCCAATTGTTGACAAAGAAACTTTGTTTTATCTACATGGTGGAGCATATATTTTAGGTTCTAATAATACTCATCGCCCATTATATTGTAAATTAGGTAGAAAAGCAAACTGTCAAGTAGCTGGTAATAAATTATATTTTCATTTTTATATCCTTAATACTGATAATATTTTTTAGCTTTAAACTATAGACTAGCACCCGAATTTCCTTTCCCTTGTGCTTTGGAGGACACTTTAGCAGCTTATTTATTTCTAACATCCCAAAGCACTGCCGAGTGTCCAGGAATGGGTATTGATGCAAGTAAAATAGTGATTGCTGGAGATAGCGCTGGAGGAGGTTTATCCAGTTCATTTTTAATATTATTAAGTCAACTTGAGAAATATAGGATGGTAGCAGGAGCTTTACTAATAAGTCCATGGGTGGATATAGCCTCAACTCAACCTAGTATTTTTACGAAAAATAATGATATTTTACCTGGACCTAAACTGAATGGAATCAAAAATTATTTATTTATTAATGAGTTATTAGCAAGCTCGTGCCTTTATTTAAAAGAAGAGATCTTAAATGTCACTGGACATTTCTATACCAGTGAAAAATATTTGAAATATCCCCTTGTTAGTCCAATGTATCAGGATGACTTTGACAAATTTCCTCCAACTATGGTGGTGAGTGAAAATAAATTTAATACCTTATTTATTGATTATTAATGACTGTTTTTAGACTGTGGGAGGCGAAGAAAGATTTGAGGATGAATGTATGATATTTGCATATAAATTAAAGAGCTATAATCAAAGAAAATCATGTAGCCATCAAGTAATATTACATATTTATGAGGATATGCCACATGTGTTTCAGTCAATCTGGTTTCATCGAAGCAGCAAAAAGTCGTTTAAGCTATGCTCTCAGTTTATTAAAGATTGTTTTAGTAATTGTAGTAAAAACACTAACAATGTATCCTGGGCTTATAAAATTGATAGGAAATTAAAGTTACATCCATTTGACTATGACGTTACAGGATATAGCATACCAAAACCTTTCAGTCTTGCAGCTATATAAAATTTATAATTAATAAACTATTTTTATTTCAGCGTTATCTTTAATTTATATAGAGCTTCCTTCATAGCTCATATTTTAATTAAGTTAACACATGATTAATATAATATTTCTATGCTATAAAATTGTGTAGTGCTTTTTATTGAATGAAAATTAATCCCTTATCAAAAATATCCTAGAAGATTCAGTACCCAATGGTATGCCCTTGTCACAGAACCTTTTAGACAAAGAGTACTTAGTATACAGAAACATCTTTTTTGTTTCAATGTTTTTCTGACAGTTTTTGATTTTATCTTAATAAAAAATGGCCAAAAGAAAACAAGGGGATGTCACTTTAAGTTTCAAATATTTTTCCATTTTTTAAGCACTATTGAGTGAAAAAATTATTATTAGGATTCTTAAAAAAAGTCATCCTTCGAGAAAAACATTCTAATATTGTTAAATTTAGTAAATACAATAGCATTAATAAATAGCTGAATACATGGTTATTGTATATATCAGCACAAATGACAAGCTACAACCCACCTTTATCACACTAACTGACAGTAAAATGTAGACGGCATTTAAACCGTGCCACCGGAACATTCCCCGAAAAATCAGGGATTAAAATTAATCACAAAATAAAAAGGAACCAAGTCATAACATGCAAAGCAAATTAGGTGCAAAAAAGCATATAAAATCAAGCAAGCAACCAATTTTCATCATTTAATTTTGTATCATGGACCGTTTGAAATTCGTTAGTAGTTTAATAAACACAGCTTTATACACGGGCTATGTACACTTAATTCAAGGGGCGCCCCTACCTTCCTAGGACTTAAAGTTTTACCTGGCTTATAGCGTCGTCAAAAAGAGCTTGAATTCTTATCCAGGGCAAACACTAAAAATGGCTCGTGATAATATGGAGATGATCATCAGACCACCCCCAAAGATTTTAATCTAACTATAACTTGTATCCCAGATTATTATCGGGAATTAAGCTATAGTATCATTAAAGGAAAATTGATCAAAAAGATTGGTAAATATACAATCGAAAGAGAAGATGCACTTTGGTATAATAGTGGAAAATTAGAATTAGAGCTTGCAGTACCTAAAGTTATGGATCCAAATATTAGTAAACAAACTTTGTTTTATCTACATGGTGGAGCATATATTTTAGGTTCTAATAATACTCATCGCCCATTATATTGTAAATTAGGTAGAAAAGCAAACTGTCAAGTAGCTGGTAATAAATTATATTTTCATTTTTATATCCTTAATACTGATAATATTTTTTAGCTTTAAACTATAGACTAGCACCCGAATTTCCTTTCCCTTGTGCTTTGGAGGACACTTTAGCAGCTTATTTATTTCTAACATCCCAAAGCACTGCCGAGTGTCCAGGAATGGGTATTGATGCAAGTAAAATAGTGATTGCTGGAGATAGCGCTGGAGGAGGTTTATCCAGTTCATTTTTAATATTATTAAGTCAACTTGAGAAATATAGGATGGTAGCAGGAGCTTTACTAATAAGTCCATGGGTGGATATAGCCTCAACTCAACCTAGTATTTTCACGAAAAATAACGATTATTTACCAGAGCTCAACTTAAAATATGGTAAAGGTTATTTATTTATCAACGAATTGTTAGAAAATACACCCACTTCTTTGAAAGAAGAGATCTTTAATATCAATGGCCATTTCTATACCAGTGAAAAGTATTTGAAATATCCCCTTGTTAGTCCAATGTATCAGGATGACTTTGACAAATTTCCTCCAACTATGGTGGTAAGTGAAATTTAGCTCATATATTTATTGATTGTTTAATCATTGTTTTAGGCTACAGGCAGCGAAGAGAGGTTTTTGGATGAGTGTGTTATATTTGCAGATAAAATAAAACGCTATAAGCAAATTGAGTCTGATAGTCAACAAGTAGTATTGCATGTTTATGACGAAATGCCACATGCGTTTCATGGGATTTGGTTTCATCCAAGTAGTGTAAAGTCAATTGAGTTAGGCTCACAGTTTATCAAAGATTGTTTTAATAATAAGAATAATGATGATGCATCTTGGGCATGTAGAATCGATACCAAACTAAATATCATTCCATTTGATTATGATATCACAAATTATAAAATACCAGAGGCTTTTAAACTTAAAGAAGAACTTTTAGCTAAATATTAATAAATTATTTGTATTTTTGTATTATTTTAAACTTACTTAAAACTTCCTTCGTTATCTTATTGTAGTAACGTTAACTATTGCTTAATACTAAACTACTTACTCTGTCTCAAAGAATAATTGGTTTTCGAAAACATTGGATTATTGAAAAGTAAAATTCATTTGAAAAATGATAGAAACATTTCAAAGCAAAAGTAAAAGGATATCTTTTTATCTCATTGAGTTATATTTATCTTTAAAAAAAGTAAGCTGTTTATAAGTTTTCGAAAATGTTATGTTGAATACACTACAATTGTTTTTGATTCAATATGAGTTAGTTCAAAAATTTGGTTCAAATTTTTAGTAAATTGCAAATAAACACTAAGTGCTACAAAAATATTTGCCTTTTTGCTTAATTTTAAACAACTCATGTTGGAATGTTTTTTTGCCCGGTTTTGCTTAACAGTTTTTAAAAAAATTTATACTACATAGAAAATGAACAAAAAAAGTGAATTGGAAATTTTATTTTTAATTTCGATTTAGCTTTTAAACTTACCCATATTCAATTATATTTTTCAAATTTTAAGCCACGTGAAAATTGAACTAAATAATAATAATAAACATTATATAAAAGTTAAATTTCTAATAGGGATCAACTTGAACTATATTAATTCTTATTGAAACAAATGTCTATATAATTATTTCAAACTCATGTTATTTATAAACAAATTGTTATAATCACTCGTCATAAAAAACATCTACTTTATATGTTTATAAGCAATAACTCATTAAAAATGAACTATTTAAACGCCAAATCCCAAAAACGCTTTCCACTAACGATAACAAATATCAAAAGTTCAAAAGATGCTTTATTAGAAGTTAAATTTTTTAATAATAAAATGGAAGATCAAGCATCTTATTTAGGTGGGTTATAAGCAATTTTACGAGTTTTAAGAGCAGACCATTTAAATCTCTTAATCCAAATAGAAAGTACTGTCATAGTTGATAAAATAATTACAGCCTTCATTCCCATCTTTTTACGATCATCGTGTTCTGGTTCAGAGGCCCAATTAAGGAAAGTAGCTACATCCTTGGCCATTTGTGAAGCGGTGGCAGGTGTTCCTAACCTTTTTAATTCTTTTGCTCAAATATCAATTAATCTAATAAACTTACCATCTTCGTAATCTACAATACCATCGTAAAGATTTTTAGCCATAGCAATAGCACCTCCTGGGAAATAAGGATTATAATTAAGTCCTTCACGTACTTCAACACCTGCTGGTGGATCGCAATAACCAGTTAATAAAGCAAAGATATAATCCTTAAATAGAATATAAATATATTGTTATAATAATGAGTTTAAATAAATTACAGGCCCACCGTGACGAGCTTTACTGATGAGTGAAAGATCTGGTGGGTAAGCACCACCATTGGTAGCACGGGCTTGTTCTTCATTAGCATATGGGTTTGGTAAGTAATCTGAAAGCTAAAAATAATATTTAATATCATCCAAGCACTACTTTAAAAAAAATTACTTTTCCTGGACGTTGGAACATTTCACCTTCGTCATTTGGACCATCAGTATATTCTTGTTCTTCAGCTAAAATTTTAGCTTCATTTTCGGTATGGGATACACCAACCAAATTACGATAAGCTATACGGTTCAATGAATGACAAGCTGAACATACTTCTTTATAAACTTGGAATCCACGACGGATAGCAGCATGGTCAAAAGTAGATACTGGGGAGTTATGTACCCATGGATAACTTGGGGGATGAAGTCCATCATCAGCTCCTGAAGCATTGACTGATGAGCTATAGAGTTGATAAGCAGCAGTTCCAGCAACTAATGTTGATGCTCCTGCAATAAATAACTCCGTTTTGCTGGACTAAAAATTTAAAGTTTAACTTTTGATTTCAACAAAACATTATTTTTGAATAGCAATAATTCAAATGCTTACCTTAGATTGAGCAGATGCATTTGAAGAATGACGCACCTATCGATGAAGTTTAAAACAGTGAACAAAAAAAATAAAAGGTTAAATTTACTTGGTTTGCAAACTGACGTGATGAACTAGTAATCCTTGATGTAATGGCTTGTCTAAACATTTTATATACTCTTTTCTTTTCTTAATTTTATTGTTCTAATAAGTAAGCTTAATTAAGCTTGATTGCTACAATAAAAAAATCAAAAATTGACTATTGAATTCAATGTCTATCTTCGAAATCTCATCTAATTCCATCTCCTTTTGATTTTGATTTAACAGTCCAATCATCCTCTATGATAGTTGCCTTTTATTCGCTCAATTTTTATTGCAAGATTAGTATTCGGATTATCTATTATCTTACTGATGAGATCGAACTAGTGATTGGTTTGGATCATTTTGGATTATTAAAATCAAAATTCAAATTATTTTTATCCCATAATGTTGGCTTGTTAAACTTTTTGGGCTGTTCGCTCATTTACTTTTGCCCAAACCTAGTAATAAAATTTAAAAAGCTACTTATTTCTTTTAAAACTTAATATAAAATAGCAGAATTAATACTTAATTGTTTTCATACTGTCATTTCATAATAAATTTATCTCAGGGTTTAACTTTATGTATTTAATCATTTTATTTCGTCAATAACCTTGCTGAGTAAAAGTTCATGAGATTTTTTTAAAAAATCGAGCTTTTAACTTGAAAAATTGATATACTTTTAAAACTATCAACCGCTAGAAAAAGGGAACTGTCCATTTTTATAAACTTTAAAACGGGTAACAAATAGAGAACCCCAACGTCAACACAAGTGCCTTAGTTTTAGAAATAAGATTTCTTTTGCATTTCGTTCACCTTTTTAATCCCAAAACTCAAAAAAACTCTTAGCTGAATTTTTGATAAAAAAACATGCTTGAATAGTAAATAATGATTATTTTATTAGCTACTTTTGATTTTGTTGAATCACTAGAAACTTTTTTTTTTCAATTTGCTTCTTTTTCAGATAAATAAGGGACATAATTAAAACAAAATGGATAGACTGCCGCTGGAGATTCAATTAATAGTATTCAATAAGCTCGAAGGAAGAGATAAGTTGAATTGGATATTGACAAATAAATCCAACTATAATACATTTATACCCATAATTTATAGGAAAATGAGTATTAAATATAGTATGAGAAAGTGTTCATTTAACTTTAAAAAATATGGTAATTTTATCAATGACATTTATTTGTTAGATGTTATGGATGATATTGGATATTATCAACTATTTTTCTTTCATTTAGCCATTTTATTTCCAGATAAGCAATTCAATTTACATTGTACTTATGATTTATATGAGCAAATTAATATCAATTCAACACTTTTAGAATCAAAAGATTATTTAACAAAGGAAATAAATAAACTTCGTAATAATTTTTCAATAAAGAGTTTTAAACTTCATTATCTCGAAACAGACCAACATGTGCATCGTATGCATGAGTTATTTAAAGATGTTGAAGATAAAAGCATGTTAAAAAATGTACAAACACTCGAATTGAGGACTTACAGAAACATTTATAGAAAAGACTCGCCATTTGATTGTTTTTCAATTGAAAATATCCAAAAGATGGGTGTTCAATTAGTAAAAATAAATAATGTACAAACCATTGTAAACGAAGTAATTAAATTTCAAAACTTGACTTCCTTAAATTTAAACTTACTTCAATGCGGTATTAAAATAGATAAATTAAACAAAATAAACTTCCCCAACCTAAGTACATTGAAACTTTGGTTTTCTCAAATTAATTCTAACGTAGATACGGATTCTTTATCGAGTTCATATAGTGAATCTTCGAGTTCAGATGATTATGAATCTTTATTAGGAAGTCCATCAAGTATTTATGATTATTCTACATCTTCATTTATTGAAAGCGGCTTTGAATTTAGTTCAGAAGAAACTGAATCAACCACTCAAAATGAAAGTGAAGATAGTGAATCAGAAGAAGATAGTGGATCAGAAGAAGATAGTGAATCAGAAGGAATTAGTATTAATGATACAGATAATACTGAATCAGATGAAGAAGAGTCAGATGAGAATGAAATAACAAGCAATGATCAAAATATCCATAGAAACATTAATGTAAATCAAAACAATACAGCTACTTTAACTCCAGCAGCTATCAGTGTACAAGGTGACAATTATGCGATTAATCGAAATCCGATTGAAAATCAAGTATCTAGTTCCAACGTAGCAGATTCTATTTCTGCCCTTGATCCTCCTAATCGAGGTAATGATACAAATCCAACTGAAAATCGGGTTTTTAGTCCAGATGTAGCAGCTTCTATATTTGTACTTGATCCATTCAATGAAAATATTGATAACGCAAATGAGGATAACGGTGTTGGTAACGAAAGTGACTATCAAAATAATAGTAATAGACAAGGAACACAGATAGTTAAGTTAGATGGAAACAATTTCCCTAAATTAATAAGCTTTGAATTATTTTATGACTTAACAGTGAGAATCGAACTTGCAAACCCATTTGTAAATTTAAAGTCATTAGCCCTAAGAATATCTCATTATCAACCTTTTACATTTTCAATGAAAGAATATCCCAATTTAGAGAGCCTTAAAATTGTAAGGAAAAAGCCAAAGAACTCCAATTTTAACAAAAAAACTCAGATTATTAAATTTAACTATGGTAAGAATGGCATAGCTAATGACGAAAAAGCACCAAGCTTCCAAAAAATGAAGCAACTGTGTATCAAAGGTTTTACACTTGATTCAACTACTTTAAATTTTATTACCAAAGCCATTACTCCTAATTTAATCACATTAGAATTGGAACATTGTAACGTTACAAAAGAAGGTGCTAAATTATTACTTAGTAGCGATAATTCAACTAATATAAAGAAATTAATAATTGATGCAAACGATGATATTATCTTAGAATGGGCTTTAATTAATTGTCCTAATTTACAATATTTATTTTCAAAAATCGGTTTTTTTGAACCTGTTAGTGAAAAATTACGAAATATTATGTTTTTGGAGTTTGAAAAAAAGAACTCAGCTTATTTTAAATACCCATCGGTTTTTCATACACTTAAGTAAGAGGTGAGAGTTCTAAAGCTTGTATCTTGTTCCAGTTTTTTATTCTTCTTAATAAAAGTATAGTTTATCATTTTTATTACAATTTGGTATTTTAATTTATTTAAATTTAAGTATTTACCTTTTAATGTGTTTATATTAAACTATGATTTAAAATTCTACAAAAACAAAATTCCTTTTATTTCGTTATTAACACTTGCTTAACCATTCCCATAAGAAATACTGTATTTTATCAATTTCTACAAAATTTAATAAACAAAATATTAAATAAACGATTGAATTTTACTTCTAAAAATGTTCTAATTTAACTCATCCCCTACTCCAATTTAGGTGGAAAATTTTCCAATGGTACTTTTCTTTTCTCCCACACATCAAGTGATGACACTTCCCCTTCTCTTTCTTCCCACAACTCTTTTTCGAACTTTTTAATCTTTTCAATCTTTTCAGCTTGACTTAATGTCGTCAATGTCAATCCAAACTTAAACCTTTTCCAAACTAAAGAACAATTCTTTTTACTACCATATCGGTAATAATGGACCATCTGTTGACCAAAGCTGTTACATCTCATTACTTCATCGAAACAGCGATTGATATTATAAGGTAACGTGATTTCATCGGGTCGTAAATTATCGTAATTTAATTCGGTTGATTTATCTTCTGCCATTTTTTATAAATAAAAGTAGTTGGAAAAGCTTGTAGAAGATGGGCTTGATGGTTTATGATTGACTCTAGCCAATTAAATTAAATCATCGGATTTGAGAAGTTATCCCTGATATATAAAAATAAAAATAAGCTATCCTTTTTTGTTGTTTTTTATTTAGTTTACAAAATGGAAGCACAATTAGATGAAGTAAAATAAAGACTAAGAAGTAATAGTTAAATAATTAATCCTTTATTCTTTTTTTAGTTATTGGATTTCGTCCTTGATCCTAAACCAGAAGTAATTTCAATAGCAAGCATAGAAGTAATTTGTATCAAACTTTTTATTTTATTATAGGTACGTCAATTAGCCACCCAACATATATTAGATTTTACCGGTGTAACTACCCTAGGACAACCTGAATTTAAGACTTATTTTAATTCTCGTGGGGCCAAAGTTGTCGATCAATTTATTAAAGTTATTACTAATGACTGGTATGACTTTCCTGTAAGTTTTTATAATTACCTTTCATGTTTAAAATTAAACAGATACGTTTAGATTTCTGCACATAATGCCATTTCAGCACTAACCAACCTTTCCGCTAAAGATCACGTTGTCACTGAATTTATTAAATATCCAGAATTTATTAAGCACTGTATTAAAATGATTACTGTAAGTTACTAATAGCTCCAACAATAACTAAAGTAAAGATACTAATATAAAAAACTTAGATACCCACCACAGTATTAGCAGATCCAGTCTGTATGTTATTATCCAACCTTAGTAAAGATGAACAAGTAGCAGTTACATTATTAAAAATTGAAAACAGCGTAGAAGATTTAACAGATGTGTTTGTCAAAGGTTCACAAAAATTATATAATAAGCATGCTGAATTCCATTTTTTGGCTTCCGTGTTTGCTAACGTTACCCAAGTGAGTTTACTTTAGTTATTTTAAATAAAGTTTTAAATATTATTCTAGTTTGAGTTCGCTAGAAGATACTTTTTAGAAAAATCAGAAAGAGATCAACTATTACCCATTACTCGATTAATGGTATTTACAGAACATCCAAATATTATTCGTCGTGGTGGGGTAATATCAGCTATTAAGTAAGTTGATTTTGTGTAATAATAGAAAATTGTACTTAAATTGATTAGAAATTGCTGTTTTGATTCTAAATATCATCTAACTTTATTAAATGAAACTGGTGAATCCGATATATTACCCTATTTATTACTACCCCTTTGTGGACCTGAACCTTTTGATGATGATGTGAGTTTGTAATATATTATTAATTCGTATTAAATTCTAATTGTTATTAGGATCAAGAAGGTATGCCCACAGATTTAATGTTACTACCCGATGATAAAAAGAGAGAAAGTGACCCTAAACTTCGCGCTACATTAGTAGAATCTTTGGTTTTATTAACAGGTACTAAAGATTCCAGACAAGCTTTAAGGGATCGTAAAGTTTACCCAGTTATTAGGGAATTACATAAATTTGAGTCTGCATTAAGCCAACCTTATCAAAATTGTTTAGATCAAATGGATGCTTTAGTTAATATGTTAATGAGAGATGAAGAAAGAACAGTAATTGAACCTAAAGTCAAAGAAATTATTGAAGATGAAGAGGATTTAGCTATAGAAGAAATCGTATAGTATAAAATTAATAAAAGAAAATAAAGTTCAAAGTTAAATCATTTATATATGTTTTATTATCCCAAATAAAATTTGTTTTAAAAATGAGATCAAAAATGATCATTAAAATACTTATTAATGAAAAAAGAAGCAAAAAGAAAGAAGAGAAAAAGGGGGTAATAGTAAGGTTAATTAAGCTTATTATTTTCTAAATCGTTTAAAAATTGTTTTGAATTAGGGACAATAACATTTGGATTTAAAGCTTTAATGAATTGATTAAATTTTGGATCATCTAATAAATTGGCGGATTGTTTACCAAAACTATTCAAAAATAATTGACTAAAATTCACTTCCTTTTCTACTGGAAATACTGCTTTCAATTTATTATAATACATCTCAGATAATTCTTTTGTTTCTATAGCCAAATTATTTCCATATAATTGTTCTGATAATCTGGATATTGAATTTCTAAAGATATCACCTTCCCCACCTAATGAATAAACTCTAGCAATATCATTTAATTCATATAACGTTTGTTCAAACTGTTGGATATTTTCACTATTACTCAAACTAATATTTTCTTCATTAACTTGTTCTAAGTGTGTATCATACCCCATAGTTCTAGGTTTCTTATTATCTCTTAAATCAATTTTATGCTTCCTCCTTAAATGTTTAAAGAAGGTTGTAGTACTGGAAAAACTTTGATAAGTATGACCACAAAGCTTACAACGATATCCAACACCTTCACCAGTTTCACTTAAAAAGGTAAAATAAGCATATACTGGTGAACGTCTTAATCGGTTTCTATGGTCTTGTTGACTATCGATTAATGAAGTTGATTGGCGTGAATTTAGAGAAGCAAAAAAAGCTTTTGGATCCTGATTGGGACTATTTTGTAATAGATGGGTATCTTTATTCATATCATTATTAATTAATTCTAATGTTTTTGAGACCAAATCATTAGTATAATTATTGCTTGTTTCCATAGGCTGCATCAATTGGCTGGCTGTTGGAAAAGTAAACTCTCTTTGCAAGTCATTTAATTGAGCAAAATTCGAATTAAATTGACTTTCCAATAAATTAGCTTCATTATTTTGAGCATTTGAATAAAGCGTCGATAGTAAAGCTGGCAAAAAAGTATCTTGTTGCGCTAACTCTTTTTTAGGAGAAACAGGGAGAGAAGGCAATGGAGTTTGAGTTTCAGCTTGTTGAGACAAGATCAATAATTTAGCTTGATCTAAATCCAATTTAGCAGGTGGATTTAAATAATTCTCATTGACCGTTGGAGAATTATATAGCGCTACTAAATTACCCTTAGGCGACGATTCTAAATCGGAACTTAAGTCTTCTTTGGTATCAGAATTCATTTTTTTTGTTAGGATCACTAGTTGAATTAAACAAGTGGGATTCTCACTTTGGATTTTATGGGATATTTTTCATTCTCCAGTGGAATATGCAGATTTAAATTAATTGGTTGAAGTGAAATTATAAGTGGATTCAACCAATAAATGAAACTTATGCTTGACCTATTGGTCAGAATGTTAAACCTTGTTTTTGGGGAAGGTCTTTATCATGAGACTAACTTCCATTTGCAATACGATATGTAAGCACTTATATTATGGTTGTATTATAACTGAGCTTTAAATATGCTGTTTTTGATATTGAAATACTGCCTCTTCAATAATATTTTTTATTCCAATACTTTTAGCTTGGATACAGTAGTGTCTTTTTCAATCCAGTTATTTGTTCATTTTTAGAAAGTTAAATAATTTATTGACTTTTTGGGCAAAAAACATGATGTTTATTTATTCTTGTGTAATTATCACTTTTTATTTTTATTTTTCTAAACATCATAATAAAGTATAATAAAGACTCTATTGTCACCGCGTTATATACAGTTGAAATTAGTTTTTAAAAATTAAACAAATAAAGTTAAACAAAGATGAATATGATATATTTGTTTTCTTAGTTTACTATCTTATCTAATTGATAATGTTATAAAAATATTCTTACCAGGCTTTTTTCTGAAAAACCTGTTTGAGTCGATTTTTAAAAATAATAAATTTTATATCAAAGAAAAACTACATATTAGGCACAGTTAATAAGAAAGCTAATAAGACTATAGAATATAAATAACATTTAATTTAATCTTTATATTTTGAAACATACCATTATTCTTTTATGTTTATATAATAACTATAATTTTTATTGTAGAAAAAAATTTAATTAAAAATTAGAAAATTCTAGAATTTACCAACTATAAAATCAAATTTAAGTGTATAAAAAACCTATCGTCATTAAGGGATTAACATAAGTTGTCAAATTTAAGTCTTATATAACTTTAAATTCTTAAATAAAAAAATTTAAATTTATTAAAAGATGACTAATCCAAAATGTTATTTTGATATCCTCATTGGTGATGAATACGAAGGTCGTGTCGTTTTTGAATTAGTAAATATTTATATTCTATTCTAAACACATTAAATTTACTTACCTACTTCCCTTTAGTTCACCGATGTAGTTCCAAAAACTGCTGAAAACTTTCGTAGTTTATGTACTGGTGAAAAAGGCAATACTAGCAATGGCAATAAACCATTACATTATAAAGGATCTACGTTCCATCGTGTTATAAAAAATTTTATGATTCAAGGGGGTGATTTTACTGCTGGTAATGGTACTGGTGGTGAATCGATTTATGGTGAAAAATTCGAAGATGAAAATTTTGAAAAGAAACATGACCAGCCATTTTTATTGTCTATGGCTAATGCTGGTCCTGGTACCAATGGTTCTCAATTTTTTATTACTACTACTGCAGTAAGTTTATTGACATTTAGTAGATTTTTGAAAGGTGTTAATTTATTTGTCTATTAGACTCCTCACTTAGACGGTAAACACGTTGTATTCGGTAAGGTCATTAAAGGTAAAGGGGTAGTTAGAGCCATTGAAAATAATCCAACTGGGGAACAAGATAAGCCAGTTAAAGCAGTGGTTATTAAAGATTGTGGAGAACTAATTGGTTCTGAAGAAGAGCTTAAAAAACAAAGTGCTATGAATGGAGAAGACCCTTATGAAGAGTACCCAGGTAAACTTTAATTTATAAATTATCAAATTTAGATACTAATATAAAGATAACAGATGATTTAGAAGGTGATAAAGATGCTGGAACAATTTACAAAGCAGCTGAAGAGATTAGGACTATAGGAAATAACTTTTTTAAGGAAAGTAGATTAGATTTAGCTTTACGTAAATATAAAAAGAGTATCCGTTATCTTAATGAATACCCAATATTTGATAAAGATGATAAAGAAGTGGACCCAAGTTTACCACCTAAATATTTTAAGCTTCGAATTTCTATTCAATTAAATATGGCATTAGCTTATACTAAGTTAGGGCAATTTAAAGATGCTATTGATGTTGCTAGTAAAATCTTGGATAAAAGTGAAGAGGCTGGATTTAAAATCAATGATAAAACTAAGGCTTTATATCGTCGTGGTTTAGCTTATTCTAATATTAAAAGATATGAAGAAGCTGTTCAAGATTTAGAAGCTGCCCTTGCTCTATCTCCTGAAGATGGTGCTATTAAAAAGGAGTTAGCTAATGCTAAACAAGTAAGTTGTTTTAGTTTGATATTATAGAATATGTATTAATAGTTTTATCTAGAAAGCTGCTATTCGTAGACAAAAAGAGAAGGAACTTTATAGCAAAATGTTTGGTTAAAGAAGAGATATCAAATTGGCTATTGCATGAGGTCAATTCAATAAAATATATGATGTATTTTATTAATTTGTTTATTATTATTATTATTATTGTTTTAATCTTTAAAATAGTTTATCAAATAAAATTCTATTACTTATTTTAAAACGAACTACATAAGTATAAATAATAATAATAACTTCATCTCATGATATATAACTTGGTTTTTTTAATTAAATTCCAATTTTGATGAAATTGATAAATCTTAAAATCCAAGTCCAGAAATAAAGTTCAAAAACTGAATCAAGTTTTAAAAATTACGTTCAATTTTAACTTACAAAATAATCAAAATGTCTCAACAAAATGTAGAAAGGTTATTAAAAGACCATGCAATCATTCCATTATTGATTGTTACCTTTATATCTATATTATACATATGCTTAAAATTTGATATATTTGAAGAATTAATTCGAGATTATATAGTGATTCCTTTTTTGATTATAGTATTTATTTCATTATTAGCTATTTACTATAAAGTTTACATGCTGATTTGGAATTATTTAAATAAAAGTGTAACTACAACTGATACAATAGCAACAACGACAGCCGCCACAACTTCAACAACATTAGCCGACCAAAACCCCACTTCAAAGCTCAAACAAAGCTCAACCATCACTAATCAATGGGAAGAAGTATTTCCCATTACTAAAAACACTCAAAAACAAGTAGAATCTTATAATCCAACAACGACCAATATTCAAACACCGGAGCCATGGTTAAAAGATGGACTATATAATCAAGACTCAGCGTTTAATTCGTTTCGAAATCGGTTTATTAAAGATAAAAGGAAGAACTTATATAACAAGAAACCAAGTTTGGATATGAATGATACTCAGTTATTGTATAAGCATTTAAAAGGCGGGATGAGGGAAGAACAGATAGAAAATAAAGGGTTTAGTGAACCGAGAGGATATATGAATGGAAATAGTCTTCAAACAAATTATTTTCAAGGAAGAGATACAGGGTTTAAAGACGGAAATCAAGACGATTTGTTTAATAGGAATAAGTATGAATTGAATAGGTTGGATAAAGATAGAAATGACTATATATTTAATACAAATAAATACGAGTTAAGGAATTTTAATAAAGATGATAATAAAAATAATGTGTTTAATGTAGCTAATAAATATGACACAATAGATTTTAATAAGGGTAGAGATGAAGATATGTTTAATTTGGGTAAATTTGGGACAGATAGGTTTGACAATAAAGAAGAAGTATTAAGAAGAACTAACAACTATCCCTTTGTTAATAATAATATTAGTCAAAATTATAGTAAAGAAGAGATTACAAGAGATATGAATACTTATCCGTTTGTTAATAACAATAATTTAAATTATAATAAAGATTTAAATTATATTAATGTTAATAGGTAAATTTGTTTCATATAATTTAATTTATTATAGATTTTATTTTTATTTTTATAGTCTGGAACAATTGATTGTTTCTGAAGAGGATTTAATAAGTACAGACAAAACTAGTATTAGCCAAGTATATAAAGCCAAGATAAAAGAAAGTCAACAAAAAATAGCTATTAAAGTTATTAATAAACAACATCTAAATCAACAAAGTTTAGACAATATTAAAAATGAATGTAAGATTCATTCAAAATTAAGGTAAGAGTAATATATAAGTTATAGTAGACCTGTTTATATAATTTGTTCTTTATTTTAGCCATGAACATATAATTCAATTTTATAATTATTTTCTATATCAAGATAATATAATAATAGTATTAGAATATGCCCCATATCGCAGTTTAGATTATCAACTTAAAAAAGCAACAATACCAGAACCTAAAACATCTAATGTAAGCTATTCTTATAATATATATTACTCCTCTACTAAACTAATGAACCTCCTTTATATCTTTAGTTGATCCAGCAATTATTATTAGCATTACAATATATCCATAGTAAAGGAATAGTACATCGAAATATTAAACCTAGTAATTTATTAATTAATAATAATAAGGATATCAAATTAGCGGATTTTAATCAGGCGGTGGAGTTAGATTCAAAGAAGTAGGATATAATAATAACACAGCAATGTATAATACTAATAACGCTCTTATTTAGCTTAGCTCATGGCTTATGTGGTACTACTTTATATACAGCCCCTGAAGTAATTGCAGATATAAATTACACAGCAAATATAGATATTTGGTCCTTAGCTATTGTTACACATGAAATGCTAACTGGTTATACACCCTTTGAGTTACCAGTTACTACCAATCGGGGTATTATTTATAATCGTATTGTTAATTATAAACCTATTATTTCAAAGGATATTTCTAATTTTGCTTCCGGATTTATTACTTCTGTAAGTTATTTTAGCATCAAAATGTTTTTAATGTTAATTTTTATATTAGGCATTAATACCTGATCCTTCTGCTAGACCAGATGCAAGTTACCTATTACAACATCCTTGGATTTTACAATTTAAAAATAAAAGTTAAAATAAAAATAAAAATTTATTAAATTATTTATATTATTACATAAAAATAAAAATGCAACTAGTATAAAAGCTATACAATCTACAAAAGAAGCTAAGTTAAGCTATCAAATGTTTATGGTTCATTCAATTGTTTCAAAAACAATTGTTCTGAATCATGATTCCTTAGCCTATTTTGAGGTGCACTAACGTTAGAACCTGAATGGGAATGGCCATAACTGTTTCCTCCCATTCCTGTACTAGTTGGATATGAATTTTTATAATGAATATTATTAGTCGTCGCCATTACGTCTAAAGCATCTGAAAATTGACCATCTTTACTACCTCTCTTTCTTATTCTTCTTATAACAAAGGCTAATATGCCAAAGAATACAACTGCACTAGCAATACCTACCACTACCCATACTATTATCATTGTTGTTTTACTACCACTATTTTCATCGGATGAAGAACTGGTACTTGGAGTTGAAGTTGGGGTAGTGCTGGTGGAAGGTGTGGAAGTTGGTTCAGGATCCGTTTTTATTACCGTTTCAGTAACGATCACTGGATCTCCTACCTTCGTTACAACGGAGGTTACTACTTTGGTGACTTTTTTGGCTAGGGAGAGAAAGGTAAGTTTTAGAATAAGTTTTTAAAATGAAATGAAGTTTGCTTACCTGGTGTTGGGTCTGGTGTTGGTGTAGGATCTGATGGTGCTACTTGAGCTAACAAGAAGCTAAAGAATAATAAGAAGTAGAAACAATATTTTATCGGTTGCATATTTCTCTTTTTTTAATTAAATGGACGAGTTTAAAGGTGTTTGTTTTTTTTATAAAATAAACAAATATAAGAGTAAAATGTTGAATTTTTTGATGGTTTAATGTTAATGCTTAATGATTTTTTATTGGAGTCAAAAGTGATAAAGTTATTTTTATGGGCGAGTTAAATGTTGTGGTGGGAAGAAACAAAGTGATTTTATTTGCTAGAGTGGTTTTGGTTGTGTTCAAGTGATTTTTAGTTTGGTCATTATTAATGGAATAAGTTTGTTTTTAGTGAATTAAAGTGGATTCAAGTGTAGAATAGGTTGCAATTAGATGCCTTCTATTGTTTTTAAGTTGTATTTAGTTTTTTTATATAAATCTAAAGTTTATAGCTTTATTTTATATCCTTAAATTCATGTTAAAAAAAGTAAAGAGCAAACTAAAAATAATGAAAGACATATAGATGCAACATATTCTGTGGTTTAATTTAATATTAGAATTTTGTCTATTTTTATCCAAGCAAACATTATTTTTAGTTTATTAATAGAATTTCATTTTAAACTTTTTAAGTTTAAATTTACCATTTTTAGTTAATTTTTTATTAAAAAATAAAACTGTTAATATTTAGAATTGTTATATGAGAAAGATAGAAGGATAACAATGACAGTATTATTATTATATAATTAAATGATTGTTATAATATAATTATAACCCACACTTGATAAAAACTTTTATAAATCTTTTAACATTTTAAAAAAAAGATAAACTAAAATTTATACTGATTAAAATAAAATAAATTTCAACCAAGTACTATTAACAGCAAGCGGATTTAAATATTATTATAAAATGTTAAAAAGTATGTATGATAAGTTTAATTTTATCCTATTTAATAAAAATTTAATTATAATTTTAAAAAATATTTTGTAATTATTCAAGAATGTATTATAAATTGTACGTTTTAGATTGTTTTTAAATAAAATAAAATAAAATAAAATAAATTATAATATAATTTCATACTATGAAGTAAATCCATTGTTATTAGTAACTAATCATAAGCATTTAAATCGAGGCTTATTTGTAATAATAATAACAATGAAATAAACAAAAAAATTCATATATTTTAATTCTGTTTAAAAAGAAGAATAAAGTAAAAAGAGTATGAGTTTTATATTTGTATTTATTTAAATCAATGAAGTAATAAACGATAGTTTATGATCATAAGTGGATAAAAGGAAAAGAGAAGGAATAAATTTATATTTACTAGTTTAAAATGAAAATATGTTCATTTAATTTATTATTAATCATACATTAACATTATTGAAACATGAAGTTGTGAAGATAGCTTCACAAATTTAATATAACAGTTGTAAAAAATAATCTATTAATTTATGAAAACTTAAGCTTCTTCGCTAAGGCTAAAAGCTTGTGGTGCTTTATACTTTGTAATATCATAATTAAATGGGATTGAATTTAATCCGACATTAATTCTACAAGCCCAGAATTCATTGTTGTTATTATTAATATTACTACTTTAACAATCCTTAATGAATTTGGATTCCAATTTAAGTGATTTTTGACTGCTTTAATGAGGATCGAGCATCTGAAATGTATGTACCATTTCATTGTAAATATATAATGTTGTTGGTTGGCTACTTGAATTAGCTTTGTTACTACTCTTTATTTTATCAGGGAATATAATACATTCATCCTCAAATCTTTCCTCACCGCCTATAATCTAAAAACAATTATTGACAAAAACAAACAGTATATGGAAATGTCCGAATTGGTGTCATTTTTTTATCCAATTTAAATATTTTATATTTTAAAACTTTGCTTAAAATTCTATAAAAATAAATAGACATTCCTATAAAATTTTATCAAAAAATATTTATTATTGACTGCTTTATAGCCAACATTGCAGATTTGCTATCAAATAAATGAATTACTTTAATATTATAATTATATTATTTTTTAAATATAAAGCATCAAACTTTAATACTAATATAGCTTGTTTATTATAATAACCTAAGTTTATTAAATCTGCATTTGTTTTTACTTTTATATTTTAACTAAAATTTAAAATTATTATTTAACTTTTTAATAGTTTTATTAAATATGTTTTAAGTATTAATATATAATTTATATAATTTATATAATTTATATAACTTTTTTTTAATTAAAAGACCTTTTTATTTTTGCTTTATCTTTTATTATTATATTTGTTTTATTTTTAAATATCTTATTTTTAATTTGTGAAATATTGGTTTATTAGCTCTCGGATTGATTATAACACAACAATCACTTAAGTTGTTGTGTTCTCAAGTTCAAACACAATCAAGTCAGAGTCCCTTATTTTGATTTGCTGCGAGAATTTATAACTCCATATTGCAAAGAATAACATCCTCTCGTTTTGATATCCATACTTGTTGGTGTATAAAAGAGATTTTTCAACATGATAACTCGACGCTTTTTAACTGAATTACTCCCTGATATCGTACTATTAATAAAGCCACTAAGTCTTTCTGACAACTTCTTACGTAGATTTTACAGTAGTATTGTCTATTCTATTTGTTTTACACAGTTCGTAACTTATTAGGTATTATTCCTATTCATTTAAGTCTATCTTAGTTATATAAACTAAGACCGTTCGACTCAAGGCAAGTTAATTAAGCAAGAGCTGCTTTTAACTCCTACCACTGAGTACCAACTTTCACAAATTGTATATTAGGTATATATTACATAAATCTGTTTTTCTTGCTGTATTTTTAAAACTGTTTAGCATGTATTTAAAAAATGTTAATTTAGCTACTGTTTTATTTCTTAAATTATTAAGATATTTATTATATATTATTTTTTTACTTTTATTTAATATGGGGATGTATTTTTGTGTTTGAGAATTTTACTAACAATTTTTTCGCTTAAATAGCGCTTAAAAAATGGAAAAAGTGATAAACCAAAAAAAACATCCCTATATGGGGGTGTTTTTTTTGGCTTCATTATTTTTTCATCTTTTAAGCGCTATTTGAGTGGAAAAACTGTTAGTAAAATTCTTAAACATAAAAATACATCCCCATATATTAAGGACTTATAAATTTAAAAACTTAAAATTTAGACTAATTTTTAAGTAAATTCTGAAACAAATTTAGACATCCCTGTATAAATTAGTTTCACTTACCACCATAACTGGTGGAAAACTATCAAAATTATTCTGATACATTGGAATAACAAGCATATATTTCAAATGTTTTTCATTAACATATCAAGTTGAGAAGAAGTTAGATCCACCCATGAACTTAACAGTAAACCTCCCGCCACCACCTTATATTGTTTGGGTTAGCTTATAATATTAAAAAGGAGCTAGATAAATCTTCCCAGGGCTATTACCAATAATTACTATTTTACTTATATTGATATCCATCCCTGGGTGTTCTGCAGTACTTTGAATAGTTGGATAGAAATATGCTGCTAAAGTATCCTCCAAAGTAGAAGGGAAAGAATGTTCTGGGGCTAATATATAATTTGAAGCTAATGATTTTTGATTAACTGATCAATCGAAGATAAAATACTAAAGTGTATTACCAGCCACTTGGCAGTTTGCTTATATACTCGGTTTACAATATAGTGGACGATGGGTATTATTGGAACAATAGACATATGCCCCGCCATCTAAATAAAGTAGAGTTTCTTTATTATCATTTGAATTCTCATGATCAGGTACTGCAAGCTCTAATTCCAATTTTTCACTATTGTACCAAAAAGCGTCTTCTCTTTTAATTGGATATCTACTCACTTCTATAACTAATTTATTTTTAATTATATTGTAACTCAACTCTCGATAATGATCCAGAATGTAAGCTTTTATGATATCGAAACTTTTAGTGATTAGGGGGTTACCAGCATCCATATTATTGTGGATATCTTCTAAGTTCTTCCCTGGTTGAGACACCATGGTCTTATTAACAACGTTGTAATCAAATGGGTCTTTAAGCTCCAATAAGGTAAAGGGGCTCCTTTAGTTATACATACAGCCTGTGTAAACAAGTGCTTTTAATAGACTGATAAATGATTTTAAAGTGCCCATAGTAAAGGGATTGAAAAATAAGAAGTTTAGTCTCTTTTATGTGTTTTTTTAAAATTGATTTTATGCCAGCTTTTTCAGTAAAGGTTTTGGTAGCATAGTTTAACCTTGGGGTTTATCTAGCTAAGATTGTAATTATCAAGGTGAAGTGGATTGTGGCTTAATACTATAACTGCTATTTTACAATAATCTCATAAGTATGATTTTATCCCGGTCTTTTTGGTAAAGGTTTTGGTGGCATAGTTTGGGCTCGGTTTCTGTCCAACTAAAGTTGTTGATTATCAAGATAAAGCGGATTATAGTTTAATATTAATGCTACTTATTTTACAATATTATGAACATATCTTTTTATGTTTAAAGATTTTACTAACAACTCCGCATTTAATAGTGATTAAAAATGAAAAGATAAATGAAACTAAAAATATACTCTTATATTGAGTTTCAGGTTAAAATTATAAGTAGGTCCAAAACGGATAGGGGATTGAAATGGGTAGCTAGTTTAGAATTCCCATCCGGCCTATCGAATAGTCAAACTTCCATAAATTTCTTTTGAACTGATACTTTACTTTTTCTGAAATAAATCCGTTGCCTCTCATCATGAGTGATATGTTTTAAAAAATTGTTAGTAGGTTTTAAAGATGATTTCAATTTACTTTGATTGTTAAGTATTTTCTTAGTTTTTAGTCAGTGTCAAAGGGAAGGTTTTCCATGGGTTAGAGCTATTTAGAGAAATCAAAAAAAGAGTATGAACTCTATATTTTTTTTTAAAATTAGTGAAGTAATAAACAATAATTCATGCTTGGAAATAGATCAAATAAAGAGAGTAGATGGATTTATATTTAATAATTTAAACATAGTATGTCTGTTTATATCAACATTGAAAATATTAGCATTATTAATATCTCAAACTATGAAAAGAGCTTTATATAAACTCAAAATGATAATAAAATAATAAAATAATAAAACAATAAAACAATAAAATATTTTACTAATTTATAAAAACTCAAGCTTCTCCATTAAGACTAAATGGTTTTGCTATATCATACTTTAAAGTATCATACTCAACAGGGTTAAAATTTTGCTTAACGTCAACTTTGTAAGCCCAGGGTCCATTAGTATCCTTATTATTATTATTGAAACAATCTTTAATGAACTTGGAGCTTAATTCAAATGACTTTCGACTACTTGGATGTGATTCAAGTGCTTGAAATACATGTATCATTTCATCATAAATATGTAAAGTTATTGAAGAACTATTTGGTCTTGATTGATTGTAGGTCTTAATTTTATGAGCGAATATGATAACTTCATCCTCAAATCTTTCTTCACCACCCACAGTCTAAAAATAATCATTAATAAATAATAGGCAATATAATAAATTAATATTGACTCACCATCATAATAGGCGGGAACTTATCAAAACTATCTTGGTACATTGGACTAACAAGTGGATAGTTTAAATATTTTTCATGAATATAAAAATGACCATTATTCACAATTTCTTCTTTTAAATTTCCTGGGGCATTCATCAACAATTTATCTATAAATAAATAACCTTTACCCTCCTTTGATTCAATAGGTCCTTCTAAAAAATCACTGTTTTTTGTCAAAATACTGGGTTGTGATGAAGTCAAATCGACCCATGGACTTAGTAATAAACCTCCTGCTACCATTTTATATTCTTCAAGTTGACTCAATAAGATTAAAAATGAACTGGCTAAACCTCCTCCTGCACTATCACCAGCAACTACTATCTTACTTGCATCAATACCCATCCCTGGATGTTCTGCGGTTTCCTGGCTAGTTAAATATAAATAAGCTGCTAAGGTGTCCTCCAAAGCACAAGGGAAAGGATATTCTGGGGCTAATCTATAACTTAAAGCTAATAATTTTTGATTAATTAATCAATCGAAGATAAGAATACTAAAGTGTATTACCAGCCACTTGGCAGTTTGCTTTTTCGCCCAATTTACAAAACAGTGGGCGATGAGTATTAATAGAACCCTGGATATATGCCCCACCATGTAAATAAAGTAAAATTTCTTTATTAGCATTTAAATCCACACTTCTAGATACTGCAAGTTCTAACTCTAACCTTTCACTATTGTACCAAAAGGCATTTTCTCTTTTAATAGGATATTTGCCAATCTCTTTGATCAGTACTTCTTTAACAATACCATGACTCAATTCTCGATAGTGATCTGGGATATACATTTTTGTTATATCGAAATCTTTAGGTGGTGGAAAAATACTGATATCTTTAGATTTACGTATCTTTTCTAAACTTTGGCCAGGTTGTGGACCACTACCACCTTTGAGGAGGTTGTAAATTAAGTGGGACTTAAAATCCCAAGAAGGAAAAGGTGCTCCTTTTGTAATACGTACATAACCTGTATAAATAATGGCTTTGATCAAGTTGATAATGAATTTCGATTTGTCCATGATGAAAAAATTAAAAGGTGAGCTTCTTTAAATAAACAATTATTTTAATATCAAGGGTTGAAATTGGTTGAACTTTGAATTTTAAAAAAAAGAGTTGAAACTGAGTTTTTTATACTGTTTTATATGTTTTTTTGGAACTGATTTTTTGATTATTATGTCCGAGTTTTTATTTAGTTTTGTCATTGTCTTAATAGTTACTTTTCTATCATTATTTCGGTAACAAGATTAGCCTCGGTTTATAATGAATTTAAATTAGTAATTAATGTAATCAAAGCGGATTGTAGCTTAATATTAATACTGACATTTACAAAATCTTATTGGTAATTCATAAGTTATAACTACTTTAATTGGTTTTACCAATTGCATTTATAATATACCATCTATTAAATAAATGCTATTATAATATATTAAATGTTCTTTACTCAAATTTTTTTTGGCTAAAAGTGCATCTTGAATTGGAGAATTCTTATTAAAAGTTTGATGAAGAATTAATTTTTATAGAAAAAGCCCACAGTTAAAATAAGAATGTAGTTTAAGTAATCTTGGATTTTTTGATGAAGGATTAACGTAAGGGTAGTAAGTTATAACATTGTGTATTTTTATATTCAAATGATTTTATTCTTGTACATAAAAAATATTTATTGTTGAAACAAACAGTTTCTTTATTTTTTTACTTCGAAATCCAAGATTAACTACACTATACCTTTATAATTTTTCTTGATAGTGTGTAAAAAATAGACAAAAAAAGATACGGCTGCTGAGCTCTATTACAACTTTATTTGCAGTAATTTTTAGAGCTAATCAATGTTTAGTATTTTTAATGCCCAATTCTTAGATTCTAGGCTTATTTTAGCAAAATGCTATACTTAAATGAATAATTGATCAGGTCATAATAGAGTTATATCAGCTGTATTTTCATCTTATTTTTTTTAATATAAAAATGATGACTATACATGTAAAAAGTTCAAGAAATGTTGGGATAGTTTTTGTACCCTATGTATGTGCCAAAGTTTATTTTATTAAAATAAGTGGAAACTTAATGAGGTAATTAAATGTACCTTGTTATATTTACTTTTCAATAATGCTTTATTAAAATAAGATGATCTTTTACGATGGAGTGAGTAGTTTACTGCCAAAGAAACATTAATTTTATTAGAGTATGAGGCTATGAAAGAAGGTTTAAAAGAAACTCGAAATGAAAATAAAATCAAAAATGTTTTATTGATTTATCGAAATTTAAGCTTCTCCTTTAAGACTAAAAGCTTCAGGTATCTTGTAGTTTATAATATCGTAGTCAAATGGGGTTGGATTTAATTTGCTGCCAATCTTATAAGCCCAAGATCCGTTACTATTATTTTTGCTACTATTACTAAAACTATGCTTAATAAACTGACCGCATAGTTCAATCGACTTTATACTACTTGGATGAAATTCAATTGACTGAAATGCATGTGGCATGTCCTCAAAATGGTGTAATATCACTTGTTGGCCATCTGACTTGGTTTGACTATAGCTTTTGATTTTACGTGCAAATATCATAACTTCGTCCTCAAATCTTTCTTCGCTGCCCACAGTCTAAACATAATCATTAATAAATAATAAGTAATATAATAAGTTAATCTTCACATACCATCATAATAGGCGGAAACTTATCAAAATTATCTTGATACATCGGACTAACGAGTGGATATTTCAAATATTCTTCATTAGTATAAAAATGACTATTGACATTTAAAATCTCTTCTTTTAAAGAAGGACTTGTATTTTCTAATAACTCATTGATAAACAAATAGCCTTTTCCGTATTTGGGATTGGGCTCCGGTAAATAATCATTGTTTTTTGTCAGAATACTGGGTTGTGATGAAGTCAAATCGACCCATGGACTTAGTAATAAACCTCCTGCTACCATTTTATATTCTTCAAGTTGGCTTAGTAAGATCAGAAAAGAGCTGGATAAACCTCCTCCTGCACTATCACCAGCAACTACTATCTTACTTGCATCAATACCCATCCCTGAACACTCGGCAGTGCTTTGAGATGTTAGAAATAAATAAGCTGCCAAAGTGTCCTCTAAAGCACAGGGGAAAGGGAATTCAGGCGCTAGTCTGTAGTTTAAAGCTAGAAAATATCATTAATGCTAAGGATAACAAAATAAAAACGTAATTTATTACCAGCTACTTGGCAGTTTGCTTCTCTACCCAGTTGACAATAGAGTGGACGCTGAGTATTATTAGAGCATAATATGTATGCGCCACCATGTAAATAAAATAATGTTTCTTTGTCAACTCTACAATCCACACCTTTGGGCACTGCAAACTCTAGTTCCAACTTTTCACTGTTGTGCCAAAGAGCATCTTCTCTTTCAATCGGATATTTACCAACCTCTTCGATTAATATTTCTTTAATGATATTATGACTCAATTCCCTATAATGATCCGGGATATAACTTGTTGTTATATCAAAATCTTCAGGTAGTGGCTTGACGCCCATCTCCATATTATCACGAGCCATCTTCAATGTTTGCCCTGGGTAAGGATCCAAGCTCTTTTTAATGGCACTCCAGGTTTGGCGGAACTTTAAATCCCAAGAAGGTAAAGGCACCTCTTGAGCTACATTTACGTAACTTGAGTATAGAGCTGTGTTTAGTAAGTTACAAACAGATTTTGTTTTGTCCATGATAAGGAATTATAAGTTAAAGTTGGTTGTTTATTTGATTTTATATACTTTTTTCATATTTGATTTGTAATTGATTACTTTAATTTAAACCATTATTGATTTATAATTATTTTTGTTCTCTGATTTTTTCGGGGAATATTCTGATGGTACGGTTTAAACGCGCTTACATTTTAATTACTAATTAGTGTGATGGAGGCGGGTTACGGCTTAATATTTAAGTCAATATCTATAAGAATTGTATAATTGGCTATTATGAATATCTATAATCTATTCTTTTTTAAATAGTATTTTAAATAATATTGAGATATCATTTAACTTTCCTTTTTGTTCATTTTTTATATAACATAAAATTTATAAAATTATAAACATTGAAATAAAAAAAGACGTTTCGCACTTGGGATTTATACTGTTTCAAGATTTTCTAAAAAAAAGATCCTCCTATATATTAAATACCCTTTACTTGAAAAAATATTTTTTATGGAATAATAAAATACTAATAAAACTTTATAACGTAAAATATCATATTGGTTATACTTTAACAGAGTTAAAAAATCAAACAATACAGGAAGCCTTACAAGTCAAAAAATATTGAGCCAAGGAACAAAAAAATAAATTATTACTTCACTTAAAATGAACCTCCCTCTTCTTTAAGACTGAAAGCCTGTGATACTTGATATTCTGTTATATCATAATTAAGCGGGGTTAAATTTAATTTAGTATCGATTCTACATGCCCAAAACTGATCATTGTTATTATTATTAATGTTTTTGCTTAAACAATCAGTAACAAACTTAGAGCCCAATTCAAATGATTTTTGGCAGCTTGGATGGGAATCAAAAGTTTGAAATAGATGTACCATCTCATCATAAACATGTAGAATTACTTGTTGACTATTTGAGGCCGCTTTGTTATTACCCTTTACTTTATAAGCGAATATCATACATTCATCCTCGAATCTTTCTTCATCACCTACAATCTAAAAAGAATTGTTAACTAACTAGAACTTTATATATAATAAATTCAACTTACCACCATTATTGGAGGGAATCCATCAAAGTTGTCCTGATACATTGGACTAACGAGTGGGTATTTCAAATATTTTTCAGTAGTGTAAAAATGACCATTAACATTTACAATTTCTTCTTTCAAATTATCGGGTACATTTACCAGCAACTCATTGACAAATAGATATCTTTCACCATCTTCTAATCTTGGTGCCTCTAAAAAATCATTATGTTTTGTCAAAATACTGGGTTGTGATGAAGTCAAATCGACCCATGGACTTAGTAATAAACCTCCTGCTACCATTTTATATTCTTCAAGTTGACTCAATAAGATTAAAAATGAACTGGCTAAACCTCCTCCTGCACTATCACCAGCAACTATTATCTTACTTGCATCAATACCCATCCCTGGATGTTCTGCGGTTTCCTGGCTAGTTAGATATAAATATGCTGCTAAAGTATCTTCTAAGGCACAGGGGAAAGGATATTCCGGGGCCAATCTATAGTTTAAAGCTAGAAATTTTAGAAACAATAAATAAATGAAAAAATAAAATGTTTTTTTACCAGCCACTTGACAATTTGCTTTTTCGCCCAATTTGCAAAACAGTGGGCGATGAGTATTAATAGAACCATAGATATAACAACCACCATGTAAATAAACTAAAGTTTCCTTGTCAACATTTGGGTCCTTAATTTTAGGCACTGCAAGTTCTAACTCCAATTTTTCACTATTGTACCAAAAGGCGTTTTCTCTTTCAATTGGGTACTTACCGATCTCTTTGACTAGTTTCTCTTTAATAATATTATGACTCAATTCCCTATAATAATCTGGAATATGTGTTTTTGTAAAACCAAAATCTTTGGAAGGTGGAAAAATATTAATATCTTTAATTTTACGGGCTTCTTCTAAGCTCTTCCCCTGTTTGGGACTGTTGCCCTTTTTAAGGATATTGTAGATAAAGTGAGTTTTTAAGTCCCAAGAAGGTAAAGGCCCACCTTGAGTAAAATGTACATAACTTGTGTAAAACCCCATGGTTATTAGACTGGCAGCTATTTTTAAACTATCCATGATAAAGCAATAAAAAATTAAGATTTGGCCGTTTGTTATGTTTTATATATTTTTTTAGCTAACTGATTTGATCATTGTGGCCAATCTTTTGTTGAGCTACAATAAACTTAATATTCATTTCATTGATAAAGATTCTGTTGGCAAGGTTTATCCACAGTTTGTATTTAACTTCAATTGTTAACTAAAGTAGCGGAAACAGATCATAATTTAATTTCAATAATCTTGTAAGTATTAATCATCAATAGTCATTATAGTTAATAGAGTTATCCAGTAACTATAATATATTATATGCGAAACAAATATTGAAGCATTATATGCCAAATGCTTTTTACTTGAAAGATTCTAATTAAGTTTATTATTGAATGCGAGAATACTTAAAAAACTGAATTAATTTTATGGAATATAAAGTTCACAAGTAAAATACTAGCCTTAATTTTACATCTAAAAGTTGTTCAAATTGTGACAGGGTTGATATTTGACTTTTATTACATAATAAAAGAGCATATGGGAGTGTCTTTTTTGGTTTCATCACTTTTTCCATTTTTAAGTGCTGTTTGAGTGGAAAAATTGTTAGTAAAATTCTTAAACAAAAAAATACATCCCCATATAATTAGTAAAATGCTTAAATTAAAACTTTTACTCTTTGATTAGTTTATTTTCGTTTGAAATCTTAAGAGAGACAGAGACCATAAATGTTTTATTTGTGGAAGCAAAAGCTAGGAAAATGAGGAGTGGAGACGATAGGGGCTGAAAATAAGCAAGAGGAAAGTTAGATAAAAATTAGGAGATTGACAGGAGGTATTTTAACTTAAGAATGCCCATGATTACCTTATTAACTTCACTTTATCTCATGTTTTTATAATTTTAAAAATTAACCCTAAAATTTAAGTTTTTAAAAACGAAGCTAAAAATCTTATAAAAAACAAATTTACTTATTTACTTAATTCGTAATATGTATCATCTCTGTAAAGTAAAATCTATATCAACATAAATAAAAATAAATAACCCGATGATACAGATTAAATTTGTTACTTCAAATTACTATTTACAAAACTTGATTGCTTTATGTAATTTGTAAAATCTAAATAATTAATGAACCATTATAAAAGCCTTTATTTTTACTTTCTTATTATGTTAAAGTTAGTTATATGACAAAAACCAAACTCGGAATAATAATGTATATTTTAAATATACATATTCCTATTATATACTTTTATGATATCTACGCTGTAAAATTTAAAATAAACAAATTATTACTTTTTTTGAAAATATTGGGAAACATTTTAAAATTTTACTAAAACATAAAATGTTAAATGGTAACCAAATTTAACTATGTTATATTTTATATTTCTAGTAGGATTTTATTTATCAATTCACCTTTTGTATATTCAGAACACTTCTATTATTAATATATAGGATTTTATAGTAAAAGGTTATATAATTTAATATAATGTAGACTGAATTTGTGAATCAGTATGAGGACGTGGGACATTTGGCCATTTGGTAACAATTTTTCATAATTGCTACCAATTGGGTAAATAGAGTATGCCCTCACACTAGTTCATAAGTTCAAGTCTATGTTGCATACAAAATTATTATAAGCCCATTTTAGTTAGTTTTATACTATCGAGTTTGTTAAGATCTAACTGTTTATTAGTATTTTAATATTAATACACTTTAGACATAAATTCACATAATATTGATTATATAAAGTATTTTAACGCCTATGATCTAAATATTGATTTAATAATGTTTAAATGAGGGAGTGATGGATATAAATAAGTTAAGTGTATTTGCCCAATTTACTAACAAGTTTTATAATATTTATAAATTTACCAATAATTGGGCCAACGCTCGCCTTGCTTATACCCATTACTCCCTTATTTTATATATTATGAAATTTTCTTTTTAAATTCATCAAACAGGGCCGTTTAGGAGTTGAATAGTCCCTGATAAGGATCCCACTTTAAGCCTGGTGATATTAGCAAAAAAAATTGTTTTACCTAATGTTGAAAAAACCTCAAGACGTTTATTTGTATAATATAAATTTATATATTTTATTGTAATTATAAAATTATAAAAGAAATTAAATTAAATAGAACATTATATTAAATAGAGCAAAGAGAAACAAGCCATATGATAAAGCTTTAGAATCCATTGTATATATAGAACAAACATATATTAGTTTAATATATTGAATTAGTATAATACATATATCCCTTGGAAAGTGGTTTTGTTTTAACGATTGCGAAATTGTCTACGTAATTTACTTATTTTTATTTCACCCTAAGTTTCCAACCAATAAAAGTTAATTCAAAACAAGGGATAAAGTAAAAAACAAGGATCAATATTCAAATTACGAAAGCATGTAAAGAAATTAAGGAATCATTAACTAATCTAAGTAATAGATGTCTACGTAATACAAGTGAAAAATAAGATATATAAACAATGAGAGTTCTTCGATATATACTCAGAATTCAGATTCACAACCAAAATACAAATACAAATACAAATGTCTTTCTTAAACCAATACTCTCCAGTTAACCAAACTTTTGGTCAAAACCCAGAAACTCAAAACCTTTATCAAGTTTCTCAAACTCTTGAACACGTACAACGTCAAATTCAACAAGAACAATACCAACCATCCCACCCACAACAATCCCGTCAAGTTAACGAACAAGTTCACCATCAAGTTGAACAAGCTCGTCAATTAGTACAACAAGCCATCCAACAAAACCAACAACGTCAATACCAAACCCAAAACCCAATTGAACGTCAACAAGTTCAACAAAAAGAACAACAATTATACCAACTTGCTCAAATCAAAGACCAAATCCGCCAGCTTGTACAACAACGTCTTTACTCTAATGACCAATTCACCAACCAACAAGTTGGACAACAAGTTCAGCAATTAGTTCAAGTTGCTCAACAAGTTATCCAAAACTTGATCCAACAATCCCAATTCCAAGGACAAGGTATTCACGGACAATCCCCATTCCAAACTCAAGGTACCTGGGGTCAATCTCCATTCCAAACTCAAGGTGTTTACGGTCAATCTCCATTCCAAACTCAAGGTATTCACGGACAATCTCCATTCCAAACTCAAGGTACCTGGGGTCAATCTCCATTCCAAGGACAAGGTCAAGGTCTCTTCGGTCAACAATCCCCAATCTTCGGTCGTCAACTTTAATTTTCTAATAAATTAAAATTGTCTAATTGAATTATTACTTTAAGGTAAAATTTTTATTGTTTATCTTTATTTTAGCTCAGTGTAAGTTTTACTTCGTTTTGTAAATGTTTGTAATTTTTTTTAAAAAAGATATGTAATACACCTAACGTCCATTGAATAGAAATAAGATTTTTATAATATATTCATTAATGTTATAGAAAATATTCTAATCTGGTTTTTTTTTTGAAAACGTACATTTGATAGCACCAATTTTATTATAATTTAATGTACATTTTATTTTATTAAATTATTTTTCCCTTCTAAAAAGGATAAAAACAATTGCGTAAAATCTCATCCCTTACTTTTCTAAAATATCATCTGTTTGTTTATTTTTTTATCCTTACTTGAGCTAAGGATTAGTTTATTTATTTACACATAACTTTTACATTGAAAAACAGTGATCAATGAGTAAAAATAAAACCTAATAGCTGTTTCTTAAACATTGTAATACTTGCATTATTAGGATTTATAAAAATATCACCAATAAAATAGCTTGTATTTTATTGTCTCTCTTTGAGTTGGATCATACAGTAAATATACAAATATAGTGTAGTTATAGTGTAAACTAACATTTTTAAAGCTTGATAAAAAATCAAGAAATATATCAAAAATAAAATAAAATAAAAGTTCTAAAAAGCCTAATATGAGTTTAAAAACATACTATAATTTAAAATAAATTAGTACGCTGTAAACTGATCATATCACTAATACTGAAACAGTAAGAGTTACAAAAAAACTTCCGAAGCTTTTTAGCTAAAGTCAAAATTATATAATATAGTTTATAGATTTTATATTTAAACATTTTAACATAAAAATTTAAAATAAAAAGTCCGGTATGATAGTTTAATATTAAAAATAAGTATTAATTAAATAAAAATAAGCTTAAATACTTATTTTAGAATCTTTGATTTTTAAATAAAAAATGTATAATAAAACTTTTTAAAATTAATATTTTATAAAAACAAAGCTCAATTATATATATAGCATACTTTAAAAAAATTATATTAAAAAGTATTAAAATTAAGATTTTTATTTTTTTATTTGTTTTTAGTATTTTTTTTATAAAACTTTTAAAATTATTATTTAAATAAAAACACTTTATAATTTATATATTATATAGGGATGTATTTTTTTTGTTTGAGAATTCTACTAACAATTTTTTCACTTAGATAGCGCTTAAAAAATGGAAAAAGTGATGAAACCAAAAAAATATCCCCATATAATGATCAAAATTTTTAATTACAGTTTTTATAATAATAATAATTATTAGTATAAATAATATTCTTATAAAATATTAATGTTTTCGTTTATTTTTAAATTAATTTACTTATTATTAGCTTATTTAAATAAATGTATTTATTATAAGTATAGAAGCTGTTATTTTTAAAATTGTTGTATTTAAATTAACTTGTATAAATAAAATAATATTATTTATACGAGTTAATTTAAACAAAAAAAGCTTTAAAATTGATTTTAATTTCTAACAATTTTAGATAGTTTAGCAAAGCAGCATAAATTATAAAAACTTATAAATTCTGAAAAAAACAATAGCTGGATATAATTTTATAAAATTTTAGACTTAAAGGCTTATTAGAATAAATAACAAAAACTGGAAAAACTTTTTAAAAAAAAACTATTTTTAAAGTTTGAGAGTTTAAGCTAATTTAAACTTTTATAAAAAGCTGGACTATTTTCAGAAAATTTGAATTTAAACTAAAGCTTAAAACAATTTTTAATAAAAATTTAATTTTGAAAGTAGTCCATTTTTTTTGAGGGGATTCTCCAGTTTTTTCTTGCTATTTATTATATGAGGATATATTTTTCTGTTTAAGAAATTTACTAACAATTTTCCCGCTCAAATAACGTTTAAAAGATGGAGAAAGTGATGAAACCAAAAAAACATCCTCATATAATTTATTTATTTATTCATTATTAGTTAAATTGTAATATTGGTAGCCTTAAATATTGAGTGTTTTAAATTCAAAACGATTTAAAAGTGAAAAGAATGCCAAAATAAAAAATACTGTTATCTTATTTAAAAATATAAATAATGTTTATTATTTATCTAAAATTTCTGTAAAATTCAAACTTTATAAATAAGTTCTGAGTTTGTACTTATTTTATTAATCAATATAATGAATAGTGTTCCAATAAAAAACAAAACATAACACGTGTGGATGATTTTTTGGTTTCATTTACTTCCATTTTTTAAGTGCTATTAAGTGAAAAAAATGCTAATACAGCCCTTAAACAAAAAAGACGCCCTTACCAAAGCTATCGAAGTTATCTTCTATAAATCAATTAATTTTTAAATAGTAGTGATTTGAAACATTTACTAAATCTAAATAGATATTTTATATTTTGCTAATTTAAAACTAGCTTTTTAATAAAAGTGGTATAGAAGTTTTTGTGTTTATTCAAGAATAAATAATCTAAAAAGAACACACAGAGTTGATAAAATTTAATTTTGAAAGAATTTCATTCATGATTTCATTTGTCATAGTGTAATTTAGTACTTGACATAAATTATCATTCACTGTACCCTCGTCATTATCCTTTTTTATATCTTATTAAAATACTATCTCAATATTTAATTATAAACCTCAATAAAAGGTACAAATCCCAAAACACCAGGTTTTATAAATATAATTTTAGCCACCAATCAAAATGAGTAGATTAAAGCTAATACTTTGGGTTTTGATATTAGTTACTATAATAAGTAATATGAACTTTTTATTTTTAAAAATAACTGCTGTAAAATTCTAATTATAACTATTTATTTTAAAATAAAAAGGTTATTTAAGGCTGTTTTTAATAAAACATATTGGCAAAACTTGGCAATAATGATAAATTAACAGTGTTATTATTTAAGAATTTTATTAATTTTATAATAAAAAATAAAAAATAAAAAATTATCAATAGTTAAAGGACTAATTCGTATTGTTATTTTATTAGTATTATTAATTATTAAATCATTAAATGACCAGTTATTCTATTTTTATTGCCTCACGACAACTAAGTTAGTAAATTTAAGCTTAATTAATAAATCCTTAATGTCAATACCAATGTCATCTAAAAATAAAATTCCAAATCTCATAATCAAACATAATAATAAGCCGAAACCCATTAAGGTGTTAACCCACTTTTTATTGGTTAAATTCATGCTGATTTAGTTCAACTCCACCAATCAATTTATCAATTACTATGCAACCAATGAGAACTTTTGATAGTGACACAGTGGTACTTTTTTATTTCAGATGGTTCTTAAATTGAATTTTAATTTGATAATTTCACTATTAAAATATCAATTTATTTTTTTATAAAAAATAAAATGGCTTCCACTAGTTCCACTTTACTTACAGCGCATTCATCACATGCATCCAAGTCAGCTAATCGTAGAAGATCCTTACAAATTGATCAACATACAGAGAACTTTGAAAATGAATTAAAAGGAGAAGATATATTTTATAAAGTAAGAAATCAATCGACTAGTGAATTACCTACTTTAGATGGAGAGAAGTTGAACCCATTACAAAGAAAAAATAGTCGATTTCGTCCACGTTCAGTCAATGAATTGAGGAAATCAGCTTTATTTTTAGACTCGGATGGTAATGCAGATAGAAGATTATCCCTCATGTTTGTTGATCCAGAAAAATTTCAAAGTAAAAGAAGAAGCACTTATTCTATGCATAGCTTATCCGAATCTCAAACTAATTTATCCTTTTCATTATCGGGTAATGATGATTTATTAAATGTTTACAGAGAAAATGCCAAAAAAACGAATGATCCAAGGGTTCAGTTAGAGTTTGGTAAGTTTTTATTAGAATCCTCGGTTAATCTTTTGAATAAGGATTTACCTACTTACGATGAGGAATCTTCTCAAAAATTAGAAAAAGAAGGAATATTTTGGATTAAAAAATTACAAAAATTAAATAATCCAGAAGCGGTTTATATTGTGGGCACTTGGAATGAAAAGGGCATGTATGGTTATTCCCCATCTTCAAGTAGATCAAACACACTTTATTTGTCAAGTGCTAAATTGGGTTATCCCCCTGCTATTGATAAAGTAGGTTTTCATTATGAGAAAAAGAAGGACTATACGCGTGCAGTAGCTTATTATAAAAAAGCTGCCGCTTTAGCCGATCCTTCAGCAAATTATGTAAGTTCACTTTTATTTATTAATTAATTTAAATATATTTATATATTATATAATAGAGACTTGGTATAGCATATATCTATGGAGAACTTAAATTAGGCGTTAATCATAAAAATGCCCAATTTTATTTACGTCGTTCAGCTTCAGAAGCCAACCAATATTGTCCACAGGGGGCTTACATATGGGCATTAATATTATTTGGATTATATGAAGAAGATTTAGGTATAAGAGATGATGTTGAAGGAAGAGATTATTTAATAAAAGCGGCGGATTTAAATTATTTACCAGCTCAATATAAATTAGGATATTGCTATGAATATGGAGAGTATAATTTACAAGTTGATCCTATGTTATCAATTGATTATTATCGCCGAGCAGCTCAAGGAGGACATCCAGAAGCCCAAGTAGCCTTAAGTGGATGGTATTTAACTGGAGCACCTGGGGTATTAGATCAAAGTGATGAACTAGCCTTTCAATGGTGTTCAAAAGCCTCATCTCAAGGCTTTCCAAAAGCAGAATATGCCATGGGACAATATTATGAAATGGGAGTTGGTGTTGAAATTAGTTTACAAAATGCGTTAGGATGGTATAAAAAAGCAGCTGGTAATGGGTTTGAAAAAGCGAAGGAAAGGTTAAATCAGCCCGATTTTGCACCTACATTGACGAGATCTGATATTGGTACTATTCGTCAAAAGGGGCGTAAAAAAGATAAAAAGAAAAATGATTGTGTTATTTGTTAAGAGAAGAAGAGCTTTTGTTAGCAGTCTAGTTCCCCTTTTTTATGAAAAGTGAAAGCCTTTATTTCTTTTTCTCAAGTCCCTTTATATACTACTTATAATATTAAGTTTTAACCCCCTAATAATAATAATAATAACATTTTTGATTTTATTGTTGATATTAAATTATATTTTTATTTTATTTTAGTTTTAATCAAATTTTAAAAATAATTGAATTACGTCAACTTTAAGAATAAAACTCTCATTTTAAACTTTATACTCTTTATTTGAAAAAACAATGGAAGGCAATAATATTATAAATAAAAAGATAATAGAAACATTGAAGCTATTAATAACGCAAGAAAAAGATGAAGAAATTCAAGAAAAACTTGAGAGAAGTAATGCTAACAATACCAATTATTTAAAGAAATTAGGATTATTGATTAATAATTTGAAGATTTTTAATACAAAAATTGGACTGGGCGGCAAGTTGTAAGTATAGAATTCAATTTGATAACTATTTTATTTGTTAATAAGTTAATTGTTTATCAGAATAGTTGAACTCAACCCCCTTGAATCGGGCAGTAAAATTGGTGCAAGTATCATAAAATCAGGCGATGTAGTAGCCTTACAATCCAATGTATCTAAAAAGAAAGAAAAAAAAGATGGTGAATCTGAAGAGCTAACTGGTATAATAGTGAAATTAACGGATACAAAGATAGTAGTAAGTGTTAAAAATGAAACTTTATTAGATGAAAATGGGATTTGGAAAGTGTAAGTTTTTTGTTTTATGGAATTGGACAAAGAAAAATTAATTATTAATATTTTAGTATTCAATTAGCTAATGAAGTTAGTTACAAAAGGTAATTTTATTTTATAATCTAATAAAATTAAATTTATCTTACTCTCATTCGAAAAGACAACTAAAAGTATTATCTGATATTGAAAAGATACTTGACACAGGAACTAATGATCATTGGATGGGAAACAAAAACTTAATCAATTTGTTATTAATACATAAAGAAAAGAAGAAGCTTCAACAACCTCAATTCGATGAGAATATAAAGTTAGGAGATATCAAATTTAAAAATCAAAATTTAAATTTATCGCAAAAAGAAGCTGTTTTGTTAGCTTTAAAAGCGGAGCATTTAGCTTTAATTCATGGACCTCCTGGGGTAAATATTTATTTATATCCTTAGTTTCAAGTATTTATTTATGTATTTTTAGACTGGAAAAACGTACACCTTAATTGAATTAATATTACAATTAATTAATTTGAATAAAAAAATACTAATTTGTGGTCCATCCAATATATCTGTTGGTAATAATAACAATCATAATAATATAAGATTATACTAATAAAACAATATAGATAATATTCTTGAACGGTTAATCCCACATAAGGTAGATTGTATTCGTATAGGACAACCAGAAAGAATCTCGTTACCCCAAATCATGGATTATGTGTTAGATATTAAATTAAAATATAGTGAAGAAGGGCAATTGATATCGGATATTCGACAAGAAATCAATACAACTGTAAGCAATATTCAACATTGTAAAAAATATAGCGAACGTAAAAAATTATATTTGGAATTAAAAGAATTGAGAAAAGAATTAAAATTAAGAGAAAATAAACTAACTCAACAATTAATGAAAAATACACAAGTAACATTATCTACTTTAAATGGAGTAGGTAGTAAACTTTTTTTTGATCAAAAATATGATGTAGTAATTATTGATGAAGCTACTCAAGGATTAGAACCGGAATGTTTATTGCCCATAAAATATTCAAATAAAGTAATATTTGCTGGGGATCATCATCAATTACCTCCTACTATTAAAAATCAAAAAAACAAACAATTAGAAAATACATTATTTCAAAAACTAATTCAATTTTATGGAAATAAATGTTATAAAATGTTAACAATTCAATATAGAATGAATGAAAAAATTATGAAATTAAGTTCTAAACTGTTATATAATAATCAATTAGTGGCCGATCACTCAGTTAAAGATCATTTATTAATTGATTTAAAACATGTTATTGAAAATGAAATTACCGATTGTCCATTAATATTTGTAGATACAGCACAAAGTAATTTAATGGAATGTAATGAATTAGATCAAAATAACAATAATAATAATATATTATCAACTTCCTCTAAATATAATGAAGGGGAAATAGAAATTGTATATCAACATTATTTAAAATTAATAGAAAATGGGATCTTACCTTCACAAATAGCTATCTTATCCCCATATAATGCACAGATTACACAACTTAAACTTAAATTTCAAGAAATTAAAGAATTAGAAATAGGAACAATTGATGGCTTTCAAGGAAGGGAAAAAGAAGTTATTTGTTTATCTTTAGTAAGAAGTAATAATCAAAATCAAGTAGGTTTTTTATTAGATTATAGAAGAATGAATGTGGCAATTACTAGAGCTAAAAGGCAACTTTTTATTATTGCTGATTCAAATACTGTGTTTAATAACAAACTACAATCAACTGATAAAGGGTGTGAATTTTTATTAGAATTAGGGATTTATTTAAATACTAACGCGGATATTTTGGTACCTGAAATGTATGATTAAAATGATCAAATAATAATTAAGTAAATAAATTATAATAAAATAGTTGGTTTTTAATTAATATATATAATTATATTTTTATTACAAATTAATATTGTTAATATGTGTATTATACTATGGATCAATTTTAAGCCATTTCTATATTTTTATCTTGTTTGTTTTTAAGATCAACATCAAATTCAGATTCAATTTCCTTATCAATAGTCTCATTATTATTATCTTTTGATCCATCAATAATTTCTCCTTTTTGATAAGTTGGATAAACATTATAAACAATTAAACCTAACAAGACGCAAATAAAAGCAAAGGGATACATAACATGAGTCTAATATGACAATAATAATAATTAATATATATTAAACTATATAAAATGGAATATTAATAAACAACTTACACTAACAGTTAAAAAGATTAAACCTAAAATTAAACCATAAAAATCGGAAGTTAATAAAGAAATATTAAAAAATGTAGCACTAGTCATTCCAATTAATACTGGAGTTAAAGAATATAAACAAAACATTGCAATAGTAAATCCACAGTATAAACCGACTAAAATTAATATTAGTAATTAGTAAATCATTGTTATTATTATTGTTATATAATTCTTACTTGTCCCTGAATTCCAATTAGCACGAATAAATTCATCTCTTTCTAAAGCACCACTATAAAAAAAAGTGTCAATAAACAAAATCATAATAAAATATAAAACTAAAAACTTACAGTTGAATACCACTAATAATCATACCAAATAAACCAATCATAGCAATAATTTCATAATTGGGATGTTTACGTACCATGAATTCTTGTAATGTATTGGAACAAGCATAAAATAAAGCCCCGATAATACAATATACATTACCAAGTAATAAATTACTAGCTATTAATATGGAATTAATATATAATTAATATGGAATTAATATATAATCTTAAATTTACCTGGATAATCCATACCAATTAAAACATCAGATAAAACTAACATAATTAAACCAATTAAACAAAATAATACTCCTATAATATGAGTCCAACGATATCTAGTTTTTAAAAATAAAAAACTTAATACAACTACGCCTGGAGTAGAGCAAGCATTAATTAACATAGCACTTAAATAGTTGGTATTTCCAAATCCTTTAACAATAAAATAATTGCCTTCAACATCAAACAGGGCAAGGATGAGATCTATAGAAATATCAATCAGTATCTTCAATTCACTTTGATTTTATATTTCCATTATCTAACTTACATATCCATCCTCTATTTTTTAATACGCTACCATACTCTCTAATTCCATATTTATAAATTAAAAATGTATTATAAACAATAAATAATAATATATAATTAACAAAGGATTGAGTGGCGGGTATATTCATTTCATACTTTTGGGCCATAGAACCAGTGGTAATATTGGTGGTAGAGATACATAATGATAGAAGTTGACCTAATGCTATTGCAAGCCAGAATTTTTTGTCTTTGATACGAAATAAGATCGCTGCTTTGTTAAAGATGGCCATAGTAAAAATAAAAAGGAGAAAGAATTTTTTTGATTTGAAAAAATTGATTGATTGATTTGTGTAATGAAAAATTGACTTAATTTAGTAGATTATTTTTTAGGAATTCCAGCCTTCTAAATTGAATTCCTTCTTTATTCTCACTTTTAAGCCAATCATAGCTACTTTTCTTTGATCTTTTGGGGTTGAGGAGTTCAAATTGATAAAATTATTAGAATAATTAGAAATATGGTATGCTCTAGATAGTTTTTTTAAAGTTTAACTTTAATGTTCGTTTTTCAAATGAAAAGTATAGGTTATGATTTGTGATTTATGCTTCCTTCTAACAAACCTGGATTTGGGTTGCACAACTAAGTTAATACATGGACTAAAAATGAATAAATAATTTTGGTGAAGTTAGATTAGAAATTTAAATAAAACTGGGGTGGAAGTAGTAACTAAAATAAAATAAAATGCTAAATAATAAAAATGATCTTTTATAAACAAAATATAAGGATGTCTGAATTAGTTTCATTTTTTTACCTAATTTTTAAATATTTTGTATTTTAAAAACTTTGCTTAAAATTTTATAAAAATAAATTCTTTATTAAAAAGCAAAAGTATCTAACATAGTTTTAGATTATTTTATTATTAACTGCTTTATAGCCAATATTACAGATTTACCAAATAAAAAATTTTAATATTATAATTGTATTATTGACATATTACTAAGTTAATAAATAGCTGCATAAAAAGGAATAGTTACCCCCAAAACTATAATTAACTATTTTTATATAATATAAGCAATATAATAATAATTTTTATTTATTATTACAATTACTTGCTTTTAACTATTTTTTAACTCAGCTATTAATAACTTAAATAATATTAATATTCAATAATTGGTTTTTATTGTTGTGAAAGTTGGTACTCAGTGGTAGGAGTTAAAAACAGTTCTTGGTTGATTAACTTGCCTTGAGTCGAAGGATCTTAGTTTATGTAACTAAGATAGACTTAAATTAATAGGAATAATACGTAATAAGTTACGAACTATGTAAAACAAATAGAATAGACAATACTACTGTAAAATCTACCTAAGATGTTGTCAGAAAGACTTAGTGACTTTATTAAAGGTACGATATCAGGGAATAATTCAATTAAAGAGCCTCGAGTTATTATATTGAAGAATCTCTTTTATACACCAACAAGTATGGATATCAAAACGAGAGGATAATATTGTTTGCAATATGAAGTTATAAATTCTCGCAGCAAACCAAAATAAGGAACTCTGAATTGATTATACCACATGGTTCACGTTCAAATTGATTACAAGACTACAACTAGTTTTGTAAACAAATTAAATGATTATTATATTATAATTAATCCGAGAGCTGATAAAGCAATACTTCACATATATTATATAAATCTGTTTTTCTTGCTGCATTTTTAAAATTATTTAGTATATATTTAAAAATATTAATTTAGCTATTGTTTTATTTATTAAATTATTTGAATATTCAATATATGTTATTTTTTACTTTTATTTAATATATATTATTTAATGAATATTTACTGTTATTATTTTTATTATTAAATTTTAATAAAATAATTGAACTATTAGGTAAATATTATATAATAATTTTAACTTGCTTATTATTAATTTTTTTTATATCTTTAATAATATGTTGTAGTATTAATACTTTGTTATTATTAACTATTTTTAAATAATCACATTGATTTTTACTTATATTGAATCTAAAACTTTTACATTTATCAAAAAAATATACTGGAGCTATAATTAATAATAATGCTATTTGTTGGTTTTTGTTTCCTGTTTCCTGTTTTCTTTAAAGCATTAATTTTATACATTATTTAGTTAAGTTTATTATTATTATAAAATTTTATAAACTCTAGGTTATTATGAATAATTGCTAAAATTAATGTAAATGAATTGCAATGTTTATATAATGTTCTTTTCTTTATTGTATTAGAATTTTTAAAAATCCCATTTTGAAGTTTAGTTATTAAAACTTGTATTTTGTTTTTATTTTAGTAAAAAATAAAGTCAAATAACTATATATCATATGTTTATTAAACATTTGATAAAAATAAAACAATTAAAATGGGTTTTTTAAGTTAAATTTTTCTGTCTAATTTTAAGCTTTTTAAGTAAATTCTGAAACTAATTTAGACATCCCTATAATATACTTTATTTTATAGAAAGTAAGTTTTACTTTATCAAATTTCAACTTTATCAAATTTCAACTTTTCTAGTGACAAACGTTCTTAAACGTTGAAATTTATTTTATATCAATATTGAAATTCATCTTTACCAATGTTGAAATAAGCTGTCTTTTGTGTTGAAATCTTTAACTTTTTAAATCAAATAAATTTTATAAAATGACAATGGTTTAGTTTTATATTCTGCTCATTTTTAAAGGGTTAAAATTTTGAAAACATTATCAACTAGAATTCGAATAAAAAACACAATGTTAAATTTGAAAGTTGATAATGTTATAAATTAGTTAGCGGTAATTAAATAACAAAAGTATAGCTTTATTGTTTTATTGTTTATTTGTTAATTTTTACAATATACAAACTTTGAAATAAAAATAATTTTTATATAATTATTTTAGTTTATTTACTTTTTTTGAATTTTGTTATCTCCAATATTATGTATTTATGTGATATGATAGCTAATCAACAAGAAAAAGCAAATAAGTTAAGGATGGAAAGATATTCAACCGAGATTTAATAGACAAGATATAATAAATATCAAAGCCATCTGTAGCATAGAGAAACTGAAAAATTTAAAAAAGTTGAATTTAAAAATCAGTTATAACACAAGCTGATGTTAAAAAGTTCAAATAAGGCAAAAGTAAGAATTTATACATTGAATTTTCATTATATTAATATGATCTGTAGATCTTAGTATATATACCAAGTTTTGTTAGATAGTCAGTTTTTGAGGTATGAAAAAAAATAAAAATACCATCTCAACTATATTAAGATAAATTAAAATAAGATAAAGATAAAGCAGCTAACGGTATAATGTATAGATTTTTTTACAAAAATATAATCCGTAGTTTAAATTTAATGTATACGCTATGTTTGATATTTATTATTTATAAACATTTTATAAGCGCTTTTTAAAAACAAAAAGCTATAGATTATTTACAGATTTAGATTTTCTTTTTTGTACCCTTTAAAGAACGCTACCTTCCATGTGCCTTACTAGCAGAATATAAACATCAAAGTTTAAGTATACAATAAGCCCGTTTGAAATATTTAAAAGGACAGTAAATAGGCCTTAATCTGTTTAATTTTACCCATTAATCCTTCTTCTTAATGTTGAAATTATGTGGGGATGTATTTTTTTGTTTAAGAATTTTACTAACAATCTTTCCACTCAAATAGCGCTTAAAAGATGGAAAAAGTGATGAAGCCAAAAAAAGCATCCCCATATGTAAATAAATAAGGTAATCCTAGCTCAAATAAGGATAAAAATAACAAACAGATGATATTTTAGAAAAGTAAGGGATGAGATTTTACGCAATTGTTTTTATCCTTTTTAGAAGGGAAAAATAATTTAATAAAATAAAATGTACATTAAATTATAATAAAATTGGTGCTATCAAATGTACGTTTTCAAAAAAAAAACAGATTAGAATATTTTCTATAACATTATTAATGAATATATTATAAAAATCTTATTTCTATTCAATGGACGTTAGGTGTATTACATATCTTTTTTAAAAAAAATTACAAACATTTACAAAACGAAGTAAAACTTACACTGAGCTAAAATAAACAACAAAAATTTTACCTTAAAGTAATAATTCAATTAGACAATTTTAATTTATTAGGAAATTAAAGTTGACGACCGAAGATTGGGGATTGTTGACCGAAGAGACCTTGACCTTGTCCTTGGAATGGAGATTGACCCCAGGCACCTTGAGTTTGGAATGGAGATTGTCCGTGAATACCTTGAGTTTGGAATGGAGATTGACCGTAAACACCTTGAGTTTGGAATGGAGATTGACCCCAGGTACCTTGAGTTTGGAATGGGGATTGTCCGTGAATACCTTGTCCTTGGAATTGGGATTGTTGGATCAATTGGTGGATGGTTTGTTTGGCAACTTGAACTAATTGTTGGATTTGTTGGTTAACTTGTTGGTTGGTGAATTGGTCATTAGAGTAAAGACGTTGTTGTACAAGCTGGCGGATTTGGTCTTTGATTTGAGCAAGTTGGTATAATTGTTGTTCTTTTTGTTGAACTTGTTGACGTTCAATTGGGTTTTGGGTTTGGTATTGACGTTGTTGGTTTTGTTGGATGGCTTGTTGTACTAATTGACGAGCTTGTTCAACGTGATGGTGAACTTGTTCAGCAACTTGGCGGGATTGTTGTGGGTGGGATGGTTGGTATTGTTCTTGTTGAATTTGACGTTGTACATTGTCAAGGTTTTGAGAAACTTGATAAAGGTTTTGAGTTTCTGGGTTTTGACCAAAAGTTTGGTTAACTGGAGAGTATTGGTTTAAGAAAGACATTTGTATTTGTATTTTGGTTGTGAATCTGAATTCTGAGTATATATCGAAGAACTCTCATTGTTTATATATTTTATTTTTCACTTGTATTACGTAGACATCTATTACTTAGATTAGTTAATGATTCCTTAATTTCTTTACATGCTTTCGTAATTTGAATATTGATCCTTGTTTTTTACTTTATCCCTTGTTTTGAATTAACTTTTATTGGTTGGAAACTTAGGGTGAAATAAAAATAAGTAAATTACGTAGACAATTTCGCAATCGTTGAAACAAAACCATTTTCCAAGGGATATATGTATTATACTAATTCAATATATTAAACTAATATATGTTTGTTCTATATATACAATGGATTCTAAAGCTTTATCATATGGCTTGTTTCTCTTTGTTCTATTTAATATAATGTTCTATTTAATTTAATTTCTTTTATAATTTTATAATTACAATAAAATATATAAATTTATATTATACAAATAAACATCTTGAGGTTTTTTCAACATTAGGTAAAACAATTTTTTTTGCTAATATCATCAGGCTTAAATCGGGATCCTTATCAGTAACTATTCAACTCCTAAACGGCCCTGTTTGATGAATTTAAAAAGAAAATTTCATAATATATAAAATAAGGGAGTAATAGGTATAAGCAAGGCGAGCATTTGCCCAATTATTGATAAATTTATAAATATTACAAAACTTGTTAGTAAATTGGGCAAATACACTTAACTTATTTATATCCATCACTCCCTCATTTAAACATTATTAAATCAATATTTAGATCATAGGCGTTAAAATACTTTATATAATCAATATTATGTGAATTTATGTCTAAAGTGTATTAATATTAAAATACTAATAAACAGTTAGATCTTAACAAACTCGATAATGTAAAACTAATTAAGATAAACTTATAATAATTCTGTATTTAACAGATTTAAACTTATGAACCAGTGTGAGGGGACAGTCTATTTGCCTAATTACTAACAATTAGAAATAATCTGTCAGTAATTCAGCAAATGAACCATGTCTTCACACTGGCTCAAATCTACATAACAATAAACTATATGTATTATTTATTATAAAGTTCTATATATTAATATTAATTTTTTTGAAACACATCAACACATCAACACTAAGCAAGTAGTTATAAACTTGATTCAGATTGAAAACTAATATTGATAGCCTTACTTAACTATGTAATATTTTATTTTTTAAATTTTTTTAAAATGTTAAATTTTAAATACTTTTTAAAAAGTATAAAACCTTTAATTTTATTTCGAATTTCGAATTGCTTTTTGACTTACATAATAAGTATTTTATAACTGTTATTTATATTATATTATTATTTTACTTTTATTTTATGTATTTATTAGTTTATATTATTAAATTAAAAATTAAAAAACAAGCTTTTGTAATTATAATTAGTTTATGTATTTTAATAGATTATATAAAAACAATTTGATTGTTTTAGTAGAAAATTAAATCAAAGGTATAAAACAATTTAATTTAAAAAATAATAAATTTTTATTATGAGTTTATTCATATTATGTAAAATTTAACTTTCTAAAAATAAACTGTGAGGATGTTTTTTTGATTTCATTACTTTTTCCATTTTTTAAGCGCTATTTGAGCGGAAAACGTGTTAGTAAATTTCTTAAACACAAAAATACAACCCTGTATTATAAATTGAGTTTAAATAAAGTAGTTTACTTTTTATATGGGGATGTTTTTTTAACTTCATCATTTTTTCTATCTTTTAAGCGCTATTTAAATGGAAAAATTGTTAGTAAGGTTCTCAAACACAAAAATACATCCCCATATAGAATTTAAAATTTTGTTTATTTTTTATAAAATTCGAATTTAATAGTTAGCTTTTAAAATTACAAAAACATAAAATAAGCCGAAGTTAATAAAGTAACTATAAACATTTTTAAATTAAAATACTTTTAGATTAACTAACTTTTATTTATTTTATTTTTAATTTCTATTGTCTTATTTTTTACAATTGTTTTTAAAAAAGCTATAACTATATTATTAAATAAAAAATAAAATAAAAGCTAATATGGTGATGTTTTTTTTTGTTCAAGAATTTTGCTAGCAATTTTTCCGCTCAAATAGCGCTTAAAAAATGGAAAAAGTAATGAAATCAAAAAAAACACCGCCAAATTATATAAATTTTATACTAATATTCAAAAAAACGTATTTAATAAAACTATTAAAAAATTAAATAATAAAAGTTACATAATAATTTTAGACTTTAAATAAAATATAAAATATAAAAATAAAAATAAAAATAATAAATTTAAATTATTATAATAAATAAGCTATATCAGTATTGAGTTTTAATGCTCTATATTTAAAAATAATAAAACAATAAACAAGGTTTATATTGATTATTTATCTGAAATATTAAATCATGGTTTAGCATATATAAAAAACTGTTTAATTGACTTAATATTTAAAAAGCTTCTATTTAAAAAGTTTATAAAAATTAATATATAAGCAGATGCAAAAAACTGTTTTAAATCTTAAGGATTTTTATATTATATATTTAAAAAGCTTTATAAATTAAATAGTAGTTTAAATATTGATCTTAATTTTTTTGCTGATGTGAAATATTGCTTTATTTAGCTCTCGGATTGATTATAACACAACAATCATTTAAGTTGTTGTGTTCTCAAGTTCAAACACAACCAAGTCCGAGTCCCTTATTTTGATTTGCTGTGAGAATTTCTAACTTCATATTGCAAACAATATTATCCTCTCGTTTTGATATCCATACTTATTGGTGTATAAAAGAGATTCTTCAATATGATAACTCGAGGCTTTTTAATTGAATTACTCCCTGATATCGTACCTTTAATAAAGTCACTAAGTCTTTCTGACAACATCTTATATAGATTTTACGGTAGTATCTTCCATTGTATTTGTTTACATAATTCGTAGCTTATTACGTACTATTTCTATTAAGTTAAGCCTATCTTAGTTACATAAACTAAGACCCTTCGACTCAAGGCAAGCTAATTAAGCAAGAGTAGCTTTTAACTCCAACCACCGAGTATCAACTTTCACACTTATATATTAAGTTTAAAAAAAAAAACTTAGCTTTGAAAATTTTAATATACTAGTTTTTTATAGTTAGATTAAACTTTTTATTATAACTTTTAATTTGTTTTTAATAAATAGTATTATTGGTTTTATTATAAGCTTATTTATTAAAACTTTAATTTAATTAGTTTTAAATTATTAATTAATATTAAATAATAAATTAAATTAATAAATTTATTTTGTTTTATTCTATTTTATTTTTTATAAATTTTTTAATTAATTACAACTAAATTTATTGACTTTTAAAGTTAAAAAGCTATATAATGATAATAATGAATATTTTAAGTTTTTTAAAATTAAGTTAAAAATATTAGTTAAAATAAAGTTAATAATAATAATAGAAATTAAATTAAATATTAAATGATTAAAATAAATTTTTAAAAACAAAGAATATTAAACTTTTTTAATACTATACTTTAATTTCTATATAATTTATTTTTTATTAATAAATCTTTTTTTTGATCAAATGTTTTAATATAAAAAGAATTTTTTTTAATGTTGAAAATTTAAAAGAAATTCAAGTTAAATTGTTGTTTTTTTATACTTTTTGTTCATTTTTTAGAGTTGAAATTTCCAAAAAAAGACATCATTCAATTTTCAACAAATCAATGAACATGTTCTTAATGTGGTTGATGGATAATAACTTATATATAAAGCACAGATTCAAATACTTTGGTTTTATCAAATAAAACATTAAAATATAGTAACTTTGAACACTCTATCTTCCCTGTATATAGTACTTATTATCAATTATTTCTTATAATAAGTTGTTAGCTATTTTTTCTATTGTGCTGATTACAACTGTTGCAGCTTTTTTGCGATCTAATTAACTACTTATTTAAAAAAAAATAAAAGGCTTTGAGAAAATTAGTTAACAAATAATTTGACTATAAAAATTGCCAATAAAAAGTCATAAAAGAAGTCCAACGACTGGATTTAAAAAACAATGCTAAAAATTTCCATTTATTTTCCACTTGTTCATTTACCGCTTAGCGTTAATTGGATCTAATTTCAATTGTGACGCCTTTTTATATAAGAGCCAAACATTTCAATTTCAAATTCAAACTTTAGTCCAACAACTAGTATTCGATTTGTTTTTTATTATTAAAATCATCATTGTTTCTTAAGAAATCAAAAGTTACTCATCAAATATATAAAAAAACAATCACCAAAATGAATTTAACAATAACCAACTTTAACCCTTCATCGGATGAACGTGTGTTAAGTATTCGAGATTTAAATCAATTATCTAAAGTTAAAATAGAATTAAAATTTTCCTTAAGTTTAAATTTAAGAAGTATTAAATTATTAATGAGACAAGTAAGTTGTTTTTATTTTATATTATGATTGATAGAAAGAAAGAAAATTAATGACTAATTAAACTAGGGTGATATTTATTATAAAGAATCAGATTTAACTAAAAGTTATATTTATTATATGAAAGTAGCAAAGTAAATTTTGATTAATAACCAATCATTAGTATTAAGTAAAGTATTAATTTTTTCATATTTATCTAGTTTAATAATCCGTGAAATCCCTAAACATCCTGAATATAGTAATAACAAAACTAATAATTTATTAAAAGAAGCAAAAAAAGATGGTATTAAAGCATTAGAAAGATTAGAAATTATTAAACCAATATTGGAAGAAAGATATAAAGAATACATTAATAAACTTAATCAGTGGAAATATACTCAATTTCACAATAGAAGGGGGGAAGAAAATAAAGGTATTAATGGTTTAAATGAGGAAAATGTTCAAAGAAATAATAATGAAAGTATAAATAAATATAATGAAACAAACATAAATAATAATAAAAAACAGAATTATGATCCTAATTGGTCTGTAGCAGATGCTTTACCTAATTTCAATTTCAAATTAGAAGGAAATAATGAATATAATTTAAGAAAGCAATTAGAAATTGAAGCTAATAATCAAGATAAACCATATGATCATGTTCAATTATTAATGAAAAATCATTTAAAACAAGTTAATAATAATAATAATAATAATAATTTAAATATAAATAAAAGAAATCCAATATCAGCTATTTTTGATGTATTACCTAGTCCACCTCCTATACCGCCTAAAGAATTTGAGTTGATAAATGAAAATAAAAAAGTGAAAGAAAGTAATAGTAATTTCATGAATGGTAAGTTTTATTTAATATATATTATAATTTTAATCTCAATTAATAAACATTCTATTAAATTATATAGCTTATTATAATGAAAGTGGATTGCCTTTACGAAAGATCAATCTTAACTCTAAATTAATCGATCAATTTTTAAAAATAGCAAATGAAAATACAATAAATAATATAGAAACATGTGGACTATTAAGTGGTAGTTTAATTCATAATGAATTTTATTTAAAAAGTTTAATAATACCAGAACAAATTGGAACAAGTGATAGTTGTACTATGATTAATGAAGAAAAATGGTATCATTTAATTGACGAAAATGAATGGTTATTATTAGGATGGATTCATACTCATCCAACTCAATCTTGTTTTTTATCATCTGTTGATTTACATACTCATTATCCTTTTCAATTAATGTTATCTGAATCTATTGCTATTGTTTGTTCACCTAAATTTCAGCCTAATTTTGGTACTTTTAGATTAACTGATCCACCTGGAATGCCAATTATTTCAAATTGTAAAGAAAAAAGTATGTTTCATCCTCATGAGATTGGGATAAATGATAAATTATTTATTGATTGTAATCAAAATATTAATTTATTAGGACATGTTAGTTATAATAATAATAATAATAATAATAATAATAATAATAATAATAATTCATTTGAAATTATTGATTTAAGAATTAATAGTAGGAAAATAATAAAATAAATTAATATTAAATAAATTAATATTAAATAAATGATAATATTGAATATATTTAGTTTATATTTAATATTTAATATTTAATATTTTTATTTAATCCAAATTAATTTTTGAACATGATCTGTTTTTTTTTTACTATATTTAATAAAACCAAGAAATTTTAATTCATTTAAACAATGACAAAATCGAGCACTAAAAAATAAAATATCATTCATTTATCAATATTAGATTTATAATAAATAATAATCAATTTAACTTACTTAATTTCTTCTTCTTCTAATTCGACTTTTGGTTTTATTAATGATATTTGTTTTTTTAATAAAAATGTATATGCTTTTAACCAATCATTAATATTAATTAAATAACCAGCTTCTAAATATAAATTAAAACATAATTTCATATCATTAATTGGGGTTTCAATTGGATAATACATTTCTTCTTCTTTAATTGCAAAATTAATATTATTAGAAAAATGTAATAAGAAATTCTAATTTAATTTAATTTAATTTAATTTATAATTATTATATTATTTATCTATTTTACCTTTTGTATTAATCCTAAATTATCAAATGTAAATAATTCATAAAATAAAAATTCATTTTGAGGTTGGAAATTAATACTATAAATAAAGTTAATCTTTTTTTTTAAATAATACTTAAAATAAACTTACTTTAAATAATCAATTAATGTTTTCAATAAAAACTTTAATTTCAATTTTAATTTATTTTCATCTCCATTTTTCTCTAATTCATTTCTTAACTTAATTATATTTTCTTGAATATCATCATCATAAATTGTTGTCTGAGCTAAATTCTCAATAAATACTTCACATTCATATAAATCAAAATCATATTGATTATGATGTATATTATTTAAATAAAAACTTGAATCTATTAATTTATTCATTAATAATTGATAATAAATTTCAATTAAAGTTATTTGATTTAATTTTAAATAATTGATTATTATTAATAAACATTGAATTAAGTTGGGATATTTTTGTTGATATATTAAGTATTCTTTAATACTTGGTATTAATAATTCATTTATAAAATAGTTATTATCTTTCATTAATTGATTTAATCTTTCTTTTTCTTTTTTAATTAATTCATTATTATTCTCTTCTTTTTTATTCTTTTTATTTAAAATACTTTCTATTTTATTTTCAATATATAATTTAACACTATTTAAACTCCTTAATCTATTAATATCTTCCTTATTTAATTTCAACTCATGAATCTTATTAATATCCTTAATATCATAAATATAAAATTGATTTAATGGATTACAATAAAAATATTCCATATGAATAAACTATATAAAATATATTATTTATAAAATATATTAGAATAAATTAACTTGATATAATAAATATAAATTGTTGTTTACCTTTAATACATTTAAAAAACTTTTAATCGAATGATTCAAATCCATAAAATTTTCAACAATCCAATTAAACATCCTTGGACTTAATCGAATTCCTTTTGGATTTATTATAAAATACTATTAAAAATATTAATATTAATTAATTTATTATTATTATTATTATTAATTTATTACTTACATTTTCAATTACAATATTTAAACTTTGATTAGCATCTAACCAATTAAATGATTCAATAGATAAATTATAGATTAAATCATCATTAATTAAATTATTAATTGAACTTCCTAAATTTTGTGACATCATTATTAATAGAGGTAATGAATCATTATATGAACTAAATAAATAAAATAAATATTAATATAATTATACTTATTATATTATTATTAACTTACCTTAATATTCTTAAAAAATCATTCAATTCTTTATTATCAATTCTTGAACTATCTCTTATTAACACAATAAATAAATCTAATATTTAAAAATTATTAATTAACATTTATTATTTCATTTATATATTTATTCTAAATTACCTTTATTGTTTTCACTTGTATTATTAACCACTTGATGATATTTATCTTTAAATTCCAATAAACTATTCACTTCTTCATCTCCCTAAAAAAAAACATTAATCCAGCAATTCACTCGAAACTATAATTTTACTAACCTTAAATTTCAATTTCTCCCAACTATTCACACAATTCATTAATTGTTCAAAGTTAATATCATAATTTTCTTTTTGAACATCAGCAATAAAACACTCATAATTACAATTTTCTTCAATTACTTGAATTAATTGTAAATATAATAAATCACTATCCCATTGTTGACTTCCTGTATTAATATTATATACTTTTAATCCGGTGATACTAATAAAAGAGGAGAGTGAGAAGGATTATTATTATTAATTGATTAAATAATAAATGATGATTTACCTATTAATTGTTTCTTCCAATTGTGATTCTTGATGATAATTAATATTCCATTCTATGTCATTTATTGCTTCTATCATAGTCATAAAATTATGTGAATGATGGGTATATAAAGCGTCCTAATTATCAATCAATTGAGTCTTATTTTTATTTCATATGAAAACAAAAAAGTACCAATAATTCCCCCTCAATACTCGACCAAATAGTAAAAAATGGGTTATTATTCTTAATATCTTCCGTTAAAATGGTAGTATATTTTCGTTTTTTATCATTTGTTAATTCATAAGCAGACTAAAATAATAATACGAATGATTCAAATTAGCATAATCGTTCAATCAAATGCTGTTATCATTTACCTCCCATTCATCTTCAAAACCCATTTTTTATTGAAATTTGTGGAGTCTTTTTTTTAAATAAAAATATTAGTTCATGTTTTTGAGTTTACGATTTTATTATGGATTAAAATTTCATAAATTGGAAAAAACAGCCAATTAAAGTCCAAATTTTTACCTTATTGCAAAAAAAGAAATAATTATTGATGAATGCAAATCAAAGCTTAGATTATAATAGTACTAAAAATTTAGTCTAAAAATTTTACAATTATTTGAAAATTTATAAAACAATAATAAATAATAATAACAACTAATTCGAGTTTCTTTATATTCGAATATTCAATTTGTTGCTTTTTTAATAAAGGAGAGATATTGATTTAATATTTTTAAACTATTATATTTCTCTTGAAAAAAAAAGTTTGAATAGAGATCCAGTTTTTCAATAAGAATTCAAATCAAAGTAAATTAATAATAAAATTTCATAACATAAACTCAAAGAATTATTGATAAAACTCAAATTATTTTGGTTATCAATTTTTCAACTTTTGTTCACTTTTGTTTGGAATCTTGATTGAAAAAATAAATTATTTGCTGTTGAAACTTTGTTCTTGATAGAGTTGGAATAGTCTGAAATTACATTATTATTTAAAAAATACAAATTTCAATAAAAACAGTTAGCACCCCATATTTTTATTCTTATTTTCAAATCATATAATATCAATCATAATACTACCAACATAAGTCGTATTACTTACTCTGTACAAGTCTTTTCCCAGTCATCAGTGATACCACAACCTTTTCTATAAACATAACCTTCCAACACTGCAAACGATGATTTGCAATGTTCTGTACAACAAGAAGTAAAAGTTTCTGCTCCTAATGCTTCAATATTCCAACATACCGATAAGAGGCTAAACCCTGTTAAGGTGCCTCCAGATTCACTACAACACTCCTGAGTACGTTGACCTTGAAAGTTTTCTCTAGGGCAAGAATAGCACGTGTCCGCATTAAGGCTGGAAAGGGTTAATAATGTTGAAATGAATAATGCGATTAATTGCATTTTAGTGGAATATGGAATGTAAGTGTTAATATATTGTAATTCAATTATAATCAATATAATTAAAATAGTTGTTATTTTTTATTATAGGCTAATATAGTTTGTTTATATACCTTTTTTGCAGAAATGAGTTGATATCACAGCATGTGATATAATGGAATTTCAATACGAATATTTTATTAAATTTTGAGTTATAGGAATATTAATAAATAAAAATTATTTTTTACTTATAATTGTTTATTTAAAAATAACATACTTGATTAATAAGTTTTAAATAATAATAAAAGATATAAGGATTTAATAATTAAAATAAGCGTTTTTTTGACAATGGAATGGGGATGTATTTTTTTGTTTAAGGATTTCACTAGCAGTTTTTCTACTTAAATAGCGCTTAAAAAATGGAAAAAGTAATGAAACCAAAAAAAATATCCCCATATTAAAGATAAAAAAAGTAACAAATATATGAGAAACAACGCAAATGTTCAACTAAAGGGAATTTTCTTTTCTTTTCAATGGGTTGTTTACCTTCTTGATCTAAAAATCTAAGCAACTTATTAGTTAAAGTAGCAATAATTAAATGTATTAATATTAATTAAAAAAGTTCCTAATGTATTTAAAAATAAAGTGTTTATTGTACATAATATTCATAAGCTGATCCAAACTTGAGTTATAATTAAGCAGTAGCAACAAAAGCACAATAAAGCGGATAAAATATTGTATATTAGATAATGTTAACTTTAGCATTCTTTAAGAATTTGGCTTATTGGTAATGTAGTAATGATTTTTTTAATAATACATAGTGTTAATAATTATTTTACTCAATTTATGGAACTTATGTATTATTGAAAAGTTATCGTTTTAAAAGTAATAAAAGGATTAAAATATAGCTATTTTATTACAATTAAATAGAACATACAAAAAATAAACAATCCTTATTATTTTATTTAATAAATAATATTAATTAATTATTATTAATGAGAATAACTTGGGAAAGATAACGATTCAAGAAAGCAATTGTGGTTAAGATAACAAGGGAAACCTTGACAAAAATAATCCAATAATTTTCAATGATACCAAAGTAAGCAAATAAATCTTTAAAACTAATAGATGTTTGAATTGATTGAACAATGCCATAACCCCCAAATGCCAAACCAAACACAGTAAATTTACCTACATTTCTATCTTCTACCTTTGCTAGCAATAACATTAGTGAAAAGTTAGAATATAAAAAACATGTGGGTAAAGATATAGCGGTCAAGGTAACTAATATGGTAAGAAAAAAAGTAGGAAGAACTAGTTGTAAAAAGATAAGCACTAATAAGTAAACAAATTCTACAGTAATTGCAGTACAAGTAATATTATATACATAACTTGGATTAAATCTGTTTAAAGTAGTAGGTAAATAGAGATAACTT